>OY728148.1:683406807-684656807 GCA_963277665.1 Viscum album | reverse complement strand
CAAGATGCATCCACTTACCAATATGAGTTAGGATTCACCTATATCTCTTTGTTGATCTAGATTCCCCCATTTCCCATTGTAGATCGATACACACAATTATACCATTCTAGATCAACCATGTTGACTTCATTCCCATATTTATCCTATGAGCTATCAATCATTAGACAATTCATGGGAGGGAGAAATACATCTCATCCTTCACATAATAAAATCACATATATGTTTTCCTCCTGATAATCAAGCATTTATCATAACATGTCCCATAAAAAGTGATATGTATTATAAATATCATATCATAACCCATGAAATGAAATGGGTATTTGAAAAATTAAATCATATCATAACATGTGATAAAGAGACATGTTTTATAATCATTTCATCATATCATAATCCATTAAAATAATTTGCTTTCCCCTGATTTTTATCATTGTATAACCCCTTGAAAAAAGGGTATCATAAACATAATTCCATCAAAACATAAACCATTTAGAGAATAAATATGAGTGGAATTCATGGATCATATCAATAGTACTGACTAAGTGGCACTAATTGTTGGTATCATAGATGGGAAAAAATTTAAAGATCGTTTAAATAAATTCATGGGAAAATATCACTTCTGCATTGAAAATATCTTTTTGAAAACATAATCCATTTTAAAAATAGTCTTATTTGTAAATTAAATTGGAAAATATAAAGGATTATTTAAACCCCATTTTAAAACCCTTTCCAAAGAATAAATAATTTTAAAAATAATTTAAAAAAACGTAATAGATATCATATAATATCAAATTTAAAAAAGAGTGATGAAATGCATGGTTTTAAAATAACATATATCGTTGATAGAAAAGTGAAATAAAGAATAACATTTTGGAGAACATTTTTTTAATCATATAATTCACCAAAAAGTGAATAAATGGTACCATTACTGGATGATATGATAAAAAAATTGGGTTAGAAAAATTGTTATAATTATAGAGAGTTGTATAATAATATTTCATCCATGGAAGAGTAATCCTAAACAATACTGATAATAATGATATTATAGTAATTATCTCTTACAGAATTGGTAATATATAATATTAATAATTATGAAATAATGAAATTAAAAGATTCATAAAATAGAGGGAAAATAATTTCAATGATGATAAGACAAAAAAGGGTAGTATATATACTATTTAAAAGAATATAGGTTCAATACATAACATGTGTCTCAATGAAGGAGAATTTAGGCAAAATTTCATTACCACTTTGGAAAATTTTCAATAGAAAACCCCATGAAATTGATGTAATTAATTGGATAATTAAATAAAAACAATTATTTTCATAAGAATCATAAAATAAATTAATCATCTGAATATAAAACGTATTAAATAAACAATTGGTGATTAAGGTATAAGATTCGCAAAAATAAACGTGAGACTACAGAACCCCTTACCACTCAGTTATCTTATGGAACTTAATAAACTTGAAAAAATATAATGAATTTAAAATTGTTATTTGCATGAAATATAAAATTAATGAAAGAACATGTCATAGTTCTACATATAACTTATCTTAAATAAACTAGCGGTGAATATGGAATGTTTCTTAGAGATATAAAAACTGAGATTAAATTACCTTTCCTAATGTCCTGAATCTCATCATTCTTATTTAGAAATCGTATATAATAAAAAAAAATTTATTAAAATTATTTTTATGTACCATATTATTATCTTTCGTACCATTTATGACATTATTATGACTTTATATTACACATTTAATAACAATATAATGATAATTTTATGTTTTGTTTAAATACTGCATTGTTTTTTGATTTTGTTTTGAATTGTTATTCATGTTTACCATACATAGATAATGATTTAATTATTTTCATAATTCTTAAATTTATTAAAATTTAATATATATTATTTTTATAAATATTTATAATAATTTATAAAATATGGAAATATAAGATGAAATACATGGTACATGGTGACATCTACCTTACATATCCATGAATGCTATATCCATATTTTTATCATAAATTTAATGAAATTGAAGTAATTTCAAATATATATATATATATATTATCATTACTGTATCATGTTTATTTCATATATATCTCATAGTTTTTAAATGCACATACTTAATATATTCCATGTATAACATGAATGAATCAAATCTATTTGAGGGGGCAGTAGTCCACATGTCTGAAAACAAAGTTATGGTTTTCCCACAAAATGGAAAGCATGATGGTATTTGTTACATAATAATATGATAATAATAAATAAATAATAAATATCATATATATCATATAAAAAATGTATTTACAAAATTATTCACATCCTTGGGATGTGGAAATGGAAGAATGAATGAAATCAGGTCACGAGGCGCTAGTCTGTTGTACACACGAATACTGATTGTGTCTCCGATTTGATTTATGTGTGCGTAGTTTTAGATCAAAAAAATAACAAAAAATAATATCAATTTTTTATATAATAAATTATATATTATATAATATTTATTTAATAATAGTTTAAGTGGTGTATAATGTAATAAAACAAAAGTTCTTGTTGAATAATGTTACATCATTTTCGGGAAACTCTAATCGGTATACACCAAATTAACAATGCAATTTTCATTCTTCCCAAAGTGGAACTTCTAGGATGATATTAAGGATTATAGGATCTTATATTGTATTATTTACTATATCAAAATTGTTTGAGATGTGTGAATAAGTGAGGGGTGAGGGAACTTTTATAATGACGGACGAGTTTAATTTTTTTAAATATAATAATGTAAACACTATTCAGATGCTTACCCTAGAAAATCTCCCTTAATTATGAAACCCTATTTTAAAAGAGTGGATATATTTTAGATTCATGTCCTTTAATTTTTTTGGACAATTTTCTACCTCATCAGTCCACTTTAGATTACAGTTTATCCTATAAAAATAATTTTTATGTTAATTGATGTAATTATTTTCATTTGCTTCTATAAATAGTTTTTAAAATTACTAATTTTAAATATAAAAAAATTATAAATTATTATTATTCAAGATATGTATGAAATTTTACCATCATTTAAAAAAAATTGTTGAAATTAATTTAAAACAATCGTGTAGATGGGAGTAAATAATAGCTTTATTAATAGAAAATTTTTAATAGTTCAAAATGTTCTTATAAGAAATTTTTTTGACTAATTTTTTCCAATTGAATTTAGATTATTAATATATTTATAATTTAACTAAATATAATTTGAAATGAATATAAAATATAATTAATGTATAAATAAATTAGACAAATATGTAGTTTTCAAATGTAATTCTGTAATTTTCACTATTCATCAAACAATGAAACTTACCAGAAATGTACATAAAATCACCAAAAGTAAATTTTAATATTATTTATTATATATTAAAATATATATTTCAATTTATAAATTATAAAATTTCAAAAATTAAATTGAAATAGGTGCACAATGAAAAGTGGTGAAATTATATCTTATAAAAATACCACTATTTTTGAATAAAATTGGATATATTCTCATCACATATATAAAAAATATGATTAATGTTAATTATTTTAGTTTATGTATACTATATATTTGCCTTTAATCTAATTAATAAATTTTTTTTATTTTAATATGATTAAACGTGTTTGTGCATTTAAAAATACTTTTATTGAAGACGAATATCAGTATTTTATAATAGTTATTACTCCAATTATTAATAAATTTAAGGTCAAAAAAATACATTTTACCTAGATTTTTAAAAAATATTTTCACAACATAGTTACTCATATACATAACAAACATTCAAATTGTTATGCGATAACTAAAATTATATTTTAATAATATTATTAATAGTATATTGTAGTTCATTCAGACTCAGTCTTGTGTGCAATGCAAGGTATTGAATGAACTCAATATTAATTTAATAAAAATCCCCACATAATTTTGTATTTATTAAAATAGTAACTATATATTATTAATCAATGTATAAATTTATTATCATGCAATTCAATCAATCAAGTAAATTTAATTTATCCCAAAAAAATATTTATTTCAAATTGGGAGGTTACATTTAAACCCCCCCCCCCTCAAATGAAATTCTCCATCAAAATAATTTTGGGTCATCATTGTTTTAATATTTGAATGATCCATTCATAGTAAGATATATTAAAAAATAAATTCAAAAACAACAATTAAAAAAGGAAATATGATAATATAACTATTACCCAAAGAAGCTCGTAAGGTAGTTTCCACATATGAGAACATACGTGGAAAATAAAATCATTGATATGCATGAGACATCAATATATCATATTCTTATAGAGTGTTATATAGATCAAATCCAAGAGAATACTAATTATCATAATGCAATAAAATAAAGTACAGTGAAACTGTTATTTATATTATAAAAATAATGATAACCAAACAACGTTTTAATTGAAATATATATTATTAAAGTTGGTTAATTTTAAATTGAAGGTATACATACTTGGTTTCATTCAATTTGATAATAATAATCTATCCCATTGGATTTCCCTTGATTTATTTCCACTACATCTCTTTATCCATGAAATAAAAGTTATTTTTTATCGTTAAAGCACTAACCAATCATGAGATCCATAAATTGAATAATAAGCTATCATATATGTAACAAGTTATCATAAAAACATGGTTAGCACATATTATCAAAAATTAGTAAATCATCTTATGTTGAGAAAATAAATTATTATCTAAAACCTCATTCAATGTTTTTCATAATTCATTTATTAAATGTTTACCATTATAACATTTTTAAAATATTAAAATTCAATATATTATAATGTTGTTCACTAAATTCATCAAAATTATTTTATAATTGATACATCATCTATCCAAATGTAAATCTTAATTGTCACATAAAATACATGTGAATACATTCATTGACTTTTATATTGAATCAAGGTAATAAACCTATTTACCATTAATGATTATTGAGGACATGTATTCTTATTAATTTCAAGGATTGTTTTATATGTTAAATATATCCAAAAATGATTTAATCCTCACCAATGATAACATAGACAACATTTTCAAAAATCATATCTCAGTTCTCAAGATATTAATACAATCCAATTTACATTATTATGTCATCATCTATATATCTATACTAAATATCATTTGATCATCATCGTGAACTTGTTAAGGGTTATCATTCATTAATATAACATTTCTGTAAAATAACATTTATAGTCCATTAGTATCATTTAACATATTCATAATAATACTAAAATAAAAATTCAATATAAAATAGTCAAACATAATTATTCTTATATCATAATCCTTGAATTAAAGTTAATTAATACTTTGATCATTATACAACTTCATGAAAACATTAACAGGTCTTCCTTATCTTATTAATTAAAACTTCTTTTCCCAAATATGAAATATGAATCATATTTACTGAATTTAATCATACTAATAATAAATAATCTAAAATGAATGGAAACATTTATATTTTTCTATTGGTATATTCATCAACAACAAGAATATCTTTACTCTTACAAAAATGCATATTTATTTCATGATATTTCCCCTAGGAAGTTTATTTTCATAAATCATATACATCATAAATTTAAAGCACATAAAAATTGATGATACCTTAAAAGGGATATTATTTGAAACCATTGTGTAAACTAAACATTTTATTATCCCTTTATAGTTCCATTAATTGTTTTTTTTTCTCATATTCAAAACATCTTCATTTTCTACTAATATATCCAAATGTATTATCTAGACATTGATGTAATTTCATGAAAACCACTCTATAAATCCCTTACAAAAAATCTGGTCCATTTTAATTATATTTGACTAATCATTAGACTGATCTTTTGTGAAATCTCTAGAAATTTCTATTGAAATATCCCTATGGATCTCACTAAGGATTTATGTTCATTGTTTCTTAAGGCTGAAGACAACATTCCATTGAAACTAACTATAGTGACCAATTCATAACATACATAGATAGTACATCGGTTTAGATGAATATTCAAAACGTTAATAATTAATATTCATATGGACCATAATATTTTATTGTATTTGGAATCACAGAGGGAAATATTTCAAATTTTTATATATCTACAACATCTCATGTAATGATCATCCCCTTTAAGATACTTCAGGTCAGTACCGTATTTGGAACCATTATTCATAATCATGGGAAAGATAAGATAAGATTGGACGAGATAAGATGATCCATAAAATTAAATGAAAGAGAAAAATAATTGTAACTTCATTATAATTTTATTATAATATGAAAATAACATTATACAATAATGCCCAACATATACAAGATCATACTTTGAAGTCATTGAATGAAGATTAAAAGTTCATAAGACAAGAATACTAAATAAATAATAAACCATGATCCATGAAAGAATAATATTGTAATATGATATGAATAATTACTATAGGGTTTTAACGTTCATAATTATCACAAGATATGGATAACAAGATTTCAATAACGGTGGAATAATCATCAACAATCCCGATAATGATGAGATTTCACCAATAAACTATATCCACTTAGTAAATATTCAATATTAATAACCATGATATAATGATGTTAAAATAGTTACAAAATTTCATGAAATTAATTATATTCATGATAAAACATGTAATATGGAAGTATATACACATTTTAAAACAACTTATGTGAATATTATAATATCTGTCCCAATGAAGGTAAATTATGTCAAAATTACCTTAGTGATTTTGTGAATTTTGAATTTTTATGCCATGGAATGAAATTTTATAAAATGGATAAATAATTAATGACAACATAATTTATAGGAGTCATATAATACATTCATGTGAAATATATATAAGAATAATGTAATGGGTTGGTGAAAAAGGAATCAGTCTTGCAGAAATAAAAGTGACAATAGAAATACCCTTACAACATGAGTAGATCATGAAATATGGAAGAAATATTTAAATAAAATTAATTGAGACATTTAATAAAAATAAAAATGGAAACTAATGATATTACATGTAATTTGGAATTATATAGAACATATAAATTAAATTAGTGGTTAATATGGCATTATCTCACGTATATAAATTGTCAGAAGAAATTCATTTACCTTAAGATTGACCCTCTATTTACTCATTTAATCCACTAAAATAATAGATATATGTGTGTTTTCCAAAAATTAATGAACCATATTATTATATACCATACCATATATTACTTTATTATTACATTATATAACCTATTTAATAATTTTTCTCTTTTAATGTTACGTAATCGTTAACAACCTCTTTGATTTTCATTAGTGTTTTACTTGTTACTCTTGATCATCCTTCATAGATCATGATTTAATTATTTCATGAATTCAAAAAATGACATAAATATCATATATATTCAATAAATATGTATTTATAATAATCAATAAATGATATAGTTATTAAGTGAAATACATTATTCATAGATACGGTGAATTGTACGTATGCTTGAAGGTTGATTCAATTTTCTTGTTATATTATTAATGAATGTAATGTAATGATATATATATATATTATATTTCAATAATAATTTTTTATTTCATACATATGAAATATTTTTTTACAACCAACCTTAATACATTCCATGTAAAGCATGATTGAATCCTATTTCATTAAGTATGTAGTTGTCCATATGTTGAAAAATAAAGTTATCATATTCCCATAAAATGGAATGCATTAAAATATGTGAAATATTATATTTTAATCATAATTAAGGAAAAATTAATATCATATAAATAATATATGAATATTATTTTCACCATTATTCCAAATCATGAGAAATGAACTTGGAAGAACAAAAAACATCAGTTCATGAGGTGGTAATCCATCATACACTAGAATATTGATTACATATATCATTAAATGTAAGTGTGTGTACCTATTGGTGAAAACAGTATAAAAAATTATAAGTTTATTTACAAAACTTATATATTTATATAATCTTTATATATGATAAATAAAATGGGTTGGATAATGTAATAGCAAAAGTGGTCATTAAAGAACAGTACCTCTTCTTCATGTAAAATATCTGGGTTTATAACCAGTAAAAACATATGTATGATTTCATTAAAAAATTTATATTCTAGTATAATAGTATGGATTTACGGATCATATTTCATTATGTTTTTTCAATAAAAAGGACAATGTTATTAATGTGTTGCGGTTGGGGGTTCTCTTTTGTAGTGGAGGAGGAGTGCAATTCTTGAAAATATATAAATGTATACAATATTGGGAAGTATTCCATATATAATGTGGCTAAAATAATGAAACTAATTAGATAAAAGAGGGTATCTGTTCGAAATATGTCCATAAAATGTTTTTTGGGAAAGTGTATAGCTATATTGGCTACAAAATATTAATTTTTAACAAATAAGTAAACTTTTTGTTCCCTAATCATTGTAATAAATTTAAATTACTTCCAGATTTTTAAAAAAAATATTTTAAAATAATATATATTATAATTTTATATTATAAAAAATATTCAATATATTTGGAACATTTTTAATCCTATATAATTCAAAAATTAATTTTATATAATCTTGCATATGAGACAATACAACGAGTTATTTAAGGGTAATTATTAATAAAATTAAATGTTTTTAAATCCAATTTCATGTTGAAATTTATACCAATGACCAAAATTTTATTATAATACATATAATGTATATAATTATAAATTAAATTAATTAAAATATAATTTAATGATATGAAGAAATTTGAATAAAATACTATTTCCATTAAAATTTGGGTTTTTCATTATTCATTAAAAAAACATTTCATAGAAAAGCCAAAAAAATATCCCAATGTAAATTTTTATACATAGATATAAAAAATTTATGTTATTTTTTAAAATATAAACTAATAAGGTTTAAAAATTTAGATATTGAACAGGTACATCATTATAATATGGTAAAATTACTATTTTAATAAATACTTATCATTATGCCTAAAATTTGATTTTTCTTATATAGTATCTTGAAAAAAATATAATATTAATGTTAAATACTTAATTTTATATATACTATATACATTTTAAAAAGTCATTCTTTAAAATAGATTTCTTTAATTTCATTACATTGTATATGTTTGTGCATAGAAAACATGTTTTTCCGAAAATAAACTTTATTATTTTCAAATATTTCTTAGTACCATTTATAATTAATTGGTACGCAATGAATTAATTTTATACATTTGTGTGAAACATATATTAATATTTTTGTCAATGTTATTTTTTAATTCATTTCCAATGACATTGGGATAACAATAAAAATATATTAAAAATAAATTATATTATATTTCAGTAATACATTGTCTTGCGTGAAAAATCAAGCTATCGAAGGAACTCAAAATATTGTATAACACAAGGAAAAAATAGATTTGTGTGTTTTATAATCATTTATAAAGAATATAAATTAATTTTAACATTGTTTAGTGTCTAATGAAATCTAATTATAAAATTTTAAATTATCCAAAAATAAAAACTCATAAATACAAAATATAAATCCTCAGCCTAAAAACATTACATAATCTTGAATTAAATGAATAATACACTTTGAAGATCTTTTCAGGTTAATAGTTTTAGAGAATTAGTTCATAACTATTACATGTCAACTTGGATATTACAATGTATACACATCTACTATAACCAATTTTTCACAACAATAAATAAAATCATTAAATAAAACAAGTGTTCTTTTATTGATATAAATCTTCTTGAATACTTCCTTTCTCTCACCCTTCCTTATAACCTGTGAAAAACATTTCAAAAACTTGGGATGAAAATAAAAATCTCAGTAAGGGTTATTAAATAATTAAATGAAACATTAACCCTTCAACAAATAAAAATCAATGAAACCATAATTTTCAACCATAACATACATTATGAAATCATAATATATATGAATGACACATAATAATAACAAATCATAAAGGTAACTTAAGATATACATAACATACATACATTGTATCTATCACATCTATATAGGGATTCAAATTTGAAATACCCGTCATAGTATATTCCCTAAATCTCTTAAGAGAAACATTAACATTTAACTCTATCATGTTACCCAATGCATTGGAGAGCTATCTCGGGCTCACCCGCCCTAGGTTTATCACGGAACCACCCGTATACGTAAACAATTCCCATGAATCATAAAGTAATCATAACACATAACATAATCATAATTTAATGATAACATTTCCACATTTCAATCACAATATATCAGTTCAATATATTGAAGTAATCAATGCTTTATCAAAACAATTTTAAAACCCATTTAAAAAAGACAATTTGGAATCAAAGTGTCTCATACCCCTTTGAAGCTTCTAAATGAATTAAAATTTTAAAACAATAACGTCCATATAAATAAATCCTTAAATCCATTTTGAAACATGTACATTATTAAGTAATATTTATGAATTTAAATCATTAAGATGATATTTTAGTTAAGGAGTTATTAACCAAATAAGAGACGCTTCAATACAAATAATTGAGGGATAGAATTTAATCAAAACTTTATAATATCATGAGAATAAATTTATTCATGATATAATATGACAAAGGACTGTATATACACCATATCAAAGTGAATTGGTGAATATCAACAATGAGGCCTTAATGGAATGTAAATTGAGACGAAATCCCTTATAAAGACAGTATCCTTGGATTAAGTATAAATAAATTACATAATTTTGTTAGTAAAATTAGAATAGACCTAATATAATGTGTAGTAATTGTATAACAATCAAATATTATTCCCACATGTTCAGAGCATGACATAATCAAGAATTATATGATTAACCCAAGGAATTGAAATTGGTTTAAGAAGTTCTCTTATAAAAATTCCACATCCTAATGGCATGAATTAAAATTTCAGTAAAATATTTGATGAGAGTGAAAAGGGTATAACATAACATGGATATAAAATTTATATCAATCAGGATATAGTAGAACATATCCCAACATAATGAGATGTAAATTAAAATACATAACAGAAAAGAGTCTTTTAAAAAGTGAAGTGTGAAAGGTTCCCCTACCGATTTGGTATCTTACGAAACATACATCACTATAAATAAGATCCATACAGTGTTGATGTAAATACCCCTAAATTAAAGTATATTACAAAAGGATTACAATAATTGTAAGTACATACAGCACTCAAAAGAGACAGTGACAAATATATCATGAATCTCATGTGAATAAAAATTGAGATAAAAACCCCTTACCTCGTTGTAATAAATTGTGTCATATGAACAAAAGATATTAAAAAACAAATTAATAATATAATACCATGAATATAAATAGAATCATGATAATATATATAAAATTTCAGTACAAAATACATCACATTCAAAAAATAAGTGGAGAATAATGGAAATCTCATGGAATTAAAAGTGAGATAAGAAATCATCTTACCTCAAGTCCGATTTGTCTTGTTCGTTTCTTTATATTATTGAATAATTAACCTTGTTCAATTTATAATTTCTTATTTACATCCTTTAATTTTTATTATTAAATTCATATAACATATTATCATGTTATAATAATTAGTTAATTATGTGAGTTTATATCATACATTTTGTCGATGTTCGCTACATGAGTCAAAAATGAACTTGTTTGAATAGAATTATACATGTAGTTATAAGTACATCATCTAAAGAATGGTATTCATGATTTAAATATCATATATATTCCATATATATGTATTTAATAATATTACAAATTGTTTGGAGATAATAAATGAAATGAATCCTTCATGGAGAAGGGAGGCCATACGTACGCATGAACACTACATTCATTTTTTTCCATATTAATGGACATTAAAACTAAATGTGACATAGTTATATTATAATTCAATTATAATATATATTTTATATAGGTAAAATAAGTTCATTAATTAAATTCATTATAATTTACATGTTTGTCCTGAACGAATCACATAACTTGAGGGGGCGGTTGTCCACACTTCCTCGTATGAAATTATAGCATTTGCACAACATGCAATGCATAAATGTATTTTTTAAATATAAAATACAGATGCATAGAGTGGAAATAAATATAATATATATCATATATAAATATAGTTCCATTGTAATTGCCACCATTAGGGGTGGTTGGAGAAGTTTGAACAATCATCTTTTCGTGAGGCAGTAATTCAACATCCACAGAAACAATATGTTCTTTAACAATTAGACAGAGGTGTGTGTAAGTTTAGGTAGAATATATATCATTCCAAAATCCTAGTATATTAAGGATAATTTTTTTTATTATGGGATCATATTTTAAGAAGATAGTGGTGAGTGAAGAAGGAAAATAAAAGAAAGAAACTCGAGAGAAGTCATTACCTCTAAATCGGGTAACTCTTTTTGATTTGAGCCAAAGGCTTCCTTGGAAAGAATTCTGGCCAAAGTGAGGATTCTAGAAGTGAGAGAGGGATGTGTAGAGATAATAGGAGTAGATTTTGGAAGATTAAAGGGCTTGATAGGTGTGGGTATGGTGGTAGAGGTCAGGGCCTTTTATAATAGGGAGAAGGATCACTTTTGCAAAGTCTTGAATTGTTACTTTAATATAAATTTATTTTCAGATTTTAAAGGTCCCACAATGATATATTTTGAAGATTCAGTGGTGAGGGTTCTAAATCCACCCATACCATAGGTTTTCTACAAGTTTATGTCTTATATTTTACCTTATTGTTTCATTTTATTTAAATTGTTAACTAATGAGGTAATCATTGTATCACCATGGTGTCATAGATAAATTTATTTATATAATGTCTAAAAATTAAAACAAATACCATGATGTAGAATTTTTTTTAGATTTCCAATGACTATTTATAGTCTAATATATCATTTATGTAAACAAAATTTATATTGTTTTACTTAGGATATTCAAACCTTTGTTATATTTCACTTCTTTTTAAAAATAATGTCATAAATGTCACTATCACACCCATGTGACTCCATGGGCCCTCGATTTTGGTAAAAATATATCCATGGCCAGAAATGACTCAAAAAAAGTATTTGGACACATGTTGGGATCAATTTATATTATTATGATATTATTTTATTACCCTTAACCACCCAATTACTAATTAATCATGCTAATTAAATATAATTGTTGTCGTTACTATTAATAATGTCCAAAAACAAAAGAGTATTAATTACATAATTTGAAACCTGATGATGCCAAATATGTAATCCATTTTACCAAATTTCAAACACATAAATTTCAATAATAAATTTAAAAATAATTCTCATTGTCAAAACAAATAGCGTGTTTTTAAGAAACAATATCTATCAAAAATATTGACACTTGTTTATTTCCAATTTCTAATTGAAATTATTTCCAATTACCACCATTGAATTAAACGATACAAATATTTTCTAATTAATCCTTAAAACCAATTAAAAATATAATCTAACCATATAAATAAATTATATTAAAATGACACATTGATTTAAAATACAACATTTTTCACTATTCATTAAAAATTAAACTTCATCTAAAAAATAAAATAAATTAAACAAAGTAAATTTTGATGTCCCGGTTCTAAAGAAAGATTTATTTGTTAAATATAAAATATAACATTGTTAAAAAAATTTATTTATAAAGGGTTTTCCATCAAAAGATGGTTAATCGTCCTTTTAAAGAATATTAGAATATTTATGCTTACAATTCGATTCATTCGCATGTTAAGACTATAACATTTATTGGATAATTGTAAAAATATTTAAAAAACATATAAAATCCTTTTTTAGTTATTTTTTTTTCATTCCCACCATTACAATGGATAGTCATTAACAACCATTTAAAATAATGTAATTATATTATTATTGTGCAATGTAAGATTTCAAAGAAACTCTTTGTTGCGTATGGGGTACGCCATCGAACATAGCATTCCCATTACAATAATATTAACATTATATTAAAAATTATTAATAAATATGAAAATTTCATATTCTTTATTTACCTAGGATGTTACACAAAAAGTTTTACAATTTTGATATTTTAGAAATCCTGGAGGTTTATTTTATAATCCCCAAATCCATTATATGAAATATGGAATTTCTATATGAAATGTTGAATAATGGTAAATTAATAATTTGTTTTATTTTATACAGAGAAGTAGGAGAAATTTATAAACATATGGCTTTATGAAACCATATAATCATAAATATATTTCCACATATGATATTAATGACAATGTATGAAATTTACAGGTGTATTAATTTGGAGTTTGGAAATTTTTTGATATGTAAATGTGTTAATGATATTTTTGACTAAACATTTAGAACATATGAAGTCATCATTGTACATTGATTTAATTTCATCCATTCTACCTATCCCATTTTGAGAGGTAGTTATATATTGATTTACCATTTACAAATAATATAATAGGACCGATAGTTTATACATTTTATGATTTACATATAGCTTTAGATTAATTCAGTGCTACATTTGATATTTAAAATTTTATAAACATTTCAAATATAATGAATTAAAATAAACCAGATTTAGAATTCGAATGATGAAATTATTATTGAATCTAAATGCAATTTATTTCACATTTTAAATATAATTATTCTATTTATATAAATGATTCATTATTTACACTGAAGATGATTAATATGATGAACTATCAGATAAAAAATATGAAATATTATTAGTATTTAATAATAATACATATGATATTATTTTCATCCTCACTATCTTAATTATACAAAAAATAATTTTTATCTAATATAAATGAGTGATTCTAAAACGATTATTATTGACTGTTAAGTGGATGATGATGGTTGAGCATAATTTTTGAATGCTACATTTCATTGAAATGTGGAAAATATAAATTCAAAAAATAAAATAAAAAATTATGAAAAAGAAATCAATGATTCAGTGCATATTCAAAAATATAAATATAAAAACACTATTCTTATATAATTAGGAAGATGTATTATAATATTTCATATGATGTTTGAATAATGAAGATAACTTTTTTTAGGATTCACTACATGAACTGAAACTAAAATGAGCGAGTCTCCACATAAAATACTAATACTATTAGTTTTCGTATATCTTTCAAAAATATTTAAATATTTAATTTTATGGAGTATATTTTGAGAGAATTATGAAAAATGGGACTAATAATATAAATAATATAATACATATTAATCAAATGAAAAATGATAAAAATGTTGAAGGGAATTATTTTCTAATGAGTTTTTAGTCATAAAATATAGTTTAATGTGATATAATTTCAAAATTTGGATGTATAAAAATGTGATTCCCAACACATTTATATCCAAATCATTCTTCTTTATTCGTGGGTTAGTTGGTATCCATTTATTTTATTTTTTATATTTAGAATTAATGGATAAAATAATGCAGTTTCATGATAATGTATGAAAATCAATATTGTAACACAAATATGAGGAGGAGTTGTTTCTGTTGTACGGAGGTGTGAAACATTCATTATAGAGAAAGATAAAATAAAAATGAAGAATGATGATTTATACATATAATGATGAGAAAAAAATTATGCTCCAAATAATAAGAAAAAAGATAAATAACATGGGATAAAAAATATTCAAAAAAACATTTTTAATAGAATAATAGAGTATATGTAGCTAATGAAATAAGATAACGAGAAGAATATGTGATATAAATTAAAGGATTTTTTCTATGATAATGTAGATTATAGAGATTTATTGAGTTCAATATTAAATTAGGGTACAATTTTTGTGCATTTCATCACATACATTATAGGTAAAAAAAAATTTCAGTTTGTTTCCATTATTAGATTGTGTTGATTGTTCCCTGAAAAAATATTTAGGAAGTAATCAAGATACTATTATAGGAAATTGTATTGAGATTTATGTTAAATTATTGACAACTTCAAGGAATTTTATGAAACACTATTATTGAAAAGGGAGTTAACTTTATTTGATGTAGTATAAACTATGGAAAACACTATGATATACTTCAAGGGGAGGGAGGATGTTGATAATAACTATTATGGTTCCAATACAAAGAACATACAATACATAAATCAGTCAACATGTGGAATAAAGTGGACACTCGCCTATATAATATGGCCAGCTGAACTTTTTAATTTTATTAACCCATCCTTAAAATGATCCTAATGAAACACACTTATAATTGATGATAAACATTCAAGTGGAAAGTATTCATGTCAATGGGAGTGGAACAAATTAATGAGTTGGGTTCCCACACAATGTAAAAAACATTAAAAAATGAATATTTTAATACTTAAATTTAATTACATATATAGGTATTATAGGTTAGATAATAAAATATCCATTCTTCAAAATCTATAAAATATGTTCAGAGGACAATGCTATTAGAATTTTTAGGAGCATATTTAGAATTTATAAAATTGTTAACCACCATATATTCACACACCATATTTAATGTTTTTTATCCATTAAGCATGTTTCTATTTCCAAAACACCATTTAGATACTCTTTCTGGGTTTTCTATTTTGTAGTGGAATTTTAATTTTGTATTTTATGAGAGTTTTATTTTGATTTGTGGAACTCCAATTAATATTTTGTTCATTTGGATGGCCCTAAATGATATTTTAGTTGTTTTTTATATCTGTTATGTTTCATGGGTGTTTTGTAGAATGAAAGAATTGTGTTTAGGGTGTTGGGATGATGAATAATTTTAGTGGAAATTTATGAATTGATTTAAATGGAATTCACACAAAAAATGGTCATTCATGGGATTCCATTCTATACATTAATGAGGTGGTTGAGAGAATGGATTCTACCATATAGCCTTCATGATATGAAAATTTGGATCAGAATATGAAATCATCATGGAAAAGGGATAAACTCCCTACTTTGGGGGTTTTTCATTCGATAAACCCCATATTCATGTCATGAACCTATACTGGTGGAACACTTATGAGGATAGTTCTTGAAATATTTCTTATGGGTACCTTTTTTTAATCCATTGGGATTCCCTTATTTCAATAAACTAAATTATTGTGAAGAATCCATAATTGGATCTCTATGATTCATGCTTATCTCAATTATATCCATGTTTATTAGGAGAATATATATGCATATAATATTTTTATGATCTCTTTATTGACTCCATTGATTATCCTTCCTCGTTATTCTATAATTTTAGTTTATTTGGATGGGGATATTAAGGGATACTTTTACAAAAAAGTAGCTAAATTTTTAGGATTGATGGATGTATGTATGCAACATGTAGTGTATAGCCTACATAGTGAAAATCCTGCCAATGTTTTATTTTTTCCACTTTGTATTTTTCATTCTATTTTTTCTTTATGTTTTTAATAGATTTCCTGGAAAAATATATTTTAATTTTTAATGTAGTTTGGGTATGATGTGGACTACGGTCCATTGAAAGTTGATTGTGGACCATATGACATTTAATGAGTGTTCGACAAAATTACATTTCTCAATATGTTTGTTAATATGTATAAAAAATAATGTATATATTTATAAATCATTAATTAATTATTTTAATGATGTTTTTTGATGAGATGGAAATATTTCGACATAGAGAATAACATTACAATATTTTGATGTGTTACGATAATCCATTGAGGAAGGAGAACTTGAAATTATTTATGTCTCATTAATAGTGTGATATTATAGGTTCTTATAGATATATTATTATTTTTATCTTTATTTTTCAAGATGTTAGTGATTTTTTGTATTTGTTGTTGAAATTACTGAGGTTATTTTATTACATTGTATATACAAACTCGATGAATTATTATGTGGTGGTGATTTTTATAGATATATTGTAGGTGTACCACTCTTTGTTTTGTTTTTTAGTGTGGGTGATTATTAAAAGATTATAGATTTATTTTGAAAATTTCATTTATTTTTTTTAATATAGTTATTTCATGGAAAAGTATGTTATTTTAGAACATGGTATTGATATATATTTCAAATTGAGAATGTGGTTATATACAGTATTTTATTTTTATTCTTGCAAGGGACTAATATGAATATGATGATATGTGGTTCAATTTTCAATGTGACTATAAAAAACATATTTTTTATGTAAATATATAAGGGGTTTTTAAAAAAAAGATATGATTGGATTGGCCCTATATGGTTTTGGTTCTATTTCTTAATGTTTCCATTAAACATAAATATTCTTTATTGGAATGCATGATGATTCATTATGATATGTGTTTTTTATATATCAGTTTTTTGACATATTATTTCATATCAAATCATTGGTATAAATAATATATACATAATATAACCCTTACGGGATAAAGATGAGTACATGGATGTGATTGAGATGTGTGATAATATCATGAGGTACTAGTGCCCTATTTATAATCATGCAATCTATTAGACAATATGTGTTCCCTATTTGATGATGTATACATGTTTTGAATGAATGGTTGTGATTGGAACACTACATATGGGGAGATGGATCATAAATCATGGTCTTACCGTGTGAGAGATGACTTTTTGGACTACCCAGAGATGGTGTCATTATGAATTAATTACTAATTTTTTTGGAGAAGGAATGGATCTCATAGTGGACAATTAATAGGTGATCAGATTGGGATAATTGATTGGATATATGGTGGTTGGTTCATGGTGTGATATTATAGAAGGATTACAAGCAACCATAAATTGAGTATGTATGGTTTTAGTCTTATAATAATATGACCATTTAGTATTTCCATGGGTACTGGATCTTGGTTTTGGATGACTCCAAATTAATTCTTTATGTATGGTATGATATATGTGATATGACATTAAAACATACCCAAAACCATGGGTATGTTCCGGAGTGTTGGCTGGACACCATAATCATCAACATTGAGTGTGGGTGGAGATTAGGAATACACATACCAAGAGTCTTCCGGTTTTGGTTCTTGTTGGGTTATGAGGTGACAGATTTTAATCTAATATTAGAATTAAATAAGTAAGGTGTAATTTCATGGTATCCTAGTTAATACACTATGATATTACTTTTATATTGTATGTGAGTTTTTTGTTATGTTAAGAGTGGGTTTCATTGATACAATTTAATACACATATCTATTTTTAACGATTCTAAATAATAATTATATATATAATACTCAATATAATTGATGAATTGTGAGAATCATCCCAATCATTTGAGTCTCCATATATTCATGTATATGTAATGTGTTTTTTATGTTCATTGATAAGAATTACAATTATAACATAAAAAACTATTTTTTTCATCGAAGTAGACATTTGGTACATGTCAGAGATGTAATTAATGTCAATTACATAGAAAATTTATTGCGTGTGCTGGGATAAAGGATAATGAATATATTTTTAGGTGTCATTCATCACATGTAAATGGTACTATACAATTAAAATACACATCACCCAAATTTTTTCTATTTATTAGCGACTATTGTAGTAGATACATCATATTGACTAATTTATAATTTAATATTGTAGATTGTAGGTTCATGCTGACAACCCTTTAAAGTTTATATAGGTATATTGGATGTCTGTTAGTGAAAATTGAGATAATAAATATTTGATATATTTTCGCATGTCCCATTGTCCTTTTTATAAGAAAGAACCTCTAAATGACCCTATTATTATCACACTATGATCTTATTTCCTTTGAAAAAATGGATAGACACATGAGATGGGAGAGATACCCCATCTCAAGAGAAATTCAAGTTGTCCCAGATGGGCATTATGAAATTGTATCTGAGAATGTTTTCTAGTGGGATGGGACTATATAAAGTTACATATATGATTGTGGAACTTGTAACCGAGATTGGTTGCAACCTTAGCACACATGACATCGTTTGAGACCCCAGATTATAGTAGATATCAAATTCATGTATTAGGAAATATATGATGATTGAGATTTTCGTTTGGATAAGGAATAATAATGCAAGGTCGATTAGACTATCAGTGAGTCATTTATCTCAACCAGGATCAATTTATTGGTTCATGCATCATGTTAGTTGCAATATTTTAGAAATATAAACACACATATGAGTGGTGTAGCCTCATGGAATACATTATTTGTTTAAGAAACCTATAAGAAATATAATTTTTCAATATAAAATTATTCTCTAAAATAAATATGAGGGGATATTTGGTTGATTGTGATGTGTATACTTGGTCACAAAATAGAAATGTTTTTTAGATTTTTTGATTTGGATAATATATAAATATATGAATAAAATTAGGATTGGAAAAGAAAAATTATGAGATAGGACATGGTGCCTTTAAAATTATTTTTAGTGTTTTATTTTAATAAAACGCCTCAGGGATTTTTTATTTATGAATGTGTAGGGATTATTTTTTATAATGAAAATTGTAAATAAATTGACTTTAAAATCGAATTTCAAAATGTTTCTTCAGGTAAGATTAGTTTTCAGATAAATGATTCTATAGTATAGGATTGTAGTGTCTTTGATTTTCAGTATGAACTCTAGGGGAAAGGGGAGTTCTGATAACTCTAGTGACTTTAAGTGTTTGTGAATTATTTTTATTTTTTTTAATTAACCATATGGTACTTTTTTAAACCATGCTTTCATAGATTTATTGTGTTAACTAGGAATGACCTTGTTTCATGATTTTAGTGCAAAAAATATAGAACATTATTGGTTTAAAGTTAACAAGTTTGGTTTGTGGGAATGAATTAAAAGGTGTGATTTCATAAAAATAAATATGATCTTCTATAGACTAGGGTATCTTAATTTAAATGTGGTGAATTAAAATGATCATTTTTTTAACATGATTTATTAAAATCTACTATAGTTGTTTTGAAATGTTTATCAGTTTAAATATAGTGAGGTTGATGTTTATCTCTAGTTTCTAGAAACATGTTTTATGTTTTAATTTTTGGACCCATTGTCATGTGTTGTGGTGATTTTTAGGGTTTAAAAAATTTAGTTTTTTTTCTATGGTAGATTCCTTTAGTGGGGAGTAACATTAAAGGGAATAAATCATATTTATTGAATATTATGGTGGTATGGACATAAGTGTTGGAAAGAATATATATTTAATGCTTTAGTTTTTCAAAATAATTATCAAAGGTGCAAACCAATTATATTCATTTTGATCTATTTATGTTTCTTGGAAAGTGGGAGTGAGATGATTTGCCATGTCATTTAATTATGTGTTGTGACAAGTGATACATGGGCAGTAGAGAATAAGTGTCACATTGATTAGGGTGAATATAAGGATAATAATATGTAGGGGAGAATTACATCAGTCATGGTTGTACAATCCAAATGATAAATAAGTCAAGAGTATATGGAGACCCATCATTGTATTTTCATGGTGGCCATATATTACTAATGTACTTGAAAATCCAATTTTACTTTCTTACATTGTAAATGAAAAATTGATGGTCATATGTGGTACTAGGGGGATATTGTGAATTTTAATATGGATATATCTGGACTTGGATTAATATATGAACAATTAAAATTAGAGATATGTTGGTGATTATTGGTAGAACATTGTGGTTAAATTGGTTGTTTGAGTATTCAAACATGTAATTAAAATGATTTTTAGGGTTTGGCATTGGTATGGATTCTTGAGTGGTTTATGAAATCATTAATATGGAAAGATATCCTGATAAAATATTTTAATAATGATGTGGTTTATTAGTATTTTAGGCCAAGGCATTTTAAAATATGTTGGTTATTGAAATTGCATATGTCTGATTTAATAGAGATGAATGCATCATCATGATTATGTTAAATTTTAAAATATAAAATTTGTAAAGATAATTTTTTTCTTATTTTCATCATTAATATCATTGATTTTACAGTATTTTTATATTATTTCATTGATATGAAATTTATTTCTTCATTGTCAGAATTAATTAAATCACTTATTACTTTCATTATATTATATCATCATGGAGGTAGGTATTTCTTAACAATACATTCATAAGACATCTTGCATTCAATTTTGATTTTTTTCATATTGATTTGGATTTTATGTTTAATGATTTAATTCAATATAAAGGAATATTTCTATATATAGCTTGAAAATGGATGTTTCCCTTGGGATGATTATGAGGCCCTATAGATCATTTTCCATGGGAATAATTGCAATTATTTTCCTAAAATACTATTTTCTAGGATGATTGAAAATTGGAATTCACTGAACATGAAATTAAAATTTCATTAATCAAATAAAAATTAAATATTTAATCTACTTGACTAAAAAAAATTTATATTATTTTCAAAAGTAATTTTATAAAATTATTCTTGTAATGGGTTAATTGATGAATGAAAAAATATTTATTGTTTTGAAATATATTGTGTGTAAAGAATATTTTAAATTATATTGTTCATGAAAATTGAATGAAAATTTAAAAAATAATCATTTTTTATAAGTAATAATGATCAATATTACATGAGTTGGAGAAATACCAAGGTAAATCATATTATTTTGAGAACCATAATGTAGGAAATAAATTTTGTAATGGTTTCATGTGTACAAATTTAATTTTTGTGCTAATATTTTCTCTTCAGATTTATGAAATTCACATAGAATGTGTAATGGGTAGTTATATTTTTGTGGTGGGATAAATGTTGATATGTGATCTTTATTAAAATTTGTTATTTTGAAAAGATTTGGATATGGAATGGTAAAATTATTTATATTATTTTATTATTTAATGGTGTGTACCTATATTTTGGGATGATATCTTGTGTTTTTTAACTAGTGATTCTAGGAAATGTGATGGTTGGCATGCTTAAGTTATTCTAATGGGTTTTATATATTATTTTATTGGGATGAAAAATGATAATGTTTTTAGTTTTTAATGACCCTATCTCTTAACATTAAATTTTATAGGAAATATCATTTTTAGATCCTCAGTAACTATAACATTATTTATCCTGAGAGAGGGTCCATTTCTTGGCATTTAGATAAAGAACATAAAGATTCAAGATAAATATATATGTAGTTTTGGTTGATTATATGTGAACCCACATTCAGTTTTATAACTAAATGTGTCACTGGGTACCCAGTATAGTTGATAGTGGACTCGTTCACTTGTAGTTTCACCAGTAACCTGATAATCCCCTACTGGGTACCCAGATTTCTTAAGATGAAATCTCACTCGGATTGTTTTTTTCAGTTCTCACATTTTTCTTTTATTTATTTTACCTATTACTTTGATATCACACTTTATAAAAAAAATATTACTACGTCCTCATTAAATACTAATGATCCTCATCCATTCCACTTTCATTTTCATCATTTCTCCCCCACATTAATTTATTTAATAATATTATACTAATAGTAGCTCATAAAATTTAGGGAGAAAGTCCTCATTATACATTAGGATTATCCTATTTGGGATAGATAAGTTGTGTGTGTGTTTTTTTCTCAACTATTGATCATATAATTGATATTTTAATGTTATAGAGGAAATTTATTTTGGGTTCCTTTTTTTCAACCCTCAATCTAGGGTTTTTTAGGATAAAAATAATTGATTATTAGAGCTGATTATTTTTAACCATATTTTTAAGTTACTCTATTTGGGTCTAACCAGGTATTTATGTATGTTTACTAAATGATTGATATAGTGTCTTTATATATCAATGAAAATTGATGAATAAATTTATTATCATAATTAATAGGGGATTATTTGTTTTAATTAGTTAATGGGAATTTATTGATAATGTCTATCCTCCCAGTATCTAGTTTTGACCCTTGTGAAACCCTTTATGAATTGATTCGATTAGTCTTCCATCAGTTATATTTATTTTATAAATCTTATTTTGCTTTTTCCAAAATCCATTTACATGTGAATTTTAATTAATCAAATAAAATAATATTTTAGTTATGATTTTAACATGTACATATTTAATTTAACTAAATATTATACCAAATTTATTTATTAGTCTTATATTTTTTACCTATTTTGTAATATTTTTATCAATTATAATTTTTATATTTTTAATTGTTTAAAACATGTTATATTGATAAAATTCATTATTTGTGTATACATTATTTACATGATTGATTTCCTGAATTGTTTCCTTACTATTAAAATTTTTAATGAATTTATAATGTGAGGAAGAGTCCATTTACCAATATATCACTAATTAATTTGAAGTAATTTAATACGGTTGGCCATAACCATTGCTAGAATCAGTAATATGATATTATATCAAATCAATTTATAATGCTAACTACATCAGTGAATATAGTAAAATAAATTTGGGTAGTAAAGGTATCATATGTACAATTTTCAGTTTAATGAATTCAATTCTGAAATTTATTTAAATAATCCTTTAGAGTAGAAATAAATTTTCATTTTACACAACATCGTGTGATCATCTTGAATCCTTCTAGTCATGAGGTGAATATCTAAATATCCTATATAGTTGGGGTATTAAATTAGACTGTGGAAATGTGATTATTATTTGATATAATTATACATTATTATGAAATTTAATTTCATTGATAAATAAAACATTACATCCTCATTTCAGCCTTGTGATTTATAAGTCACAATATATACATAACTACAGGTAATGGTAATATTGTGGGTGACATAATTGATGTGTTAACAAGAGATAAGATGGAATTTTAATGATATTACACTTAATTTAATTTTTTAATTGCGTTATAACCAAAATTAATTTAACAATTATGTATTTATATTGAATTTATCTATCCAATTACATTCTATAGATGTATTTTGTATTACATAAAACCATTAATCAAGGTTTAATTATTTGAAACAACGTCTTCTCTGATTTTTTTTATAGTTTTCCCTAATGTATAATCTTAAAATAAAATCCTTTGATAATAGTGAATTGAAAACGTTTTTTAATGTGAACAGTAATTAAGATATCAGGATTTTTGAATAAAACTATTTTATAGAAATATTTTTATTTAGGTTATTACACCACATTTAACTTTGAAATTGGGATTCTTCTGTTTTATACTTTACATAAAAAAAATTATATCACATAATATTATGAAAAAGCAACTAGTTATCATTAATTAGTGACCCTGTACGATTAATTCCTCATTTTTCTTGGATTTTAATAATCTTTAAATTTTCCTAACCTCATATTCATATTTTTGAATAACAAGACTCAAAAATACTATGAGAACAATATTAATTATTATATTCTCTATGTTCAGATAAATTTAATACACACTTATCATTACACAAATAAGTTATAAAGGAATTAAACTTTTACATGTAATACTTATACATTACTTGTAAATATGTTTTTTCACATGATTTATGGAGTATTTAAAGTAAGTAATTAAAACTTTTTTATTAATCCTGATTGAATAGAAATGATAACTATTTCATTGATCATATGTCTTGAATGATTATTACATAATATATATAGTATCATTGTTGGAGTAATTTGTAACACCCCAATCTTCCATCGTACGCTTCTCTTTGAATAATACAGTAGCGTGTGTTGTACGCAACTTCATGTTCTAACACACACCACAACTAATCAAAATAGTCACTATGAATAGTAATACCGACTTTTTGAAATTTTATAAATTTTATCATTCAAAATGGACTTCATTTTGGGATTTGGAATATCGAAATTATCTTATGGTGAATTTTTGATATTTTTCAGAAAACATTCAATTTTGATGAATAGTGAAAAAAACAATGTTATAGTTTAAAATCGAATTTCTATTTAAATCATTATCTATTTTATTTAATTTTATTTTAGGTCAAAATAGATAAATAATACCTATATATGTTCAATTTAAATTATTGGAGTCGGTTTATAACAATTTCAGATATATAAAAAATTTATCGAACTTTTCACGGTCTTTTACTCATTTCCTATGTGAATTTGCAAATTCACATAAAACATAATTTTACAGCTCTGTGAGTGGAATTTAAAAAATCTATGAGACACGGTTAATATCAAGGAGAAAAATGTGGTTCAATAAGATAAATATAATTTTGGTGAATAGTATCTTTTTATTTTTATTTATCACGGTTAAAAGTAAATAGGTTATTTAAGGGTAAAAATGATATTAATATTACCCTGACACATGTCCTAATTCTATTTGACAAGTGAATCTCGACCAAAAACAACCATAGGAAGAAAATATTATCATTTTGATCCACTTGGATAAGATTTAGAAAATTATTTTTATTTAATTCCAATAAGAGTTAAAAGAGTTAAAATCAATGTTTAATAACTAAAACATTTTTTATATAGGGTTATACATAATATAAATTCTATTATAAATTTTAATTAATAAGATAAATAAATTTAATACATAATAATATTTAATTTATAATTTTTAGACAATAAATAATTTAATTTATTTATGACACAATGATGATGCAGTAATTACCGTATTAATAAATGATTAAGATAATTGATAATATAAATACCCAAATAACTGTAATTTGAGACTTTTTATGACTTAAAGAAATATTATTTGTTAATATGACATATTAGGATTGGTTTTATGAATTTTTCTCTAAGTAGTAATTCTATTATGAATTTATCAAAAACAAAATACCAAATAGTGTCAAAATTGAAATAAAATAGATTTTAAAATAAATATTACATTATTAATTGATATTCTATACCTAAAAATCTACGGTTCTTCCAAAATAACTATATAATGATAGGTGTATCATTAATGGACCACTTTGTGGTCTAATTGAAGTTAATATTAAGTTTCTTAACCATATAATATAAAAATACAAAGAGACAAGGAAATTGTCAAATAAATTAACTAAAGTTTAAACTAAAAGATAAGGTTAATAATGTTACCCAAAGTAGTATAAAACCTATTGGATGAGTGTATTTTGACCCATCGTCACCTTATCCTCGAAATAAATCAATTTTGAGCCATTATAAATCGAATATGAATTTATTATAAAATAATATTTTATGTTTTTTCTAAGGTTCCCCTCACCCCTCTTATAAAAGGGCACTCACCCTTCTCTCTAATTCAAACCTTCAAAGCCTTATTTCTCTGCCAAAACCTGCCCAAATATTATCTCAAATTCCCTCACTTAATACTAGATGCCTTAGTTTGATTCTAAAGCCATCATATTGAGCCCTTTTGATCAAATCAAAAGGAAAAACCGAATAAGAGTTAATGTTTTCCCCACCGTCTATTAAGTTACTCTCTTCTTCAACTTCTTCTTTGTTTTTTATTTCCATTATAAAATATTAAATCCAGTCTCTTCTATATACGGTGATGTTATTATAAATATGGTAGAACCATATTCAGTATTCTATCCATCATTTGAATTACATGTCACCATACATGCGTACGTACGGCTTACCGTCTCCATGTCGTGGTGTAATTGTTATTCAATAGATTATTATTTGGATGGATATAATAATGAATTTTAATTCATGTAAATAATAAATATAACTTGATAATGATTCTATATATATTATATAACATCAAATTATATATTATTTTAATATCAAAAGAATGATATTGTCACTCATGCGTATGTACGGACTACCACCTCCATGAACGCGATGAGATTCATTCCTCATAATATCCATTCAAGACTAATTATCTTTTGATGATTAAAATTAATGCTTAAGAACTATATATCATTCTGGATATAAATAAGATACAACCTATCCATAACAAGCATAGATTACGTAACAAAGAATATAAATGAAAACGATTTAGTTAACACCCGAAATAATGATAATACTAAGTTATTATTAACAATGAAATGTTAAAAGACCATATATGATATCATATTAATGTATATGATTCATGTATAACCTAATAAAAATTATTTCACCATTATACATGAGGTAAAACAACCCTCGACCAAGGAAAACTACATGGTAAGGGTTTATTTCACAATCTCTTCATTATCCGAGGTTATTTATACATAATTATATACTAGGACCTTTTTATTATCCACATCCATGTTTTTAAAAATGTATTTCAAAATATTATTACTATTTTATAGAATATGGGTTAAATTAATTTATACCCTTGTTTGACTTTTTATAAGATTTTTATAGAGGAATGTTTCTGTCATTTTCTAAACAATGTCCTTTTTAACCTTTTCGATAGAATTAAGGTAAGAATGTCTTTTTTTAAATTATACGGCCGGTGTGGTTTTTTTCTGCAGTTATAAAATCGTCAAAGCTTCCTATTCAATATTATAATAATAGTTTCAAATTAAATGTTTTCTATTATAATTATGTGACTTTTAAATCATTTAAAAAATGAATATTTCTCTCAAATAGTTTTGATTTGATCTATTTCAGCATCCTTTGATGGATTCTGAGAATATATGATGTTGTTTTATTATTATACAAAACTTCTTCATTGTATTGAAGGGTTTGTGATATGTCTGACCATGGATGTGTTATTTTTATACCATTCATGGTTTGTGGATAAAGTATTGACCTTTCGTATGCTAGTTTTAATATGAATGTTTATGTTATTTTTAAACCTGTTCAAATGTAGAATGCATTGGACTTAGTAAGTGACGGGTGAAGCCCGCTATAGCTCCTCGATGCATCGGTAGGTCTCATGAGACAAACTAGTGTATTGGAACATCGCCTTTAAAAAATCTTATTTGTAGTCTTGGAACAAGGCCTTGATAATGTTGTTATGATAGTCTGGAATTATGTGTTCCATCATTATGAATGTGGTTATTGATATTGCATGTGATTATTCAACTAGTAGAATATCGTTGTGGATAAGTAAATGGAATTATTTCATTTTATCTTTACCATATTATTCTTAAGTTCAAGTTTAAAATAATTTTGTTTTAGTTATACATTGACTTAAATGATTATGCTTATTTACGAATGTTTCTGCTATATTGTTATCCTTACTAATCATATGAGCTCACCCCTTTCATTGTTTTATTTTTTACCAGGATGTGAAAAAGATTTTATGAATGAACTAATGGGAATGTATGAGGGGATATGAAGACAAGATGTGGTTTTATGTTTTTTCACTTTATGATGTAATGTAAGACATATGAATATATATATTATTTCCAAGGCTACTAAACTAATCGGTCTTTAGAGACATGATCTTTTGTGATCATGACAATATTATGTAATAATGCTCCGACTCAAGGTAACTGGGGCCAGGGAGTTATAGTTGGTATCGGATGAAGTTTAGTACAAACCTTGGAAACTAGATTTAGATAAACTCTGATTAGAGAACATAGGCCTAAGATAGACGTTGAAGATTAGTATAGAAGAACTTCCTAGAATTTTTTTATTGTAGAGGTTTTGTAAGTTTTCCAAGAAATACATCCCTGTATGGATACATATAGGTAGAGGCGGCTTTGGCACAGATATACCTAGGGGTAATACCCAAAAACACCACTTTGAGCTAGACTTGAATGGGAACTAGTGAACGACAACAGGCCTTGCTGCACTCTTGGTTACGAAACTCCTGGGGGAAATGATTTGGATAATTATCATTTTCATTAAAATACATTATAAAGGGTTTATGAGTATATACATCCTAAAATAAAACAATTTTATGATTATTGATTATATCCATAAACTGTTCAATTTTTGTTATGTGTTTTACAAGTTTGGAATTATGTATTTTGATTCATAAACAAATCTAGTGTATTCCATTGTATAGAAATGGTGCCCAACAGAAGGAATGTGAAATCCTGAAATACATATGATCCAAAGAGTAAGAAGGATCATATCTTCCACGATATTAAGCTAACATTTAGAAGGAAAATAGTCTATCATGTTTTCTCAAAATATGATGAAATAATATAATTTTTTAATAAGATAAGTAAAAATTCTCTGATTCTGATGGCTTTGAAGGGAAGCAAGAGAAGAAAAGGATGGAAGAGAGAATGATGGATAAAGTGATGTGGGAAAAGAAGAATTTCCCCATATGTGATAAATGTGGGAAGAAACACCCTAGAACATGCATGAAGGGAATGTGAGTTTGTTATAGGCGTGGAGAAAACGGACACCAAGTACGTGACTACATGGGTAAGAAAAAGGTTTCAAATGTACATTGGATCATATGTAAGTAGGTGGGACACTACACAAACCAATGTCCAAATCATCAGAGTATGCCTCAAATGATGTTATTGGATAATAATCAAGTTATGATAGTACCTCAGATGAAAAATAATGACTAGTGTTCTTATGTTGTTATTATAGGATTATTTCTTTGGAGTGTTGTATCAACAATATAAAGGATATATGAACTATGGAAATAAATAAGGATTGTACTGCATTACTATTTTATTGAGGATTGGAGATTATATGGTTCTAAGATAAGTGACTTAATAGTGAGCTACACATTTCGTAAAATACATGGTTAAAGGAAAGGTAATCCTTAATATGGTCCCGATATTGAGGTAGTGATTTTGGAATAAGAGGTGGTTCATTTGAATAAATTTTATTGAATATTCTTGACTACATTGAAACTGATTAATGATTTTTCATTGTTGGAGATTACAACATTTTTGGATAGAAGTAGTATATCCATTATTCTATAAGGAATAAGGGATCATGAATGTAATCAATAAGGTTTCATGGTAATTCATGATTTTGTAGTGTTTTAAAAGAATATATGATGTAGGAGTTGAATGTTATTACGTGGAAAAAAGGATATTCATTGTGTTTACCTAAATTATATATTTTGGACAGTGAGTTTGGAAAGAAGTATTTTGGATAATTCTACTTTGAGATTATTTTTGGATTTCCATTAAAAGAAAACCTGGAGGTTGGGCGGCAACACATCGTGTACAGCAAGGCAGCTGGACTTGAACCCGCAACCGAAGGGAGACAAGGGTGTATCACCTACCACTATCCCATGTGATGTCCTAGATTGAATAATGTAATTTTTTTAAAAGGTATGGTATATCAATAAGAAATTCTTTTTTTGGAACCCAATATGAATAGGATTAATGGATTTTTTAAGTTCTATTATCTTTTAGAGTGAAATATGAGTTTGTGGTAGAAATTAGTGAAAGGGTGGAACTATAGTAGTCAAGTATATATATATATATATATTTCATCTCATATTATATGAAGAAATTAATTCTTAAACATTATGTAAGGGATCTTAAAACCAAAAATGTGTTATCCTAATACCTTATGTTTTGTTGAACTGGTGATATTTTAAATCATCATAGAATGATGGCTTTGAGACCCTCAATTCTACAAATGTTTGTGACTGGTGACCTCAATCAATCCCTATAAATATTTAAATTTTCCTCCAATTATGTATCATTAATTTCAATCAATGTTCTCCAAATAGAGATCATAATTAGGTGGTGACCCTTTAATTCCGCATTTCCTCTTATTAAGACTAAATTTTATTAACCAAATTTCTGATGTGGGTTTCCTGACAAAGATATTTTGTATTTTCATAATTTTATTTTTGAAGAATAATTTCAAATTGTGGGGATGAAATTTATTGAAGGAGGGGAGAATGTAACACCCAAAACTTCCATGGTATGCTGCTCTTTCAATAATATAGTAGAGTGTGTTGTACGCAACTTCGAGTTCTAACACACACCACAACCAATCACACGAGCCGTTATGAATAGTAATACCTTTTTTTGTAATTTTATAAATGTTATCATTCAAAATGGACTTTATTTTTGGATTCATAATTTCAAAATTTGCTTATGGTGAATTTTTGGTATTTTTCTGATAAATTTCAATTATTGATGAATAGTGAAGAACTCGGAGTTATAGTTTAAAACCAAATTTTTATTTAAATAATTATTTAATTTATTTAAATTTATTTTAGGTCAAAATGGATACATAATACCTATATATGATCAATGTAATTCATTGCAGTTGGTTTATAGTAATTTTAGATATATAAAAATTTTATTAAACATTTCACCGTCTTTTACCCATCTATTTGGAAAATTTTCAAATTCATATAAAACATAATTTTACCACTTATGTGAGTGGAAATTTGAAAATCCAAGAGACATGGTTAATATCAAGGAGTAAAATGTGGTTCAATAAGATACAAATAATTTTTGGTGAATAGTAACTTTTTACTTTTATTTACCACGGTTAAAACTAAATAGGGTAATTAAGGTAAAAAATGATATTAATAATATCACAACACATGTCTTAATTCTATTGGGAAAGTGTATCTCGACAAAAAATAACCTTCGAAATAATATATTATCATTTACATCCACTTGGATTAGATTAAGACATTTATTGTTATTTAATTCGAAGAAGAGTTAAAAGAGTTAAAATCGATGTTTAATTACTAAATCATTTTTTATTATAGAGTAATAAATAATATAAATTCGATTATAAATATTCATTAGAAATATAAAAAGATTTCCTACATAATAGTATTTTATTTATAATTTATAGATATTAAATAATTTAATTTATTTATGACAAAATGATGATGTCGTAATTACCGTATTAATGAATGATTAAGATAATTGATATTATAAATACCCAAATAAATCTAATTTGGGACTTTATATGAATTACAATAAATTTATAGGTTACTATGAAATATTAGGATTGGTTATATGAATTTTTATTGAAGTAATAATGCTATTATGAATTTATCAAAAACAAAATACTCAATAGTGTCAAAATTGACATAAAATAGTTTTTAAAACAAATATTTTATTATTAATTGATATTCTACACCTAAAAATCTATGGCTCGATCAAAATACTTATATCATTATAGGTGTATCATTAATAGACCATTTGGGGGAATATTAGATGTTTATAGTATGTTTATTAACAGAATAAATAAAAATACAAAGAGACATGGTAAATGTCAAACTAATTAACTAAGAGTTAATACTTAAAGATAAGGTTAATAAAGTGACCCAAACCAGTATAAAACATTTTGGATGAGTGGATTTCGATATATCCCCCACCTTAGACTCAAAATAAATCAATTTTAAGACATTATAAATCGAATATGAATTTATTATAAAATAATATTTTATGTTTTTTCTAAGGTGACCCTCACCACTCTTATAAAATGGAACCCCCTTCTCTCAAATTAATACATTCAATGTCTTTTGGATTAGCCGACCCCTGACCAAATATTCTCCCAACTTCCCTCACTTTATCCTAGAGGACATAGTTTGACCAGAAATCCAACCTAAGGATCCCTTTTGATCAAATCAAAAGGAAGAACCTGAATAAGAGGTAATGTTCTCACAACCCTCTTTCAAGTTCCATTCTTCTTCCATATCTTGTTTATTTTTCATTTCCATTTTAAAAGAATAACTCTAGTATATTCTATATACTGTGATGTTATTAAAAATATGGTACAACCATATTCATTATTATATCCATCCTTTGAATGACATGTCACCATATGTGCGTACGTACGACTTACCGTCTCCACGTCATGGTGTAATTGTTATTCAATAAATTATTATTTGGATGGGTATAATAATGAAGTTTAATTCATGTAAATAATAAATATTACATGATAATTATTCTTTATATATGATACACCATCCAATTATATTTTATTTTAATATCAAAAGAATGATATTGTCGCTCATGCGTACATACGGACTACCATCTCCACGAACACGATGAGATCCATTCCCCATCATAACCATTAAAGAATAATTCTCATTTGATGATTAAAAGTAATGTTTATGAACTTTATATCAATATGGATATAAATAATATACAACCTATACATAATAAACAATGGTTACATAACAAATCATATAATGAAAAAGAAATCAGTTAACATATGAAACAACGATAATACTAAGATATGATTAACATAACAATGTTAAAAGATCATATATGATATCATATTAATGTATATGATTATTTTATAATTTAATAACAATTATTTTACCATTATACAGGAGGTAAACCATCCCTCAACCAAGGAAATGTACAAGGCAAGAGTTTATTTCACAATATCTTCATTATCTGAGGTTGTTTATACATAATTATCTACATGGACCTCTTTATCATCCACATCCTTGTTTTTTAAAATGTATTTTAAAACAATCATAATTATTTATATACTATAGGGTTAAATTCATTTATACCCTCATTTTACTTTTTATTAGTTGTTTATAAAGTAATCCTTCCGTTTTTTCCAAACAAGGTATTTTTTAACAGTTTGGACAACATTAAGTTAAGAATTTATTTTTTTAACTTATATAGAGAGTGTGGATATTTTCTGGTGCTATAAAATCGTCAAAGATTCCCTTACAAACTTATAGGAATATTTTCAAATTAAATGTTATCTTTTATAATAATGTGACTTTTAAATGATTTTAGAAAAGATATTTTTCTCTAAAATTGTTTTGATTTCATCTATGTCAACATCCTTTGATAGATTTTAAGCTTATTTGAAGTTGGTTTATTATGATACAAGACATCAAAATTGTATTGAAGGATTTGTGATATGTTTTACTTTGTATGTTTTATTTTTATACCATTCATGGTTTCTGGAAAAATTATTGACATTTTATATGCAAGTTTTAATAGGAATGTTTATGTTATGTTTAAACCTGTTCATATGAGGAATGCATTGGACTTAGTAAGTGATGGGGTGAGCTCGCTATATCTCTTCGATGCATCGGTTGGCCTCATTAGACAAACTAGTATCTTGGCACAAGGCCTTGACAAAATCTTATTTTTAGTCTTGTCACAAGGCATTGACAATGTGGTTAGGATGTTTGATATTATGCATTCCATCATTATCAAAGTGGTAATTGATATTGAATGTGATTATTTTACTACTAGAATATCGATGTGAATAAGTTAATGGAATTATTTTATATTATCTTTTCCATATTATGTTGAAGTTAATTTTTAAAAGTCTTTTGTTTTAGTTATACATGCCTTAACTGTTTATGTTTATTTATGAAAGTTTCTGCTATAATGTTATCCTTTCTAATCATCTGAGCTCACCCCTTTCATTGTTCTAATTTATTCCAGGATGTGAAGAAGTATTATATGAATGTCCTAGAGGGAATGTATGTGGGGATATGAAGACAAGATTTTGTTGTAGTTTTTTTAACTTTATGATGTAATGTAAGACTTATGAATATATCTAGTTTTTCCAAGGCTACTAAACTAATCGGTCATTCTTGACTTGATCTTTTGCAATCATGCCAATATTATGTAATAATGCACTGACTCTGGGTAACTGGGGTCGAGGAATTACATAATTAATAATTTTTTATTTGCATATCTTTTTCTTTGATATCCAATAAAAATCATTTATAATTGTAATGGGGGTATATCATGTATTTCTATTAAAAAATTTCAAGTACACCATTTATGGTTTTGTGTATATAATAATATTATGAAATTATCCACCTGATTCTATTTAATAAAACCATATGTGATGGTATTATAATACCATGTTAATATTATGTGGGAATCATTGTAATTTTCTCATGGTTAAATGATTCTATTATTCTCAATCCCTTGTTCAATAATGGTAATGATTTTAGATATTACTCACTCATGTATACATGAACCCCTTCCCCTTATAGGATAATTATTACACCCATACCATTTTACACTAATTTATGTGGAATGTTTATTTGTTTTCTTACCATTACTCATCATAATTATCACATTAATGATTGACTAAGGTATGGTAGTTATAAATAAATCTATTATAGAGAGATTCATTTTAAGGAAATATTTTATTAGTATTATGAATTATAAAATAATTCCCTTTGTGATTTTAAAGATATAATCATATAAAAATGTGTGTGTATATATATATAAGGTATTAGAAATACATAAAACCATATTCCATAGGGTATTACACATATTATGAAATCATTGTGGTCTCTTACTGAGTATGTTAAACCAAAACATTGTATGTACAATCCTATTGTCATTCAAGTTCAAGGTATCAGTTGATGGTTCACAATGGTTTTGGAATATATTTGGTATTTTTTTCATTGTATGATACATTCTCATAACATTTTATTTCAATATATTGTTATAGAAGGAGTGAATTTTCGATTTCTGGTGTATAGTCATGTGTGCCTTAGATCACATTTGTATTTTTTATATCACATGGAATATATTTTTGTTTTATATTAACATCATTACATTTGAATATAATTTATCTTATTTAGTTATTTTTTTTACTGAAAGTGCAAAAATAAACCTCTATTGTATTTTCTTGTAGACCCACACCAGACACCACAATCAGGTTATTGGATGTTGTATCTGAGATAATGTGGAAGACAAATCATGGTACTGTTTGGGTGACTCATTTAATGTTCATCACAATTATGAGTAATTTAAATGTCAATGATAACATTTATAGCATAAATATATCATAAGTAATTAGAGTAAAATTTTAAATTGTCTAGTATTGTAAGGAAATGATGTGTATCCCCAAGAAATGATCATGGACCACTTTATTGTTAAATATCTCATTATCAAGGATATTCGAGTAGATTATTAGGAACATTAAATGTGGTTGATTAATCATTTTCAATACCTAGAATGTATGTATGTTATAAATTTTATTTTTATTGTGGACAAGAAAGAGAAAATTTCTCTTATACTTCATTGATTATAATTATATTTCAATGTGTTGGAACACACAGACAACATAAGGTAATATATTATTGCGTATTTTATATTATTATGATAAATAAAATAATTGTGTGGGATTAGTTCATTAAAATTATTCAATATATTTATATTTTAATAATATACTTATATTTATCATTATTAGGATATTGTGAATCAAATTATTTTATTGATATAGGTTTATTTTCTCTTATTAATATATTTTTTTTGTTTAATGTTTCTCTATATTGAATACTTATATTAATTAATACCATATGAATTTGTTGAATCATGGTTCATAGTATTTTATTTTCATAGTTAATATTTTAAATTTGGGATCATTTCTTTATCATTTAATTGATATAATATTTATAGGCTTATAGTTAGCATTAATGAGAGCATGATTTCACACTTTTGTGATGAATAGTTATTAAAATAGAAGTAATATATAAACTACAAATGGATTGGTAAAAAATAACTGTGTTTATGAAGAATAGTTTGTTGTGCATGTTATATGTCATTTCATTGATTCAAATAATGATAACATATAATATTTTCTTCTAAATAGTTGAAGTTATTATAGGGTGGATTAATTTTAATTGTAAATTATATTCCATAGTATAAAGAGGAATGATATTACTTAAATTCTTCATTAAATAATTATTTAAATTTTTTCTAGTATTATTCAATGGTTTTATTCATTCTTGAAGTCAAAAATAAAATTATAGAAAATATTTTTATAAAATTATTGATAAAATAATAAATTTATATATAGATTAAAAATCATATATTATTTATTGAATGATATTTTTTTCAAAAAAATAATCTAAAATATTTTTATAAATTTATAAATAAATTGAAAATGAAATTTCTTAATAAATAAAATTTTATGAAAACAAACGATCCCTGGAAGAATTTTAAGAGATATTCTTAGATGATTATTATGGTTAGTAGAATCCCAATGTGAGCATGAATTTGATTTTTTTCATCAATAGTATTGGCATATTTTTTCATTTTTTATTTTTCCTTGGTTTTTATGTGTTATTCAACAGAGTCATGATGTGTAGTCGTATTATTTGTTGATGTGATATATGTGGATACACGATATAAGTGGTTTTTGTAAATTTAGATCATATTTTGAAGTGTAATGTTGAGATGTAATAAAATAATTTAGTATGTCTAGTATTTTTATATTGGGGTTGTGTTTTTGTTCTTGAGGATATACTATTTTATGTGATTCTGATGAGACATAAGATATATAATGTTGGTTGCCTCTTTTAATTTTTCTGTGTGGGAATTGATAGAAAATATTTTTGTAACAATCCAGTCTATAACCAAAATATTTTAAAGAAAATATATGTATGAAATTTTTATCAAATTTAAATTTTTAGATAAATATAAAGTGTTATTTTTTTAGAGAGAGAACAGAAAATTTTTAGTCTCATTATATACATATGGGTTTTTAAAAATTGTTTCATGTTCAATAATAGCTTGGTGGGGTTAAATAAGATTTATTTTAGAACAAACCATAGCCTTTATAATGATTATAGTTCTAGTTACTCAATTTATTGGTTAGTCTGGATGTTTCTTTGGGTTACCACTAGGTTCCTAGTGAACTCCCTGTGGATAACATATAAGACAAAGACACCAAAACTATTCAAAATTGGAATTATTTTTTATTTCAATACTTTTAATTATATTTCATTTCCTCTCCCATTGATGACACAATTTTTCCAACAATCATTGCACACTTCAATGGACTTTGATGTATTATCAAGACCCATCCACATATCCCTTAAATATTAAATTAAACAAAGTTATAATTAATTCCAATAGTTGATGGTAAAAATTTATATGATATAATATAATCCATGTAAGTCCTTTTATTTTCCTATAAATAAGTATCATAGATATTTTCTTGACTAGTTTTTTTGTGAAATACATATCTGTAACATAAAATCTTATTCTTTTGTTTAAGATGATCTATGTATTTGTTTCTCCCCCATAGATTTTTTTAATATTTTTTTCATTACACATGGATTTTATTCATTGTGAGTTTTTTTTAGAAAATCAAGTTAGAGATCTTGATATTTAATATAATTTTTTAATCCCTGTAATTTAATTTCATAATTATTATTGTGAACATATACAAACATGTCTCTATTTAAAAGGATATTTATGTTACATTTTATTATGAGCCATCCAAAATTGGTGGTACATGATTTAAAAGTTTATATTGATGATTCCAAAGGGATTTTATGATGTATTTAAGAAAAATCATCAAATTATCAATAAAAAACATAGTAGGTGGTTGAAACTTATATGAACTCTATAGAAACATTTAATATTCATCTCCATCTATATACATATTTTAGTAAATAAAATTCTTCTTATTTTCCAAATGTCATGAATATATAATTTAAAATTATCTCATACTTACATATTTATATTTTTTATTCTATACATAACTAATTAAATGTTTAGAAGGAATTTCAATATTAATTGTTTATTTGTAGATAATAAATCAATGGATTAATGATATTTTGGTTATTCAAAAACTGTGATTATAGAGTTTGGAACTATTTAATTTTAATCTTATTGAAAATATGAAAACAAAAATTGGTATTTATTTTTTATGAGTATTAGTGTTTCCCTACCATTAAATTATTCATTAAATATAAAAAATAAGGTAACACACATTACTCAATATACAATAAATTAAATGGAACTTAATACCTTATGGTGATATGGAACTTGTTTAGGACTATTAATGGGATATAGTATCATTTTTATTTACAATTTAATTTAGTATGATGAAAACAATAATATCCAATTGTTTGGTTTTTTCACATAAAAATTAAACACTTACGAATTAATATAATTCACTTGTTTAAGTTATATTAAAAATAATTCATGATAGATATTTATTTCATTGTTTAAACTCAATCATTATTCCGGAAACCTCATTGGATTTATCTAAATATGGTAATATCATCCTTAGATTACTATGATATTAATAATTGTTAGTGTGAATATTTTTAAAAGTTGGTATACGTTATTATAAATGCATCTTTTATTATTCTTGAAAATATTCCTTCCGTTTTTTTAAACAAATGATCTATAGTTAATGATCTATAAAACAATTATCTAATAACATAATTAATGGAATAGAAAAATCATTGTTAACTTCTCGTGTTATTGAATATTAATGTACATATGAAAAATTTGTTTTTAAATTATTTTACCAATCGAAACAAATTTATCTTATTTTAAAAATTTTAAATTGTTTCATTTGCATAATTTTATTATGTGGTCTTCTTTTAAAATATGTATTTTGTATATGTTTTATTGTATTAAAGAACCACTTCTCAAAAAAATTAATCATTATTTTTCCCAAATTGGTAGTGTTTTATTATGATAATTTGATAGGTTTGATATTAAATGTGTATTTCATTCAGTGTAAAAATTTAATTATAAAATATTTATTATTAGGAAGTTAAATATTATAAAAAATATATTATGTTTTCTACATACCCCTTTATTAAATTTAAAAAGTTTAATTTTTTATATTAATTCGAATGAACCAACACTACACTTAGTATAATAGATACTATAACAGCCTAGTTACTTATTTATATTCAATGCCACATAAGTATAATTAATTCCTCATTTGTCTAGGAGGATAATCAATATCCAATAGAACCCCACATTATATTTTAATTATAGTATTATATAAATATAGAATATAATGATATGAATTTCATCACGTAACAAATATCATGTTTGGACTCCTTTTATACCCTTATATGGTTTCCATAATGTGTTATATTTTAATATCCCATGATTAGGTCATCCTTATGAATGATCATGAAATATGTTTTTTGGATGATTATTATGGTATCGTTAATGCTAGCATGACTATCTTTTTTTATGTTAATTATTTTATTCATCATGATGTATTCTTTATATAAGAATTGTTTTATTACATTGACATAATTTTACTAATAGTTATTTTTATAGAAATGGTGTTAATTAGTGTAATTAATAATTTCACTCATTTATGGATTGTGATTTGATTTAAATAAGTTTTTGTTTGAAATTTTAAGGGATTATATAATGTATTTTTATATAAATTTATATAGGTACACCACTTGATGGTATTATAGATAGGATAATTGTATGAATTTATCCACATAGTGGTTTAATGATTTATAATTTATGAAAAACATACAACTCAAGGAATATCTCATGTGATACTCGTTTTGATATCATCATGGTACCCAAACCCATTTATACATAATCAATATTCCCGATGTGGTGGGGTGAAATATCAAATTTAATCGACTTAACATGATCTCAATTACCTTAGGGAATGAGAGTTTCACCCAAAATATTTTATTCATATTTTGTAGTAATGGATTCAATATTTCATTGTCCAAAATTTATGAAATATATAATGACGTTTTTTATAGGTACGATTGGTATGAATCCTCTTGGTATAGGTATTTATCATATATGGTATGGTTGGATTAATTTAGTTCTAATTGTCATTCAATCATGTAATTTCATTGAAATAAAATTATAAAGATATTTTTATGTATAATTATAAAACTATATAATTTGGTGTGATGAATATAAATGAGTGTAATTCACACACACACACAGATATATATATATATATGAATAATTTATGTTTCATTTTTTATAATGATAGCCTTCATGCCTGGTTTATTGGAAATGAAATTTCATGGTCAATTATCCAATTCCTCATAGGTAATCATAAATATTTTTGATTTGGTTTCTCATTGTTGAATTTTTTCTATTAGTATATGTCATGTTTCATATGGTGTGGGAGAAGGATAGAAGGTCTTTCTTCTAGAATTTATCCTTGTGTGACGTACACCTGGATTTTATTTCATATCACACTTTAGATGTGTTATCATAGTGGGTAAATTTATTCCATTCAATTAGTATGTGTGTAATTTAATTTAAGTTTCATTTATATATGGATTATAACCAACTTAAACTTCTATTTTTATGGTCCTTATAAATAATCAACAGCCTATGGTGCATATAATGTGATTAGGATGTCTTTCAAGGTCCTAATTTGAGTCACATTCAGGTAACTTGTTTCATGGTCATTATTATGGGGCTATAGTTTTTTCAAAAGTAATTACATCACATTTCCTTGGGTATATATCTGCGATCACTATTTTATGACCACAAATCCACCAATTTAATATCTACTTGAGATTGAAAAAACTTTTTTCCCTTATAATTTCATTCATTATTAATAGGGGAAGGTGGATTCCATGGTCTTTGCCATCATGGTCTCTAACATAACATTTTCATTTCAAGAAAAAATATACAAAGAGGTGAGATGGTTCAACAATATAAAATATACTATTAATGGCCTAAAATATTTATTTCATATCTAGATTTTTGATATTTTATAAGTGATAACCATTTTTCTTTGTATGGAAATATTTAGGGTAAATTTTATTAATCTAAGTTGTATCAATCTATATTACCCAATAATTTTAAATATCATGTATAAATTTTAATTATCTCTTTTTTGACATTTGGGCCAATTTTATATATTGAATACTCATTTATGAGGACACCCAAGTTCTTCATTCATGGGGTAATATAAATATTATGGATGAATCACTAGTTTCCAATGAAAATGATGTAAAAATGATAGTATTTTCATCTATCTTGTAACTCTACCACATTCGTTTAAAAATAACATGCATGATGTTTTTCTCCTATGAAACATTAGACCACCAAGGATTGTTTTTATCCATTCCATGGATATCTGTGGTCACCTATTAAAATGGAAAAAAATATATCATTTGTCTATACTAGGTAATCATATATAGACAATCCTATATAAAACTATTATTTTTTGTAATTGTTTTGATGATTTCATTGTCATTTAGTGAAAATACAAATATTATAATCCATTAATTGAATGTATAGTAAATTTTTTCAGGCATATGTTTGGATTTCATGAATTCAATTAATTTGGTTTTATAAAAATAATTTTATTTAATTAAATTTAAATATATATTTTCACATAATTCAGACGATCCATGTAAAATAATATTTTCAGATACATTATTGATATTTTTAATTTGGGAGTTTAATTATGAAACATTCATTGAATTAAATAGATTTTCTTTTTTATAATAAATTCATTCTATTTGAAACTATTATATTGATTATTTTTGTTTAATAAGTATACTAAAAATTAAATATTATAATTATTGAAATTTAGAATATTAAAAATATATATTAATTGATCATAAGTATAATTTTGGGTGATTGAAATTATTTATTGATATTATATTTATTAAAAATGTTGACATTAAATTTCATATTTCAAATTAATCATTTTAACAATATATTGTTTGTAAATAATTAAACATTTAATCAATATTCTATTATTTGTATGTGTGGGTGTGTCTAATGTAACTATTTTTAGTTTTGAAATTCCATTAAATTCTAAATGTTGATCTTAAAAATAAAATTTTTTGTGTAAACTGTGCACGTATTTAATTTTATTTTTATTAAAATTAATGATTTCATAAATACGTTCATGTATGGTCGGTATGTTTTTTGTCATTGTGTGTAATTTTGTTTTTTGTTATATTTTTAACAAATATATTTATTTTATATAGTATATTTGCTTATGATTTAATTTATTTTAGGAATGTACTATTTTCAAATTTATTTGATTGTATTTGAACTATTTTTTTTTTGAAAATATTTGGTGTTTTAGTTTTCAATGAAACGTTATATTTTGAATTGGTTTGATAAAATATCTTGTGTTTAACAAAAGGTTAAAACCCTATGGATTGAAAATTGATATTCATGTTTTTATCCTATGTAATATGACTAAATAGATATGTAAGGATATGTTATTATTCATTTTGGAGATGAATTTTAGTTTTGAAATTTTGAGTTATTGAATCAGTTTCAATATATATTATACATATGATATATTAATTTTTTTTATTGAATCAAGATAACTCATTCAACAATTTTTTTTAAAAAATAAAAATAAACCTCCAATACCCTGGTTATTATTATTTTTTCTAATAAGAATATTTTTTCTATAATTAATGATGAATATGTATCAACAGTGTGATTTATATATGTACATATCCTAGAGAATTTAGAATCTAATGAGATTAGTAATCTATAAACTATATCTCATTCATATGGATCATGATTTTTTTTCAAATACATGTCATTTAATCAAGAAAGGGAAACCTTTTACCACATAATGATGAATGGTGGGTGCATGTTTTTTCATGTCCTAAATGTTTAACATATATATAAATTAACTCCAATTTTGCATGAATTTCTATGAACAATCTAAAACTAACCCTGCATTGTGTAATGTGATGGAAACCCTGTACATTTCCATTATTTCTCCATATGAACTCACAAAATCCATTACTATGGTACAAAGACATATCAAATGAGTAAAATGATGTTTGGGATAATTACATGGCTTTATAGGACCGTAAAATTGTATCGTAGATTCTATTTGAGATCCATTTTCCGTCATATTGAAGCACGTTTGGATATGTATGATTATTTTCTAGAGGGAAACCATGTATATAGTTTTTTCTAATAGAAAATTGCTCACATATAACAAAAACATTATTCTTATATTCACATATGAAAATTTCCTTGTTCTATGATAATAATTATGTATAAAAATTGTATATTAAATATTTTTTATGTCATAAATTTCAATTATAATCATTATAATTTCTATATTTTCGTGTATTTAAAGAAAAATTAAAATGTATCTCATGTATTAATATTCAATAGAATTTGTTTTTCGCCAAAATTAATTTATTCAATTAATGAATTAGTTGTTTTGATTATAATAGTTATATTAATATAGATGAAATGATAATTTGAAAATTGAATTAATGTATTGATTTTTTGATCCTATGTTGTTTTATTATGGTGGAGAGTACCTTCATTAGTTTTAGTGTTCTGTTACTGTTTTCAATTTTATGGAAATTTTGTTCAGTATTGTAATTAAAATGGATATGTATTTCCATTTAGATATAGGATTCTTCCAGTTAACACATGTTTTATTATAGCTTTATATGGTGCATCATTTGAAACTTATTTTATATTACGTGAAATGTTGTTTTGTAAAAAAATAATTTTGACAAAGAATATTTATTAAATTATTAAATTGATCATGTTCATCAATATTGAGACATTTCTTTGGCTTTTCATAGGAAGAACTGTAATGATGTGGAGGATTTTAAGAACCCCACTATGGTGATTTTTCAATAAGGGTGATTGAAATAAATTTATTGTAATAAAAATAAGAAAATTATAAAACATAGATAAAATCCTGATTTATGCAAATAGAGTTTAGTGATTTTGAAAAAATTTCTTAATAATATTGTATCATGAGAAGGTTGAGACAAGATGGTTCTTATGGCTACAGTACACATTGTGTAACCTTTCACGAAAACAATGAATTTCATATGGTTTACCGGATACCATTTTGATCATTAACATAAATATTATGAAACTATATAATAATTTTTTTACCATTATATTATTATTTGTGTAGGTATATTCTGATTATAAAAGTTTAGTATAATGTTTTGAATTTTATATTTTTTGTTCATGAAGGTGTATATATAATGGGTTTTAGCTGTTATTATTACAATAATTAATACTACTAAAATTTGTAGTATTATTACAATTATTATTATTTTAATAGTTATTATACTGGAATCAAATTTCCATATTTTTTTGAATTTGGTGATCACATCCTTGAGGTCGAGGGGTCAACCACTATTGGCCCTTATTTATGGGTGTTTTACATGGCACTATAACTTAAATGTAGTATGAGTTTTTTTCTATAAAAATTAAAAAAATTAATTATAGTTTTTCCACTAATGAATTTGTGTACTAATGTGTGTATTTATGAATTTTTGTACTATGGTATGTATAGAACTATATTAATATAATCATTCAATTACATGGTCCTTCAATACACCTCTTATTGGGTAATTAGTTTTCATTAGTGTCCAAATTTATTATAGATAGAACATTTATGATACATTATTATGAAGATCCTATGAACAACATCATTTTAATGGTCCTATAGGTTTATTGAAATATTTAATTTATTGGATGAGAAATTTCCCACGTTAATGCCTTAGGTGTGTGCATGTTTGTGGTATTTAAAAAAATATTCCTATATAATGATTATAATTATTACTATTAGGGACACTAAATTTATGAAAAAGGATGATCAATATCAATGGTTGATAGGTTTATTAATACTGTAGGAACCTACGTAATTCCTAGTTCAATTGTATGATTATTCAAAAAAATATCATTTTTTAAAAGACATGTGCATGTTAGATATACCGGGGATTAAGGTCAAGACATAAAATGTTTAAGGACATGGGAATAAAATTTTTCATTGTGTATTGGGAATAAATTAATTAGTTTAATGAAGATATATATATATATGTGTGTATGTATATGAACTTCTCATAAGAGTAGAAATTATGCACTCGTTTGAAGTTGTGTTTCAATTTAAAAATTGGTTCTCAAAATTATATATACGGACTTCCTGATGAGAATGCTATTTTGGTATAGGGATATTTGGTTTTACATTAGTGTATGTATGTTATGGATTATCATGGAATACATTATATATTTTACTAGAAGGTATGTAGATAGGGGCCTACTGAATAGGGATATTAACTATGGTAGTATTGATGCATGTCAAATGTGATAAATAAGTTAAATGAACTTCAGTATCCACATTATCATATTTATCTAGACATAAATAGATTAATAAAAATGAATATTACAATAATAGGGTAGGATGATTTTGAATTTTATGATCTTGATTAATCACATTAAGGTGCTCTATATAAGTATACAATTAGTTGGGAAAAGGTACGCTTAATTATTAATGGTAGATTTCAAATAGTCCCTCTATGAAAATTGATGAGGAATTAATTTTATTATTAGTGGAAAACAAAATTGATGACAAGGTTTCAAATCACTTATGTTTTGGACTAAAAATTTCATGATAAGTATATGTAGAATGACTATGATGATGAATTTTTTAACTATGAATAATGTATTGTATTTATTTAATATTTTAATGATGAGGTTATTTTATTTCATGTATATCCCAATATTTTATTTTAAAACTTCTATATATTTTTATTAAATTTCTTTATAGTATTTAGTTATTATGTTTTACATATTATTATTATTATTATTATCTTTGTGATGAATATAATAATAATAATTATTATTTTGCGGTACATTCATGGGAAAAGATGTACATGTTTTTTTCCTACATCAATACGGTAGGGTGTTGAACGCTTGGTAGCCACAATCTTTGGAGGATTTCTAAAATACACTAAGGTGTTGTACAATGGGGTTTTACAAAATGGAATATGAAAACACAGGTAATGTTTTTTAAGGATAACTATAGTAATTCAATTTATCGAATGGGAATTTGAAAATAATAATTCTACATTTGGACCGTGATGGTGGATTTTGAGCAATACAAACTTTGGGAAATCAATTGTTTGTTCTCTTAGTGTGTTCCATCAAATCATTATAAGAAGGTAATAGGATTGACCCACTTTGGATTCATGTGTGTATATGTTTTTAATTTGTAATACCAAATATCTAATTAAATATTATTATTATCATTATCATTATTTTTATTACACATTGTATCATAATGTTTATATCCATTTGTAGTGATATATGTCATGTTTTCCAGATGGTATAGTTTAATTCAATGGATTCTTTATGACTAGAGGATAAATATCACATACATAACTATGAGAAATAAATGTAAAAAATATATTTCAAATAAAATATCTGGTGGGACCTCCGGTATGACTCTTTTAAGATTTTACAAAAATTTCATTCTTTAATTAAATCAATTATAGAATTTCTAGATGTATTGAAATGGATAGAACTAGAATAATATAGGGATGACGAGAGTTGTTATATATTGTTAAGATATAACATTCTAGTCATTCAGCAAGTTGGAGGCAACAAATTCCCCAGTACAGTTACTATGTTGAACAAATTATTTCTAGAAGCTACCAAGAATCCATTAATGCTCTTGTCAATTAAATTTATTCATAGTAGCCACCGAGTGGAAAGAGAGTCCAAATGGATAGATGAAGGCATCGGTTGGTGTACTTTAAAGCTCATTATGTTTTAGGGATTTTCGTTATAAAACAAACCCACTACAGTTTTTTATAATTATTCCTTTCTCTATAAATTTCAAAAAATAGATCATGTTTTATTCATCTAGTGAGTTATTCATCGATGTGGATGAGTTACCTTCTCTATCTTATGATCATAATAGAGTAGATCTATTACGTGTTTGACAGATATAATGTTTTTCATATTTTCATATTATGTATTTATTGATCATTCATATAATCGACACTCATATTGGATTATTTAGAGTCTATGAAACCTTTATATAATGGTCACTGTGGAATGAAAATGATCTTGAGTATGCTTGAACATGACCTCGATTTAGGGGTTGATTCTCTTTAATCTAGATACTTTATTTCTAAATCATTCTAAATTGAGCATGCTTCTAGAATTAAATGTTGCATTTAGATTCATATGGGTTCCATTTCTCACAATTAGTTATTAATAATAAGGTAATAATTCCTTGAATTGTCACACATTTTTTTGCGATTTCATGGCTGGATTGTTGGTGTGTGTGTGTGGCCAATGAGTCCTATATTGATGCGTGATTACATTATTATTGACATGTAATTTCTTTCCTATGCATGTATTCTGATGAGTAGCGTATTTTCATGATTGATTTGATTCTTGATCTATCATGTAAAACAAATACTATATATATATATATGATGTTCTTCAATACATTGCATCAAAGATTTTAGGTTAGTCAAAGTTGATCATCACCAACGTGGTATGTGTCTGATTACTATAATTAAGGGATTAGAAAATCACATCAAGATTTAATTTTCATCCATACTTTTCTACTATCACATAGTTTGGGTGGGGTGTCGAAGCTGTGGATTGGAATTCCTTTCTCCATCATGTTGATGTAAGTAGTATAAGTCTTTTATGGGTTTGTAAATGTGTTTTTTCATCTAGGATATAATTATTTTACATATTATCTATTTAAAATGATGGAATTATTTTTTACCTTATGCACATATGTTATATACATTTTTGGTTCACACAGAGTGTTATACTCACACACTAATCATGATGTTTGCTTCACTTATTAATTTATAGACTAGGGATCTAGATATAGGCAATGATCCTATAATGGAAATTTTAAAATGTTACTCTATGGATAAAATAATTACTTTATGATTTTAGGATAGATTTATTCAAATACATTTATTTACTGTATTCTGTCATAATTTTTAAACATTTTTATATTCTGGATATGTATCTGACATACTATATTATTTCTATGTGGGATGGTTTAATATGTAAATGATTATACTAAAATGTATTGAATTTTATTTATTATCTGAGCATTATTTTTAGGAATTATGTTTAAACACTCTAATTGTATTCACAATACAAAGGGAATAGCCTCCACCTAATTTTTCATATGCCCTTATTACTGTTTAGTAACCTGTTTAATAGGGGAGTTGAACATGATGTTGTGTAGTTCCACATGCTGAGACAGAAAGTTTTAGGATGTGGTGTTACAAAATGGAATTAGAAAATCTAGTTTAGTTATAGGATTCTTTTTTTCATTGGTTTAAATTATAAATAAATGATTTAATATTGCAAAAAATCATGCAGGGTAACTATTATCATTCATAGATATCACTGTAAAGATGACTTTCATGTTTAAAAAATGTGGTATTTCAAGAATTTATTTTTTAACAATGCCATTGATTAAAATCACCTAGGACATGCATGTATTGCAGGTGATCTGATTTGTTAGATTTGGTGTGGGTTAATTCATCATGTTATTATGTCAGATCACATTCAATATACCTATTTCACATATTATATAGATTGAAAAATAATAAAATTCCCTTGTAATTTTGTAATGTGATTTGTTTAATTGATTAATTCATTATTTATGTACCATTAAAATGCTATTAAAGAGTGTATATGTATGTGTGTTTGAATAATTTGAAGGTAATTGATGTTGTTATTGGTTTTTGGGTTTCTAATTAGGGGTTCTACCTTATTCATGTATTGTAGGATCTTTGGATGATCAATTTTTTGAACCATTGTATTATTATATTTTTTTTGGTTTTTTTAGAGAAATTTTATTTATCTAACTCCCGTTCTAAAATTTTAGGAAATTTTTCTTAATATATGTTTTAGTAATATAGTTTCACTCCCAATTATTCAGTGAGATCAAACCAAGCATGGTCCCATGGTTTATCCAATGGGTAGTGATTTAGAATTGGTTCCATAGTAACCCTTTTGAAACATTTTAATGGGAGGAAGATTCAAAATGGGAGGGAAACAACGGTTAATTAAAATAAAAAATTCTAGGTCTATCACCCCCTCTCCATAGAGGGGACATGAGGAACTAAGGATTTGATGGAATGCATAGAGTTCATTGAGAGGATTAAAAACTTCCTTGTGTCACTAGTGGATAAGAAGATAAATATTTTAATCAATGTACATCAATGTGTGGATTGATGATTGTGGAATTTCATGCTATAGGATAGTACGTGAGAATGATTGACTTTGCTAAACTAAAATTATCTCTTCATTATGAGTTATTCTGTGATTCAATAATGGCAAATCATGATCAAGTTTACACTGACCATTAATAGGGGTGATGATAATGTTATCATTTTCAGAATTATTCAATTTTAGGATTCTCTTTTCTCCTCAAATATAAGAGAATTAGGTGAATATTTCTAAAATTTTCATGATTATTCCATTAGAAAAATTAGATTAATAATATTTATATGATGATAGATAGTTCTATTTTTAAAGGAATTGATGATTAATAATTGAATCTAGGATGATGGAGAAATATATAATCTTCAAAATATTAGTGGATTGATAAGTACAATATCATTAATATTCCATGTATGTTATTATGGAAATTAGAAGCGGATGTAAGAATTTGCATTCCAAGATGGTGGTAATTAGTCATTGTAGTGTAGATGTTTTTCAACACCCTCAATGAGGGAAAAATTTGGTATGTCATAAAATTGCGGGTGGATGAAAAATACCCTAAGAGAAACTATATATTCACTTAATACTTATTACACATTTGGCAGGATGGGGAATATGTAGTGGCTCTATGATAGGGTTTCAAGTATTCACATAGGTCATTCAGGAATAAGACATTTGTAGGAGGTACTAAATAAATAAGATATTATTAATCAGGTGTTGAATGAGCATCTATGGTGTCATAGAGTGGTGTCTAATGGATCTTATATAATTAATCATGTTAAATAGGATAGTGGATAGGTACCATATAAAGTGAAAGGTATGTTCATGATTTCCCCCACACTCGATTTTTTTCTATTTTACATAGGGTCATCATTGTTTTCAACTGAGGTTAATGTAGTTTATTTGTTGTATTTATTTTTAATATTTTACTCTGTGTAGTCATCTACAGAATCTTCACTAGGATAAAACATAATCTTTATATATATCAATATTGTATAATGTTGGATTCTATCATTGATAATATATTTAGCTTCAAAATTCTTGAGATTAAAGGCTAAGGGAAATACTTGACATGTACAAGTTGAAATATTTATGTACACACATCTATGACAATCAGTGATGATAAAAAATTCACTTAAAATAGGCGGAAGATATTATATTGATAAATTAATGGGACATTGAGGGGATAAGAGTGGGTGCAGACCCTCTTTAGAGGGGGTTTCATTCATCACATATGCCTAGTTATATCCTTGATGAAAATCATGTGGTGACTCTCTCTTCTTACCCCAAAAATCGAGGATCAATACCAGGATATTTTCTAGGGTATTTCATCAGGTTTCCTCCTTTTAGGGGAATTGAATTTTAGGTTTCCCTTTTATAGACTATAGAAAACATATAAATTCAATTATACCTGATGTTATAACCCTATTTTAAATAAAATAAGTCCTAAATTAATGATCATGTGGATAAAAGATTCACCAGACTATAAATCTTCCCCTTTGGGTGATCCGATGTGTTTTCTATGAAATGATATGGTATCCTCCGTATTTGTATTGACTAAAATATTTTAAATATTATTACCATGAATAATATTTACCTATTGACCTATATCGATTACATGTTAGATCAACTGAGAAAATCAAAGTGACTCTCAATGATTGATTGGGATTCTGGTTACCCATATCAATGGATCAAACATAAAGACATAAAGAAGACTGCATTTAAGAGCATGTATGGGTTGTATGAGTATCACCTAATGCCTTTTGGGCTGACGAGCTATTGGATATTATTTCCCTCTAAACCATATTCCTTCACACATACTTAATGTATTTTGTTTTTTTCATCAATTAAATCCATATATAGTCCAAGTTGAATGAATCGCATGATAGACACCCAAATATCATGAAGAGTGTTCTTCAATCAAACTGTCTTTATCAAAAATAAACATATAGTTAAATTTGGATGTAGTCGTATAACATTTATGGGAAGAAGTATTCTAATGACGGAAGAATAATTTATACTTATAAGGTTTATTATATCATTTTAAGAGACTAGTTGAGGAATGATATCATGTTATTGAGTATTTTTATTTTGTAATGGTAATAGTGCAGAGTCATTAAAAAATATTACTATTTGGATTCACTCAAGAACATCATGAGCAAGAATGAAATCATGAATTATGGATAGAATAGTTTACTAATTTATTCTTATATATAAAGAATATTCCCTGTTTTATATTGATCTAGACCCTTCCTAACCATGGAGTTGAGCATGAAAATTTATAAAATACATCATGCATCATTATAGGAACTATAATGATGTTAGGTGATAGATTAGTTTCAAGTCCTATAATATGTGACTCCATTAACATAACTAGCTTAGCCATGATTTTGAGTTTTCATCAGCAGTTCATGAATTGAATTTTTTACAACACTACCTATTTGATGGGATATTCTTTCATACATACATACCATAAGATTAGGTGGTATATCAACCCCAATTATGAGGAAATTATTTAATAGAGTCATGTATAGAATACATTAATAAGTTTAACATTGATATACAATTTGAACCTGTAATATTCAATATAGGTATATATGTTCTATGAATGATGATTTTGGAAGAGGGTGAACATATGTCACTTGAACGATGAATAATCATGGATCCTTTAGTTGATATACATGAGGGATTTACTTTTATTTGACAAGATGTATCTTCTAAAAACACAGTGATCATATTATCAATTGTTTACTCTTTTATAGACTATCAAGAGAATGATATTGAGTTTATCATGAAACACAAAAATTTTAATTAAATTTTTTTCTTAGGGTATTCATTGAATAGACATGGATGGATAAATGTTTGTATTAGGGTGAATGTTCAACATTATATGAGACATGATATTATGAGAGAATCACATGATATAGAGTGGGAAGTGATCCTCAGGATGACCATGACATATAATGGTGTCATGAATAAGGTATTCATTCCCGATATGAAGAAATAAATTATAATCATTTTCTCTCCTTGTCAAACAATTGAGTTGATCAAACATGAGAATCACAATCCCAGAGGGTTTCTTCTTCCATATACAGTGCTCGTATTGATGTGGTAAAGGGTGTTAATAGACTTAATTAATGTTTTTATATGTCCCCAATAAATTCAAAATAGAAATTGATTGGTTGAGGATAGGTTGAAAAAATAGGATCACTTTATAGTGATATATGAGATGATCTCATTGGATGATATAAGAAATCTCTATTTTAAAATAAAGATGAATAATTATAGTGATCCGTTGTGCATGGAATATTAAAAATATTCAAAAAAAATCTCATGGTTTTTCTAAATAATATTGAAGTATATAGATATATATTATAAGATTTCTCTGACCATCCATTCGTAGCCCAATGGATTTTCCTAATGAATGATCGAGAAATTATATGACATTATTTGAGCATGAATTATATATTTCATATGAGATTTTAATAATTAGTTGGATCTGTTTTATTTTTTATAAAATAACATATCTTGTTCCATGATTTACACAATTCCATTTTTGGCTCTGTATGTGCATTTTGTTAGATATCACTTTTATACTAGCTTTTGGAAGGATTGTCTCATGTAGTTTGGATTAGTATGGTACCTAAGGCCTTATAGTTGGTGTAGTTTATTGAAAGTATTTTTTTAATTGTAAATAAAAATTAGAATTATTATTTTGATCATTGGTGATACACCTTGGTATTTTATATGGGAATGTATTCTCTTACATGTCCCCCTCGGTTAGGGAATATGTTGTTGAATAGGAAATATATGTTTTCCCCCAGATAGATCATACTATTCAATGTAATAAAAAGATTCATAATGGTTTCCTATTAATTACACAAAACTATAGTCTATCAAGTTATGCACAATGTGCTCCATGTGTCTCAACATCAGAATTAAAATCCATATAGAAAACATGTGATTGACTATGAGGAAGTATAGTCAGGGAAGATTGCATCATTTGGAGAATGCAATTTTGAAATAATGAATCAATTTGAGAAGTTAATGTGAGGATGGAATGTTCATATTGTATTGTATTAGTGGTATCACATTCAAATTTATAAAAATCCATCATATTGGGTAGGTGACATTCTAGCATTATGGTCGTATTTTTCCAAGTAGACATCTATGAATTCCTTTCAATGATGATAAGTCATAAGAGGGATATCATTTTGAAATCACTATTTCTTGTAAACCAATTATAAAATTTTAGGTAGTTTTTTATATTATTTTAATGAATTTAATGGTTGGATAGATGTCGTTAGTATTCCAATATCAAGAATAGGTAGTGTTTAGGGGGACGATTGGTTGATCCCTATAATGTTGGTGTCCCATAATTTAGCCAGTTGGAGGATACCATCTCACCTATGTAGCTTGTGATAAAAAGTAATTATAAACCTAAAGAATCATGTCACCATTGGTGTTGTAGGTAAAAATATGCTCTATCCAATAGACACTGAGTAGACTGTAGAGGCCATCAGCTAGTTAGTTGTGTGGGTTGGGTCCAATTAAGTATTTAAACATTATGGAAAAAGATTTTTAAAACCATCCTTCCAATGTTATTTTTCTAATTATTTTTTATCTCTTGATTTCCATAGATGTATAATCTCTCTCATGGAAATTTGTATTTCACTACCGCACATAAAAAAATTGATACCCGAATAAAACATTTATCCTATGTTCTACATCTAGTGAGTTATTCGTCAATATTGATCAATTAACTTCTATTCACTAGGATAAAAACAAGAAGTTTCATGTATATTTTTTAGATATCTATGTTTTCATATGTACTAGTGAGGGGTTTCATAATTTTTATAAAATCATCAACTTGATTGGTGGGGTATTTTTTATACACAACCCTATAACAAATATGAATTTTTTGTATTATTTCATCTCTAGAATACATGACCATTATGTTCCATTATGTTTTGGATTCTTCATGAAATTGAACCTACATTTCAAAATCACATTGATTTAGAATTGGATCATGGACTAGGTTGTACCATTCAACTCAGACAGTGAACCTTGTTACAGATTAATTGTAACACCTAAGGTATACATCACTAGAGATTAGAGAATGTTATGTCCAGGATTATAGTGTGATTTTATGAATTCATGTGTAAATAGGGAGTCCTATATCGCTGCTAGATCCTATGATTGTTGATATATGATGTTTTTTTTCATATATGTATTGTGATTATTAAGGTAAATTATAGATTGATGTGATGACTGATATATCATTGGTATCTAATATTGTATATATTAAATTTCATATAAACATATATAGTATATAATATTAGATGATCCTAGTGTACTATCACCAAGTAGTATATTTCATATTGATTATTATACTAGAATTAGAGTATCCTATCTTATTGGATATACGATCCATGTTCTATGACTATCCCATTAAGGGGGTGCTTTATTACTACAGAATGATGTATCATCAGGCATATTTTTTAGGTGGGATGATCTAGTCTTTGAGAATCCAACATATGTATTATTCTTATCTGATATAATTTCTATTTAAATACACAATAATTACATTCCTAGAAATAGACATTAATAAATGGGAATAAATATTAAGGTTCATTCGTGGTTCCCTACAGATTTTGGTAGTGATACTATACTCGCAAATTTTGTTCTGTATATAGATGACATGGGAAGAGATCTAGGGAAGTGAAGGGACCCTTAATATGATATCTGGGAAGTATATAATGATGATGTATTCTGGGATCGATGGAGTTAGAATGGTTTTTGGGTAGTTTATTTATTTACAAACTCTTCAACATACAATGGAACATTTTATTTAGTTCTAATTATGTATCTCACATGAAATATTTTTTACAATGTGTGATGGTTTTATTGGAATGTGTTTATTAGCTAATAAGAACAATTTTATTTATTTTTAATGGATTATTATTGTCAAATCATTTATTAAAAATTAATTTTATTCATTTTACAGATGTTATATTCTCCCAATGATGTACAAAAATCACATACTACTATTTAGGAACCTCTCTTATACTGGGATGTATTCATGAGGTCATGTGGAACCCTCATATTAGACCCGAGGTTTTGGTTTAGGGTGATATATCTTGTAGATTGGGCCCCATTATTTTCCATGGATATTCAAATTTAGAACATTTAAAAATGTTAAGATAAAATATGGTGTTTACTTGATCTTGTAGATGGAGGTGCTAACCATAATGGAATATGAGATCTACATCATGGATTTAGAAATATTTGGTGGTGTATGAATGGAATATGGTTTTATATAGGGTTTAATATTTTGGATGTCATTAATAATACATTATAATGTATATAAGAAGAACTTATATATTTTTAAATAATATTGGATGGATAAATTCTATAGGGAATTGAGAATTTCATTAGATTAATTATTAAATTTTATTTTCTATAAACAAGATATTATTATACTGTGCAAATGGGTGTTTGAAAAATAATCATCCTGGGCCATGAAATATTGGGCTAGTTTGGGGAATTAAAATTCTATGATGTAGGAATTTCATAAGAACCATCATGTCCCCTATTGTAAATTTGATTTTTTTCTATTTTTTCCATTCCTTTAAACCTTCCGAAAATGATTATAATGGTTATGATTATGAATATTGTTATTATTGAAGTGGATGTTGATTGAGTCATATTACCATGGAGAGAATATATTCTATAATGGAATATATAGTTTTTCTATTATAATGGATAAGGTTATCCCCACTCTTGGTTCCATCACACGTCAAAGAATTTTAGATTAATCCATAAAACCACATTACCCTAATGATTGTGATGAAAATATCATGGAAGGTTATTCATTAAGAAATAGGTATTATTTCTCATTATTTCACATGAAGGATTATAACAAAATATGATATCAAATGAGATATAATAATTATTAAATTATTTCAACTTGGATTCTAGATCCCAATAGATTGAATTATATAAGGATTTTTCCAGTGTATCTTGAATCCTCTGAGGGGTTCAAAACCATGGAGACTATATGTCCATGCTTACCTCATAATCACATGTGGTTTTAATAATTAAAAACATGATTCAGTGGGCTGCGTATCTTTTCACTTTCCCTTTTCCTTATATATAATAAATATGATGTATTGGGTATGCATATCTATTTTATTCAGACATATATGTCTATATATTCTAGATATTGTTTGTAACATAGATTATATTGTGGTAATGAAATATTTTCCTCAATTTTGGGATTGGATCAATAGACATATAAGGATTTAATGGAACAATATAATTTAATATGAAATTGCTTTATCCATAAGGGTTCCTATCAAAATGGATTAATAATTAGAAATTTGATGGGTTTCTAACAATTCTAACTAGTTTGTTTTGATTGATTTTGGAACTGTAAAAATTGATAATATTTTTCCTCGTATAATAAACGGTGAACATAAATTTGACATTTAGTATGAGAAATCCTTAGGATTATATTTGGATTTTAATGCTAAATAGAAAGTCAATACTAATTCTGAGATAGATTTTGTTTTTTATTTATATTTTTTGCATATTGATGATAAAAGTAAATGTAATAAGAAGAATAAATATAAAACCATAGATGTGGAGTTGTGATAAGAGGTTATAATCCGTTGGATTCACCACCAATTTAGTAATTGTTTTGTATGTGATAATTATATTTAGGGTTTTCTTTATATTTTCTAAGAGTTAGATTTTGATTAGACTATGATTTCAGAATTTATAATTGTATCATAGTTAATGGGGATGTATAGTGTGTTATGGATGATTTGGGTATCAAGAAATAATCATTTGTGTCTGTGAAAACCACTGTTGATTGAATATCTAAAGAATATTCTAGATTAATAACCAAATAAACTATAAAACATATATCTTATATATTGGGAAGATTTAGAATCAGAATAAAATAGGAAGGATCATCCTATAAATTTCATATCACATGATGTATGAATCTATAAAATGATTATTCTAAACATTTTTAATGATAAATTGTATACTATATTTATAAAAACCATTTTTTAGTACCTCTTGCAGATTTAATAAGTTAACATTTAAATTTAAGTAAAAAAATTATATATAATATATGAAAAGTATGGTCATTAAAATAATGTTGGAATTAATTCATTTTTAACGTTACTTTTTATGAGTATCAATATGAAATTTTTATGTTCTCAATATACCAAAATTACATTTTTATGGTAAATCAAAATTGTTTTCCTAATCGATCGAGAAACATTTAATTCCTCGGGCATGGGTTCACTTAAATACTTGAAAAGGATGTTTTAACAAATCATTATTTATATATATAATAAATTTTTACAATATTTTATATTTTAAAAAATAGTTTAAAAATAAATCTTTTTTTAATTATTCAAATGATATTTTTTGATATTTTTTCAATAGTGTGAAATGGATTTACTTTAATTGAGATATAAAAAAACATCATTTCTATCATATATAATAGATGATTCCATTAATATTTCAGAAGATTAATTTTAATGAAAATTCATTCCTTAGTAATTTGGATATATTTTAGTCTTTAAAAAACGAATTCTGGGTGAAAAGGATATTTTCCTCAAAAAAATCTAGTGATATTTTAAAATTTATTAATATATATAAATATTATTTGTGGGATATTATTATTTAATAGGGATTTAATATTTTGATTCCATTATTTTTATGACTCTTGATGGTTTATTATTATATTTATATTTTTTGGAAATTATTATAAAAATTATGTTAACATTCCCATATAAATGTTTACATTGATTCTGTTTTACCCGTTTCATGTTAAGAATGCATTGGCCTTATTATGTGATGGATTAGATTGATTTTTCACTTCATTTAATAGTTATTACTAATGTTATTGTCCAATTAGTTTATTTTCATGTGGTCTTACCCATTTATATAGTATGTCATGGAATGCATCCATTATTTTACCAATATGATTACCTAAATTATGTAATCCCTCATTAAGATATTAGTTATTGATTTCCTTGTGATTTTTTGATTACATTCCATATCCATGAATAATAATAAAAAACTTTTTATTATTTGTATATAATTTTTAGACAATAATTTATTCCCATCACATTAATATTCATGTTCAGGTTATAGGATAAATTGAATGAGTTTTCAGGTATTTACTTTATTATATTTTTTATGCATTTTTTATTCATTATAGATTATATTGTATTAATAAACTTACTGAGAATCTATGATATAACCTTTATTATTTATTATTCATCTAATGTTCTAATAATTGTATTAGGATTCAAAAAGAGGGATATTATAATTTAATAAATGGTGTCCCCATGGAAAATAAATGTTTTTATTTTATGTTTTCAATTGTAATTTGATATTAAAGCTTGTATATAGTTTTATAAGACTAAAAAACATTTTTTACATTGGTATGAAATAAAATATTTGAAATATAAATTTAATAATGATACCATAAATTATGGTATAAAACTATCCGGGACAATATAGTTATTATAATTGGATGTTTAGTAGAATATTTTGAAACTTGATTATGGAAAAAAATATATTATGTAATATGACTCCCTTCCAAACTATGATGATTTTTAAGTATTATATAACATTCAATTTGTTATTTATGGTGTAAATTTTTTGTTATCCCAAAAATTCATCCCTTTTTGGAAGCTACATGTAGGAATGGTTTTGGAATCGATGCATCTAGGGGTAATAAACGTAAAATGATAATCATTGTGTATATATTTTCCATCATTCTACAACATGGTTAGTGATAATTTATTATGAATCTTGTTTAATCACATATAATATATTCTTGTATTAATTTATATTTTCAATACAAAACATTATTATGGAATAATTTTTTTTATTCCTTTTCCCATAGATATAATTTTTATTATTATGTGATTATCTACGTATAAATTTTTCAATTTTTCATTGGTGTTTTATTAGTTTGGGAATTAATAAATATGAATTATAATGATATGATATAATATATGTCGCATTCATGACATATGTTAAAGGTATTTTTCATTTAATTTACATTCTTTCTTTGTTTTGGGGGTTTTCCTGCATTTTTTAAGGAAATTGTGGGTTTTCAAAATTTTTGCCATCCTGAGAGCCCATTTCCATTATTAAAAATAAATTTTGTTTTGGTAATAAATAATTCGTTTTTAAAAAACATTCCACCCATTAAACTCCCAAAATGACTGTCATTTTACTATTCAAACCACCAAAGAAATTTTGGCCCCTTAGGAATGCATTCGCATCATGGATTTCGGTGATCAAATTAGGTATTGGGCCAACCCAAAATCCCATTTCCAGTTTTAAAATGTTATATTAATTCTTTCCTAAAATATTCATTTTTTATAATTTTTGGTGATTCCACCCCTAACATTTTCCCACTGAACCCAGCCGCACCTCCATCTTTGTTTTCACCTCTTTCGAGCTCATACTCATCACGAATTAGGGCCGAACTTCTTGAGCTCCAAAAAACGTCCATATTTCTCAAGTAAGCTTGTTCCCTTCCTTCCTCCTCCCATTTAATTAGGGTTTCCTATCTTTTTATTTAATCTCCAAATGTCTATAAGCTAAGGATTTGTACATAGGGTTTTAGATTTTAGTTTATTTTTCCAATCCTATAGTTTTAGGTTCAATCTTACTCCCTTGTGGTGCGGTGGAGGTGTAGATGAAGTGACACACAAGGATTTGGGGGTTTTGTCTCTTTTGGTAGTTGATTTCATATGTAGGTATTTTAGAATGAGTTGTATTGTAGTATTTATGTTTCAATTATGTTATTCCTTCATTATTTGGATTGTGAAAATCGATTTCGGTAGCATTTTCAAAGCGGTTGATTTTTAGGTGCCAATTTAGTGAGAAAATGGATATTTTACATGTACAACTCTTGTTGTGCCTCTTGGTGTTGTTTTATAATTCAAGGATTGGATTTATAAAATTGTTTTGATGCTGAAATTTCTGGATTTTTATAATATTTTTCTCCATTAGGTTTTAAATGTGGGATTTTAGATGAATTTATTGTGCAAAATTTGATTACATTTCTTGAAATTGTTTTATGAGAATTATAAGTGGTTTATTGAGTTATATAAAAGGTGAAAAGAATGTGTAGCTACTTTTTTTAATGTGTGTGACCAGAACTGATATTTATATGTGTAAATTGATTTTGGTAGCATGTGGTAACTATTTGAGCACAAGACGAGAAACCAGGGTTACTAGGTGGGCTAAAATATACTAGTAAGCTAGTGAATGGAGGGGTTTTGACCATGGTTCACATAGAAAGTCTGACATGGATAACACTAAAAAAATATAATGGAGATGATTAGAGACCACTAGTTTATGGGTATGCTCCCTAATAGTGGCTCATGCATGAGAACAAATTTTATTTTGGTTACTTTCACCAAGGTATGTGGTACTTGGGGCTCACAACTAACTAGTAACTTGGAGCATTCCGATGCTTGGTGATCATGGAAATTTTGGCATTTATCCATTCCTTATGGTATTTTAGGATGTGAAAACCAGTATCTTTCATATTTTATTCAAATTTAGTAATTCTTTAAACTTATTCCCATTGAATGTTGTTTTCTTTTCAAAGTTTCACTTTTAGAAATAAATGCAACCATTTTCTGTTTAGAACTCTTACATGTTTTTTATTTTATAATGCATATAACTTGGAATACTTGGGAGATATTCTATTGAGATTATTCTCACAACCATCTTACACCTTTGGGTGTAAGTATACTTGATCATTTGTGAGATAGGAAAAGGCAAGGTCGTGGGCAATGGCAGTTTGGGTTTCTAGTTTCCCTTAATGGTGCGGTGTTGCGGAGACGGCTTGTGGGTGATGTCCCCTTGTCGTGTGGAGTCTCATGGAATTTTTTCTGCTACTTCTATACACATTTTGACCTCTTGTGTCTTGTATAAACCCATATACTTAGTTCTAAATTTTTATTAAGTCTTGTTTGGAATAATTTTTCAGATTTGGTTTGTTGTTTGTTTTTGGTTTATTTATGAATCCAAACTCGGGTAAATCATTCCCAAATGTATTTTTATGATACCCGGGAACTTGTGACAGCCCGTGGGGATAGGGAACACCCTTCAGGTCATTTCATGAGCGGGGTTTTGTGTCGGTTTCATGTGGACCAGATTCGGTTTGTGAAAAAATGGTATCAGAGCAGGTTAAAGTTTTTGGGTTATATTGCTATTTTGGATGAGTCTGGATGGACAGGAGCTAGGACTATCGGGGCTCGGGGGTTTGGTTGTGAGTATGGTACCAAGATCTCAACTCTCATCATAGACCTTGAGTCACCAAATGATTTTTGAATTTACAGATTGACTTCACTTCCAGGTGAGATGTGTGAGCTGCAGACCACATGTGGACATCAGGAAAATGTGGAGTAATTTTTTCTTATTTTACTAAAATGTGTTTAGTTTATTTATATTTGTGGTATTTGAATATAATTTTCATAATTTTGGTACTGAATTTTGTTTTGTGGCTGTTTCATTTTGTAGCAACAAGCCTCCCCGGAAAGCTCCCACGCACCCATAGGAGAAAGCTGGAGAGAGTTCTCCCACACCGATTGATCAGAGGCTCATGGAGGGTGTAGTTCGGGCTATCCAAGCTTTGGGAAAGGGACCAGCTCTGGCTTCTATTCTTGTTAGGGCAGAAGAGATAGGACATAGAAAAGATAAATCACCAGAGTTTCTGAAAAACAAGCCTCCTACCTTCTGAGGTATCTCATAACCCCAGGAAGCAGAAGAATGGATTGAGAAGATTGAGTGTATGTTTGAGTTCCTGGAAACACTCGAGGAGCTCAGGGTGAAGTGTTCCACTTTTCTATAGGAGGTTCATAGCCGTAAGTGGTGGGAGTCAGTGCTTTAGGCTGGGAATAATGAGCAGATTCATAGGGGATATTTCAAGGTTGTCTTCAATGAACAGTACTACCCTGAGGTGTTGGCTTATGTTAGGTCTATAGAGTTCATGGAACTTGTTTAGGGGAATATATATGTGATGGAGTATGCCAACTGTTTCGATGAGTTGGTTAGGTATGCTCCAGAAATTGTCTCTAATGAGAAAGCGATGTCCTAGGGGTTTGAGAAAGGCTTGCGACCAGAGATATACTCCCAAGTGATCATGTTTAAGATGATGACCTATGATGAGGTTGTTGATCGGGCATTCATGGTGGATATCGATAGGAATGGAAGGGCTGGTTTCTATAGTCCAGTATCAGCTGTGGGAAGTGGCTGCTTCTTAGAGAAGAAAATGAAGTGGGAGGATCATGTGAAGAAAGGAGGAGGCAGTTCAGGGAACTCTTCAGGTAGTTTTTGTTAGTGGCTTCTGATGCGAGATCAGTCATGTGCCAGTATTGTGGGAATCCCAGGAACATCTGTTGATCATGACCTCATCATTTGAATACCTGTTTACAGTGTGGAGGTATCTGACACGTGAAATAGTTTTGTAGGATAGCGCGTCCAATTCAATGTGGGGCAGGATCCATGGCTCCCAGAGGAGTGCCAACACAGCATGGGCCGTTGAGGACTGGGGGATCTCGATTTGGCAGCAGTGGTGGTAGGGCTGGGTCATCTTCTAGGCAGAGCCAGTTTAGGGTACAAGCACAGACATTCAGTCGTCTTCATCCAGAGGCTGGATATCTCCATGTGGCAGATCAGTCACTAGCAGGATCAGAGGCGGGATCGTCGACAGTTCGAGGTACCATTTTCATCGCATCATCTATAACTGATGTTATTTTTGGTACCAGTGCTTCTATTTGATTTATTTGTGCCTATTTGTTTTTTGGAAATTCTGAATTTTCCAACTGATTTGATGTCTTTCGCGATGGAGTTGATGACATCGCTGGGAAAGAAGATGGAGCAGGGTCACAGGTGCTTGTCTTGTGTGCTTTCTATGCCAGGGGTCGAGATAGAGTGGGACCTATTGTCTTTGATATAGACCTTTTTGATGTCATAATCAGGATGGATTGGATAGTACACTTCCATGAAAACATCGATTTCTATATACGATGTGTGAGTTTCATAGCACCTGATGGGAGTCGTCAGGTTTTTCGGGGAGAATGGAATCCTCGGTCATGTCACGTAGGGCCTCCAATCCTAGAGTTGGGAAGTGTTATCTTCCATTTATCATTGCTCGTGCTAGGGGATGGTATTTCCCCTGATGGTGCACTACCTCATGTAGTGAATGACTTTCCAGAGGTATTCCCGGATGATTTTTCTGGTTTTCCCCCGGAGCAGGATATGGAGTTTTCGATTGATATTGGGTTAGGAACACAACTGATTTCTATTCCCTCTTATTGCATGTCCCCCACTGAGCTGAGGTAATTAAAGATATAGCTGGACGACTTAGAATCCAAAGGATTCGTTCGCCCGAGCATCTCTCCTTGGCCCGCTCCTATGTTGTTTGTGAAAAGGGTAGATGCATCCCTCCGGTTGTGCATCGACTACTAGAAGATGAATAAGGTAACAATTACGAATAAATACCCTTCACCCAGAATAGATGATTTTTTTTATCAGTTGAAGGGGGAAAAAGTGGTTCTCAAATATAGACCTGCATTTAGGGTATTATCAACTCTGGAGAATGAGTCATATATCCCAAAGACAACCTATCGAAGCAGGTATGACCACTTTGAGTATTTGGTCTTGCCCTTCGGATTGGCCAATGCTCCAACGGTCTACATGGCACTCATGAACATGGTGTTTCATCAGTATATCGATTCATTGTTTTGGTGTTTTTTGATGAAATTCTGGTATACTCTTTCTCTGAGGAGAAACAAGAACATCACATGAAGATCATTTTGGGTACATTACAGGATCACTACCTCAATGTGATGTTGTCAAAGTGCACATTCTGGATCAGGGAAGTGGGATTTCTAGAGAATGTGATCTCATAGCATGAAGTTTCAGGGGACCCTGAGAAAATTAGTGCGGTAATGTCATGGGAGAAACCAAAGAATGTGTTTGAGATCATGAGTTTCCTTGGAATTGCTGGTTATTATAGGGGTTTCGTTCGGGATTTCTCTCGGCATGATTCACCGATGACCACACTCAGCCAGAAAGGGGTGAAATTTTTATGGGGTCCATAATTTCAGGCATCATTCGAGGAGTTGAATAGGCAGTTCACTACCACCCCCATGATGATTTTTCCAGAGGCTAGAAAGGGATATGTGGTCTATTGTGATGCTTCAGGTATGGGTATTAGGTGCATGCTTATGTAGGACAATCACATGGTGGCATATGGCTCTCACAAACTCCGACCACATGAAAAGAACTACGCCACCCATGACTTAGAGTTGGCAGCATTGATGCATGCTTTGAAGACTTGGTGTCACTACCTTTTTGGGGAGATGTTTGTGGCCTACTCTTCTAACAAAATCTTAGCCTATATATTCTCGCAGAGAGACCTCAACTAGAGGTAGTGTCGCTGGATCGAGTACTTGCTGGTGTTTAACATTGAAATTCTCTATACCATATTTAAGGGTAATGTGGTGGCCGACGATTTGAGCAGAAGAGTTCCAGTGCAGGATTTGGGGAAGTATATTGATGAGTGTACATTGATAGGTTTCTTTTCTCGGATGCATGTGGAGACCAAGGAACATATTGGAGAGGCATTCTTGGCGAGCGTCCAATTGACTCCTTCTCTGTTGGATTTGATTCAGCTAGAACAACCTAGTGCTGAGCTTTTCCAGTGATTGAGAAAGATTCTTCATGGTGGGAGACGTCATCGGATTGGTCTTCTTCCCCTGAGGGTATCTTGTGATTAAAGGGCCGTTTAGTGGTGCCTCTATCTTTGAGGAAGGTGGTAATACAGGACAGCCACCAGTCACAGTGGGTCATCCACCCCGGTGCCACCAAGATGTACTATGATGTTCATCGATAGTACTGATGGCCAGGTATGAGACGGGACATTGACGACTTTGTATCGAGATTCTATACTTGTTAGCAGGTGAAAGCATAACATCAGAAGCCCTCTGGTTTGCTTCAGACATTACCCTTTCATCCCTGTAAGTGGGATGAGGTTTCCATGGATTTCATTGTTTTATTACCTCATACACCTCAAGGTAAGAATGCTATTTGGGTGGTGATTGATCGTCTGACCAAATCAGCCCACTTCATTACTATCAGAGATACAGCTAATGTGGATGAGTTGGGCCAGTTGTATATTCAAGAGGTGGTATGGCTTCATGGTGTTCCATCAGGAGTTGTCTCAGAGAAAGACCCCTACATCACCTCCCGGTTTTGGGGTTGCCTTTAGAAGGCTTTGGGGTCCCAAATTCAGATGAGCACGACATACCATCCTCGGATAGATGGTCAGACAGAGTGGGAAATCAGATTCTGGAAGACATGCTTTGTGCATGTGTCTTAGACTTAGATGGTTCGTGGGATAACCATTTGGGATTGGTCAGGTTTTCCTATAATAACAGCTACCAATCCTCGATTTTAATGGCTCCCTTTTAGGTGCTCAATGGTCGGCCTTACCGGTCCCCTCTTTGTTAGGTTGAGGTAGGTGAGACATCGATGTTGGGACCGAGTCTTGAGAAAGAGACATTTGAGAAGGTCAACTTGACCCAAAAGCATTTATTAACAGCTCAGAATCTCCATAAATCATATGCTAATAACAGGCGTCGAGATCTAGAGTTTTTTTGTGGGTGATCAGGTATTTCTGAAAGTGGCCCCTCATCTGTGTCACCACCGCTTGGGGAAGAAGGGAATGTTGACGTCGAGGTATGTCGGCCGATTTGAGATTACCGAGTGTATTGGTAAGGTGGAATATAGGTCGGTTTTTCTTTCTTATTTGACATCCATCCATGATTTTTTCCATGTCTCCCAGTTGAAGAAACACAACTCGAATATGTCCCATGTGCTGAATTGGAAGGAGTAGGATATAGAGGCTGATTTACTTGTTTTTGACCGGCCAGTGTGACTAGTGGACATCCAAGAGAGGGTTATTAGGGTAAAGTCTATTCCACATGTTTGAGTTGTTTGGCAGCTTGGGAGTGATACATGTGAACATGGGAGCAAAAGTCATGGGTTGAGGAAGAGTACCCGAACCTGTTTTCCGATCAAGCATCGGGTTGACATTCTGGGGTGGATAGTCCTTCATGGTGGGGAGAATTGTCACATAAATGACATATTTTAAAGGTATTATCCATTTAACTTAAATTATTTCTTTATTTTGGGGGTTTTCTATGCAATTTTTATGGAAATGGTGGGTTTTCCAAATTTTGGCCAACCCGAGAGCACATTTCCAGTTTTAAAAATAAATTTTGTTTCTTTAATTAATCCTTAGTTTTTAAACATTTTTCACCAATTTAACATCCAAAATGACCTTAATTTAACTATTCAAAAAACAAAATAAATTTTTTCCCCTTAAAAATTTTGTAGCATCTTGGATTTGGGTGATCAAATTAGGTATTGGGCCAACCTAAAAGCCCATTTACAGTTTTAAAATGTTATATTAATTCATTTATAAAATATTCATTTTTTATCCTTTGTTGGTGATTTTACCTCTCACATGTTCCCACTATACACAGATGCACCCTCATCGGGTTTTCCCCGCTTTGGAGCTCAAAATCATCAGTAATTAGGGCTGAACATCTCAAGCTCCAAAAAACATCCAGATTTCTCAAGTAAGTTGGTTCCCTTCCTTCATCCACCCTTTTTCTCAGGGTCTATTATTATTTTTTGAATCCAAAAATGTACAGAAGCATGGGATTCATACCTAGGGTTTTATATTCTAGTTTCTTGGTCCAATCCTCTGGTTTTAGGTTCAATCTTAATCCCTTATTGTGCGGCAGAGTTGCGGTTGATGTGATGCACAAGGATTTGGGGGGTTTGACTCTTTTGGTTGGTGATTTCATATGTAGGTAATATAGAATGAGTTGGAATGCTGTATTTATGTTTCTATTATGTTCCTCTATTATTATTTTTATTGTAAAAATTGATTTCTGTAGGATTTTCAAAGCGGTTGATTTTGAAGTGCCAATTTTATGTGAAAATGGGTTTTTTACATGTGCAACCCATGTTGTGCCTCTGGGTGTTGTTTTATAATTTATGGATTGGATTTATAAAAACTTTTTGATGATGAAATTTATGTTTTTTTAAAATATAGGTCTCTATTAGGTTTTAAATGTTGGATTTTAGATGATTTTTTTGTGAAAATTTTGATTACTTTTCTTGATATCGTTTTACAAGATAAATAAGTGGTTTATTGAGTTATATAAAAGGTGAAAAGAATTTTAAATACTGTTTTGAATGTGTGTGACCAAAATTGATATCATTATGTGAAAATTGATTTTGGTTTCACATGGTAACTATTTGAGCACAAGATGGGAAACCCGGGTAACTAGGTGGACTAATGTGTACTAATATTCTAGTGAACGGAGGGGTTTTGACCATGGTTCACTTTGAATGTCAGACATGGATTAAACTAACAAAACTATAATGGAGATGATTGGAGACCACAAGGTTATGGGTATTCTCCCTACTAGTGGCTTGTGCATGAGAACGAATCTCATTATAGTTGTATTCACCGAGGTATGATTTACATGGGGCTCACAAATAACTAGTACCTCACGGTGTTCCTATACTTGGCGGTCGTGGCCTTTTTGGAATTTATCCTTTACTTATGGTGTTTCGGATGTGAAAACCAGTAGCTTGAATGTTTTATTCAAATGCACTCATTATTTAAAGTTATCCACATTGAAAGTTATTTTGTTTTCAAAGTTTCACTTTTAGAAATAAATGCTACCATTTTCTGTTTATAAATCGTGTAAGAATTTTATTTTATAATTCCTACCACATTGAATCATTGTGTGATATCCTATTGGCCTTAGTATCACACCCTAATTACACCTTTAGGTGTATGTAGACTTGATCATGTTTGACACAAGAAAAGGAAACGCCTTGGGCGATGGCGGGTTAGGTAGCTAGTTTCTCTCAATGGTGCGGTGTTGTGGAGATGGCTCGTGGGTGATGACCCCTAGTCATGTGGAGTCTCATGAGATTTTTTTCTGATACTTTTATACACCTTTGGACCTCTTGTGTCGTGTTTAATCCCATATACTCAGTTCTGAATTTTTATTAAGTCTTGTTTAGAATAATTTTTCTGATTTGGTTTGTTGTATATTTTTCTGTTATTTTATGAAACCAAACTCAGCTAAAACATTCCCAAATGATTATTTATGATACACGGGCACTTGTGCCAGCCCGTGGGGATAGGGAATGTCCTTCGTGTCTTTACATGAGCTAGGTTTGGTGCGGGATTGATGATGACTAGATTTGGTTCATGAAAATATCGTATATCAATTGATTTATAAATCTTTCCTAATGGGTGGAGTAGAAACTATAAAATGTGCATATTCCATGTAGGAAAATCCATCATGATAAATAAAATGATGCAAGGGATAATTATGCAGAAAACAAAAAAGGATTATATTTATAACCAATAATAATTCACCTATAGAGAATCATACTGAACCACAACATGGTGAAACAATGTTTTACCTCTTCATGCATCATTAATAACTATTATATTATAAAACTAAAAATACATTTATAATTCATTAATGTTTATGTTATATGTAGAATAAATTTATAACAATTGTAGATAATGAATGAGAGATGTTTTTTATGGTAGTATATCATCTCATCGGTAATTATGATCAATGGTAGTCATGGATTAAATATGATAAGTATGGAATGAAATGATTTTAAGGAAATGTTCCTTGAATAATATTTTCATCATATAAAATAAGTGGAAATGGATTGAAAATTACTAACTATGAAAAAAATGTTAGTGTAAAATGAATCTATGTTTGATGAAATATATTAAAAGATAAGAATAGTTATTTAGGACTACCAACATATTCCATGGTGAATTATTTAAAACAATTTACGGTATTAATCAAATCATTCAATGGGAACCAGTCTCATTAACATTCTCATTATATGAGTTAATAAAGTCATGGGATATTGAAAATGAAAAATAGAATTACATGTATTATGATATCAATGGAATGAAAGATAAGAAAACAAATGTTTCTAACTCTTGAAAAATAAATATAAAATAGGGGAATAAAACAAAGGTGGAATTATGCAGTGGTAATAATTTTTTAATGAAATTTCATGGAAGCATCACGTTTGATATGGGTGTCTACTACATGTGTGGAGATTTAGGCAATAAGGATCATTATTTAAATGGTATGAAGAAACATCTGGCGGTTAATTACTTTTAAGTAAAGAGATAAGGAAATAAACAAATGATGTCCATATTATTCAGGGGAACTTTCCCTAGAAAATTCCAAGGGGGAATATTAAATAATATGTATAAGGAGTAGGAACAATTGATGTTCTTAAAGATGTGGAGTTAGGTACTGAAATCATATTCTCATGTTTAACTAAATATTTATTTTACAATGTATCTTCATATTCATATATAGTCTAAGATTTACATGAATATTTCAATTTCTCTAGAACCATAAGAATTGAGTTATTAGTAAATATTTTTAGTGGATGTCTCAGCACAACAAGGATGTGTCAGTCAATTTTCATTATGGAACATAGTAAAATAATGTTTTTCTGACATTAAATATTATCTCTATGGTATATTTAATGAAATATTTTTAGGTAATATACTAAGAAATATGATGATAAATTTTATCATATATTGAATCATATTATGATTCTTAATTAAGATACTGAATTCCTAATATTAGTATTGTGACATAAAAATTATAAACATGTATAGATCTACACTATGTTTCTCTTCTAAATTAGATCATTGGGGAATAATAGCATAAAATATATATTTGTAGAGAATGTAATATTCGAATTTAAATTTTTACTATAGTATATTAATAAATTGTAATATTTCATAATGAATTAAAAATAGATCCACCAAATAATGATGGAATTTTTTCTATTTATTTATCCCTAATGCAAGTCCAATATCCAAAATCCCTATAGAATTGCCACTATAGAATTTGTGGAATTTATGAAATAGAAGGTAGATCTCTATAATAACGGTTTTATTAACCCCATGGTTTTATCCATGGGAACCATGATCATATTGTTAATAATTTGGATTGATCTATCCAATTTTTGATTTCAATTTAGGGAAATAAATGCAATCAATATAAATGGCATGTATCCTCTACCACAAATTGATCACTTATTTGACCATCTTAATGGAGCTCAATATTTTTCAATGATTAACCATTAATATAATTATCTTTAAATAAGATTAAATATGGAATATATTCCAAATAATTAATTTCAAATAAGTTATAAATATAATTTTTTTATTGAAGTTCTAATTTTATTAACTAATGAACCCTAAATTTTAATGGTTCAGGGGAAAAATTTACTGACCAAACATCTTGATTATTTTAATATGGTATTTTTTATGATATATTTTATATTATTAAATTATAATAACCTCATGAAAAAAATGGATCAATATCAAGAATTTTAGAATAAAGGATTTATTTTTCAAATTCACTGAGTTTGTATTGAGCCAATAAATAGTTTCTTTGCTTCACCATATTTTTTCCAATAATGGAATCATTTCTGACGATGTAATAAAAAATCCCCATGATGAATGCACTATATTACTAATTATAATCAGGGTATATAGTTTCATTATTCGGTAGGATATTATTATTGACATGTTTAATAAATTTATTGACTGACTATAATTTTTCATGGTTTCTTGAAATGGGGTAATCTTCATAAGGGTAAAGGAATGTGAAGATGTTTTTGATGAATTTATAATATATTGGTAAATTAATTGATTTTAACACTACCATAGGTAAATTATGTATTTCATACATATATTGATTAATTAAAGAAGATACATGGTTGTGACCATATGTATAATGATAATTTTATTTTCTAAACACCATTGTAGTTAATATATTCATGAAAATAACAAAGAACCAATGATATAATATTAGAAGACATAGTGCTATCCTTGAAAATAAGGAGAAATTCAAACTATAATGAAATATTGGAGACATAAATGCATAAAAAGTGGTTCAAATACATATTCACATAGAAATGGATCAATATGAGGAAAATATGGTGGATCTATCTACAAAAAAAATGATTTCACAATACACAACCACAAAGTGATTGAAATAAAGGTATCATATGAATTAAGGATGTAATAACATTATGTTTTGATGAAAATGGTGACTGGTAGGGATCATATGCCTATATATAATGTAAATTTCAATCATAGATTTACAAAAGTAGGAGGGAACAAACTTATTTTTTAGATGAATGTGAATCCATTTATTGTGGAAAACATATAATTTTTTCAACCTAATGATGATATGTTTGGAATAAAATGAATGACCTTAATGATGGAAAATAAAAACATTTATAATTTATAGGTGGCATTCTAAAATATTGAATTATACTATGTGTTCCATCTATACATGAGTTGATATAAAAATTATTGGATGATTCGAATTGATTAAATTTCAATATATACCCTAGTTACACCAATTTGCAAGAGGATTTAAAGGAACATTTTTCATGTGATAATTTTAGGTAGGAAATTGTTTATTATATTTAAAGATGTTAGGATTACCTATAGGTGAAGGATGCGAGATAATAACAGAGAGGATTATTGAATCCTCTACCCCTGCCAATATGGAAATGGGATGAAATTTCTATAGTAATTTGATCTAAATTAACAAATAATATGTGAAATAATGATTTGTTATGTGTTATTTATTATCACAGCACCAAGTGTATACATTAATCATTATAAGTGAATATAAAGGATTTATTTCCTTAAAAGACACTATATTAATGATGTTTCAAGAAATTATGGAGACTTTCTCAATTCTATATGACCATGATACATTATTAACATCTAAATTCTAGAAAATACTTCAGAAAAATAATAATATTGATATTTTGTTACCATTAGTTCTCTTCCTCGAAATTATGGATCCCACAAAAGAAATATACAATCATTATAAGTCATGTCTAATTAATCTTATATTTATTTTTACGGTTTGTGAGATTAGTATATAACATTCATAGAGATATCGTATAAAAATAGATTCCATTCATCTATTCAAATTGAATATTGTGAAATATTATATGGAAAGATATTTCATACTCCATTTTTTTGGGATAATGACTATGAAACGAATATTGTAGGCCTTAAACATGTGGGTGATACAAAGATAAAAGTAAATACTAATCAAATACATTTCAAATAAGCTCAAGGAAATAAAAAGTATATACTAATAACTAGAGGAAGGGTTTGTAATTTCAATTGAGTTATCACATTTTCATTAAATTACATCATTAAAATTGTGTTATAATGTTTGAAAAGAATGATAAAATTATCCCCATGTATATTGGACCCTTAAAAATCCCTGAAAGTATTTGAGCTGTGGATTTCCATTTGAGAATGATACCAAGTCTCCCAAATGTTTCTGATGTGTTCTATATGACATTTATATATAAGTACAAGTAAACACCATAACATGTGATCACCTTTGATGAAATGTAATTGAAAACAGATATATATTATTAAAAAAGTAGATATACATCTTCTAGATAATATATAATAATTACTAAGTTATTATATGACTTAGATGGTAGATTTCCTATGAAGCAATCATAATATAGACGAGGTAATGTGGGAACCTGATGAAATTCTGCTAACGAACTACAAAAATAATTTGACAATGTAATATTATGGAAATTATTAATATTGAATATGTTATGGTGGTAAGAATATATAACATTGACATTTTATTATATTTTTCATTAAATTTGAACTCTTTGATATATTTTGAAACATGAAACCCCAACTCTACATGAAATATAACAGAATATACCATTATAACCTAGCAATTAAATCGAAGATTATAAAAATGAATACATATATAATTAATATAATATAGATTATAATGTAAATATAATTTTATTGATAATAAATCCAATAGAAATATAATTAAATAAATTTAATGTAATTGAAATGATTCTATAAAAATCTATTTTTATAAACACAACGTGTTTTGTACATAATAAATTTGAAAAATAACTATTATATAATTATTTTAAGAATATTAAAATATTATATATTTATATTTATATTTTCTTATAAATATAATATAATTATTATATATGGATAAATTCTAATCATGTTGTACGATTAATATCCTTTCTTTAAAAAATAATTTCCATCACATTTTTTCAACATTTATTAATATTTGTCAATAAAAATTCTTAATAATTATTTTATAAGATTATATAAAATTTTTAAATATTTTTTAAAAATTCTTTAGTGTTTTCTTTTAATAATTTTTCAAAAAATATTAATTTCTAGGAGGAATTTTAAAAAAAATTTAAATTTTTAAGAAATATTTTTATTTTTTTAATGAATTAACAAAACTACATGTACATTTTAAACTATTCCAAAAAATATGTTAGTTCCAAAATATTATAATAAATAAAATATAGTTAATTATAACCAATTTTGTTGATGTTTTGAATAATATAACATTTCATTATTATGAAATCATTTACATTGGAAAAAATGTTTCGATGAATTTATAGATTAAATTTATATTAAAATTTCATAATTATGTGATTTGAATTTAGTAAAACGAGTAAAATTTTAATAATTTGAATAATTTATATTATGTAATAATTTTAACATAATTTTCTATGATAATGAATAATAAAACATTCAAATTGTTATATCATGCATAGGTTAACACCAATTTTAACCGGGGTAAAACCAATAGATAATGGTATGTTCTTCAACTGATCATATCAAAATAATTATTTACTTCTATAATTTTACCACATATTATATCAACACTAAATATATGGTAGTATTGACTATTTTTTTTACAATGAAAATATACTTTTTTATTATTTTATCAAATTTATAAGTGATTTCAATGTGGGTCCCCATCCCCAACTACAAAGAACAATCCCACTCCTATCACATACAAACCGAAAATGATTTTTTTCTGTTACATTCCATAAAATATTATATACCTAAAAACCAATGAATTAGAGTCTTTATTTTCATCATAAAACCATCAAATGAAGGATTTATGTATAATTCTAATGAGGTTCTTCTAGGAAGATGTACAGTTCTTAAACATGCATATTCATTTTAGTTTATTTATCTACCACCGAAAAATTTTCTAAAAATATTATATAATTATTTATAATATATATTCCATGTAATTAGGTTTTATTAGGTTAATATCATTACTTGTATTCATCTTATATACAATGAAATGTGATGTGAAACCAATGACCGTGTGTACAATGCTGCCTTGGAAACTGATGTAATTCATTTTCATTCCCATAATATAAATGATAAATATGATTTTTCATTAATATAGACATATGTATATATATGTGTGTGTGAAATTTATAAAATAATTAGATATATCTTATTATAATATCACATCTACATACACACCTTCCATTTCATTTATATGTGATAGTGTCCCTCGTGTGTATGTGTGGACTACCACCTCCTTGTAGTAATGATATATGATTTTTATTTCATATTGAATGGGAATGGTAATAGGGATAATGTTTTTGAATTTAAAAGATTTATATAATATAATAATGATTCTTTAATGGTAATTTTTTCCTTTTAAATGAAAAATTGCCGAATTGTTCTTACACACGTATATTCAATCAGCTCTATGAATGGGGTAATTCATTTTTCGCTATATAAATTTTATTAATGAATTTCAATATTAACGTATTCAATGTATTTGATAATTATTTAATTATTATCTATATATAGATGATGGATCAATTATCAATTTAGATGGATCGAAACTTCCATACCAAAACAGACATGAAAAATGAATCAAATATTCCCCAGAACAATTATTTTAACAATGAATTATAAATAAATATGTGATAAAATTTTATCAATAAGTCATATAATTTATTATATATAGTAATATGGTTATTTAGTATACTTTAAATAAATATATAGTTATTTTAACAGAGTTACCGACAAATACAATGGTATTTGGACTACATGTATTGTTTAATTCCACAATGTCATCAATATTCAGGATTTATTATGTTTATGTATTCACTAGGGATAGTATGGAATACTTATATATTCTACTATAAATACATTTTGTACTATGATTAGTTTTATAATTTAAATGTTTTACTTTCATTTCCCTCTCATTATGTACTCAAGATAAAATAATAGAGTTTTTAATGAAACAACCAATTTTCTACTCTACTGAGAATCCTTCTTGGATGTACACTTATTTATCAATAAAGTTTATAAAAGAAGTTATTTATAGTTAAAAATTGATTTATTATTGATATTTGAAAAAAAACTAAATGGATTAAAAATTAATCTTCTTATCATTTTTTGAACATTGTGTTTCTATAACTTTGAATAAAATGTGAAAGGAATTGTTTTTAACAGCATGTATAGAATTAACCAAAATCATGAAATTTTTTTTCTCTGAATAAACCATTACATAATTACATGTTAATTTCAATGGAAAATATTTTGGTAATAATTGGTATGTATTTTAGAATTTAAATAATTCATTTCAATGTGAATATGTTGTTGTGATTAAGAATCAGTTTAGTGTTCTTTTTAAATTATAATCATATATATCAAAATTCATTGGTGTAAATTGTTTTGTACTAGTTCTATACTATTTTTATAAATTTATACATAATACTCTAGATAGTTTATGATTATATATATAAATTGGAAAATTTACTAACACTTTTTAATCTATTTTTTCGATTAGATTATTTTTGGTTATTCGATATCACTCATTTCATATGTGTAATGAATTGGAATTATTATGTGATATGTGGCTCCCTCTATAGACCCTCGATGCATCGGTATTTCTCAAAAGATTTATTATCTTAGGTATTTTGTCCCTACCTTACCCATATTTGTAATATATCTTTGTATGACTCCTTGATGATATGTTTATGATGTATACATTTAGGAATTCTATCATAATGAGAATATTTATTAAAGTCCATTGGATTATATTTATTATTTATTATATCCATGGATAACATTAAATCTCATCTAAATTTTTATGAGTTAATATTTGATATTCAAAAATTATTTTTATATTACTCTTCATGGTCATGTTTTTGTTTAAATGGATTTCATTTTCAAATATTTACCTTTCTATATTGAATATGAATTATTCATTTAAGATAGATTTTGAATTCCCCAAACCCTTATAGAGGATATGACCTTGTCCAACTATTATTTTTCCATTCCAATGGATGTGAATAATTTCTAGATGATTGATAAGTAGGTATATTATAAAAGAAAAAATTCTTTTCACAAAAAAATAATATGTTGAATTTTATATTATCAATTTTAATGTGAGGATTATGTTTATAGTTAGTTTTATAATACTACTAAACTATATGTTCCAATGGGTTGAAATAACTGGTAACTCATAATAATGTAATAATGTAACCACCAACTCTATGATACTCATGTATGGTTTTTTAATAATTTTATGGTTATTTGGGTCACCCAATCTATATTTGATAATTTTTTAAAAGCACAAAAAACATCATTAAGGGAATAATTATTTTATGGAGTATCTATAAGATATATTCTTTGTGATTGTAATCAAATATAATCAAATAATCAAGTCCAAAATGAATTATTTTAAAATGAATTATTATTTGAAAATACAAATAAATAATAATAGATCCATAATGGAAGAGGTGAATGTCCATTATTTTATAAAATAAAAATTTTAATATATTAATTTCAAGACCTTGATCGATGAATTTTGTTAAAGTTTTATGTGTTTAAATATACTATGGTATAAAGGATAGAATTAATTTTTTAAGATGAATTCGAATTGGTAGAAACTAAAAGTCTATTAGAAGATATATTCAAATATTTGATAAAAATTCCCAAACCATTTATATATTGAGAAAACTTAAACATTAGAATAATTCATGATGGGGGAAATAATGAAAATATGAATTCATAATAATTATTAATATATTATTGATCCATAAAAATAATATGATCTTTTTATTGTGGGTTTATGTTATGTTGGAATTCATAATAATATGAATCAAATGGCTAAAATCAAATAAGTTACACATATGAAGAGGATTAATTTGGGTAAAACCCTAAGGATGATTTTATTAAAATGAAAGACTCGTAACAATATACCAATAATTAATTTTTTAACGGTAATATTATCCACTTTATATATGTATATATTATTTTACATAGATAGAATTTTATTTTTCACATTATTATACAATGAATGTGGCCAGATGTAATTACATTGAAAATGATCTTTTTAGTGATATATTATTTTAAGATGGTTTAGAAATATATATATATATATATATATACATATCTTATTAATTATGTAAAAAGGTTTACCAGGGATTTAATGTGAATGAAATACAATAAGGAATAAATTAGATGATATAAAACATTACCTAAAATAAAAAAGTAATATTAAATTACTATATGATGATGGCATATTATCTGTAAAGATAAATATAATGTATAAATAATTCCAATCATCAATATGTGATCTTTGAAGAAGTTGTACAAATATGAAAGTCTATAATTTAATGATGTTTCCATGAAAAATATTTATAAATATGGTGTATTAATATGATACATCAAGCATTCTTCTCATTTGGAAACAAATATATACTTTAAAACAACTAAAAATTATTTATGATACATTTTTTAGTTTCATAATTGTTGAGAAAAATAAATTGAAATGATTATAAATAGTGAAAATTACTATTAAGTAGATATAGAGGGTTAATGTTTTATATGTGGACATATTGAGGCACAATCCCTTATGTGTGGTTTCATAAAAACCCATCTCATTGTTATTCACCTCATAACCCTATCTATATTTCCCCAAATCCTAAATCTTGTTCGTGATTTCCATGGGCTGGGGACTAGAAATAGGATTTCAATATAAGTCTAAATGGAAATCATTTCCCCCCTTAAATCAAAATAATTTCCCATGTATTCTTACATTATGTATCCACAACCTAGAAATCCATTAAATAAAAATCATGTCTTAGTAATATAAACACATAAAAATAGAGAATTCTCCATAATTAAAATATATGTATTAATAAGTAATATAACTTTCAATTTATCAACTATACATATGTACAACCACCAAATGTCACCATAAGAAAAATCCAATAATGAGATCATGGTTACTAAGTTAAATATATACAAATGATATAAATAATCATAATTTTCTACACAAAGTAATATCCATGATACATTCATCTCCACCGTCACATACTTACCACGAATAAGTTCATCGGGATGTTCTACTATATTTAATAGTGACACAACATTTATTTCTGTTATATATATACTAGTTATCACATATCAAAGGACATATGAGGTGTTTTTGTAAATAACCAAGAAGGGTATGCGTGACATGATTTTGGGTATTTATCCCTGAAAAATTTCATATCAAGATTAAAAATACAATATTAATTTGTAATAATATTGAAAAAATTCCATTACAACTTTGTTTGATTTTACTCAAAAAAGTCATGTTTCAAAAGATTGAATACACAATGAGAAATGAAAAACACATAATCCCACATGATATTAAAATGTTAATGATATCCAAAATGGTATAATAATTAGTATAAAATCACCATATTCCCAACAGAGGGTCTATCACTCATTATTTTAGGATATACCAATCTTCATATAAAATTTCATCAGTCACTCATGATACATGAAACTCTGATTCAAAATGAAATGTAATATAGTATATCATTATATAATAACCTTTAAATTAATAGAGTGTATAATAAAAAAACTATTTATAAACAATATGTATAAATATTAATATAATGAAAATATTTATGTAATCATTTTCATGATAAATTATTTTATTCAATAAGAATAAATTTTAATTAAAATTATCAGTATTTCGTTTTTGGAGACAAAAATGTGATTTATATTACTAAAAATTTGAAAAATTATATAAAAACACCAATTAATTTTGGAAATAATCATTTTTGAATTATCTTATAATTATTTATTTAAAATTTAATGAATATATTATTTTTCAATGAGTAGTGTAAAATATTGATTTGTCTTCAAAAAAATTCTTTTATATTAAATTATTTGAAAACATAGTTGTTTTTTAATGTATTTAAAATCAAAATTACTTAATATAAATTATGAATAATTCAATAAATTTTAATAAAATAAATTTTACAATAGAATTTTGTATTGAATGTTTTGGTACTTATGAAAGCATTCTTTTGAAACTGATTTTTATCGTGTTTTATGGGTTTAATTTGAAATTATAAACTTATAGTTTTTGTGAATTGAATTTGAAAAAAAAAATGATTCAAAATTATCATTCATAAATTAAATATTTCATATTCAGTACAAATTAATTTCTTCCCATAATGAATAGTAAAAACAAAAAAATCACTATGGTTATAGTTGAAACACATTTATCAGTGGTAGGTTTTAAAACAGATAAGGGTATGTTATCCCATTAAACATGTAGTTATATTATTGTATAGATATTTTTTTTCAAAAATAATATCCCTACATTTAATATCACCCAATTAGGATTAATTTTAGTTATTAATGACACTATTATATTCATTAAATTTTATGAAATTTCATTTGTGTCTTCACACACACTTCTAAATGGAAAACATACAATCACTCCCGCAAAATAAATTGAAGAATAATTCTCAACAAATGAAAAAATAAATAAATTTATGAACATATATATCCATTATTTATAGTTTTTTGTATTTTTAATTAACATTCTATGGTTTTTTATAAAATGATATAAGGGAGGCCTACTGAAGAAGAGGTAATTATCATAAATGATGATCTTTCAATTTTTTTATTATTTTAACACATAAATTTTTTTATTGATCACAAAATAATAAATTCAGTATCTTAAATAAATAAAAATGATATTTTTGGTATAAAAAACCCATTATTAGCCCATTTTTTCAATCAAACCAGATGTGAGAATGCCACTCTTGCGTACCAGTGGACTACGAGCTTCATGTAGCTACAAAATTAATTGTCAATTAAAATCATTAATGGATGGATTTTTTGATGTGTTTAAGGATTATATAAAATATATATGATATAACAAGGGTTTTGAAATTATATTATCATATCTTTAATCTTAATATCTCATTGATTAACAAATATTAATTTCACTCATTCATAAATTTGGACGACCACTTCGTGTAGTGATGTGATATCTTTTTTATTTTTCTTTTAACATGGATAGTAATATGTATATATTTAACAAATATATATGATATATTGGATGAAATTATGATTCCTTAAATATGATTCATTATTTTCCAATCCTTCATTCAATCCGTAAAAACTGTGAAACAATGTTCTTACGTACAAACAACATACCATTTTAATAAATAAATAAATTAATTATATATATATATAACATGAATATATAACTATATATATATACAGTAATTTTATATTATATTTATATTATGATTAATATTGGTGATATTATGGAACAATGATCATTGATGATTTTCAAGAACTACTAAAAAAACATTTCAGAAGAACTAATCATTTAAATCACCAAAAAAAAGATTTTAATAAATGGTTAATAATAAATAGTTGATAAAATAGTATAACAACAGAATTTAAGATATTATATGTATGTAAATTTGTTAAAAAAAATTAATTATTTATATTTATTATAAATTAGAAAAAATAATTTTTAAGAATAACAATTTTGAGGTATGGGAATTATGTAACAATGTCATTGTTTATCATGATTGTTTATGATTAAAATTTCAATTGAGGAAATTATATTATTTTTCAATCATGAAACTCATAAAATTTATTATATTATGGTTATTTATGGATATTAAATTTTTTAATTTCATTTTTCACTCCATATGATCTCCAGAGTCTAAAATATTGTTTTGAAGGAAACTCTACAATATCTCTCTATTCAGCCAAATCATATTTCACCTATATCTATGAATTATAAAACCATTTTTTGTAATATTTTTAATATTATTTTATACTATTATAATTTAAATTTTTACAAATTAATGAATTGTTATGCTCAATTTAAATGTAAACCTAAAGAATTTCTTATTCGAGGCACATTTCAATTTTTTATAAAAAAAAATTAACAAAATCATTATTTTAATTTATTTGACAGGTATAGAATTTATTAAAATAGTTAGTGAAAATTTAAATTAATATAAATTTAGTTGTATTAATTTATATCATTAAAAAATGTGTTTTCTATAGTTTTATTTAATAATATTTATTTTTTAATATAGGTATGTTTATTTTCTAGATGAAATGTTTCAATGAAAATATAATGGAATATTTATTCTATTATTAAAACCTTTACTCGAATATTTTATTTAATGTGAATATTATTAAATTATACCATACACTTCAATTCATTTTATTTCTTATGATGATATTGATTTCTGTATAATTATATGAAATGAGTTGTTTTCCCAAGGATTAATTAGGATATAATGTTACCCTTATGAAAGACACTATTTTTTATTAGTTTTTAATTGGAAAAAATAAAATTATTATGAAATTTATTTCCATTCCATGGGATATGATATTTTGAATAATTTATGAACATTTACCACACATATATATTATTTTAATTATTTGACTGATGGGATCATATATATATAGTCCTCTAATGTATTATGTAAATATAGATATCACATGAGATAATTGTGGTTGGAAAATATAATATTATTCTCATCCCACTATATGGGGTCAATTGTATAAGAAAATGATATATTTTTTGAATTAATTTTTTACTATTGTGTAAAATTTTTTAATTCTAGTGTGGTACACATCAAGATATTTAATACCACATACATTTATGATTTGTTAATTCTTTAATACATTAAAACATGTCTCTAAATTTACATAAACATAAGATAATTGTGAATCTAGGAAGAAATATTTTATGTTTTATCAAATAGGAAACAATGTTTTCAGTAACCATCAAAATCAAGGTTTTGATATGAAAATATTTATGGAATTTAAATGATACAATAAAAACAAGGGATACAAGAGATTTAACATTTCATTAATGGATAGTAATTTGGATGGGATTAATGAATATAAAAAAAATTATATGACATGGATTTGGGGAATTATAATGTCAAATATTCCTTCTTACCAACATATCCACCAGAAAAAATAATGTATCTCATGCATATGTGTGGACTACCACCACTATAAATATATAGTACTTTATATTAATTTTCCTGTCACATGGATGGTAATGAGGTTATATTTAATTAGATTATATGATGTATATGATTTAATAATGAATATATTAATTTGAATCATTATATACCATTTATACAATATATCAATCAAAATGGGAAAATAATGTTCGTGCATACATATGACCTACAATCTCTATAAATGATGTAATTCATTTTTATATCTATAACATTAATGGTTGAATATAAATAAATAAAAAAATATAGTGAATATATTAAATATCTATATCAATATTAATATTCATGATATTATGGAACAATGATCAACGAATAAGTCCTCGAACGACTGAACTAATACTTACCCAAAAAATAAACATTTGACTCCCCTAAACAACAATTTTAATAAATATTAAAAAATAAATGGGTGATAAAATGTTATAAATGAATCATTTATTATATAATTTGAATGTATATTAATTAGTTTTTTTAAATATAATAAATTTAATTTTTTTTATACATGAGGTTAATGAATTTTCAATGAATAAAATTGTTGAGGTAGGGGAGTTATTTAAAAATATAAGAGTTTATAATAATTATTTATGAATAAATTTCCAATGATGACATTTTATTTTATATCTCCCAATAATAAAATTAATTTTTTTATAATTTTTTTATAATTTTTTTATTTATCGAGATTAAATTTTGATTCATTTCATTTTTCCATCCTTACAAAATCATGATATTGAATGAGTTTTTTAATGAATCTGGATAATATTTATATATTTGGCCAAAAAACATATTTATTCAATATCAATTTTTTCTAAAAATGTTTTCAATAATTTTTTTAATGTTATATATTATTTAATAAATTTAATTACTATAGAGAATTAATATCTATTTTTTTATTTAGTGTAATCTCCTTGTATTTTTTTAACTGAGGTACTTTTTAGTTTTTTTCTAAAACAATGAATGATATTATTGTTCTAAATTATTAAAGACGAATGTAATTTATTACATTTAATAAAAATCAATTACATGAAGTAATATTTATAGGTATTGATATATATTAAAAATGAAAACTATTTTCTTAATTTTTATTTAACAAAATGATTTTAGATATGTTCTCTCATCTAGATAAGGATACTTCTCTAATGAAATGATTCGATGTTATTTTAATATACTTTCTTATCTATTGTAACAACATATCATGTTATATTTTCTATACAATGGATATGATTCAATGATACTACACACATTTATTCATTTGATTTCTTACGATGATATTGATTTATGTATGATTCTATGAAACTACTACATTTCATAATAGTTAATTATTTTGTAATGAAACCCTTACTAAACCTATTATTCCTTCATGGGTTATGAATGATAAAATCATAAAATAAATAAGAAATTAGAGTTTAATCCATTTTATATGATATAGTGATTTATTTATTATCTCTAACCACACATATAAATTATTTTAACTACAAGATTTGTGAGATCATAATTATATTGTATTCCAATTATTTAGGTAAATATGGATATCACATGAGATAGTTAGGGTTGGAAAATGAAATATTAATAAAATCCCAATAAATGGAGTCTATTACATAAGGTATAGAATAAGGCTTATGAATCAATTATTACGAATGAGTAAAAGTTTATATTTAACATGAGGTACAAAACTATAAATTTAATGTAATATAAAATTAATATTAGTTAATTATTTATTGGATTATATCCCCGTCTAAAAATATACATAGATATAATTAAATTCATAATAAATGAAGATGTAATTTGATTTTATGTCATGAAGGAAACATTTATTTTCGTTACCTATCATAATCAGGTTTTTGATATGAAAAGTAAATTATAATCGAACAAAAATTATTAAGATAAGTGATAGATGAGATTGAGCTATCAATTTTACTTTATGTGTGGAAGGAATGATAGGGTGATTGAAATAAGGGAATAAATAAATGTTTAAGGCTTTAAAAAATAATTCCACTGGGATAAAAGAAGTAGAATTGATGAGATGGAGAAGTAAACTAATGATGGATTGAAATCACCATATAATGCACCACTAATGCTATTGTATTTAAAATGCCAGATTTTTCGGAATTTTTTTAATAATGAAATACTCTTAAATTTTATAATGATGATCTACATTTTAATCATCTTAACCAAGTGAAAAAGGGTAAATTCTCATGAGAACTATTTTAGATGTATTTTTTAATAATGATGTTTTGAAAGGTACACTTATCATAAACACTAGGGCTAATAATGGATAATTTTATTTTTGTTGTAACCACTCATTAATATATGAATATTTTTTATGGTACCGTAATTAAAAACTAATGAATATATCTTGAATTATATTTAAAAAATATAAATTATATTATGATAATTAATATTGTATATAATTACACTCTGATTGAATCTTATTGTAATTTATATCCTAAAATAATTTTATTCTCTCACTTGGTGAATTTTGAATTATCTTTGTTCTAGATTGGATTTCATTGCATAAAATCCATATAATTTTACAATTAAGGGAAGTAAAATTTGATATTCTAAAAAAAGTGTTATTTTATTATGAAATAATAAATGAGAAAAATAATTGATATTAAATGCAGTATAGGCTTCTTGATTCATATTAAAAAAAATTCGTAGATGGTTTGGTATAAATTTAAAATCAAATTTAATAATTATTATGGATGTATATAGATGTTTTTTACGAAAGTATATCATAATGCTCTTTTTAATCATTATGTTTAGTTTCCTATAAAACAAAAAACTATTTTTATAACTATTTGAAGTGATTCTTAAATAATTCCCCCTATTTAGTTACAAAAATTGAAAAAGAATTTATAAGATCATCGTGATATGGTAATCATTCAATCATGTGAGTCAGATTGCGGTCTACTGGTTATTCTTATTAATAAGAAATAAGAGTCAATTTTAGTCAACATTTATTATCATTTACATAATAGTATCTCCATAAAACAATTTGTATCATCATTCATAGATTGATTAATATTTTGGTCAATTAAGTGGAAGTAAATAAATTACATTGATTTATCTTTTATATATATGCTACTAGTTGATGGTTAAAAGTGATGAAATACACTAGGAAAACGTCAGTACATGGTTTAGAAACTATGAATTCCTATTGATGTCATTTAGTCTTAAAAATACCCCTTAATATTCATAGATTTAATTAATATAATCTATATAGATTTCCTTTATCAATTTTTGGTATTGTTTTAGATGATATCCTTATTGGTTTCATGTTTTTGGAAAAGTATGTAAATTAATATGGTATTGTACTAAAGACCGAATTAAATAAGTTGTTTTATGAAAAATTATCAAAAGAAAATTATAGATATAATTTATTTCATTTTCTATGTTAGAAAATTTCAAGAGAGGTCATATATATAAATATATTAAACATATATATTAATAAATATTATCCTAGACCAAACATTATAGATGACATATTATGTTTCTTTTATTGGATGATATTATTTAGGATTTTGTATAAATACTCATTTTTTTATAATCCACCCACTATTTTAACTTTATATAGAGCCAATTCTATTGGACAGATGAATATGGGAAAAATTCAAGTATCTTATGAGATAGATTGTCAAAACTATTGTTCTTACATTACTATATATTGAAGAAGAATTATTTCTCTATATTTATTCATCCATGAATGAAATAGGATATATCCTTATGAAATATGATTTGGTGATAGATTACTCCTGATTGAAATTTAATGTTCGTTAGAAAAATCCCACGACACAAGAATTAGATATTGATGCAGTAATATTTTCACTAAATATTTAGATCCATTACATTTATGTATAATAAAGTGATATATATAAATGTTATAAATATATCATGTAAATATTCATTAATAAATAGTTTAATATTCACTAAAGAAGATTGATTTAGTTGATTAATGATTAGGAATATGCAATAAATTAACACCCATGGATTCAAACATGGTGGTCATTGATTTGACTTCAAAGAATCATTAAATGTTATCTATGAGGAGGATAAAATATGATCCAATACATATGGATTTGAAAGTGGTTAGATCTTGTATTTTTTTGGAGGGTAGAAATATTATATTTCACCTCCAAAATTTCAATCATTTATGAATGTGAATATTAATGATTAATAGAACAAATATTTTGTTTCATATAAAAAGGAAATAAACTTTTTGATATTAACATTTATTCTGATTCCATGATATGTTTTGGGAACTCTGTATATAACATGTCCAAACCATATTTTAAGAAATACTTGTTCAATGGAGACAATAGTTCATCATTCTCTATTCGACAATGATGTACTAATATGTATATATATCTGAATTAGTGTTTCTGGTGATATAACATGAAGATATTATTTTAGATTCTCTATCATGATTTATGTTATATCTATAATTTAATGATAAAGGGCCTAATTCTATAAGGATATCATAAATATTTCCCATTGTATAATAGAAATTGAATACATCACCGTGTATTTTCTAACTAGATATCGAAAAAAATATAAATCCCATAATATAGTTTGTATTATAATTGTTCAACACAATTCATCACATTTCATTTATATTAGAGAATATTCCTATCATTTCCATATTTCCAAAATAGACATTAATATTTATTTTGGTTCCATGTACTACCATGATAATTTGAATCTGATTGAGATTAGAGGATTACCGTTTTATTTATCTAAAGTCATAATTAGGTTCATGGTATAGAGATGAGTTTTTGTACACAAATAATCCATAACAAATTGGTCAATATGTGAGAACCAGTCAACCCTTAGTGGATATTAAGAGATATTGTTCTATAAATGTTAATGGAGTTTGAAATCCTTAACTTCTTCTGCAATTTGTTTCTGGAACCATATATTTCACTCGAGAATTTATATAAAATATCTTCAAGTCATGTATTGAATGAATTAACGAAACCTATATTAAATGTATAATTTTTGAAATCGATGAATATAGGATTAGGAAATAGATCCGGACCATTTAGCAGCACAACATGTCTTTGTAGAGTTAATGGAAAATTTATGATAACAATCATTTGTGAAATATTTATTTTTTTACAGATTTTGTATCCAAAAAATTACCCCATGTTTGAATGTTATGAGATTAAAAATAATGAAAATATAATCCCAAGGTTTATTAGCCCCTTCATGTTTCTTTATATGGTAGTGATAATAGATTATATTTTTGAACATCCATCAAAATTCTACCATGGTCACAATGTGATCCATATATCTCTCATGGGAATGTACATTCACGATCGATCACATGTAATGAAATCATTTCTTATACCACGTGAGAATGATATTTATTATTATGTAAAATTAATATGAATCATTGATAATATAGGTAAATTTCAATAGAATTGGACTACTCACATTGTTATAGATTATCTTAGGAAAGAAAATTTTGGTGAATATAAATATGAAATTGAGGATTTGATGAATTTGATATATCTGATTTTTTTACTATATTAGTGCAATTTAATCATAGAACTGAATTTTAGTGGGGCTATATCCTAACATCTAGATATTTTATTTTATATATAGCATGAAATAAAATTTATTCGATTGTTAATTATACATGACACACTAATTATAATTGAACCATAATACCATAATCTATTAAAACATATCAAATAAATTTATTATGTGAATGTGAATAACATCATTTCATAAAAATTTGTTAATTATTTTTTGTTAAATCATATATACAAATTTTCAAATTTTTTAAAATTCATTAAATTTTTTGAAAATAAAATATTTTAATCTAAAATTTTAATTTATTTTCAGGAGAAAAAAATATTTATAGTCATTCAAATATATATATTATTGGAAATTTGAAATTAATTTTTTAAATCATCTTTTTGTGTTTATAATAGAGTGATGTTTTTTGATTTTTATAAAAATAATGTATTATTAATGAATAGTGAAATGTATTAATATACATTGAAAATAATATTTTCATTTACAGTATATAGAATGTTCCATTTATTTATAAAAATATGATAAATGAAAAAATATTTAATTTTTAATTTCATAAATCTAATTAAGGTTATGATAAATATTATTATGTTTTTTTGTGTAAAAACACATTATACATAGGATATAAAATTATTGAAAATTGGTTTCGTCATGTTTTTTGTGTTTAATTATCCATTTTATTAAAAATATTTTGTTAAATTAGTTTTTAAAATGTATTAGAAAATCTAAATTATATATTAGAATTTTTTATTTTAAATTACTAGTTTTCCATATTGAATACTGATCTTAGTAAAATTGTGAAATAAATTCTATGTTTTACACGAGTTTTCATGGGGGGTTAAACAATTATATAAGAAAATTACTTCTAATTGAAATAATATAAATAATATTCTTTGGAAATAATCACATCTCATAATATACCTTTTTTTTAATATATCTTCATTTTGATGAATTACTTTGGAGAACATATTTATTATATGTATCTTTCTAATTAAATTCCATCACAATCCTCCCCCTCAGTTATAAAAGTATATTAGTGTACTATTTTATTGAAACATCCTTCAGCCATATAGTTCAACAGAAATACTAATAAATTATAACATAATATTCCATATACATAAATTATTTCTTTTTTATTTTTAAGATAATTATACCAGTATTATTAAGAAATGATTATAAGGTGGCCTACCAAAGAAGGTGTTGTTACCCAACATATACTCCTTCAATTTATTACTTCTTCTACAACCTCAAAATTTATGGTATAAATAATAAAATAATAAAATAATAAAAACATATCCTAAATATTCATTAAAGACATTATTATTATGGAACCAATATTATCAACCACATTTTCATCAAAAGTGTTGTGCATATTTTGTATATTTGTATGTGTGGATTACCTAATACACGTAGCGATACAAATCATTTTACATCACAATAATTAATGGATTTATATTATTATTAGTTTAATTTGACAATGTTATATGTTTCAAATAATAAGTAATGTTTAATAAAAATTTCATATGTTCCTTATCTCATTCTAATCTATTGGAAAATCATAAAATCAATCATGTATTCTTGTGCACTACTACATCAACAAAGTGATCTGTTTAATTTTTTATTTACAGATTAAATGAATGAAAAAAATAATAAAATAATGAAAATATTTTAGATATCTGATATAATATTGAGTTTTCAAAATTGAATTATTTTTTTACATTTATCCAATCCAACTATTTAGATATGAATACAATATTACTAGGTCCACATGACCAACCTAATCTTATAATAGTGTAATTCGTTTTCATATCAGTATCATTAAATGTTCAATAAATATATACATATATAGTGAATATATATTATATTTATATCAATATTAAAAAGTTTATGATGAAGAAACCAAGAATATAATATGAGGATTTTAAATAAATAATCTATATATTAATGAATAATGGAATAGTTTAAACCTGTAAGTGATGATTTTAATATGTGGTTATAAATAAAAGGGTGATAAAATGTTATAAGTGAACCAAATATGATATTATATGAATGTAAATGGAACTTTTATTGATGCATAAAAAGTTAATATTTATTTTACAAGAGTTGAATATAATTTTGAGGAATGTCAAACTTATGATAAGTGATTTATGTTACAATCATATTTTCTATTAGATTTATTTATGATTATTTTTCAAATAATAAATTTTTTATAAACCATTCTATATATTCATGAATATTAATCTCATATATTTATTTCTAGATGTTAAATATTTTTCTTTAATTTTACTTTAATTATGAAATCAATAGACCCAACTAAGGTTATAGAATGTAATTTATCCTTATTTCTATCTTCGACCAAAAATACTTTTTATCGCACATACATATTTTATAAAAAATTATTTAGAATCATTTTTTTATATTCTGCCATGATTGACTAATGAAATATTGTAAAAAAATATATACATTTTAAAAAATATAAAAATAATCTCCTTGAAACATTTCAAACGATTTACTTCTGACATCTACCAAATAATGTGAATGAAATATTTTTTTAACATATATATCATGAATACAATTTTCTTCCCTCAAAACCACCTAATTATTTGAATCATCATATAAAATATTCCAATGTTCATTTAAATTAATATAATCTTCATAATATTTGAAAAAGTAAATTTTTATTCCATATAATTCATTTTTTTATAAAGGTTATTTTTCTCATTAAAATTTTTTATGATTCTTTTAATGACTATTTAATCTTTGATAAAATATTCTGATGTTACTTATGATTTATAGGGGATATTATAAAATCATATCATACAATTTCATGGGTTTAGTAATATATTTTTATTATTATTTAAGAATCAGTCTAACAAACATGTTTCTTCACCACATAATACATATGATTTTTTAAAACTGTTATGATATAATAATGTTTTTCGAGATTCCTCTAATGATGAAACATTTTTTAAAATTATTTAAATTACATTGGTTACGCTATAGTGAAATATTTATTATCTTTTTGTAAGAATATATGTGATTTTTTATTATTTGATCAGTGGTTTTAGAGATATATAGATATCCAGTGCCTAGGGTAAATGTTGAAATCTCAGGAAAAAATATGATATAATATCAAAAATCATCCATTATGATAGTCATGGGAGAAAACCATGACTATAGACACGATGTAAAAAATAGTGAGCCAGATCAACTATATTGTTATTGATAGTGAACCCTGAATTATAAAATTATTTTATATGCTTATGTGTATAACAAAAAATTATATCTACTGATATTATTTTTCTCGAATGGATCATGTTATAGATTATGTTATGATTCACATCATATAAATTGAACTTAATTTTCCCATGAGTCTCTATATTATGATCTATTATTTTATGTTTATGAATTTAGAATTTTAATACCTTGTTGTCAAATACTTATTATCATGTTATTTTTTTGTTATAATTGATATCACACATGTTTAGCCTTATATAGAATCTGAGATCATCCTTTATTACCCTTCCGTTCCACTTATAATTAAGAAATATTATATTAATGTTATTTATAAGAAGTGTGTTTGTTTTGATAATATTTGTGGGGGTGATGTAGAGATCTCATGAAAAATATCTCAATATATCCATAAATATGAATTCAATTATACTATAATATACATTAGTGTATCATAATTTTGTTTTATGAATATTTGACTTTTATGATGTAATATATATGCATGAAATATATTGGTCTCCAAAAAGGGGTTTCTATCACACTAATAAAGGTAATAATACCAAATAAGGCCCATGATACATTAATAATAGTTTGTAATCAATGGGGTATATCATGATTAATTATAATAAATGTTTCACCAACTAATTATGTGAGTTTACAAGTATCAATCCTCCCTTATTATTCATTAATCCGTCTATTACTCACATGGTAACCCTTAGCCCCTTTGCTAATATTCCACTTATGATATCTCTCAATTCACCTAGGAAACATTCACTATCTATTACACAACATACCCTTCATCTCCTATTGTCTCTGACACCCATACACCAATGATGTACCATGTTCCCTAGATTTCCTAACATATAAACTATTATAATTAAAAAATTATAAATGTAAACATTTCTATAACAAATAATTAATCCAACGTAATGTATTTATTATACAATAATTTAACATAAATTGAATAAAATGGATTCCATTTGTGATATTATCTTCAAACACCTTGCATTCATCAAATACAAATCCTTTAGAAAATCATTCCAAACCATAAAATTGAAAACAATTTCAATAAATTAAACGAAATAATGATAACCCATAATCATTTACCAAATTTTATGGAAATTTAATAAAATAAAACCAAGGTTATTCAAGAAATAAATTCATTCCATTTGAAATATCACATAGATAGAGATAATTACCTACAAATTAATGAGATCATATTTTCTTATAGAAATATCTTTTTTATCATAATAGAATGCTCCACACATTACTAAAACACTATAAAGAAGTATAAATGCATAGTACAAAACACTATCATAGGCCCTTATGTCATGATAGGGTTCTATAAATCTTAGAGTAAGGAATAACAATTTGGAATACAGGTATAGTTTTAAGAAATAAATTGAAAATCATATTTTCCAGAAGAAAAATAATGAACTAATTAATGAAATATGTCAATAAAAAGGTTTAAGGAACACCATGTCAGTGATGGAGGCATGAACATATTTGAGGGGGAATATATAGTTTTTTTGAGTTAGAATATACGATGTAAATAAGGATAATCTAACACATTTTAATTATATATAAAATCATTAAGGGTAGGAGACTCATGTTACTGTTAGGAAGGAGTGACTATCTACTCAAAAATTTAACAATATTCTAATATACTTCAATGTGGTCAGATAAATAGTCCAAAATCCATAACAAAATATTACTATCCCTTATCATCCCTCTTGAATAAACTACCTCATGGTCTGTACTAATTGGGTTTTAGTGTGGGTCCAGATCTATTTCTCTAATATTTGTGGGTTTTTACATCTAACTCAAACTATATCAATGAATACATAAAATAATTAAAAAAATCATAAAATATGTATCAATTAATTGAGGGTGTTAATATTCTCCCCACCATGACATGTTTTTTCATAAGAAATTCCCCAACACATCACATCCAAAAATAAATTAGATCATTAATACCTTATCACATGGTCATTCCACAAACACCATATCTATTTAAATAATTCATCTAAATTTCACAGACTAATTAGGTTGAATAAATTTGTGGAACCTTATTCTTATAACCAATAATTTGAATAATCTACTAAATAATAGAAACTAATAGCTCCACACTAATATTTTCCATCGCAATCAAAATACCTAGTTATTTTTGCTATTTATTTTATAGGTACACATTATTTATATCACTAGTCAAGGTTAAATATGATTTAATGTCCAAATGATATTCTACCATCTTATGATATTATACAACATCGAATGACCCATCATAATACGACAGATTTTTTTTAAGATTTATCAAGAAATAGTGGATCCTTTAAATACATACAAAATGAAACACTTAATAACTATCATGAAACTATAATGGGTATTAGAAAATACCCCCATATAAATTTTTGAATCCTGGTGAAGTTAATATTGATATTTAAATAGGATCCACTATCCATATAATCTACTAGATAAGTCTACATTCCAATAATAAAGATTCATCTAACACCACCCAGCACAATGGGGACCAAAACTATCTACCATAAATTCACATTATTTAGATATATTTCAATCTGTTAAAATTAACTAATTTTAGGAAAAATAAAAAAATTCAATATAAAATTATAGAGAAATCGAAATGGAAACCACAAATTTTGGAAGTATATCCTTAAGAAATTTGATTGTCCACTCAGTCTGATCATCTTATTATATTTGATATTTGGTTCATATGTTATACTAGGATCCCTTATCGTATTATAGAACCATACATATTTGAGATATAAAAAGTCCATATCATTCACTAAATAAAGAATAGAAAACACAATGATCCAATACTATCTCTTATACATACATGTTTATCGTCACATTATCCTTACCTCCCTCATTGATGGTTTAAATATTAGTGGATTTTGTCAAATTATCCATAAAAACCAAAATAGCATTCCTTCGACAAGGATTTCTAGGATAAATGATCATAAAATCGAATACAATTTCATCACAATTTAATTATCTTATTTGAAGAGGAATTAACAAACAAGTATATATTTGATGATCACATTTGATCCTTCATTAGAAAAAACGGATTGTTAAATAAAATTGATTATATCATCCCAAAATACTAATATTAGGTTCTCAACATATAAAAATTCTTTGTATCCCTGAGGTGAAGAGGTAGAGTATAATAATTACCCTCATTCACTATATTATACCTCATTGGAAAATAAACTTCCATCCACTTCCTATAAATAAGTTGTTAGGATTAAGATATTGTGACCTATCTCTTGAGTTCTTAACACACTTTATAAATTCCATCCACTTCCATCCACTTCCATCAACTCAATGAATGATCCATTTATTTACTATATCTTAAATTCCATTATAGGGAAATTGATAACCATATTACTATTATTTAGGTGTAGGATATTTCAAAATAAATTATCCAAAGATATTTTACATAAATTTTCTACCTGACCTCAAATTCCAATGGGTGAATATGATCATCTGGCTCTTAATGTTGAAATAAACTATAAATCAGTCCCCAATATTTTAATGGTTCTATTTCAATAATCCATGCTTCATATCCTCCTAATATATGTAATTAGTGGGATAATTCCACTCAATTTTGTAGAGTTTTCAATTACTAAGGAGAATAACATGATCAAACCACAACAACACACACCCGGTAATAATACAAAAGGAATTAAAACATTATTTAAATCGTTCAAGGGTCGGGAAAAATACATATTATTTATTCTGTAAACCATACATAATGTTCTTTAAAAGGACCTCATAGACTTCTAACTCCACCAAATCATCACCCCTATTCATTTCAGAGTTATCAAGAGAAAATGTATTTTGCAAAATTAGTAAACTAAATGACGTTAATACATAGAAAAGCCCAAAATTCTTCTGATCTCAAAATCATTCTCAAGACACTCGGATGACCTCACCACCATAATAATATGACGCTCTATTTAAATAACCTAATTATAAAACACATGATAAAAACCCCATTTAGGATATATAATGAGAATTTATATAGACTATATAAAATTCATTCCCATTCAAGGTTCCCAAAACAAACTACAAATGGTTTCTACAATCCCCCTCTATCGTAGACTACACCAACATATTACTAATAAATAAAACCCTAAAAAAATGATATACTATCATGTTTAATAATTTCATAAAGACTATAAGATCAATTTTAAGGATAAATTTAATTAATAAATACTCTAAATATATATAATGGTTCCTAAATTTGGTTTTAATATTGTCTTTTTCTAGAATATCAACTGGTGATACACCAACATCATGTTAATTTTTCAATTACCAAAAGGCTCCCTTGTGGTGATAATTTTTTTATCTATTTTAGAAAATGAATATTTTTATTTTTTGGACACATTATTTTCTGTGAATAAATTATTAAAATTTGGAGACTCTATTTTAATTAAAAAAATATTTAACTGGGGATTTCTACAATGATATTATTGGATAAATAATTACATTTTTATAAATATAAATAATCTCAACCATTATGTTTTTAACTTTATAGGAGCCATCTTGTGTCTATAGTGGATGCAAAGAAACTAGTTTCTTCAATGGGAGTATGATTATAGTGATTTCAAACTCATTCCATAGTACAATACCATAGTAAAAATCATGAATTACAATAGGTTATCAATCAAATTATATTAGATGGAGGAAAATTATGACCTTCTAATAAACATAAAAAACTAATCTATTTCCAACATGAAATCAATTCAAATTAAATACTATTTAGAAATTTCCTCCCAAAACATATGTTCCACTCTCTTAAAAATATGTGAGTTTGTTTATTAGGGGAATAAATTGGATCATATTTTAAGAGCAGTCAATTGGATCTTTAAAACTGATTATAAATTCATATAGAGGATCAAAAAAATATTGGTCTAACAGAGTGAAGTAAAATTGATCTCCACATTAGAAATTGATATTTCAAATTATTGGAACATAATATAGTTCTTCTTCTTTCGTCCAAAAAATGTAGACTGAACCATTTATAATGGGATCCACTCAACTCAAATAATGAATTAATAGTAAAATTTTAATAATTTTAATGAATGAGAAAACTGATATCTAAAAATTAAAAAACACTGGAAGAATTAATTAAAATTATACCATTCATGGGGGATACGATCGAATTATATTCATCAAGTACCATACATACTATATAATTGATCATAGACTCAGGAAAACCCCATGTCTTCTATGATATAAGAGAGTACCCTTTGGAGTGGGGTTGACATAATACACCACTAGAAGCATTTTTTGAATATTTTAAACCATATAAAATTAAAACCAGCACCACTTCCATGTCTGGGAGTCATATATAAGAATTATGTATGAAATGGACACACAGAATGGTGACATGTCATTAGAGACTCTGAGAAATCTTGTCTACAGTGGAAATACATTCTACAATTTTAAAAAATCACAGGCCTACAACCAGAAGGATTTACTACAGATGAACATAATGTTCATTGGGTTACCATTATACTACTATAGTTTGGTCCATCATGATTTCTTTTCATGCTAGAGAAATAAAATTATCTACCCATTTTACCAAAAAAAATAAATTTGAGTCCCTTCTTCTTAATGATAAATTTCTTGAATATAACATCTTTAAAAAACTCCACAACATATGTTTGTTATTAAATAAAAAATGATTATTCTTATGAACTCATGCTTAAAACTCAAATAAAAATGGTGACCCTTAATATATACATTCTTTGTGAGATTTAGAGTCAAGAGAACCAATTAAATAAACAATATTGTATATTATATTACTAAATGATCTTCTAACATTATAATCGTAAATTTATTTAAAATTACGGCCATTATTGATTTAGGATGGATCTCCTCATTGAATTTACCATGAAGGTAGTTAGGTGATATTCTAAAAATGAATCTCATTTAATAGGGACTCCCATCTCTTCCTACCCTTTCCCATTTGCATGAATGTTATAAAGAAAAATTAGTGGTATTAAGGTTATTTACTTAATTAATGATCTACATGTTTTTTCAATCCATTCCTCTGTATAAAATAGTACAATATTGTCATGGGATATATTTAAATTCATCTCGGTTATCTCCTATGTGTGAAAATTGTTTTTTCTTAATATTTTCTTCCCACAAAACCCATGGATTTTATAGCTCATATCACAAATTCTACAATCGAAAGGTAAAAAAGGATTGTTTTCCTAGATTACTTTCCCATTATGTCCTCAAAATCCCTTAGATAACTCCATTTATGAGGAATTACATACAAATAAAAAGACTCATACTCATTCAATATGAAAATTAATTAAATTAAAAAGATTAAATTATAGAAATCCTATATAATTGACACCGAACAACTGAAAATAACAATAATAACAATTACTATCAATTTAGGGATGGTTATATAAAAAATTTCAACCTTTCCTCATTTTCAACCATTTAGCAACATGGTTTACAAAACGGGGTTTCATCAACAAAAAGTTACCTTATAAGGATAAAAGTTTAGTCTACACTATTTCTTCATACATTCTGCTAACCATATACATAAATTATGTGTATAATAATTCCAAAGTTGATTTACCCCAAAATAGAAACATTATCATCATAACTCAAAATATTACCCTCAAACTCATATACAATAAGGAAACATTTTATAAGTTTTAATATAAAATCATATTAAATATCAGTTTCATGAAATAATTCCTAATCAATAATGAAAACTAATTTTTTTCCATGATTTAATGACACCCACAAAGTCTTCCACAGCTACCTCTAAACACCCAATTTATATATCATTAGTGTACCACTTACACCTAATCCAAAAAATATCTATGATGTTATTTTTTAAAAAAAAAATCACTAATGGAGACCTGAACCAGCACTCGACCCAACTAACTAAAAAACCAGATTCATATTTCTAATTTCCTTAGTATTCTTTAGAGAAATAAATCATAAACAAAATATCATTTTCCAATCATTTTACAATCATAATAAAATAATAAACTGTAGAATAATCCTTTAAATCATTGATGACCTTACCATAATGAGGATTCGAATGTCATTAAAAAGGATTCTCAAAAATGAATAAAAATTCCTTTTAAACATAAATGAATACAAAAATATACATAACCAAAATCACAATAATGTTTAACAAAAATCATTTTTTACAATAATAAAATTCTAATGTGATCAAATGTTAATAATGGGATTATGGTTCATTTGGTAGACACATAACATCTTATTTATAATAACCAAAATTTCTCAACAAGATATGAATTCCATGAGATGATTATTTCCACCATCCCATACTAAAAATAAACTAGTTAAGCATGAAAAAAATTTAATTAAACAATTATCATAACATTATAAATGTCATTAAAAACCATATTTTATATTATCAATGGTATATATCAGGTGTATGGAAATATCGTATTATGATTCCTCCATGAATCAAGTCAATGTCATTATCAATGGAATTCTATACCTATAATATAAAGCAATTGTGGTGTATAAAAATTACACTTTGAAAATAATCATGAAAAAACACATTGGTATTAATAAAAATAGCCATGGTTTTATATCCTGAATTCATATAGAAAAATAAATGGGATGTAGTGGAATATGAGTTAATAAATCAGAAATCGTGTAAACAATGAAAAACAGCACCATAAACGTCACCATATATCCAATATAGGGATTGGGAAAAAGAAAAAGGTATTCTTAAACAAAAAAATAACTTACATGGATCTTGGGTTCTAACCAATATTTATTACAAAGGTTCAAAATTCTAAAATGTTTGACCATTGACTATGTCAATGCATTATCTCATAATCATTATTGGTTTTCCCCTAGAAATTCATTACTCCCATGCTTATCCATGATCCCTTGGGTAACATACATCCCATGTTATCTATTATTCCCCTTACACAACATTCCCTACCTCATTCACAACATTTACTAGGGAGTCAAATTTCCTGACCACCCATTCCCCTATTATCACCCATGTTCTATAGATTTTCACACACAAAACCTAATATAGAAATAAAAATAATTATCCACATAGTATCATAATATTTTATGCATCAATATCAAGGAAATCCATTTTCAAAATACCCTTTAGTATGCCATTATGGACAATAAACCATATGTGGTATTTTTTTTCAAAGAGGTTGGGTGAATCAATTTCAAATCATTTTGAAAAAAATTGGCATCATGAAAAATATAACACATTGAATTAATTTAATACAACATTGATAATTCCACATAATAAATAAGGATATTTGATGAATATAATCACATGTAATGTAATAATTAACGGCAATATGTGGGATATCATCATTAGGTAGAGACACGTACATTGAAAATAATGTTAAATCATAACATTTAAAAAATATTTCTTGATTCATAGGATAAGGATCATTAAACACCAAAACCAAAAAAGAAGAAATAACATTACCATAAAAATATACCTTGGTTTGGACCGATGTAATTCGAAGGTTCCACAATTCTATTAAAAGCGGAAAACACTGGAGAGATGGGTGGAAAGAGATGAAATAAATGAAAAAATTGATTACATTTATAAAAAATATCCAAAAAAATCTTGTGAACCCTCACTAAAAACACTACGGAATTATAACAACACCAAATAGTGAAGGCTATGGGAAAATAATGGGAAACATCGACTAATTTTCAGATCCATTACATAATGAGAGATATATAAGAAATGAAATTTTTATTTAAATGGAAAATACACAAGGTTTTTTCATTCAATTAAGTAAACTATTCTTTAACCATTTGGATTTTACTGTCCATAAAACATAAGAATGCGCTATTCTGATGGATATCCACATGGTTTTGAAAAATATAGTGAAAATAATTTCATGTTGGACTATCCACCAAATAACATTATCACATGTTTAGATAGATGAGTTGTAAAAAAATGAATGAAAATAGATAACTTAGTTCTCTTCACAAAAATTTAATGTTATAAATGTGTAAATCCATGGAAATAAATTAATATAAATAATAACAACAAAATCCAAAAGCAATATAAAATAATGACGTTGAAAGTGTTAGATAGTAATATTATTATTTTTAAGAACAAAACACATTTTAATATTGATTATTTGAGGATCAGACACAAATAAAGAGATATGACATTTATTGTCAGATGAAAAAAATATACACCTATGAAATAAAATCATATTAAGTCCATTTTTCATATAAAATTAATTTTATCACATTAATATGTCAAATATTGTAAAAAATCTTATATATGGTGATACAAAACAGTTCTGTACCAAAATTGTAGTGGTGAAGTTTGTTTATTAAAATGAGGATTCTAAATTTAAGTTATAAAAATGTAAAAAAAATTATAAATATTTTTTACAATCAGGATGGGAATATAAAATTATATTAGTGAATATTGTTGGTTATAATGTATAATTGGATAAATAATATAGAATTAATAACTATGTTATGAAAAATATTAACATTTTTTTTCTATAGAAATAAAATTTGAACATATGTTATATGAGTAATTTTGGGTAAATTTTATGAATGAATATTTTATTCAAATAGTGAAAAACATCTCGTGCGAATGTAGTACATGTAAAACGGATTGATATATTATATTAATCTGGTGGGATTAAAAAAATGTGAATCAGGTCAAATAAATGTTAGTATATAATGTTTTTATCTATTTTAAGGCTTTTATAATCATGAAATATTTTCCAATACTATATGATTGGATTCAATTATATTATTATTTAATAATAATTCTTAAATAAGGATTAATATTTCCCTATATTAGATAAATTAAACTTTTTGTAATTCTTATATATAAGTAGTGGTATATATCAAATTTTTATGTACTTATTTCAATTATAAAGTTTATTTTGATATATAATATTAATAAAAGAACTGAAATTGTTTTTATAGTAGTTTTTCCATTAAAAGGTGGTAAAAATTCCTTAATAAAAACATAGATTTGTAACTATAAAATTGGGATTATTCATTTTTCATGAAAATTAATTATATTAAATAAATATAAATAACTATTTTATACAATATATAATTGATATATTACATTAATATCACTTTACAATTTTATGTAATATTTTTTATTTTGTCAAAAATATGTTTGAGAATAAAAATATGTTCTATAAAAAAATTCCATTGATATTCAATTAGTTCTTATATCGACTTATAAATATTTTGTAACAATTGAATATATTTAATATTTTTTATTAATAATATCTTTTAAAAATTTATTTAATCATATTCATATAATATAATTTAATGGCTACGTTTATTATATATTATTATTTTAAATACAAATATTTTAAAAAAGTTTTATAGTTTAGTAAAACACATTCTTGATTGTAATGCAAGCCATAAAATAAACTTGTTTTTTGTTACTAATGATAACTCATTGATTCATTCACTAAGACGAATAAAATATATAGAATATATTTAAAATATTGAATACATTATAAATTATCTAGATTTGATATACCCTTACATGTTTTTATTGAGTTACAAACATGATATCTAATATATTGTTACCACATTAAATTACTAGGGAATTATATTATCTAAAACATAATTAAATTTCATCCTCGCAATTTATTCCAAGAATTGAAAATATAAGGTTTGATATTTTTTTATATTGAATTCCAACATTGTGAATGATTTATCAACATATCCTCCAAATAAGTGAGAAAGATAAGTGCAAAGGACATATGTACTAATATAGAACTAGGTCACTATGTTGGATAAAAATAGTAGAATATAATGATATATACGTTTAGGAAATGTGTAAATATTTATACCTAGTGATCGAGGTCATTAATCACAAATATTAATTGATCAATGGAAACTTTAGGGCCAGAATGTAGTAAATCTATGATTTTTTAGAAGACAATAGATTCGAAAAAAAATTAATGTATGTGGAAAACGTTTATTTAATATCTATTTATCATGTTGAGAATTTCCTTTACTACCTATGTATATAAGGAAATATAATTACTTGATATTTTTATATTTCATTATAACAATTTCATATTAACAATGTTATTCCATCAAATTATGATTTATCACATACATTAGGAAATTGGTATCCAAAAATTAATTTTGATCCCCGAATAACTAAAATAAACATTTTACATATAAATCATCCAATAAAAGAGTGAATAGTATTTAATATTTTACCTATCAATTATCCCTTTCTAATATGGTTAATAAATTAATATCAAAATCATAAATGTTTCAATTCTTGTTTATTTTTAATATTTATTTTCAAATTTTTTTATCTATATACATTGACATATTAACTAATACATTGCATAGGTTAGTGGTTGGCATGATACCATTATCATCCTTTAGTCATGTATTCAAGACATGTGTCCTTTGTGGACATGAATTGTGGTAACATGATATACATGTTATCAATTTCCAAAATCATATTAATGTATTTTCAAAAATAGATAGGATGGATAATGTTGACATAAGGTTAATCAATTAATAGAAATAAAATTATGGGTTTCAATACATTAATAAATCATCATCATTTTTTTGGATAGATTATCCTTATTCTAGTTTTTATCCTCTAGAATTGGGCACTGAAAAAGGTAATCTCTTGGTTCCATGCATTTATATCAGTGAACAATAAAATATTCCTTGGGATGATTTTCATTTCCTTCAAATGAACACTTAATTTCTTGATGGAAATTATTTGCATTATGTTATTATTTACTAGATGAAAATCATTAACCCATTACATTTAGATTCTTTCCTAGGTTTCTTCAATAACTTTTCATACAATAGGGAAATAAGTAATTCTCTTCTCAATGGTATCTACCAATTGAGTTCTTAGAAAAATCTATCCATTTTTTATATAGTGTGTTTGTGATTTTTTTTAAGTTATATGTTGTTAGTAATATATCGGGAAAACAGATTTGGCATAAAAATTATAATATTCACTCCAAAAAACACCTTTTTGGGTTTCTCATTATCACTATATTTTCCATCATTTTCAACATTAACTAGACTTATTCAGATTCCATACATTGAATAAAACTACAAATCATTGTGTATGTTACAATAGTCAAAGAAAAAATGTATAATATTTGGTAAGTTATAAAAATCATGACATGATTTCTTCAATCTAAAAAACCTCAGGTATATACAATGTTATTCATTTTATAAATCCTTCACAGTGATTTCATTGAAAATTTGATTTATCTTAACATTATCCCCTTGGAGTTTCTAACTAGGTATGTGGTAATGACCATTGTCATGTACCATGTTACACTGAGTTAAGAATGACATATCGTATCAGAGTTATTTCTCATAGGTCCATATGTTCTACAAACACATCCACTTATTTTATCCAGACAACGATGTATTTCTAATAATACCAACAAAATATCTATCCTGAAAAACATCCAGGATATTCTTCTATAGTAATCATCAATTTTTTCCTTACTTATAAGTTATTTTATCTATGTTTTCTGTAATTAATTTCCTTATATATATACTAAACATGGTCTATTATTACCCATAATTTCTGTGTAATTTTTTTAATTAAATGGACATTTTACAAGTCCGCAAAAATTGATGGCGCGTGATTCCGAGGCTCGGTGTGCTCAGAATCAATTTATGATGTTCTGTTCAGGTACGTTCAGTAAACGTACAAGCGGGTTTTTATAACTTTTGAACTGGTGATTGGAATTGAAATTCGAGTGCACAACTGAAATCGCAGTGCCAATTTTCACATAAGAAGACTTTCCCCTCGATGGTAATTGGTCGAGGGTGGAAGATAGTTTTTGGGTTTTTTGTGGGAATAATAAATGAAAATAAACGCATGTTTTATTTTATTTAATCTATTATAACCACCCAAGTGGAAGTTGGAGGTGGGTACCACCACACCTAAACCTCCCATGAGAGGTTATGGTGGTGGGGCCCACCCGAACCTAACCTTCCATGAGTTGTTACGAGGTGGGGACCACCCAGGACAAAACCCCCCTTAATAATGGTGGGAGATGAAAACCTCTCAAAACCCATCATTAATGAGAGACAGTCTCTACACGCCCTCCTTTAATGGTTCCAACCCTTCCTCACTTTATTTGTTCCAGTCTCATGAACTAATTAAGTGGAGAAAACTTACTTAATTCACCAAATTTTAATTCTTATTCAAACTACTTTATAGATTTTATAATCTATTAATTTTTGCTACCTATTCATCTGTTGGAAATGGAGAAGGGATCTTTTGAGAAAATTCTCTGGCCAATGAAGAACAAAGAACACATTTTTCCAACAAAGAACTCTGGGAAGGAGTGTTTTCGACTTCTTCCATGGAAGTACCTTGTGGAAGTAGCTGACGTGGGTCTTCATCAACGACTGACCCCCCCCCCCATCCCCACCCCCCTCATCATCGTCAATGAACCGATGCACAAGATTAGTGTTGGAAGTGTGCGGCGGACACGACAAAAAATGACAACTACATATTCTTCCCCGCGACTCCATCAACGAACAAAAGTATGGGATTTTTTTGATTGATTTTATTCCCTTGTTTCATTCGTTCTAAAACAAAGAATGTAGACCAACTTATTATCAAGTTGATCAATGGATGTTTTACCTTACGGGTTGGGACTATTTTGTTAATAAGGGATTATTGGGAATTGATGTTTTTAAGATATCTTCCATGCATGTTCTATGTTTATGTTCATGATGAACCGATTGCTACCACCCCAAACGTGGAGGGTGTGGGCCAAACTAACATGGCCCAACCCCCCTTTGTTGTTCTTAATTTTGATGTTCTTCAGAATGGAGACTAGGAGACAAGATGACAAAGCCGACAAAGGAAACCATTGACTCCCCTACGATGCTCCCCCGCCCTAGGCCCAAATGTGCCCCCTCAGCCACACTGCTCGTCGGCCACGCCGCCCGTCGGCCGAACCGGCCCGCGACATGCCGTTCCTCGGCCGAGTCATGCTCCAGCTGCACCGCGCCCCAGCTCCTGGCCTCTGTTCCTCCTGCGCCTCTTGTGGCTCCCTCCAGAGCCCCGGCTGATCCAGCCTTCATGTGCACCATGGCTCATCCGTCTGCGCACCCCATGCACCCCACGCACCCCATGCCGCCACTACATGAAACTACATGCCAGCCTCCACGTGTTGCGCACGCCCTGCGGCTCCACTGTCTGCGCGTTCCATGGCGCCCCTACCGAGCTGGCCTCTCAGCCCCGTCTATGCCCCACTGGCCATAGGCCGAGCCACCTTAAGTGGCTCAAACGGTGCCCACCTGTTCAAACCTCCCTCACACTGACCCACACCCGGTCTGCACTGTTGATGTTGTTAATATTTTCATGACTTATTATATTCCCCCTTTACTGATTTTATATGAAATGCAAATAATTTGTGTGAAATATTAATGTTTTAATATTAGGTATAATTTTTGAGCATTTTTAGAAGTAGTCCAATTGAGTTAGTTTAATGTTTTAATAATAACTGTCACTATACTGATCAAATTGTGTGGTTCTTGTTTTGTAGGATTCTTCTTTCAATATACAACATTTCATTAGAAGGTACCATGAGCCAATTCTACCATTTGAAGGGTCATAGGGTCCTCACAAACAAGACCAAAGAATCTATGAACAAACTGGAACAGCCTTGAAGATTGATTTACTGGGCTCAATACAGAAGTCCACAAACATTAACTCTCCACCATAATTCGGGGGACACTACATGTCATCTTGGATAAAAATTTCAATGCCCAAATCCAAGTACAAGGGGCCCAAATGAAGCTTTGAAGTCCAGCCCACCATTCTGTCTGAGAATTAAAATCAGTATACTATTCATGACATATCTCATGATGTAAGCATCAAATAGAGCTGAGATTTTTCAGTGTGAAAGAGAAGATATAGGCGGCCGACTTTGTTGAAGAAGTCATTTTGGCCATCGAAAAAGCATGGATAGAAATGGACAGTTTACCTTTGTTTAATAAAACCGCCATAACATTGGATCCACTTGTCCAAATTCCTCCAAATATTGAGAGTAGTCGTCCAACATTATTGTCTACAACATTGAAGAAAGAGATATTTGACGATTCGGATTTTTGAATAGCCAAATTGGCGATGAAAGTTGAGGGACAGATTGGGAATGCAAACAGTCCACTCTTTGGGCTATAAATACTCTCCCCTTCCCTCCTTGAGAGGGGTTGGCATTTTAGAAGAGAGGAGATCATATTGGAACGACCAAAGATTTGACAAAGGATTGGGAGGACCTGACATACTCATGTTTTCACTTGAGAGACCTTTCCTCCTCTCTTTGTTTTAACTTATTTTTGGGTTCTTCATTTTTGTAATCTTGTAATTCACTTTCTTTGTAATTCTGTTTTAATGAAAGTTAATTCTTCAATATCTCTTATTCTCACACACCTTCTGTAGTTTAATATTTATGTTCTTAAAATAGTTTAAATTCAGTTGAATCCCCTTCCCTTATTTTGCTTCCTCATTCAATCGAAAATCCATTTTTAATTATCATCATTGTTCGTGTCTGTGTGTGTCAACGTACCACTCTTTTATAATCCCTTTCTTTTTCTTCTATCCTTAATTTATCAACATAATTATTTTAACCAGAATATTAAACATCCAAATGGCTGAGTAAAACTCTCATTGGGGTGAGTTATAATTCGGGGATGTTAAGTGATTGAGAGTATTGCTCGATGAGTATTGTTTAAATTAATATTGTGTATGTTAAACATAATATGTCAGGGATTAATGATATGTTTTGATTAACAAGTGGTTTCCATGGATTATTGAAACCATAAATACACTACCATAAATAATTTTTAATTGAGATTAGAACACTAATTAAAGTTAAGGCTTGGATTAAAGCCTTCACACTTAGGAATTCCAATCAACGTCAACTTATGACATGGGTGTTAATTTAATGCAATACAAAGTAAGGCTCAAGGATATCACATGCTTAACTCCCCAATAATGAACTCACCGCAATCTTTATCAATATGGTAAATCAAACATCATCCATAAATCATTCCAATTAAGCTCTGCAAACAAACCCCCCTAATCAAAATACAATCAACTAAAAACAAACGACTATTACAAAGTATAATCGTCGAGGATTGGACCCGAGTGCTGCTATACACATTAGCAGAGCACCTGAATTTTGACTGGTCGATAGGCGACAATCGGTCGTGCGTTTCAAATGGCGTCGTTGCCGGGGATGGTGCTTTATGTAGTCGTTAGTTACTGGTTATTGTAAAAAAACCAAAAAAAACAAAATTTTTAAAAAAATTTGAAAAAAAAACACAAAGAAAAACCCGTCTTCCACTTAAAAATCATAAACTGAAAAAACAAAAAGGAAAACCCGTCTTCCTCATCCTTTATAAATCTCTCTGAATGCCCCGTAGCCTCCCAAAAAATCCCTTAGATTTGTTTGACCCTGAAATTGATAGAACTCTTCGTCGACTTAGGAGGACCATTATGTATAACCAAATCACCCAAGAATCAATCATTTCCCTACCAATTGAATTCAATATGGCCAATCCTAGGGAACCAACATTGAAAGAACTTGATGCCCCTGATATGAATTACCAACCCCTTGGAATTCAATATCCAAACATAGAGGCTGACTTTGAACTCAAATCAGGTTTGATTCATCTTCTTCTTCATTTCCACGGGCTAGCCGGTGAGGATCCACATCTTCACCTTAAATAGTTCCAAGTAGTATGCTCTACCATGAAACCTCAAGGGTTGTCTGAAGAACAAATCAAACTCCGAGCATTCCCTTTCTCTATAGATGACTCTGCCAGGTCATGGCTCTACTACCTCCCTCCTGGTTCCATAACTACATGAAATGACTTGAAGCGTATTTTTCTAGAAAAATTCTTTCCGGCTTCTCGTACTGCTTCTATCCGAAAGGAAATAAGTGGTATACGTCAATTCCCAAGTGAATCACTCCAGGAGTACTGGAAGAGGTTCAAAAAGCTTGTTGCAACCTGCCCACATCATCAAATACCTGACCAACTCTTGATCCAATACTTCTATGAGGGGTTATTGGCTATGGAGCGAACCCTCATTGATGCCGCAAGAGGCGGTGCTCTTGTTGATAAAACTCCAGCAGCTGCAAGAGATCTCATAAGTAACACGGCTGCAAACACACAACAATTCCATACTCGAGCACATGCTCAAGTCAAACAAGCCCATGATAATCAATCCATAGAGCCTAACAAGATGACTGAGTGGATGAGTGAACTTACAGGTCTTGTGCGTCAACTAGCAGTGGCTACCAAAGCCCCAACCTCATTTTCTCCACAGTCACTATTCCCTGGACCTATCAAGAATTGTGGAATCTGTAGCTCTCTAGCTCATCCAACAGACACATGTCTACAACTTCAAGAGGATCAATCTAATTCATCCGGACCAATGGAGCTCAATGCAGCATATGCTCAGCAGAACCCCAAACTCAACTATCAGGTCAGTTTGTTAGAAACTTCAACCAACCTCACTCCGAGCCCTTATCTTCTTCCTATAACCAAGGCCTTAGGTATGGTAATCCCATTTCTCATCCCCCTCAATTCCCTCCACAAAACCCAAAACTGTTTCAATACAGTTAAGGTGTTGGTAACTTCCAACAAACTTACCCTTTTGTCCCTCAACCTCAAAGGATCAATCCTCCTATTCCTCCTCCTGGATTCCATTATCCTAGTGAGCCTTCCCAATTCACAACCCAATACAATCGCTTTACCAAGAACCAAAATCAAGGTAATCCCAATTCGGGACAAGCCTCTTCTTCCAAGCAACCATGGGAAAGTGCAGTGGAACATCTTGCCTCCTTCACCTGTTCTAGACTTAAAAACATTGAAACTAAAATAGGTCAACTTGCATCCCACCTGAGCCAACAACAACAATCAAATTCTTCCCAACTCCCAACTCAACCATTACCCAACCCCAAGGGTAATGTAAGTGAAATTTCACTTAGATCAGGAAAGAAACTTGTTATGACTCATGATAAATCCTCAAACCCTCCTTTGAATGTTGACCTAGAAAATGAAAAGAAAAAGAAAATTGAAAAGGAATCTGAATCCGTTCCATCACCTCCTTCCATTCCACTTAGGAACCCAATTACTTTTCCACAAGCTATCTCTAAACCAAGGAAGTCCTTTGAACCTGATCCTAAAATGCTCGAAATGTTTAGACGTGTTGAAGTCAACATTCCCCTATTAGATGCCATAAAACAAATTCCTAAGTATGCCATGTTTCTTAAGGAATTGTGTACCCACAAGAGGCAACTTAGGACCTTTGAAAATGTTTCCACCCAGCAGTCTATTCCCATAAAGTGCAAAGATCCAGGGACCTTTATAGTCCCATTCCAAATTGGAAGTTCCAACTTTGATGATGCACTCATAGACCTAGGATCCTCAATTGATTTCATGCCCAAATCCATATTCTCTAACCTTGGTCTAGGTCCCTTGCACCCAACGGGTGTTGTCATTCAGTTAGCCAATCGAAGCACAACCAGTCCTGAGGGAATAATTGAGGATGTCCTTGTCCGAGTCAATGATCTTATCTTCCCAGCTGACTTCTATGTCCTTGACATGGAAGGTGAGACAACTTCTTGCAAATATCCTCTAATTCTAGGAAGACCATTATTTATGACATCTAAAACCAAAATTGATGTCCATGCTGGCATCTTATCCATGGAATTTGGCGACCAAATGGTCAGGTTCAATATTTTTCAATCCATGCGATACCCATTAGAGAATCAATCTGTATTCTCTATCCATGTTTCTGAAACTCCCTCTGAGAGTGTGTTGAATCCTAATCCATCATGTTCGTTCTGTTCTACTAATAGAGGAGTTTGTGAATATTTCATACTCGTTAACCAAGTGATTAATGGTGAAATTGATGTTGACATTACAAATGCAAACTCCATTGATCTAAAGGATCTTGAAACTCTTTGGAACCTCATCTCACCTCTGACCTCCAATGCTCTAACATGGATGGTAATGAGGAAAATGAACTAGAATGCTCATTTGTTGATTCAGATCAGATTATCCCACATTCATCCTTTCCTATCCATGATTCTGAAAATTCTGTTATATGTGAAGTGAACCCTGAACCAATGTGTTTATATTGTCCTGATGGTAGTGATGTTTGTGAAATTTGTTCCCTAATTAATAAAGTGATCACTGGTGAGGTTTAAATTGACAATTCTTTGGCGTACAATATTGAAATAAAGGATATTGAAAATTTTATTAAGTATTATGAATCCACTAATCCTCAATACTCTACATCGGCAAGTGATAAAATAAATGAGTCAAAAACAATTGGGATCTCATACTGTAGTTCTGTGTTATCTGATCCTTACATAAATGAACCATTAGAATTGAGCCATCTTCCTGAATTTCCATGCATAGAAAACCAGCACTTTGTGGATAACATCATTCCTCAGGATGAAGACCAATGTGAGGATAGAAATATTCTCTTTCCAACCCCCTTGAATTTCAAGCACACCAACAAGGATGGGAAGAAATTATCCAATGAATCATCAGGCCTTCCAGAGAAAATTTTTTTCTGGAAGCACACTGGAGTTGAGAAAATACGATGGCCACCGTCAGACTATGGGTAGTCCATTGCAATTGTCCAGCTGTAGACAAATAAATTCAGCACTTCTTGGGAGGCAACCCATGTTTTCTTTTACTTTTGTGAAATTTCATTTTATTTTTAGTTTTTCATTATATGAATAATGAATTTTATTTTTCAGGTAACTTCCCACTGTCCTGGAACCACCTTGACATCCACCGAATCCCCAAATTCTCTAGCCGACCCACCACTAGATGGAGATGGAAACCCACTAAATCCAAATTAGGGGGCACCTCTTTCCCTTTAACTCTCCCTCTATCTCTTCCTCTCTCTACCTATTTCTTCTTCTTCCTCCCTCTTTCTTTTTTTTACCACTTTATTCATCAAACCCTTTCTTTTTCTCTTTCTTTTGTGGGTGTGTATTTTAGAACAAAAAAACCTTAAAAACTAAAAAAAACCAAAAAAACACAATTACTTAAAAAATCACAAAAAAGGGTCATGCTTACTCACCATTGAGTTTTGAAATTTTGTCCAACCATTTTGGGGAGTTAACAGACATATTTTCATTTCAAAAAATTTGTATTTTCATCATGACTTTGGATAAATAATTTTGTGTCAAAACCAACACATTTTGAATGCTCAATTTTTTATTTGGAAAATGCTTTTCCCAAACCATGAGAACAAACAATTTCTTTCATGCCAAGGACACCTATGCCAATCTTTTCAAATGTATGTTTTCACCCCCATTTGTGAGTTTTGAGTTTGTGGACCATCGAGCTGAATTTCCTGCCTTAGTGTGCATTAATATGATAGAGGCATTTTCTGAACCACATGAGAATCACAATAGCCAAATAGACTCTCATTACCCTTACATTAATCCTCCTTTTGAAAGCCCCTTCAAGCCTATGAAAACCTTTTCTTTGATAGCCACATTACAAGCCCAATAACTTATCCCACCTAATATCAACATGGATTTTCATTGCATAAGTTTTTGAAATTTAAGTGTGGGGGGAATGGATTTCATTTTTGGGTATCATTTCCTTACTTTCTGGTGTGTTATCATATTCTTGAGGTCAAGCATCCATTTTAGTGTGGGGGTAGGTTGTCATTTAGTGGGATTTGTGAATGTATTATACAAATGATATTGAAAAGTGTTCAAAAAAAATTAAAAAAAATTCAAAATAAAAAAAAATTAAAAAAAAGAAACAAATGGGTTCTGCCTTGGGTAGGTCATAAATCACTCTTCCTCCGCCTTTGATCTTGTTATAACTATTACAATTAGTGTAGTGAGGAGGTCAATCATGGGTTGGGTTATGAGTGTGAGATCTGTCTCAAGGTCAAATTTCGAAAAAGCAAAGAAAAAAAAGAAGAAAAAAGAACACTTGCATTATATTCTTATATAATTGGGAGAAGTTTGGTGGTTTGTAAATATTTCATCTTCTAATCCCCTTCATATTTTCTTCCTCTATTGTGTCATTCTTCACACAATAATGCCTTTGTAAATATGTGTTTTTATTTCCTTCCATGTTTTATTTCAAAAAAATGTGCATTGTTTTTCTATGTTGGTATTTTAACCCTCTTATTCTCTCTCTTGGACATTATATTCCTACCATCCCATAGCCACAGAAAAAACCCTTAAAACACCTCTTGATTCTTGTACACTTTGGATAGGGATTGGAAGCTGAGAACTATTTTCAAACTCTATGATTTTCACTTTTGGTTATTGAAAGAGTGAACCTCCACAAATAAAATTTATCATCTTGAGAGGTGTGAGTTTTCAGTGTTCACATTCTCTATTTATAAATTTGAGCATGGAAAAATGAATTAGTTTTGGAACATTGTTTCTGTAACAACTTGTGGTGGATTTCAAAATGGATGAGTGAAATAGTCTAAACCTTCCCTGATTGGAGAAAACAAAATTTTCATATCTGTTGGTGAGTAAAAATGATTTTGTCCTGTTTTTATATTTGATGCACATGAGGACATGCAAAAAACTAAGTGTGGGGAGTTGATGTTATTAATATTTTCATGACTTATTATATTCCCCCTTTACTTTTTATATGAAATGTGCATAATTTGTGTGAAATATTAATGTTTTAATATTAAGTATAATTTTTGAGCATTTTTAGAAGTAGTCCAATTGAGTCAGTTTAATGTTTTAATTATAACTGTCACTATACTGATCCAAATTGTGTGGTTATTGTTTTTTAGGATTCTCCTTTCAATATAAAACAATTAATTAGAAGGTACCATGATCCAATTCTACCATTTGAAGGGTCATAGGGTCCTCACAAACAAGACCAATGAATCTATGAACAAACTGGACCAGCCTTGAAGATTGATTTACTGGGCTCAATACAGAAGAGAAAAAACATTAAATCTACACCATAATTTGGGGGACGCTACATGTCATCTTGGATAAAAATTTCAATGCCCAAATCCAATTACAAGGCGCCCAAATGAAGCTTTGAAGTCCAGCCCACCATTCTATCCGAGAATTAAAATCAGTATACTATTCAAGACATATCTCATGATGTAAGCATCAAATAGAGCTGATCTATTTCAGTGTGAAATAGAAGATATAGGTGGCCTACTTTTTTGAATAAGTCATTCGGATTTGAAGGCATCTTCCTGTTGCAAAATCCATTCACATTTTGGCCATCGAAAAAGCATGGATAAAAAATGGACAGTTTAACTTTGTTTAATAAAACCACCATAACTTTGGCTCCACATGTCCAAATGCCTCCAAATGTTGAGAGTTGTCGCCCAACATTATTGTCTACAACTTTTAAGAAAGAGATATTTGAAGATTCTGCTTTCTGAATAGAAAAATTGGCGATACAGGTGGAGGGACAGATTGGGAATGCAAACAGTCCACTCTTTAGGCTATAAATACTCTCCCCTTATCTCCTTGAGAGGGGTTGGCATTTCAGAAGAGAAGAGATCATATTGGAACGACCAAAGCTTTTCAAAAGGCTTGGGAGGACCTTCCATACTCATGTTTTCACTTTAGATTCCTTTCCTCCTCTCTTTGTTTTCACTTACTTTTGTGTTCTTCATTTTTGTAATCTTGTAATTCTCTTTCTTTGTAATTCTGTTTTAATGCAAGTTAATTATTCAATATCTCTTATTCTCATCCACCTTTTGTAGTTTAATATTTATGTTCTTAAAATAGTTTAAATTCAGTTGAATCCCCTTCCCTTCTTTTGCTTCCTCATTCAATCGAAAATCCATTTTTAATTATCATCATCGTTTGTGTGTGTGTGTCAACGTACCACTCTTTTCTAATCCCTTTCTTTTTCTTATATCCTTAATTTATCATCATAATTATTTTAACCAGAATATTAGACATCCAAATGGATGAGTAAATCTCTCATTGGGGTGAGTTATAAATCGGGGATGTTAAGTGATTGAGAGTTTTGCTCGATGAGTATTCTTTAAATTAATATTGTGTATGTTAAACTTAATATGTCATGGATTAATGATATGTTTTGTTTAACGAGTGGTTTCCATGGAGTATTGGAACCATAAATACACTACCATATATAAGTTTTAATTGAGATTAGAACCCTAAGTTATGTTAAGGCTTGGATTAAAGCCTTCACACTTAGGAATTCCAATCAACATCAACTTATGACATGGGTGTTAATTTAATGCAATACAATGTAAGGCTCAAGGATATCCCATGCTTAACTCCCCAATGATGAAGTCACCCCAATCATTATCAATTTGGTAAATCAAACATCATCCATAATTCATTTCAATTAAGCTCTATAAACAAACCCCCCTAATCAAAATACAATCAACTAAAAACAAATGACTATTACAAAGTATCATCGCCGAGGAGTTGACCCGAGTGCTGCTATACACATTAGCAGAGCACCAGAATTTTGACCGGTCAATAGGCGACAATCGGCCGTGCGTTTCAACTATCACAACCGTTCCATGCTCTTGCGACCCTCCACCACCCCTCGCGGCCCGCTGGGCTGGGCCCAGGGGGCTGAGCCTCACCTAACGTGTTGGACCTCCATCTAGGCCAAGCCAAACCCACTGGGTCAGGCTAGGTCGACCCGAACTGGGTTGGCCGAGACTGGGACGAGCAGGGTATGTCCGACTGGGTCTGACCGGACTCGGGCCAACTATGACACTTTACTTTTTTTCATATCTTTGGCATTGAATGTCTGCTTGATGAACCGTCAGCGATTCTGTTAATCTGGGATCATGATGGTCTCTTTTAGTATACCCTACTAGAGTTTTGGAATATTTGAGATACAATCATGTTGGATCATACATGAATCCAACTAGGCCCTTAGGACTAAAAGGCTAATAAGTCATAGACCGAGTGTCCAATTGATGCGATGTCTATTGCGTTGAGACCTCTATGACGTGGCAGAACATTGAGATACTTCGTCATGGGAATTTGTTAAAATTTGAGTATCAAATTGTATCTCGTGTTACAGATCCATTTTGTGATGAGTTAACAGAGTGCGAAGACCTAGTAGCTTGATGAGACTTTACGACTGTTGATTCATTGACTAAGAGTGACTTGACTAGCCCAGTGGGGAGCGCCTGGTTGTGGCGGTAGACCCATGGAAGATAGGTTCCAGGTTATGACAGTAGACCTACAGTACTCGATAGGAGAAGTACCTCTGTAGGCTATTAGGGGGAGAACCTGGTTGTGGCGGCAGACCCACACTGGGGAGCGCCTTGATGACGCAGCAGACCCATGGTACTCGACAGGTGGAGTACCTCAGAAGTCGATTTTTAGTTGGAATGCTCCTTGGTGTCGTGGAAGGCCCACTGTTCTCGAAAGTGGAGGAGTTCTCCAGCAACCATGGTTTCGATAATTTGAATAAAATCATGGTTGAGATGAGTCTTCCATTTTTGTGTTTTCTTAATGATTGAGATAGATTACATGATAACTTAGAAATAGGTATGGGTGTATGCCTAATTGGGGTTATCTTTTGATTTCTTAATTTTTGGTTTATCATTGTTGGATTTTGTGATTCCTTGAGGTTATCGGGGTCCCTACTAAGTATCATTATACTCAACCCCACATGGGCTATGCCTGAACCTCATTGTGTTGGATACAGATGACGGACAGCGCTGACCGAGCCTCAGAGTACCAGAACTGGACTATACCCGAAGCAGGACCTTACATGGGTTGTTACATGAAGGATATAGATGGATGTGGAGTGCTGAGGAGGAAATGTGTACCTACCCATAAGTTAGTAACCTCGGAGGAGGACCCGATAGCTGTTTTTATGTTTTCCTTAGTTGTACATCTACTTTCAGTTCCTTGTACTTTCCAGTTGAGCTTGTATTCTAGCCCCTTTTTAGTTTTTGTACTCACTTGTTGGTTATACAGTTTACTCGTGTTTGTATCTTATATGTGTTTTTACATGTTATAAAGGAAATGCCTTCCACATTTTATGGAATTACGCCTTTGGTGCTAGTCGTTATCCCCTGGCCTATGGAAGTCGGTATTGGGGTAGTCACGGGACGGGCCCCGGGGGACGAGTTGTGAGAAATTTGTATCAGAGAAGTCGGTACTAACACATAACATATGACATGATCATTATTTTCTATTAACAAAGAGTTTTAATAGTAGTGAGTGTGGTACTCAGTTCAGGGATTCTAGTACTGGTGCAGCAGTTGGCGTGTCCATACACCAGGACCCTGACTTCTGATTTCCGACTCAGTGCATGAAAACACTGATTGCGCGCGTGTTTTAAATAGTTTTCTTTAAGTCTTATCAACAATGTTTGCTCATTAAGTATAATATTTTTACCATGTAACATATGTTTCTTTCATGATTCCTCCCCACGGACGACCAGCTAGAGTCCTGAGAGTTATACGCACAGATAGCCCACCGAGCTATGAGGCCTCGGTGTAGGGGCCTTTTCCAGCGGAGAAACCAGTGTTACCCCTTCATGTTGGGACAACAATTCCACCAGGCCTAGTAATAGATGATAGAATCCTCTTGAGCACATTTCACGAGTTCTAGCGCTAGAGGCCTCCCAGGTTCATGGGAGAGATGGACCCATAGGTGGCCGAGGATTGGCTGGAGGCTGTGGTGAGAGTATTCAGACTGGTAGGGACACCATACAAATTCATGGTGATTCTTGCTGATATCCTTCCACAAGAAGTAGTGGGTAGATGGTTTAGCTTGATTCTCTAGGTTCATGATGATATGACTCATCATTGGGCATCTTTGAGAGCCTGTTTCGGGCAGAGTTTGTACCAGTGACTCTTCGTGCAGTGCGCATACAAGAGCTACTTCATCTGCATCAGTGCAGCATGATTGTAGCTCAGTACTCAGTGAGGTTCACAGACCTCTCACGCTACTCCACCGATATGGTACGAGACCAATTATTCAGGGCCTGAACAATCGATCAGGGACTTAGGCGGGAGATCAGAGCTTCAGTGATCTCACTCAGTAACCCGGTGTAAGAAGGGGTGTTAGAGAGAGCCCTTCTTGTAGAGATTTTCCTTGCTAAGTAGTCTCCAGAAGCGAGATCCATCACTACTTGACATGTAGTGGAGTCTTCTTCAGTTGGAAGCAGACAGATGTCGCATATTTCCAAGAGGACTGGAACTATAGGTGGACGAGCACATGACTCAGGATCAGTTGTGCATGGCACCTGGAGCAGAGACATACATGCTAGGAGCAGGCAGTGTTTCATATAGGGAGGGTAGGGTCACATGGATCATGACTTTCTGACCTGCCATTAGGATGATCAGTAGATGATCTAAGAACCACCCTGTCAGAGATAATGATTCGATCAAGTTGTTCTGCAAGGAGCAGGCGGGAATGTCAGAGGAGAAGGTCTTGTAGCTGGCGGTGGACAACGTTTCGAGGTGTTGCTGCCACCACCACCAGAAGGTCCACCTTGACTGCAGGGAGCATGTGGACAGGGCAGAGCTCAGCTCTAGGCAGCTGAGGCCTTGTTCATAATGCTCCAGAGGTAATACGACATAAAATATATGTCTATTCCTCCTTAGCTTCAGTTTTTATAGAAACGGGTTCCAGTCACTCTTTCATTGCCACTTCCCTGGTTCAGAGCATAGAGATTAAAACGGAGCCATTTGCTCGATCCATACGGCTAGAGATTTCTACTGGAGTAGACTTGACGATTATGAACTGGTGCTGGTAGTGTGAGCTTACTCTAGGAGGCGTGAGATTCAGTTAGGATCTTATAGAAGCGGCATTGAGGCCTTATGAAATCATCTTGGCAATGGATTGGTTATCTACAGTCAAAGATCAGATTTAATGTATTATGTGAAAAGTGTGGTGTGTCGACATGGATGGGACCGGGTTTACCTTCATCGATGAGAAGGTATCCTTTGCAGCACAAGATAGACTTACCCGGAGGAGGGTGAAGCCGATCATTCAGTAGTGGGCTATCCTTACCCTCGGAGTAATTGAGTTGGAGAGTCTGAGCTATTCTGTATTAGTGGACTAGTGCATGGATGTTTTCCTTTATGATGTCCACAGTCTACCTCCTCATAGTGATCTTGACTTCTACATTGAATTATACCCCTGGAAGACACCAATATCTACTCCATCATATAAGATGGCTCCCGTAGAGCTTCACAAGCTGCGGGTACAACTAGAGGACTTACAAGGGAAGGGATTCACCTGGCCCAGTGTTTCTCCTAGGGTAGCCCCAATTCTGTTCCTCCAGAATGAGGAAGAGAGATTGAGGATTTGTGTTGACTATCGGCGACAGAACTTGGTGATTGTAAATAACAAGTACCCACTACCAAGGATTGATGACCTCTTTGATTAGATGAAGGGAGCACAGTGGTTCTCGAAGATAGACCCAAGATCTGGCAATGACATGCTCAATGTTTGAGAATAAGATGTCCAAAAGATAGCCTTCAGATGTCGGTATGGCCACTATGAGTTCTTGGATATTCCATTTGGTGTACCAAATGCTCCAGCAGTGTTCATGGGACTCACGAACATGATATTTCAGCCATACCTCGGTTGCTTTGTTGTAGTCTTCATCGGTGACATTCTGATATACTGACTATGGAGGAGGAGCATGCCTATCACTTTCAGGTAGTACATGACACACTCAGCAATCTCCATTATTATGGTATGCTCTCAAGGTGATAGTTCTAGATCTGAGAGGTTCACTTTCTATGACATTTCATATCGGAGGTTGGAGTTATAATAGATCCAACGAAGATTGAGGCGGAGGTACGAAGTATCCTGGGTTTGGTTTGTTATTACTAGAGGTTTGTGCCATACATCTCCAGAGTTGCAGCACCGCTATAATCCTTGATGAAGAAGGGGAAACCCTTTGTGTGGTCGGAGAGATGCCAGTAGAGATTTCAGGAGCTGAGGCAAATGCTGACTAGTGCCCCCATCTCGAGGCTTCTAGATGAAGGCACAGGGTACGTAGTCATCTGCGACACATCAGAGATTGAGCATTGATGTGTCCTGATGTTGGAGATAGAAGTGATGAAATATGGCTCCCGTCAGCTGAGATAATATGAGAATAACTATGGTACCCATGACCTCGAGTTAGTAGTAGTGGTCATCACCTTGAAGATTCCGTGAAACAATTTGATTGGAAAACGTAATATCATTTACTCTGATCACAAGAGTCTCAGGTATATATTCTCTCAAAAGGAACTAAACATGTGACAATGACGTTGGATTGACTTCTGGCAGGAATATGACACCGAGATAGTCTATACTCCTAGAAATGGGATCGTTGTTGTAGATGCAGTCATCAAGAGCTCTGGTTTACAGCTACTAGGTGAGGAGAAGGAGCAGCTAGATGATTTACAGATATCCATTGTGGATAGAGATGGATCAGCCTTTCTTCAGTCACTTATAGTCACTCTCACACTTCTTCAGCGATTCTTAGAGGCGCAGCATGTGGATGATGACTGCGAGACACGATGTGCTTAGATATCCACAAGGTTGGGACCTGATAGATTTTTTGAAGGTGGGGAGAATGTCATCCTCTTTAGAGAACATACAATGGTACCAGTGTCACTTCAGGAGGAAGTGTTGATGGAGTTCCAAAATTCCCCTCTATAAGTACATCCAGGAGTGGTGAAGATGTACTCAGATCTCTGATGACAACACTGGTGGCCGGGAATGAAGAAGGCAGTTGCTGAGTTTATCTCTCGGTGCCTCACATGTCTACAAGTGAAGGTGGAGCATCAGGTACCATGAGGCTTGGTTCAGCCTTTAGAGGTCCCAGAGTAGAAGTGGTATGGGATATTCGTTCTTTTGATGTCTGGACATCCATGTACATCCAGAGGTCATGATTCAATCTAGGTGATCGTCAACCGACTCACCATGTCGGCCCACTTCATACTGATCAGAGCGAAGGATTCACTAGAGAGCATGGGAAACCACTATGTTCAAGACATTGTGCAGTTACATGGAGTACCTTTGACGATTTTCTCTAATCATCAAACTTGTTTTTCTTCCCGGCAATGGAAGGGGTTGGAGGAATATTTTGAGACGCAACTTCATTTGAGAACTGCATTCCATCCTTAGACAGATGGCCAGACCGACCAGACCATTCAAACTCACGAGGACATGCAGTGTTATTTTTTCATCGACTACGGTCAAATCTGGTAGGATCACTTAACTTTTGTGTAGTTTTCATGCAAAAATATCTATCACTCCAAAATTGGGATGACACCTTTTGAGGCGTTGTACATGAGACCTTCCAGATCACCATTGTGATAGACTGACCCTGGGGAGTCCGCACTAGTGGGACCAGAGATGGTACGATCTACCATAGAGAAGGGTCAGATCATCTAGGATTAGATGAATACCACACAGAGTAGGCAGAAGTCATATGCTGACAGGAGAAAGAGACCTCTAGAGATTGAGGATCGTGACCATGTCTTTCTACAGGTCTCACCTCGACGAGGTCTATAGAGATTTGGATGAGGAGGAAGTTATCTATTAAATTCATTGGACCTCTTCAGGTCTTTAGTAGTGTTGGTGAGGCGTCTTACCACTTATCTCTTCCACCTCAGTTGCACCAGGTGCATGATGTCTTTCATGTATCATAGATGAGGAGATACATGCACGAAACATCCCACATCATCGTCCATGGAGACCAGAACGTCAACGATGGGGAGAAATTTATAGAGGTTCCAAAAGAGATTGAGGATCGACCTGAGCGGGTCCTTCGTGGATGGTAGATACCGATGGTAAACGTTTGTTGGCAGCATGGGAACCTCCAAGAGAGCACATGGGAGCAGGATGCTCATATGCATGTTCAATATCCCCATTTTTTCCCTTAGTTATGAGTTTTACCTTATATGTACATAAAGACCTAAGGTGGGGATAATGTAATGTCCCATAATATTCATGTAATTATTTTTAATTAAATGGTAATTTCACCAGTCCGCAAAAATTCACGGCGTGTGATTCTAAGGCCTGGAGTGCCCAAAATCAATTTAGGATATTTTGTTACGGTACGTACAGTAAATGTATGAGTGGGTTATTATAACATTTGAACAAATTCTATGAATTAAAATTTGAGGGCACAATTGAATTCACAGCACCTGTTTTCACATAATAATACTTTCACCCCGACGACAGTTGGTCGAGGGTGGAAGTTAGTTTTTGGGTTTTTCGTGGGAATAATAAAATAAAATAAATGCATGTTTTATATTATTTTATCTATTATAACCACCCATGTGGAGGTAGGAGGTGGGGACCAGCACAACTTAACCTCCCATGAGAGGTTAGGTTGGTGCCCCCCCCCCCCCCCCGAACCTATCCTCCCATGAGAGGATGCGATGTGGGGACCACCCGGGACTAAACCCCCATAATAATGGTGGGAGAGGAAAACCTCTCAACTCCCCTCATAAATGATGGAGAGTCTCTCCACCCCCTCCACTAATCGTGTCAACCCTTCCTCTCTTTAATTGTGGCAAACTCGTGAATTAATTAAGTGGAGCCAACTTAATTAATTCATCCAATTTGAATTCTTTTTCCAACGACTTAAGTGATTTTATAATATATTATTCATGTTTACCTATTCTTTTGTTGGAAAATGATGAATGATATTTTGAGAGAAAATCACTCACTATAGAAGAACGAAGAATGTGGTTTTCCAACGAAGAATGCCGGTAAAGAGCGTCTTCGACTTCTTCCACGGAAGTTCCCTGGGGAAGCAACTGACGTGGGATGTCTTTGATGACCGACCCTCCCTCCTCTTCATCGTCAATGTACAGATACACAAACTCAGGATTGGAAGTGTGAGGAGGATGTGACTAATGACAAAAAATCTTCCTTATTCTCCTCAAATCCGTCAATCAAAATATTTTTGAAATTTTTGTTATTGATTTTATTCCCTTGTTTCTTTCCTTCGCAAAAAAAGAATACGGACCAACTAATTATCATGATTTTTAGGAGATTTTTTTTCCTTGTGGGTTGGGAATATTTTGTTAATGAGGGATTATTGTGAATTTTTGTTTTTATGATATCTTCTATTCTCTTTCTATGTTTATGTTCTTTATAAATTGATTGCTACCACCATAAACATGGAGGGTGTGGGCCAAAATAATAAGGCCCGACCCCCCCCCCCCCTCCATCGTTCTTATTTGTGATGTTCTTTGGCATGGAGACGATGCGATGAGATGAAAAAGGCAACGATGGAAACCTGCACTACCCCCACAATGCTCTGCCGCCCCGGGATGAACAGCACCGCCCCAGCCACGCTGCCCGCAGGCCGCACCCCCCTTTGGCCAGACCAGCCCGAGCTGCGCCACACATCGGCCAGGGCGGGCTTCGGCCACACTAGGCCTTGGATCCAAGACGCCTCACCTCCTACGCCCCTCAATGCACCCTCCTAAGCCCCAACCTTCGTGTTCCCCAAAGCTCCTCTGTCTGCGCACCCCGCGCACCCTGCGCGCCCCGCACCGCCGCTTACTGAAACGGCATACTGTCTTCTGTGTGCCCGATGACCCCTCCGTCCATGCCCCTCATGGCGTCCCGACCGAGCCAGACTCCCGGCCCTAGCCGCACCACTCTGGTCTCAGACCGAGCCTCCTCGAGCCGCTGACACGCTGCCCTCCGGGTTGAAACGCCCTCATGCTGACCCGCGACAAGTCCGCACTCTCACGGACCTCCGTGACTTCCCACGGCCTGTTGGGCTGGGCCCAGTGGTCCGGGCCTATCCTAATGGGATATCCCGCTTTCTGGGTCGGGCTGGGTCGACCTGAATAGGTTCGTTACGACTGGGTCGGACCAAACCTGGGCCTACTATGACTGTTTACTTTCTTTTGGCCATATCTTTGACACAAGACGTCCGTTTGACGAACCGTCTGTAGTGCTGGTAATCGTGGTGCTTGAAGGTCCTTTTGATTATACTTTTTTAGTGTTTGGTGTAATGTTGAAATACGATTGGGTTGGATCGTGAACGAATCCAACTGGGCCCCTAGGTCTAAAAGGTGAATAACTAACAGACTGAGTGTCTGATTGACGCACCATCTTTTGCGTTGAGACCACTATGATGTGGAAGACCTTTGAGATACATATTTGTGGGACTTCATGATAGTTGATGTATCAACCAGTAGCTTGTGGAGGAGATCAACCCAAAGAAGAGTGGACAGAGTGCAGATACCTAGTAGCTGGATGAGACTTGATGACTACTGGATGATTGACTATGAGTGACTTGACTAGCCCAGTGGGGAGTTCCTGGTTGTGGTAGCATACCCACGGCGGTGGAGCGCCTGGTTGTAGAGGCAGACCCATGGTGGGAATCACCTTGGTGATGTAGCATACCCACAACACTTGATAATATTAGTACCTCAACAGTCTAAGGTTAGTGGGAAGCGCCTTGGTGTTGCTGCAGGCCCAGTGTACATGACAGAGGAGTTCTCTAGCAGTAGTGGTTTCGATATTGTGAATAAAATCTTGGTTGAGTTGAGTCAGTAATATTTGTGTTTTCCTCATGATTTATATGGATTACTTGATAATATAGGTATATGTATGGTCATATACAATGTAGGGTTTTCTGTTTATTTCATACTTTTTGGTTTATACTTGCTGGAATTGGTGAGACCTTGAGGGTCGTGGTGTCCCTTCGGAGTATTTTTTTACTCACCCCTATACGGGTAATTCCCAAACCTCATTGTGTTGAATGCCGAAGACGAACAGTGCTGACTGAGGCTGAGAGTACCAGGACTGGATGGTACCCAGAGGTGGACCTTACGGCGTGTCGGTACACAGATGAGACAGACGGACATGGAGTGCTGACAAGGCGATCTGTACCAACACATCAGGTAGGAACCTCGGAGGACGACCCATTATTTGTTTTTCCTTTTCATCATTTCTACTTGTACTTTCATTTCCTTTAACTTTCTAGTTGGGCTTGTATTATGTCCCCTTTTTACATTCTTTAGTCACTTGTTGGTTATACAGTTTACTCGTGTTCATATCTATTTAGTGTGTTTACTAGTTATAATAGCAATTCCGTCCCATTTTTAGGGAATTATGCCTTTCATGCTAGTCACTAGCACCTGTCCTATGGAAGGAGGTTTTGGTGTAGTCACGACATGGGCCCCGAGGGACAGGTTATGACACGGTCTGATACAAACTAAAGATACCTGGACCTAGAGATCTCTATATCGGTGTTGTGTTACCATTACATTGTTGTTTGAAAAATTTAAATCATGTAAGAATATACATAAGAGATTAGTAGTCTTGGTAAACTAGATACATACATTAGACATGTATTAAAAATGAATACAATAATTATATAGAGTTCTTTTTCTTCTAAAATGGAAAATAAATTTATTCCATATAACATATCCTTTTATATCATTATAACTTCATGGATTCTTGTGGAATGGAAAAAAAATTAAGGAAGAATTCATGTTTTTAGTAATGTTATGTAAAGAGGAAGCAATAATGAATCAATACAAAAAAATCGACATGGAAAGGTGAATAATTGAACACATATGCCAGGTAATCAATAGACTGAAAACAAATTTAATTAATAATATTTCAAGGTAAATAATAGAAAAAATTCCCTTAAAGTAACTATATTTGGAATAATAAATTAGGAAATGAAATTAATAGAACCATGTTCTATTTAATAAATTACCTTGGAATGAAATATATCAATATATATCTCAATGAAAAATATCGTGGATGAATAATAGAAGAATATAAAATAGGGAAATGAATAATTATGGGATTCCATTTTTCTTAGATTCAAGGTATTTTTACCATCAAGACATTTCACAAGGCATCTTTTTATGTCACGAATTATGCCACCAAATTTGTTCACATAATTTGTCTCTTGAGTCATCTAATTAATCTAGGGAATTTCTATGATTGAGACCCCACGTGTCGTACATGTCGAAATCATTCCACATATATTAAATACTATTTTTAATAATGTGCCTTGTCAAATATTAGTATGGAGTATGATATAACATAATTTCAATATTTACAATATAATCAAACTACATATGTTTTGAAAACATATTTTAAAATATTATTATGGAGAATATATATATTTTTTGAAAAACCTTTTAAAAAAAATTCTTTCCATATAACTATTGAAAACATTTTTATAAAAAAATCAATTTACACATTAAATGGGAGTATACAAGAAATGATACTACGTAAATCTATACATTCCTTATGTGGCAAAAAATATTCATTTTTCAGTGTAAATTGGTTAAAAAATTCATTGTTTGAAAGTTACAAGATGACTATATTAAATGAATATGTAATATAAGAAAAGGTTAAAAATTACATTAATAAATCATTTTAGAATGTTTATAAATGATATTTTTAATCCTTTTTTGAAATAATAGATTTTAGAATAAAATAGGTTTTTTGACTAAATATTTAAATGATGTCATTTTTTCTTAAAAACGTTTTCTAAATAATTTTGATTACAAATAGTGGGAAAATGTTACTAATTCATGAAAAGAGTAATGAATAAAAATATGGGAGTAAAATTAATGGTTCTATTGAAAATTGGTCAAATAATTTTTTTTAATGAAAACGATAGATAATTAAAATTATTATTCATGAAAATAATCTTTAAATATTCCATAGTGTCCCATAGCACATTGACACAATATTAATTATTATACTTATGAAGTTATACAAATAAATGAAATTTATTTATTCCATCAATGTAAAATTATTACTAATATTATATATCAAAATATAAAGTAAATAAACCACATGAAATTGTTATGTGGTCAATTTTACATTTATCTTATAGATGTAAAAATTATGGTGATTATCTGATACATAGCGTTTCCTTTTTAGTAAATGCCCTTTTACCACATGTATACTAGTTTTATGAATTTTCATAACCTAAAAATTAACGATAAACACACTTATAGTATAATATATTAACTTATAATAATTTATTATTACCCATTTTTAATAAATCATTCATTATTTTAACAATTTCATGTGTTTTTTTCATAGTTGGTTGATTATATATTGACATGTTACATGTTCTTAATATTACATATATCGTATTATAATCATATTAATATGTTAAACAAGGATTTAATTACCATATATATTCAGGATATTTTTATTCAGAATAATCTATCATATTAGGGGTGATGAAATAAAATTCATCGTTCAAGGAGATGGTTGTCCATGCATACAAATATGCGATGGATTTATTTGGTTGTCATATTAAAATAATGAAAAATAAATTTTATATATGTATATATATATTATAATTAAATTATAATATTTATGTCTTATATGTGACAAAGTTTTTATTAAATCCATCCTTTAAACATTCCATGTATAGAGTGAATTAATCATATCACATTGAGGGGGGGGGGTTGTCCACACTTCCACAAACAATGTTTTTATATTTACAAAAAATGTAGTTCCTGAATGTATGATTTATAAAATAGTAACATAAATATAAATACATTATAAATTTCAAATATAACATATATAAATAAAGTTTACATCATAATTTTCCCCCATTTTAGGTGCTAATAAAAAAAATGAACACCATCGTTTGGTGCGGTGGTATTTCTCCAGAAACCTAAACGATATGTTCATTACCCATTAGTAGTAAGTTTGTGTAAGTGTAGGTCTAGACCATAATATAGAAATATTTTATAATATTTATCATATTTCCCTTTCTTATATAATTATTGAATTGTATTATTTGTCGTGGTGGATAATTAATAGAAAACTCAAGATTTTGAGGGAGTATGTTACCTCATCCTTTTAAATTGTTGAAAAACACTAATGTAAAGAAAAAAAACATTAAAATTGTTTTCATATTATAGATATTTTGATCCATAATTGATTAACAGAGGTTGTGATATATCATTATTTATCTACTTCATCATTATTCAGTATGAGTTTTTTTAATTATGTTTATATTCTCACTCAGGGAGTTATAATGTATTATTATTTCCCCTTATATCATATTATATCTAATTGAGTTCTAAATATAGGATTATAATTTTAGGATATTTATGTTTGAAATCATTATATATAAAGAGAGAGTTTCATTTTTTATGATCCTTAGACTCTAATTTTATGATTGTTTGGGTTGTGAGTCTTTCATTCAATGTCAATTTTGTAATTTTTTTGCCTCACTTTAAGAATGTTAATATGTATTTATTGTTATGACTCCACTAAAAAACTATGTACACTATTGGGTTTTGATTACCCGTCTAAAAACATGTAAAAAATTATTATATCACCAATTAGATTGGTGTAATGTTAGACAAGGCATCCGTGGGATAAACTACTACAATTTTTTTTGTTTATTATGTTATTTAAAAAAAATCAATGGTAATTTTCTCTAAATATAATATTATCTATTGAAATTTATTATTATTCATATTCACAATCCCTCTAATGACTATATATCTTCTATTATATCAAAAATGATTATGTTTTCTTGTTTTAGTGAGAAATATAAAAGAAAATAGAATAGTAAATTTTGATTTAGGAAATTTTTTTATTGATGTTTTTTTCATAGATCATATTTTTTTAGTATCAGTGAGTAATGATTCAAGTCTAATGGAACCTTGAAAATGGGTGATTCCAAGTGTTATAAAAATTAATACATTATATTTCATTGTAAATATTTATCCCTTACACGTCATCATACAGTATTCCAATTCAATTAGAAACTTGTTGAATCTATTATAAACCCTTCAGTGTTTTCCTATTGAATATCAATCACAAATATAGAAATATAATGTACATGAGTTCAAATATAATTCATGGATCTCTTATATTGGGATAAATCCAAGGAGTCTGTACATAGCGATGTGGAGATCTATCAAAATACAATACAATAAAAATTTATGTATAAAATTTCCTTCCTTATTTCACACTATAAAAAGGATTACTGGTTTGATAAAAACATAAAGATACCCCACTTTTTAATATTTCTATACTAATTCTTGATAATAATCACATTTTTTACATTATGTATCATTAAAATATGTATAAAAATAATCTATTTTAGTTTCATCAATTATATATTTCAAGATTCATTAAAATCCACATAAATTCACTAAACTATCAATATCCATATGAGTACAAATCCACAATGAGAGACAAATATGATCCTATTATATGATAATATAAATATTAAAATCACTAGATATTTAATAATTAAATATAATAATTAACATATTACACTATATAATCATCATAATATTTCCATATTATCAATGAAACATCATGGTCATCAATACATCCATTAGCTTACATGATGTCTCAATCAATACTCTATCAAATATTGGTATTATACATCATAAAAACCATATTATCACAATGTTCTATTCATATACCTTGAACAAAAAATGATGTTGATTATAAAACCATACATACTCTTACCCTTCATCTAATTTTTGGATTGATTCATGTTCCTACAATGAATCGAGGTATTTATATGTACAGGACAAATTTTTATGTTGTCAATTTATTCCATTTATATCAATGTAATCCTTCAAAAAATAATATATATCAACCTTATCATAATTAAATTCTGAATTTTATAATATTTTATTTTACACCAATAATTTCCCAAAAACATGCCTTACGGTAAAACGACATCCAAATATCCTAATTTTATAGTGTGACATAATTGATTCTGGCCTCACACAAAGCAACCACAAACTCATTTGATAATCATGATGTTATTAAAGTTCAAATATATAAAATAGTGTGTTTTATATATTAAATATTTTAGTATAAATATAACATTATAGTTTTCTGTATTCCCTCATGAAAAAACTCACTATTCATCAGAATATCAATATAATCATGGCTAATATTTCAGACAGAAAATTATCAAATTCAAATTTTAACCAATGTTTGTACAGAATGATCCATTCAACAGATTAAACTACCTCTATATAATTTTCCCAAAGAATATATTTTCTTTAAATATTTGTTACTCCACATCCTAATTACTTTCATTATTTCATGATTACTCCCTATAATTTAGAGTTCTAAAATAATTTATTTTTAAACAATAATCTTAGTGTAAAACCATCAATCATGGTGAAAGCTAATAAATAGATCCAAAGACAGAAACAACAAATATTCTTGGATTGGAAGGATTTCTATATCAGTTTGATTACACATCTTAATAGATTGACACATAAAACCAAAATCTGTTATGGAGTGATGTAAATAGTTTTACAATTGTTTGTCAATCATTTTCAAAAATATATTCAAAATAAAAAAATCTATGAAATATCACACATCCATTCTTGTTATATTATAAATGAAAATATAATTTATACATTATATAAAATATTTCCATGAAAATCAATAAATCATCTCTATTTAATTCAGTGTATTTAATTTCATTACATTCTACAATGGTTTCAACATTCTCATTACAAAATATCTCCCCCATTATATTTTTCTATTTCATATGAAACTCTTGTAAGAATAATATCCCACTATTATAAAATATATATTTTATTTTAATAACATATTTCCAAAATTATATTCAATAAATACCACATTTATTTTATATAAATTTCATAACTACCACATTATCGAAATAATATCCTTATTGGATTTGGTTAAAAATAAATCTCTAAAACCATCTTCAATTTCTAAAATGATCTCATATATAAGTTATTTATGGATTTATAATAAATTCCTTTCACCCACCCATTCAAATATGGAAATAAAATAAAAGGTGTATCTTCTTTGTCCTTCCACACTGATAATGATGTTTGTATGGTTACCTTCACCAAATCATTTTCACCATTTTAAACACTAATCTCTCATGATATTTGAAATGATTAAAATATCCATAGATTATATAACACCATCACATCACATATCATTTGTGACATTATTCATTTACTTCCAACATAGTTTTATATTTATGAAACTTAAAATCCACCACAATTTATATTTTCTATTTATAAAATATCCTTTATTTTACTCATACTATCTTCTACATGATTGATACTAAAAGTTTACATACCAATGGATATATCACCATTTCATATATACAATTTCACATTCTTCATTCATTTTATGAATATAATCCCACAAAACATTTACATTCCAATATATTTATAATGAGACCATATAAATTTAAAAAGTGTGCTCATAAAATTTAATTATATAATTTTGATTGAAATAAATATACCAAACCATATATTATGTAATTAAATATAATAACATCCATTAATGTAAAACAATTACAATAAAAATGTGACATTATATTTCACATCATTCAATTATTTATTTCAATGAACTCAATCACTCTAACAAATATTTTTTCTATGAATAATAAATAAATTAAAAATTATATGATTCATACCACTTATTAAGCCAAGGGAAATCAGAAGTTATAATAAATAAATCTAATAGTTTTTTAAAATGTCTCTACTTATTCACTAGAACTGTAATTTTCTTTATAGGGAAAATATGTCATTTAATCCTTAGATGAATATACACATTGAATATCTAAATCTATTGAGATGAATTATCAACTATATTTTCATTATAAATGTAATTATTTTGTACCATTAATTAGCCTAAAATCGTATTATCATACATTATTAGATCATAAATAAATTAGATATGAATTTTTATTGGAATTTAGTTTCTCCCCATCTTCTGGAATGATATAAATCTACCTCCTATAGCTTAATAAAACTTTACTGATTTAATATTTTTTGTATAAAAAAAATTCAGAATAAAATTTTACTCTATAATTTACCTAGATCATGCTCTATATCACTTCAAAACAATTACAACCACTTATAAAACAAGGTTTGATATGAAAACACGTGAATTTTATCACATTGGGATTTGATAGCAAAAGTAAAATCACTAAAACCACATTTAAATTCATAAAATTCATTCATACCATTACTTATTTATAGTTAACCACATATTTCTTTAAAATTATTAAAATACATTCACTTTCTTATAATGAACTCACCTAAAAATAACATTACCACCTTAAAACTGAATCTTGAAATAAATTGTTTTGTCAATTTTGTACAAGAGTATATTGGTTCATCCATGAAAATTTAAATATATGAAATTGATTTATCATTATGAAAAAACCATTTCATTAAACATCCCTTCATAACGTCTCTCTATTTCACCTTTTAATGATACCAAACGTACAAACATCTCCATTGATATTTGAATTTAGATGCTTTACATTTTCCAACATGATATCCCTATAAAATATGACTATTTCATAACTTATAGATATATATTACTACATTTATTATATATCAATTCTTTATTCTTGATTCTTATACCATGGGAAGTCCCTTCCATTGTTATTATCAAATTTCATTATAGTGGGTAATGTACCAGTTCTGGGTGCCACCCATGGGTGCCCCATACCTATTTGGTCACATGGACTCAAGTGCATTTCCCAGAATGCCCAAGAATTCCAACTAGTAGGAAGGGCCTTGGGTGAGATAGTGGGTATACAATGACCTCTTTGGCAGAGTAACATATCCGAAAAAAATATTAACCAATAATAGAAGTAGTAATACCATCCAATAGAATTAAACAATAGAAGACTGATAGTATAAACAACTCGAGATTATGTAAATAAATTATGCTTGTCACATGTAATTAGGAAAGCTGCCAAAAAATCTTGATTTTGTTCATACAATACTGAAAATTATTTTAAAAAATTAGTAAAATCCAATAGCATCGCAAGCCTCAGCTTGGTCCCATTCTGTCTAGCTCCAACAACAATCAAGTACTTATTGAAGAAGGGTAATTTACCTTAATTTTACATGGATCAATATAATCTATTTGGGCCCAAAAGCATGACCCAAAAAAGTGTGTTTGATGAATCCTAATAGGAAACCATCAAAAGATATGTTCCTAACTGCATGTGAATATATATAGTAGGAAATATGAAAAAAGATGAAATAAACTAGGAAGTACTCAAAAGTAAAAAAATTATAGTTTCCAATTACTTTTATTTACATTTATTAATTATTCAAACATTATTATAATGAAATCTTGGGATCTTCCCTATTCTATGGATCCCCTATGTAATAGGTTTCTTAAAATAATATATAACAATCAAGAAAGACCGAGTCCTATCATGTTATTTGGCTTGGAAAAAACTTCTCAATTATTAAATTATTTAAAATCAACCCTCTCGGAATGTTATCACAGTCTAACACCTCTAGTTGAACATGTCATCAGTTCTACAAATAATTACCATCTGGTAAATAACAAATTGTCTCACCCCTCTTTGGACCCATATAGCACTACACATTTACAAACGAACAATTGGTTATCTCTCACTATCAATACCCCCTAGGTGTTCATAGAAATAATAAATTATAATGACTCCATGGTAGCTCTCATAGTCGTCTCTCTATGGTCCAACATTCCATTAATAATGACCTTCTAGGTAGCTCTTACATTCCTAACCTTATGGTGTATGACCACCAAACCGCTATCGTTGTCAATACATATGGGACAACATTACCACAATTATACATAAACAACCCTACCTCAGTAATATCTCATATCAAATTCCCCAGGGTCAAAACATCAAAATGAAAAACTCATATATCGCATTTAAAAAATAACTCTGTCTTAACAACATGAAGAATGAAAAATAAAGCAAACAAAATAGGAATTCTAGACAAAACAACCTTAATCAATCAATCTAGGGAAACTCACCCATTATCAAGGAATAAAATATTATGCCTAAATAATTACACTTTATCAATATACAAAATAATAACAACTAATAAAAATGTTAAAATTCCAAAACACATTATACAAAAAACATGGGTATTCAGGACTTTTAGCATATATATACCAAATTAAATTGATGAATGGAACAAAACACTTACTTTGCTGATGTAATATCAATACTCTTGATTGTCGTCTTTTAAATCAGCAAAAAAATGTATATCTATAATAATTTGAAAAAAAATTCAACCTTGAAATTCTCATGGTAGTGTATAAATCAGGAAGAAATGATCAAGGGTAAGACAGAACACACCGGTCGGATTTCAATGCACCAAAAGATGTATCAATCAGTGCTTGGATGGAGAATCAGGTGGACCTCAAAGCTCATTGCCTATTCGTTTCTCTCCTGTAGGAACTGATGGGTGGAGAAGTGTGTTCTGGGGATGAGACATGACCCCACTCTGATTAATCAATTAAAAAGAAAATTACTTTGCATGTTTATTTAATTTACATGCATGTACTACTCTCAATTTACCCCTACATCTGGCAGTCTACTGGGTCACCTATGCAGCCTTGTACTCATCCCTTACATGGTCTTTACATGGATACATGCCGAAACTAATTAAATGTTAGGAAATCAAGTGTACATGACATATATATATAAAACTTCCCAATTATTGATTTTCTCTAAAAAAAATCTGAAATAAAGATATATTCCTGAAATGAAGATTTAGGTTCTTACAAACTTCCCCCTGTAAAGAAATTCATCCCAAAATTTCCCTTTCATGGGTTGTGTGAAAAATCATCAAACTAATCTAGCCAATGGGATTGTACATCCATCTACCACTCCCATGTCTCTTCATGTAATCAATCTTTCTTCCCTAACACCAATTCCAGAGGAATACAACGGCCACTATGAACCTTCATGTTGTGATTCACAATATGAATAGTCTTCTCCTAGAAAGTTTCATCCACCTCCTGGGAATGAAATATGTCATTGTAACTGAGATACATAGAAGACATTGTGAATATTCCAGTACCTCCTAAGTAACTACAACCGATAGAAAACCCAAATGAATATATCCAAAACCTAAAACGGTCTGATGTATCTCTGTGAATGCATCCTCTCTCTCTTAGTCATCCTATATCTGAACCCTTGTATGACACGTAAGATAACCAGATATCCAACCTCGAACTCCACATGTCATCTTCATCTATTAGAATAAGATATCCGGAGAGACTATGATGTATTCATCCTCTTATGAGTCAAATACACCCTCTTTGTGGTCTCATAGTCTAAATGAGTTCCTAGCATAGTTGCATCTCTTGCCTCCATCCAACATATGGGTGATCTGTATGGCCTACAATAAAAAGTCTCATAAGGTTCCATATGAATCGTTTCATGAAAATTTTTATTGTAAGAATACTCAACAAGCGGTTGGTATCTCTTCCATGATTCCCTAAAATACATAACACATGCTCGAGCATGTCCTCCAAAATGTGAATTGTGTGCTTGTAGTTTCCATCTGTTTGGGGATAGTAAGGTGTACTTAGAAGTACCTATGTATCCAAGTCCCTTTGTAGTCCCTGTCAGACATGAGATATAAATCGTGCTTTCTGGAATGAAACAAAATTCTTTAGAGCCCCATTCAAACGAACAATCCCTCATATGAATTACCTTCCAAGCTCATCAAAACTGAAGGATTCCTTGATTGGAAGGAAATAAACATTCATTGTGAGTCTGTCAATAATAACCCAAACTGCATCACTCCCTCATAGGGACCTCGGTAAACCCATCAAAAAATCCACCGCGACACCATTCAATTTACACATGGTAATGGGTAACTACCATAACAGACATGTTGTTCACTGATTATCCACCTTCACCTAGTAATAGGTTGAACATCTCATTACAAAACCATCTACATCCCCATACATATGTGTCGACCAATGCAGATATTGTAGATCTCGAAAAATCATTGGGACACCAAGATGAACGACACAAACTATGGAAAGAAAAACTCACAATAGCTTCTAGCGAATGTCTACTGACACCCATACATGACCATGAATACAAAAGACCACATTCTCACTTATAGTCCACACAAGAGATGAGTAATTTCCTAGCACACTCTCATGTTGGACTAGGTTTTCTGAATCTGATATCTTCCTCATTCTCACTCGATCCACTAGAGTAGAGGTAACAACTATAGGAAAACAAAATGTCTAACTCTATTTCTTGTGAACCATCAAAATGAATCACTAATAAGAAATCGATAAGATGGAACTCACTGTTTTCCTCATGAACAACATGTATCTGAGTCCTCTGGTTCAATGAATTATCCACTGCATTACCATCCCGAGGTGTGTAGGAAAGATCAATGTGAAAATATTGAAGGTACTCATCCCACCTTTATTGTCTCAAATTCTTATCACCCTGAGTAAAGATATATTTGAGACTTTATTAGTCATTGTATACCAAAAAATTCTCTCCCAAAATATAATGTCTCCAATAGAAAAAATCATGTACAGTTGCAGCCAACTCGAGATCGTGCATCGGGTAATTCCTCTCTCATGGGATCAACAGTCGTGACCCATACATAATGAATCATTCTTCATATATAAGTACTTCTCCCAGCCAGATGTCTGATGCATCACAGTAAATGATTTATCTCTTCCATGGATCTGGAAAATCTGGATTTTTGCTGATGTTAGCCACTCATTCACCAACTGGAAGGCTGAATCGTAGGATTCCGTCCACGTGTACTTAGAACCCTTCTTAGTTAGTCCTCTCAATGGCACAACTAATCATGAATAGAATTGTATATAGAGTTTGTAGTAACTAGTTAGCCCAAAAAATTATATACCTCGTAGATTTTCTTCTGATTATCCAGGGAAACTACTTTATCCACTTTCTAGGGGTCTAATAATACTCGTATATCTGAGATAACAAGACCCATGAAGTGAATCTAGTCCATATAAAAGTTGCACATTCAGAGCATGGAATAATACTTATGCTCTTTCAGTGTACTCAATACGATCTGATGATGGGTGGAATAGTCATGTTGAGTGTGAGAGTACTCCAAGATACCGTCCATGAAGACAATAATAAAATATTCCAAGTAAGGATGAAACACTCTGTTCATCAGTGCCAGGAAATATATTAATACGTTCATGAGACAAACCAATCTCCAGAGGGAACTACTTCTAGTAACTTACACTAGCCATCCTAATCCCCAAAAGATTGTCTTGCATCATTTTATCATCTGATATAAAGATACATAGCCCAAGGCTCTCCACAACAGAAAAAGATATAAAACTACTAGATGCCCCACTATTGAAAAGAGAAGAAGGTAAAACTAAGGCCACTAGAGTCATACCTCTAACGATAGAGGTTATAGGATCCTAAACCTACTCGGTCCACTCCACTACAAAATTCTAACCTGTAACATGGCCCTATGACCCTTCATAACTACCGTAATTTGATCTACCCTACTATCGTTGAAAACCTGTAGCCTAGATAACATGGCCATAACCACCTCCTCATTGTAAACGGCCTGACGAACTCCAGTGCCCTAACTGGTGAGAACTTTTTGGTCCTTATCCTAAATTTATAGCCATATAAAACCCCTATCACTCACTTTTTGTAACAATATCTTGAAAAATCACTGAAGATGGCCCATCATGCATCATGATTCACACATGATTGGGTCGTTTAGGAAGTGTTGTCTCATATTCCCACTCATCCCACACTGGTAGTACACCACATGGATACCTGAAGAAACATCCTATGAAGGCTCCCTATGGAACTTCCTGCTATATGTCCTAGGAGTACCTACCCAGGATGCTAAACTGCAATGGCTCACATATCCCAACTCCATCATGGTGCACTTGGTAATCAGTGAATAATTTAATATATCCATAACTAAATTTATCATGAACCCATTCACATGTGATCGGATTTCATACCTGATACCATCTTCAAATCGCATAACAAAAGATTAATTGACACCTCCCAGAATAGTTGTGAAGCACTGATGTTCTATAAAATGAGAAGATTAATCCATCAATGAAATAGTGGCATGCTCTAAATGCATAAACTCTATAGATCGATCGACCCTCAACACATCAAGGTATTAGTAGTGATAAAAGGTCCTTTGAAACAATTCCCAGGCCACATCCTGTTGATGTCTCTCATGTGAGATAACATTAAACCATATCTAGGTTTAATCACATATCATGTACTTTATGACCTTCACCCTCCACTCATGAGACGTCCGCAGATGCTCATGGATACAGGCCTGTCCTCCAACCATGACTCTAATTCTAGTGGTCCACCATCCCCTTAAAATGTGGGACAATGCTACTACTGGAACACCCTCATATACACTACAGTAGTCGGGGAAGGAGGCGATGATCCCTTAATGGTCTGTAACATCCTCAAAAATCCATCACAGAACTATCCAAAAACACTTTTTTCTGGTATAATAGTTGTTTCCAAGACGGGTATGACAGGAGGATCTACATGTATTCCCGGATCTACCATTTCTAGGGTCCAGTCATCACCCTCCACCTAACATACCACTGGAGGATGTGGTTGAGGAATGACATTGAAAGGTCATGTGAACAACTAGTTTAATATTATCAATGACAACAACATAGAAGTGAATGAACCAAATAAGATAAGGAGAACATCCGAGTTTTAAAAAACATGGTTACACGACATGTCTAACTATCACACAACATGTTACCTTTATTCCTTACATGGAAGTGTACCTATACCAATCATGGCCCTGTAAGACACCTAAACATGATATGTTCCTCTTATCACACGATGTGTAAATTAATTTTCCCTCCTCACCAAGTTATTGTACATTGCTAAAACACATGGTGTCTGCCAACATAACACTACACAACGTGTTCACCATAGACACAACATCTATTGAATAAGCTCCAAACACTCATGATGTTAGTCAACTGTTAGGATACATAGTAGAATTATACATGGAATGTTCAATAAGGACATTATGTGGACAAACCATGTTTCATACTCCTGTGTCATTGGTCACATGGATAGATACACATTTTGTTGCAACACATCATGTAAAATCCCGACGCAGCATGTTTTACTAAAAGTTTCCCAATATAATGTCTCTGCTCACATAGTCTGACACATGGTCAAGCGATACACAGGATATACACCTAGTACATATCTTATATATAAGAAAAGTCTGTTTATACAAAATATAAGAACACATGGTGTGTGTTCATAACACCACATGCTGTGTTGTCTGGGTTTCCAGACAGTAGGCCTATAAAACATCTCGGGACCACTAAAAACAAATATTTTTTTCCCATTCATGACAAATTACAACCTGTTAGAGACTATAATCCCTGAAAATAAAATATTGGAATCCCTATTTATATCACAACACGTCAGGATACAATTAATGATAAAAAATGACACACCAAATTCTGATCCAAGAGGGACCACAACACCTTAGGGACTAATATATGACATCCAAACAGATAGAACATTACATATTCCAATACCCTATCAAAATAGCAGGTGTTCTATCAGGGAATATGTCACAAAAACATGTATATTTAGCACAACATCTATCACAACATCATGCTATCTATAATGATTCCTAAATAGAACGACAAGAATGCATGACATGTGATTCTTATCAAGTGCTTATATAATTCATGAGTTGGAATACCATAATATCATCAAGTTGCAACAAAAATAGAACCTGAATAATATCAATGATAATATCATAATACAATTGAATCACACTGTGGTGAAAAAAAATCAATTATAACTATTAAAATCAAATAAAATTAAATTTTTTGATTTAAAGTTGATATTCCCTATACATGGGTTAGATACTCCTAATAAAATCTTATTAAAAACAACCTAGTACTTCCTATAACTATGCATAGGCTCTTAATGATATGGGAAATAGAAAAGGAACCTCTTTTTATTCCCCTTTATAACATCCTAGTTTCGGTTTCCACCAAATGGTACCCTATACAAGATTGGTCACATAACCTCAATCACATTTACCCGATCTCCAATGGTTTGTGAATAGTATTGGGGGCCTTGGTTTTAATTGTGTGGAATATTTTTCCAAATTGGCATAGTAACATAGATGAAATAAAAAACACACTGTAGAAGAAGCAGTAATACCATACAATAAATTTAACAAACAAAAGACTAATATTATAAACAACTACATCATATATAAAGAAATCATACATGAAACTAGTATCTAGAAAAGAATCCAAACAAGTCACAATATGGGAAATAGATTCTAAAACCAAGGTATAGAAAATATTCCACTCTATCAGAATCGCAAGACAATGGTTGGTCCCATTCTCTCCATCCCCAATAGATATAAAGTACTTAATGAGGAAGGGCGATTTATCTTATCTATACAAGATATCAAAGAATCGGGTTGGGAAAAAAAATTCCTTAGTAGGGTGTGAGACAATTACAATTTGGGAAACCAAAACAATATCTATGTATAACTTCCAGTGAATATATATAACAAGAAATATAAAAAAGGAATCATTAAAATAAGAATTTCTCATATGTAAACAATCATTATTTTTTCAATTACATTCATTTAAATGTATTACTAATTCATACCGTTGAATAATGAAATCCTGGGATCTAGCCTATGATTTGTATCCCCTATGTAATATAAAAATAGTTGTCTCAGAAGATCATCTTACAATCAAGCAATACTAAGTCCAAGCTTGTGGTTTGAATTTACAAATTTTTCACAATCCTTTAATATTTTAAATGAAACCTTCTTGAAATGTTCTCATTTTCTAAACCATTTGGTTCATCATATCATCAGTTCCACAAATAATGACCCTATGGGAGATCTCACATACTATAACCCATTTTTGGTCATGCATATCACTAATCCTTTACAAAAGACCACATGGATAGCTCTCACAGTCAATACACCATTTGTCTGTAGATAAATAATAAATAATAATGACTCCCAAGTAGCTCTCACAAAAAATTTCCTTTTGACCAACGTTCATTTAATAATGACCCTCTATGAATCTCTCACGGTCCAAACCCTATGGTCTATGATCACCTAGAATCGCTCGCAGTCAATAAATCTAGGACAAAATTGCAACAATTATTAATAAAAGACCATACTTTGGGAAGCACTCGTAGTCAATTCCCCCACTTCATAACATCACAATGTGAATCACATGCATCTCATAAAATTATAAACCCCATCCTAACAACACAACATATGGAAAAAAATCAAGACTAACAGGCATTCTAGACCTAAAACCCATAATCAGTCAATCAAGGGAAACACACCCATTATCAAGGTATAAAACATTATGCATAAAAAATTACCCTTTATCAATGTACCAAATCATAACAGGTAATAAACATGGTCGAATCCCAAAACATAAAATAAACCAAACATTGGTATTCATCACTTTATGAAAATATATTCCAAATAAAATTAATGAAGGAACAATCCTCAAAACATTATTTTATATGATCAACACTCTTGAATTCCATCCCATAAATTAGCCTAGAAAAACATTGATCTTGGAAAAGGTAAAAAAATGTTTCACCTTAAAATAATTTGGAGTGAAGAGTAATTAGAATAAAAGTATCTAGGGGAAAAGAGAACACACTAGTGGGATTTCAAATCAACCAATGGAGTCTCAATCACTGCTCAGATGTAGAATCGAGAGGACCTCGAAATTTATTGATCATTTTTCTCTGTACAATATGAACAGAGGAGATAAAAAGTGTGTTCTGGAGATGATACGCGACCTGTCTAATATTCATCAATTAAAAATAAAAACTATCAGGTGTGTTAATTTAATATATACAATTTGTACTAGCCTCAACCGTCCCCCACATTAGGTTGTCTTCCTGGTAACCTACACTGCTATGTACTCAGCCGTTACATGTCCAGTACACTAATACACCAAAAAACCAAGTACTCAGAGTGTACTCAAGACTACATGGTGTGTATATTGAAAATATCCCAATTATTCCTTTTTTCTCACAAACAACACTAAATTAATACACATACATAAAATGATGATATGGGTTATTACAAAGTGGTATTTATTAGAATATACATGTATGCTCCATGATTCTCTAATTCAATATGAATTAAAACATCCTTGGAATTATGTATCACTGGGTAATCATCATTCCACTATTAAATCTTTGTTTGTTTAATAATGGTAGATTATTTCGTCAACATCCATACATGGTTTTTTTCTCGTTATAATTACTTCAATTTATATATTTTAATTATGATATAATTCTTATTTATAATAAATGTATAGTTGGATCTATTACATGAACTGGATTCCTTGAGTAAAAAAATTAATTAAATTTAATGGTTACATATGGTCATGATAAATTAATTTTATAGTGTCCCTAATATACTATAAATGACAGTACCTATAACATTTTGGTGTACTTTTCTGGTTTCATGCCTTTAAAGATGTATCTTATTTTATTTCTCATGGATAAGAGATTCATAGATTAATTATTGCAGACATATCCCTTATTGTATCGAAGGTCTAATATTATCCACTTTGTGATATCCTAGTCATAAAACTAGTAACAAATATTATCTCTATTAATTTAATATTTATCCTGCATTAGAAATATATGGCATACTGTATTGAATATTTTGGCCCACGTGACTTATAGATCAATGTCATATAGATTTTCTAGAGGCCCTATGGGTTAAATTCATGATTTTATAACCCAAATGTAGATTCTAGGTGAAGGTGGTCTTTTCTACATTATCAGTATAATATATTCATTGATAAATGAAAATTTACCCCCAACCCTATTTGAACATGGGATTCGTGTAGTCTAATGTGATTTCATTACCAATAAATTTTTTATTTATTTCAAAAAACATGTATAGATTTTCAAGACTCTCCCTCCATTGATCTCCAGAATCACATTCCATTAATACCATTAATGTTGTTTTCAACATATTTGATTTTCCGTCAGAATAGAAATCATCACTTCTATTATAAGAATGATGAATTTCCAATATTTCTTATAGATATCAAATATTTTAATAACATTCCATATATCCTTATATAATGTTAATAAAACATTTCCTAATAAAAGTGTTCCTTGAATAGTTATTCCATGTTTGAGAAGATATTGGAATTTTTTTTCTACCATTTTGGACTCTAGATTCTATACACACATCCAACTAGTGACCCAAAATAAAAAATAATTGCACATAATAGACATAATTTAATAAAAACATTCCCTTTATAATTAATCAATAAATGTTGAATTGAACAGTGATGTATAATTTGTGTCCCTTCTGTATTAACATGATTATATGTTTATGGGATGGTCTCTAGTATTCCAATTAACATTAATGATTTTATATTTACCTAGACATATTATATTTTTATATAATCATTCCCAATTTATGTGTTCAGGTGATGTGTAACAAAACATGACCCTATTTCAAATTTGATCCTCAAAATATGTAATTCATTTATTGGAATTAATCATTTTTTAGTTCCTACTACTTGGTCATTTTTTTCTCCTTCTTATCCATCTACTAAAACTAAATAACTATGAATATACATCATTGCACTAATTATAAAGAGGGATTATTTCTATATCAAGACATCATTATTAACCCAAACATTTTGTAAATCTTAATATATTATAAAAAAATTATAAACTACATGGATAATGTTCAAGGGATATTGATTATTGTATAATGATTACACTCATCTTGATAACTATTATAAAAATATATGAACTTGTAAATATATGTTTTAATCACATATTAACTAAAATAATTACATCAATCTAACTACATGTGGAATATTTATATATATTCATAGTTTCTATAATTTTCATTAATAACATGATAAGAAAAACTACCAAGAAGAATAATCATAATTAACTTGATGGGTCATTCAATATTTTTTGTGGCTCCCTTATCAAATATCATTGTACCATTCAATTTTTCCTAAGGATACATTCATCAAATTTTAATCTAAAACTTCATTACACCCTCATTTATTGTTGGATCTTGAGTATATAACCATATTTTTATTATATTTATTTTATCTCCCTTAAAATTTCTCTAATGTTCTTAATGTATTGAATTAGATGGCACAATGAATGTTCTTTTCAATATGACATTAGTTATGTAACTAATCAGGGTATTTTCCATATAACCATTATTAATTATGTCACAATGAATTTTCAAATTACAATCATATTTTATGTACTCCATGAAATAATCAAATCATATTGGATGCATCCAATTTATCAAATTATTCTGACTATGAAATATTGTTCAGTTATAAACAAAATGCATCTTGTTAGAAAAAATATGTGTAAAAAATCCAAAAACCAAATATGATAGATTGGACTAAAAATACAATACATTTTCCCATATTAAAATATATTGATTATTAAGGGTTATGAAGAAAATATTGTTGTATCTATAGTGGTTTATGAATTAGGGTTAAATTAAATTCAGCAGTTTCCCCTTAATAATGAATTTATCCCTCACACAACAATGTATCATGCACTAATCTATGTAATAACACTAATAATATAGATATATCTTACAATTTTACTCTAACTCAATACAAATACAAAATTAAAAAATATAAAAAGAATAACACATGGATTTTATTTGGGTCACCACCAATGGGATATATCTACGGTGTGTACAAACATCGATGTGTATGTGTACCCAAAAAAATTATCACACTTTGATTGGTGGATACAGTTTTTCCATGAACAATAACACCATTCCTTACAATACATATAATCATTTAGTGGTCTAAAACAACCCACCCAACGATTAATTCCAATGCTTCCTTATTCTCTCACTCCATTGAGGAATAAATAAATTTATATACATGTAGTTCATTGGGATATAATAAAAATCTATATTAACATATTATTTATATTGGGAAAACAGTAAGTGATTATTAAAGTATATTGTAATTAATAATATAAGTAAATCATTCCAATGATTTAACAAATGATATCAATTAGTTAAATAATCATTTTTATGAAATTCACTATTATTATTATGTTGGGAATTATTAGATTAATATTAAAAATTCAATGTCCTCACAGTCCATCAGATATCATATTATCAATAATAAATTTTGATTGAGAATGTTGGGATGGTTTTTTCCATTGATTATTAAATGTAGTACATGATATATAAAATATAATATATTTTGATACAATTTTTTTGTCTAATAATATAAATTAGGAATTGAATTATATAGTTTATAAGTTTAATGAAATTTAGAGAATGAGGTTAAATACGAATATTTAATTAATTTATAAAATATTCACAAAATATTGAATTTTAAAATGATTTTAATATCTAAATTAACTGACTTTACAAAAAAACTAAATTACTATTTTAAAATATATAATTTATATATGAATGAAAATTTAAAATTATATGGAGTGATATAGAATTTATATAATAAAATTTTATAATCAAATTATAATAGAAATTTATAAAAAATTTATGAATTTCATAAATTTATAAATATAAAATGGATTTTATATATAATGGTATGAATTATAATTTATTTTTACTTTGAATTAGTCTGATTATTTAAATTATTTGACTAAAAAATTAAATTGAGTTTTTAAAAATAGGTAAGATCATGTCTTTAATAATTAATATTTTTTATTATTGATGTTTTCATATTATATATTAGTATATTTTATAGAAAATTATAAATTTCATATTTAATATATTTAATGTAAATTCCATATAGGAGGATAATATTAATGGGTTTATATTACGGGTAAGTATGAATTTTATTATATATTTAGTCATGGAGTATCCACAATTCTTGACTACATTATAATGTGATTATATTTTCTTAGTTTATATGTTTTACATTGATAGTTTATCTAGATTCAAAAGATATGGATTGAATACATATTTAGTTTATTACCAACTTTTTCATCGTTATAGTTTTTTATATTATAAATATATCTATTCTTTTGTTTTAAAATTTAAACTACTTATTTAAATCTTCATAAATGTATTTAAGGGTTCACATTCTAGGTATGAAAATTTATTCAGTTGTTATCATCTATTTCAATGTCAGGTATTTTTTTATAATATTTGATTGGAATGTTAGTAAGAGTTTAAAATTTATATTGTTTGAATTATGATATAATTAATGACTCTATTGAGTAATGTATCATTTGGTTGATGGACTTGAGGTCCGACATTTAACTAACATTGAAAAATTTTCATTGTCTAAAAAATTGATGGGGTTTTATATATCATATAATAATTACTCATATGGTAAAGATAGTGTCATTTTATTATAATCATTTATATGAGGTTAATTAATGTACATTATTCCTATAAAATTTAAATATAGATATATATATATATATAATTTCCTTATCATATGGTTTAGTAACATAATCCATGATTTTTTTAAAGTCTTTTACTCCAATGTTATATTAATATATTGATTTTGTGGATGGAATATGATTCTAAACTAAATATTTACAATCATACATAAATGAACGTGGAATATAATCAGATACATTAAGATATTATATCAAATTTGAAGAATCAATTTGTCATATTCTATGAAATTATTTTGGTTCCAGCTTTTTAGAATTTGTTTTGGATTGCTTATAACTATGAAAATGTATGGAATGATACCATTATAATATAGTTTAGTTTATCAATATAGTTAATTGGGAAAAAATTTATTCTAAACATTCCAAGAGTTATATAGTACATTAATCCTTATTGTTTCTACAGAGATATCTATGTTGTCATAATATCTACAAAAAAACTCATTAATTTGTGAAAAAAGATATTTTTCCTCAAATTTATTTGTTGTATTTAAAAGGATTATTTAATTGTATGGGATGAACATTTCTAAAAATTCATTACAAATCATTATAATAAAAGATACTTCAAAAATATAATATTTAATCCAGTTAAATGATATCATAATCATACAAACTAATTTTTAGATCAAAGTATATATATGGATAAACATAACCTATAAAACATCAAAGATACATATAAAATAACATATTATATATTTATATATGAATAGAATTTTCTATAATAAATACATACATTCTTATGTAAATAAATTATTATGTTGTTTATAAAATTAATATATATAAATAATAATGGAATGAAACTATTTTCTTATGGTGTCAATATTGTCTAATGAAAAATTACTAGAGTAATAGTGATGAACCAATATATCATATATTTCGTGTCCAAGAAGAATAATTTTTTCATAAATCATGAAAATAAATGTCTAAGAATAACAATAACATTAAATTGATGTTATTATGACAATACTAAAGTATTAGGGATTGATGAAATGAGAATTCCATGATTATATTTTGGTATTGAATCTGTGACTAAAAGTAGGTATATGATTAAAAAGGAACATATAATGATGGATGCATGTTGAAAAAAAGATTCATCATAATATCCATTATAAGTCATTGAAACTTAAAGGTTTATTAGGAATAAATGATATTATATTCATTTTAAAGTTATTTTATGATATTTTTAAAAGGAATTCAGAAACCCCATTGACATTATACATTATAAATATGTCTTACATAAATCAATTCTATCTTATAGAATGTTATCAGATAGAAAATTAATATTTTTACAAAATTAAATCTTCAAGTGTTATGGATAAAAAATAATTTATAGATATTATAGTATTCATTTAAATGTTGAAGAAACTAGATTTTAAAATACGGTATAAAAAATGGAATATATCAATAATAGATATATCTAAAAAACATTTTTTTATTTTTATTTTATATATATTTTATTGTAATAAAATTAATATAAAATTTAGTTTTAAAAAAACTATGAACTGCTGAATTTGGTATATAACACTAATAGATAATAAAATCATGTATACAATTTTAAAATACTGAAATTATTAACGGTTTTTTATTAATGGTATTAAATTTTACAGAAATATCTTTCGATATATGAGGGATGAGGTCCCATTACACATATGTTCAATATTTTAAGAATAAAAAAATCTGTTAATAAATTCATTCCAATTATAAAGACTTCAATATATTATTTGGATATATAATTTATTTGTTAAATATACCAACATAAATAACTAATTTATATTTATTAGCACAAAATGGTATTCGATTTATCAATGTGATATTCAATATACAATATAATGTATATGAGTCTATTTGTAAAATGATTGGACTTATAAATATTCAAGAATGAATAATAAAATTTTTGATGAGTAAAAATATAAATTGAATTTCATAATAAGTCATTAATGGATTTGGGTATATTGGTAAAAATTTTGTATTAACATTTATATTTGATAAAAAATATAATATGTAAACATTTTGATTCATAGAGTTATATATATTATGATCATGATGATTATTGATAGATTTCATATAGAAAACAGAAGTTATTAACATCCTATCAATTAATGTAGTCCGGCTGAGGATATTGAATACTACATTTGATGAGTTAAAAATTAGGAATATAATTTGTAATTATATACATTATTAAATCATTAATTATTCATATAATTTAATAAATAAATATTTTAATGGGTTATTTTTAACATATTGGAATATACTTATGTGACCGGATTTTATCAAAACCCTAAATGTGTAGGAAAAATATAAAATATTTGGAATTAAATTTTATGACATACCATTTTGTGGAAGAAAATGTATGGATTTATCAATTTATTATTAAATGAAATTATGAATATAAAATTTTCATTTTAAAGAATAGATAGTCTCAAAATTATCCTTCACTAATGTTGGATTCAAATACTCTGGAAGTTAAATGATCAATGGACTCTCAAAATATAACATGGATATATCCCTAACTGATTTTATTAATATATTATTATATGATGTTGTGAAATTTTAAGATTTATTATTTTAAGACTTTTTATAGTGATACAGATTGTATTTGTTAGGCCGAAAATATATTTTGAACACAATATAACTCATGAGAAATACCTGAAGCATTGCCATTCATTAATTATTTTGTTTTCAGTCTGAACATGTTTCATATTATTATTTACCAAATACCTGAGGTTGTAGTGACACGTTGTGCGAGGAATTACATTCATATATATTTTTATTATTTATTCTGTAAAGTGTTTATAATATATGGGTGGATAGATATGTATTCAATCATGTTTTATGTTATAGCTTAACAAAGAATGGATTTGGTTCTCTCATATATTGTGTATACTAGTTGGAACCTAGATTGATTCAAAATATGGATGTTTATATCCATTCCTTGAAATGATATATTATTTTATAGTCTATGAAATATGGGGAATGTGTTTTTATATCCCATAATAGCTAACAATATGTGATGCATTCATTGGCCTAGACATGGGTATTTGGTTAACCCTCTGGGTATAAAAATGGTCTTTATAAAGATATTAACCTCTATATAAAATATTATACCTTAATGGGATACAAAAATTTATTAGTTGTTTGAAGAGAAGTGTGTGTTCATTATGATCCAAACTACAATAAAATTATTTCATTCACCTTTTCCTTAAATTCATTTTATTTTATCTATCTTTTGAGATATCATTGTGGTTTACGTGTTTAATATTTGATCTAATCCATGTCATATCTTAACATTTAATCATTAATTAATTATTAGTAAATGAAATTTCACACCCACCATATTATACATAATTTTCAACATTTTTCTTATTTCCAAATTTTATCGAATCCATGGCCTTTTAAGAGCCACACATTTTTGTTTTTTATTTGAAACAAATATTGTTTTTTTTTTGAGATTGACTCTAGAAAAGATATAGTGTGCTTAATTTAACTATTTATATTTATTGTTCCATATTTTTATTTGATTTCTTAACAACACTACAGTAATGATATTTTTCATTGATAAATAAAATAAGGAATAATTTTTTTGAATCCATATTTCTACCACATTCTAATGGTAATATAGATACTCTCTGGGAGATATGGACAGAAAATTCTATATAGTGTCTTGATATTATATTTTGATATATAAAGATTTAATTTTAATTATTAAACAAATTTTACTAGGTTTAATTGAATAGAGATGATAAAATTAAATATAAAGATAATTTAAAATTCCTAGATATTCTAAATTCTAGTTTTGAGGGAAATATATTTTATATAATTTATTTTTTCTACACTAATTATGAAATTTTGAATAAAATAAAAACACCTTCCATTATATTTGATGATAGAATAATATATATTTTCATTATTTAAAAAAAATTAGACAAATGAAAATGGAATGTCAAACCAATAAAACTAATAAAACCATTTTCCTAAAAGTGGTATAACTTAAAGTGACATATAATTGAATTTAATATGATAAAAATTTATTTGTAAGGGATTCATGATGAAATAACATATTAATTACAATTTTATAGGGAATAAAAATCCAACAAATGTCAAAATGAATGAAAATAAACCATTGACTGTATTGAGTGATTCTGAATTCTCTTATAAAAATGATAAAAAAATCAAAAAAAATATTAGAAATGTGTAATTTATTGAAAGATAATAAAAGTTAACATATTCAACAAAAATATTTTTCATTTGATATTTTTTCATATTATAAGAAATATAGAAATTAATGTGTGATATGAATCATTAAACGAGTTATTTTAATTCTGATTCTCATGATTCTATTAGCAATAAAAGTAATTATATAATGATTAAATATATAAAGTAAAAATTTAATTCATATAAGGATATAGAAAAAAATATCATCAATACATCTATTAGATAAAAATTATTAAAGTGATAATGATAGGAAAAATAATATGTATCCTTAATTTATAAAATACTAATATCAAAATATTAAATCTAAAAAAGAAAAAGTTATGTTGTTAAATGAAAATAATAATTTATTTTATTCTTCAAAAATAATTGATTCTAACATATTTAAATATGTTCAAAAAGAAAATTATTGGATGAAAAAAATTATAATTTTAGACATAAAAACATGTGTTTGAAAATGGTAGTTTATAACAAACATTCATCAAATATTAATACTAGAAAGGATATTTTTTTTAAATGCGATGATGAACACAATAGACATGGATATGATCATTATTTTACTAGTATGATTTGGAAAAAACATTGAAATGGAATTTTAAAATAATTTAATCAATAAATTCATTAAATTATAGATCATTTTGTCACTACACATGTGATTTTCCATTAAAGTAGACTCAATATTTTTATCGTAAAATAATATTTATGTAAAAATACAATTTCAAGGGAAAACTATGTAAACAATTGAGTCTTAAGAACCTAAATTTTTATTAGAAAACAAATGGAAAATTTGGATATTATTTTTTAAAAAATAAAATAATCCATTCATATTACCCACGTAATATGTATGCTCTTATTCATAGATTCAATAGATAATTAAATTATAGTTCAACTTTTTGGACGTTTGTAAGAGTAATAATTTTTTTTATTTCATTTTAGCTGTGATTGAATTTGTCATATCATGTTTTTATTTTACCTTATACATCAATATTAGTTGTTTTGGACATTAAAAATGAAAAACAATTATTTAATGATATTGAATATTCATTTTAATATGGACCATAAAATTTCTATTTTAGATTAGAATTCAATTTTTACTAAAATATAGTCACAATTACATATATTAAAATTTTCAAGAGTATCCTATAAAATGTTTTGTGGCTCCTTCTAATGTTAAATTATGTTTTTTAAAGACCGTTCATTGATTGAACTAATTGTATTATTTTAATGAATCAATATTTTCCTTTAAAAAAAATCAATTTTGGGTGAGAAAATAATGTTCTTAATTCTTAATTATTCACTAATATTTTAGTTAGTGAGACATGTTATAAAATATTAAAGAAAATTATTTTCTGATTACTTTTTGAAAAATAGAAATCACTTCCCCACTATTGCCTACTATTATAATACTATAGTGAAAAATAAATTGCAATCAAAGCCATAAAATTTTAAAATTGTAGAATTATTATTTATCCTCTAAACAATTGTTATAATTATAAAATTGATATGATAAGGATATATTGGGAATCATTTTATAATTTTTATTAATGGCGACCAAATTTTATCAAAATATTTAATAACCCTAAGGGGATGATCCTTTTAGTGATGGAATAAATATGGATCAATAGTTATTTTAATTAGATATTTATATGAAATTCAAATAGTATGAGGTATAATAAATAAAATATCTTTGTCCAAGCTTATATAATGAGTATAGATATTACATTTCAGTATATTATGACGAAACATCGTTTTTTATTCAAATTTAATCCAGCTTATTATAACAAAGTAGTCATTGACAAATATGATGTTATTTATAAGGTTATGAAAATTTAATATTGTTTTTGTTCCATAAATATATTAGATAGTTTTTTTGAACTACTCATGAAATTAGGCAATAGCATGAAATATCTACCTTTGAACTAGAAGATTAACAAAAATTATGCATTTCATACATATATTTTGGATATATGAAAATTGATATAATAATAAGGTAAAACATCATTTCCCTATAAGAAATATCACTCAATTAAAATCAATTTTCAATTTATATTGTTTGAATTTATTTGCTTTCAATAAAAAATGCATATTAAAAAAATGATCCAAAATACTAAAATTTTGAGGTGGTTCAGAAATAAAGTACAAAAATTAGTAATTATTGGGCGTGATTTCAAAATCTCATTCAACAATAAATAATCTAAAAACACTTTTAATGATTCATTTATATATTGTTATTTAAAGGTAAAACATTCACATCAAAATTATATTTCAATTAATCTTGGTTCAAAATCTATAAAATATTGAAATCTATATATATATATATGAAAATTATATGTAAAAATTGTGTTTAAATTAAATATATCATGCCTCAATCATCATTAGAACCCCTATGTGATGTTTTAAAGATCTAATAATGATTTCAGACACATATGATGAATGAATAATAATAATTCTTTGTAAATGTGTGTCAGTTAAATTAAAACCAGAAATTGAATGTTATATGAAAATTAATTTATCACCTAATGTAAATAACGTTAATTCATTAATTTTCAAATAATATAGACCAAGATGAGATTTTTAATTATTATATAAGAAACATATCTTCTTATAAACATAAAAATTTTTGTGATAATTTTGAATATGATTATAATGAAAATGAAAAGTGTAAAAATTAATTTGTTAATGTTACTAACAACAGTGTTTTCCGGAAAATTCAAATTTATAATATAAGACCATTAGTTGATAATATTAGAATGAATTGTAAATATATAAACATATATTCTAAATATATTAGTATTGTTTGGGATTAATTTTTTTGCAATTTTCTTTAAAAAATATTGAAAGTAAATTTTATGGGAATTTGATTAGTCATATTCTGAAAAAAGTAAATCTTATGGACATTATTCTTTTGATAAGCCATTTATGTTGACTTGTTATTTTTTCATAAATGGAAATTGATGTATAAATCAAATTTCAAGGCCAAATTATTTATCTTATATATAACATGGATAGATAATGGTATTTATTCTTCCTTTTATGAAATTAATCCATTCATTATACCCACGTAATATGAATATTATAGTTTATTCATTGAACCTGACAGTCATTATAATTTATCTTTTTCTTGTGGGGATGAGAGTATGATGTGTAAATATTTTATTTTACATTATCTTTAATTCCTTGTATCATTTTCATATAATTCTATATACATTAATATTTAACTTTTTTTGGTTAGTAACATTGGTAATTTTTAAATGTGTCAAAATCCGGAATTTTAATTTTCATTTGGTTAGTGAATATGTTATTATTATTGTAGATTTTGTTTTACAGTTTTAATATTTTAATTTGGTTACATTCTATAGTAATTGAATATCATATAACATATTCCATTGATTTCTGTGATATTAAAGTATGTCTTGGAGGAGTGATCAATAAGGTAATCGAAATTATTATAGTAAAATTTGTTGTTTTTATTTGGAAATGAATGTCCAAATTTTTAGGGAGTTATTTTTTTCATTTCAGAATTAAACATTGATATTTTAGATTAAAAAACCTATTATAAAAAGGTTTATATTTTCAGATTTCAGATGATTTAATTTTTTTAAATAAAATATATATTAATATTTAATTTTTTAATTCTTAAAATACATATAAACATGTTTTGGTTTTCCTGATATAAGGAATATGAATTTTATAGAGAAGAAATTGTAGTTTCTATTTTGATATTTCATCCCAACATATGATGTATTAAAAAAATCAATTTAATAAATTTTAATTATATTTTTAAAATTAGTATATCTATAATATAAATTAGAAGATTGTTTATAATCAATTTTTAGCTTCCAAATGTGTACTTAATTGAAATATTAATTATATTTAATATGATTTAGAGTGTGTTATTAAAATTTATTTTCACTATTTTACATATTATATAATTCAATTTGTATGTAAACATGTCCATTTATTCAATATAATTTATATATAAATATTGTGGGATAATTCCATTTAAAATTAAAATTATTTCAACTTGTATATAAATTGATCAATATGGGAAATTTGAATGTGTATATATGATTGAAATTTCAGATATAAATAAAATTTGTAGTAACATGGAGTAACATTTTAAATTTTCAATTACAAAACACTATTATAAATCTATTGTTGTTGTAAGACATATTATATACAGTAGGTTATTTCTATATATAGTTTAAACATTACCATAATATAAATTTATTTATTATAAAGAGTTTATCAATGATTTTTATGATACATAATTTCAAATATTATAACATTATAAAAATAACATTCTAAAAATAAAAATATTTATAATGGAACAATGGAATAATTTTTTTAATGATTTCCAAATTCTAATTCTTTCTATTTATCTTTTTAGAAAAATTCATTATGTTTTCATGCTGATTAATTTTTTATCCTTAAGAGTTCATAATTTATATGAAATTTGTTAAAAATTGATTTCATGAATATTTAAACATAGGGGGATTCAATTTTTTAATCATTTATCAAAATTGAATATAAAAATGACTATTTGAATTATAGTAATATCAAAGGGAGATTTTATTAAAACAATATATAAATGAACATTTTGATAAGAGTGAGTTGTTTTAAAATTATACATTTATTTTTAATTTGTAATTTGGAGGATATTATGGGTAGATCAATAAAAACATCATGTTTTGATAAATATAATACTTTTTTATTCCTTATTACTTTTTTATTTAAAAATATAAATTATTTTGTATGAATTATGTAATAATAAATTATTATTGAATTGTTATATTTTAATCATATATCTATTTTCATTTAAATTACTCATCAATTTTTTATTTATTTGTTTTTAATGTATTTATTTATTATATAATATTTTCATTTTATTAATTTATATTTAGATTTCATTGTTTATAATTTCAAATATATTCTAAAAATTTCAGGATGAGTTATTATGCTAAATATTTCATTTATGACTATTACATATAATTTATTCTTGTGTATTTTCCCTATTAATATATACCCAAATCCAAATATGTGTTACCAAATTGTGATAGATAAACAAATTCATAAATTATTACATTTTTACTCCATTATTATTAAGGGAAACTTAATTATAAATTTATTGATTTTATATTATATATGAAATATATGAGATGTATGAATATTTTATTATGATTTATAAAGTAATCTACCACTTCTTATAATGTTTATAATTAATATATAAGTAACTACATATCATGAGTTTGAATTCAATTGTTTTTAGGCATGTTTTTAAATCATATATTACTGATTACATGTTCTATAATGATATAATTAATTTTATTCATGATTAATTATAAAAAAAGTAAATAAATTCAGTGAAAATATATATTACCTAAATTCGAGTCTTCTTTTTTAATGTTTCATCTTTCGTCTAGAACATGGAAACATTATAAAATTACACATTATAAAATTCTGGATTCTCAAATTCGGATAGGTGGATTTTTTTCTTAAATTATTCTTTCTAATGGAATTATTTTGATATTTGAGTATAGAAACATCAAAAATTGAATATGGGATTTCAAATATATTTAATAAAGTGGATAAAATTTTGACTACATCATAATCTGATATGTAGGTAGATACTCATACAAGGTGAAAATCACTTATGTTGTATTTTTTTATATGTAAATATTAGTTTTATAGATATTTCATTTACATTCATAATTAATAAATATGAAAAATTATCATACATAAAACTCAACGACATTGTCAAATTTTTTATACTCAATTATGTGATTCTATACAAATTTTGATATGACTCATAATTTGACGAATTTTATTAATTAATTCATTTATCAATTTGATGCATATTTGTTATGAAAAATTATAGTTTCAGTTTTATAAAATTATCCATTAATTATGTTGAATTTTTTAAAAAAAGAATAATTTTGTTTCATGTATAAATAAATTAATTTTCCATTTTTTTAAGCGTTTAATGATAATCTTGCTGAAATACTGGAACATTATATATTCAAATTCAAAGTGGTGAAAATATGAAGCATTAGACTATATTAAACTGAAAAAGTGTTTCAAATAATATGTAATATAATTTTATGGATTTATTTGATAGTATAATAATTCTTATTTTTTTGTCATAATGAGATTATTTATATGATACAATGTTTATTTTTTATTATATAAATACTAATCTAAAAGTATATCCACAAGAGATTAATATTGTAAGAATTTATTTTCTTGAATCATCATTTTAAATAAAATAAATTAGAAATTTATTCTATATATATAAAGGTTGATCAATTTATTGAAGAAACATCAACATGAAACTTCTATTACTCATTAATAATACATTTGTTTAATCTAGGACCCTAAAATTCATCGATCATCGACTAGAATAATTGAAAAAATTGATTCCCAAGCTTCCATATTTCATCACAATGAAGGGATTGAGCCTTACCTGATCCAAAATCTAATATCATCATTTAAAATCATTCATAAGGATATATTGTTTCTTATTTTATTATATTTTAATTATATTTTATATATTATCAAAATTTGTGTGTCATTCCTCAGGATATACTAAACATAAAAAATTTAAAACTAGGTTATGTCTATAAACTTTTAGGTCTTTGTTTTTTATATCCCCATAGAATAACATGTTCCACTTAACCTATATAAATTTAGTGTAAAATAAAAATCATATAATAGTAATGGATTATTATTTCCCCTTAATATAATGTGGTCCTCTATATCCATATATTAAAAGGGGTCACATATTATCCTTTGAAAGTCTATATGGGATCCACACCAGTAAAATATGAGGGATGGTTTCCACCCATAGAACATAAGATTCTATAATAAACCAAAAAATGAAATATTTCATGACAGATAATGTAAAAGTCAATGGTGGATCTTCACATGTAAAAGTATTTGTTTTTCATAAACATGTAAATGGATAGGGAATGATATTATCCTCTACATGTTAAAAACGAGGGTTTAAATTTTTTTTACTCGATTTTAAAAGTTATATAGCATTGTGGGTTCAATAAACTAGGTTGGTGTGTGAATATGATAGTAGGTTCATTTAGATCTATACTTCTATAAATGTATTATGTTCATATTTAAAATTATTTAATTTTATATTTTTTCCCTTTTAATATATAAGTGTGGTTGAATTATTTATTATATTATATGTTCATATTAAGCTATGGATTTTTATACTATGATTAATTTCTAATGAATGATAATTCAATTCCCTCTTTTTATTTTCTATAATACTTCTTATATGTAAAAACGTATATAAAATTCATATCATTTTAAAAAATTTTGTATATTATTTTTTATCATGATATAGATATTTGGAATTTGAGTATGGATATTATAAGTACATAGTGTTAATATTATATTTATTTCTAGAATTGTTTCTATCTTTTTTAAAATTCTATTTGAAACAAACACTTGGAAAAATAATCAACGATAACCCACTAATGTAATAAAATGGTTGGAATCTAAATTTTGAACCAAATTTAAATGTTATTATTTATAAATTGTATATGATCTGAATTTTATCATTTTTAAAGTGAATTAATATTATATTTTTGTATTTTATGATTAAATCCTATAATTTTTCAAAATCATATTTTATTTATTTTGATGGTTAAATATTCGAAAATATGATAATTATTACAGCTCATGAATATTCTATATTGTTGAATTACTGAAAATATTTTTCACAAAATATGTAGACGCATCAATGAAAATGAAGACAAGAAATTTTTTGAATCAACTACCATTGATGAATAGGATTCCATGAACTATATTTTCATTATTTAAAAACATTTAGAGTCATAAAATTTATTATTCATTCACTAAAATAGAAAAACAATATTTTCTTAATAGAGAGATCCCTGAAGATAATTTTAATTGGAATTTAGATTTTTAACTCTTATATTATATTGTTCTAGGGTTAAAAAACATAAAAAAAATATTTTTTATTTGAACAATCAATTTAGTGACAAAGATAATGAAAATGAATTTTTTTTCTAATAAAATGTTTTTCCATAAGATTTTTGTATTGATTGTGAATGTCACCAGAAAAAAGTAGTGTCTCATATATGGAAATATATTCTATGGAAATTTATTCATCCCACTTTCTTTTTATGTTAACATGGTTCGGGTGATAGAAAACCATGAAATATATTTGTGACAATTATAATAAAAAATTAAGTTTAGTTATTTTTCTCATACTTTTATCAACCGTCGAAAAAATGAGCAATGGATAGATTAACTAATGGAAATTTGTGATTCATATGAATTAATAGATAAAATTAATGAACAAAACATGATTCACTAATATATAAATATAAATTATTTCATTATAAGAGAGATAATTCTACACATAAATTAGTGTATATAGATTTTTATATATTAGTGTTTAAGGAAGAAAATGAGTTATTAATAGAAAGACATACAAAAAATACATGTTACACACATTCAAATATTTTTTTATGACTTTTAATATGTTTAGAATATAAATAAAATAATAAAAGTTTTACTAGAAAATGTTAGGAATGATTTTGTTTACCAGAAAATATCAATTTATAATAGATCAATTTGAAGAGTTAATATTGGGAATACATGTTTTCAAAATGATATGTCAAATGGAATATAATTGATTGTGATTCATTTGTTCATACTATGTTTAAAAAAATTCAAATTAAATACTGCTAAAATTTATTAAAATAATTTTGTTAAATATGGAACATATTATCATTATGGTTTGAAATTTCAATTACTGATCTCTCAATATTTAAGATATAAAATTTAATTTATGTCTAAAGATGTTTAATGGAAAAAAAATAAAAACTATCAACTATATGGGTACCTAAATGTATATAATATAATTTTTAATGTTAATCCATTATTTATACACAAATAAAAAAAATTTAAGATTCATACCTTCAAAATGAATGTCATTAAATTTTTATCTCTCGCATGATGGAATGAGAATTAGGATCATTGGTATTTCATTTTGGTTAATCTTGTGTACCAATTTTCATTATTAGATTCAACTATGTACATCAATATTTTACCTTTGTTTTGGTCAGTGAAAATGACTAAAATTTTGTTAATATATCATGGTCTTGATGTTTCATTTTCTTATGTCAATATAATAAGTTATTTTAATTTATAATTTTGTAGTAATTTTTTATATTATCATTAGGTTACTATAAAAATTCATCGTCTATTATATGTAATATTTCATGGAACCTTATGATATCAATGTGTCTTTAAGGTTACTTTTCATAAAAAGGATTAATTTAAGAAGTTTATTATTTTCATATTGCCATTTTGAATGGAATGTGATATTTTTTTTGGAGTCACTGTTTTTATTAATTTATAATGCATCTTGGAAATTTCATTTATCAGAAACTATTATATAATGTTTTTTATGTCTAGATATCAAAAAATTAAATAATTTTTAAAAATATTTTAACCTTCTCTTTAGATTTCTTAATACACAAAACAGCATGCTATTATCTAGAAGTAATAAAACTGAACATACAGAGGAGTAAATAAAATTTTCTTTTATTTATGTTTATTCCCTTCTTATGAACTATGTTAATTTTAAATTTATATATTTGAACTCCCATTTCAAAGTCCCATTATATTAACTTTGACTTCCAATAATGTATAGAATATATTTTCAGGATTCAAATATTTATGTTTTTAAAATGTTAAATCTTATTTATCAAGAATATGTGTTTATACCTAAATGTTTATTCTATATTTTATTTAATATATATTTATATTTTTTTAAATACTTTAATTTTTAGTCAAGATAATGTAGAAGGAATTAGTGAGTATATTTTTAGTTTGAAATTCATATTGATTTAATTGAAACAAATAATACTCTACTTTGTGGGTTTTTTGAATGTTTTTTATGCTGGTTTTTTTATATTTAAATAAAATCTATAGTAATATAGAATAATTTAATTTTTTCTATATTTAATATAGGTAAAAAAATTGTCCTCAAAATTTTAATCCTTAACCTTGGTAATAGTTGATGACTAAACATTCTTAAACTGATACTTTAAATAAAAATTCATTTTTTGAATGGTTTCTCAATTATTTTTGTACAAAAATAAATTCAAATATGGTTACATCATAAAACAAAATGTTGTAATAAAATTAAAATTTTTAGTGGCACCATGGATAATTTAGTTTTAATACTTTTGGTATCCAATATATTTTAGTTATATTTTATTGTTTTTTAAATAATTTTACATAAGTTTATTTTTTTAACATTGAGAAACATTCTTGAATATGAATCTTTTTAAATATGATTTCAATAATGGTTTATAATAGATATATTTAAATTTTGATTTTATTATTTGCTGTTTAATTTAGATATGATATTTTATTTTCCATTAAATTAAAAAAGAATGTTATTGAATCATCTTTATATATAATATGAAAAGGGGGATGTTTTGTAATTACACATGGTTTTGTAATTATCCAAAAATGGGAGACTGTTAAGTGAGTTTATGAAACACTTAATGTTTAAATAATTTAAAAAAATAATTTTTCTATTACCTCTGAAATATGTATTTAAACATCTAAACATTTTGTGATGAATTTAGTAAAAATATATTTTAACAATTTTATTATATATATAATTATTCATTTTTCCAATATATCATTTTTTCTTATTTATTTATTATTTATTATTTATTTAATTATTCATGTATTACAACATATAATGTTTTTAGTAATTTATCTTCATAATTCATGATATGATTGTCTAAAAAATGTCTAATATTTATTTGATTTTTTTCAATGATAAATACTACATTTACAAAATTTAAATATAAATATCAAAATTTGTTTCCCATAAAAATACCCTAATGAAGGGAGAGATTTGGTTACATCGAATGGATCACCACTAGTAGTTCCTAGGTTGGTGAAATGAACCAAGGTTATACTTAACATGCATATGGGAGGCATTACCCTCTATGAGAAACTTTCAGAATACATAGATAATAATGATAAAAATCCCCTCTTCATCCTATATAAATAAATATATATATATATGGTTTGCAAAAATGAATATTAATATAGTACTAAAACAACTAAAAAGAAAATTTCATGTAATGAAATGGTAAATACTACAACAAATATAATTCCCAACCAGCTCCCGCTAAACCCTATGCTAGTAACATTTTTCATGATGGCCAACATGCTCTGGATGACATGAGAAAATTTTTTATTTACATTGGGTTATCATAATATTATTATCAATACAATATTTCTTGATGCCTCTCATGATAAAGATAATGAATTTATGCTTTGTACAATGAACAACAGTGAAACTAACTCATCACCAAAATTTGTATACTAAACTCCCAGCCACACCATTGGTAACTCTCAGCAAGTATCACACATAATAGATAATATAATTTTATATTTAAATATTAATGCCACCCCTCTATCGCTTCACTAGATGTTTTCCACCCTTCCCCAATATTGATCATCTTGGGCTATCTCTCTCCAATGTAAGCCATCGTGAAGAATCCTTGGAAAGGCATCACAACATGTACCTTATGAATTACATAAATACACCATCCCATATACACATATAGAAACCATTTTGTTTCAATGATACATCACACCCCGTATGACATGTATCAAAAATTTTTTATCATAAATCACAGAATTATAGAAATACAATGAGTACACACCTCAAGATAACACTACATATACATGTTATAACTATACTAATCCATTGGATATCATATTCAATAAAAAATGTCTATGAACTAACAAAAATCCATTAAGAAACTATAAAAATATATATAGTAAAACTAACCACCATTTATTCTAGAAAAATTAACTACCAATAGAAGAGATAAGAGCCATAGTGTATAGGCAAGAATCAATACTCCAATAAAGAAGTTAGGGTAAACACCCTCCCATTGTCCACTGGGTGTCATTTTCCATAACAGACGGGGGTAGGGTATCATATGAAATCCTGATATATATATATATAGTATCATATAACTCACAACCACACTATATTCATAACCTGGTCATAGAAACAGCTACAGCTAACATTTCTCTAACTTTTATCTACCACTATCAAGACTAGATATCCTCTAAACAAATAAGTATATAAAATGGGTACCTTAATTGTTTCATTTTTATCATTTATTTTAATTAATTATTTCATTATAAATAAATTAACCCGTATCATTTCCCCACATTTTTTAACATTGTATTAAACATCAGGATGACGTACATTCCCCCTGGAAATAACCAAATCCAATGAAAATGTTTATCATGATTAATATCATTTTAGTATTTACATTACATGATCAACCATTTATGTGGGTTATGAATTAATCAATTTATTATTGGAATCATTCCATTTCAAGGTACTCTACGAAAATCATTTTAGATACCTCCAAGATGAAACATTCAACCAAAAACAACCTGCTTCCTCATGTAATAAGAATTTTAATGTAGATAAAATATGAAACTCATCTATCCCCCATTAAACTGATTCATGGGTGGATACCATCTATCATCATCTCATATATCGTTATCTCCATCATTAACCCATTATATAACAAATAATTAAATCCCTACAACCAATTTTTAATAACTATGAATATCATTATCACATTCATCATTTGTTTCAACATCACTGTAGGCCTCTCTACCCATGAATCATGTTAGTCATCCTAGGATCTTGCATACTAATATCACATAAAAACATGTCCACCTCACCTAATATCACAACATCCCTCCTTGCATAGTCATATCAGGATCAAATCACAAGGATCACTTATAGAGTACCTCATAAAATAGCCAGATGAACAAAATAGATAATCAAGTAAAATAGTCCCTCAAAAAAATACATTCATGCATCTAATGAAAATTATGTCTCTTGGAGACAAAATATGTAAGTTGACCTTCTTAAGGAACGATGTAATTCTAAACTTAAATAAGTACATTATATTAATAATATACATTTTTATTATTAGATATTTATTTATCTAATTCATTTATTAAAATGTTCTAATTACAGGAAAACCAAATTATTAATCTATTCCATTTTTCAATGGAAAAAATTCTCTCTATATTTATTCGAGTTTCATAAAACATATAGAAGTAAAATTTTCAATTAAAATAAATTTCAAATTATCAATATGAATAAACATTACTAATTTTATTTATCCATTCTATTAGTCATATTGAAGATAATATTTATTTAAATATGTTTATTGCATAAACTTGGTTATCAAAAATTTAAATTAAAAACCATATTACAAAAATGAATCATCTTTAATTATTATTATACAAGTTAATTATAAATTAATGATGTCTTTACATTCATTATAAAAGTTTACAAAGAAAAACATTTAAAAAAAGAATAAATTTAGATATCACATTTTTTAGAAAAATAAGAAGCAAACCCATATCATGGTATAAAGAAACAACATTTCCCATATAAAATCAACATTAAGTTTTATAATTCTACTCAATATTTATTATGTAAGACTATATTTCATCCAAAGGAATACAACATTTAAATTTTATGATTTCATGTGAATAATTTGAAGAAAAAAGTCCCCTACATAAAAAGTCATCACTGTTTTTTGCACAAAAGAAAACCAATGTTATGGGTATTCTATCTCCACTCCCATGATAACTAAATCTATGTGAGGAAACCTTGGAAAAACATCACAAACAACAACCAAGAGAACCCCCCCCCCCCCACAAACTTTGGGGGGAAACTCTCCTACTATTGAAATGAAAAATGTGAGGAAAGAATATCATACTGGTAGAAACCACAAGAATACAGATGAAGACTAATCTATAGATCAACAACGGTCACCCTTGATCAATAATGGAATCCCAAGGATTAATTTCATTCAATGGAATCTCCAAAAATCATATAACTGAGACATTTTCCACCTTGAATTGTTAACATACATAGGTTTTGTGAAACTGGATGGGCTAAAAACATTTATAAAAATGTTACACAAGGTATCTAAATGATGTTTAAACTATTTACATTCCATGTAAATGCTTGGTGTTATAAATCCCTGAACAGTGATCTCCCTTTTTATTATTTAACGCCATTATATTACACATCATCAACTATATCTACAAAATCCATGAAATCCTCAAACACTATGTGTAATTATTTAACTTCTTGTATTTCTCAAACATCCATCCAATTCTAGCAAAACCATTCTAGATTAATTAATTTCCTATTATGAGCTTTAGGGTCTATAGAAACATACAAAGGGTCAGTGTACTCAAATATTTAAAAAATTATTTTATACCAATTAAATAATTATCTTCTTTGATAATACAAACCAATCCTATAGATAAACAAATGGGGTCATCTAAATAGCCACCCCAAAATATACATCATAATGATCATTCCACCTTAGAAGGTCGAGCACCTCGAGAAATGAACAAGAGAAGAATCATGAAAAAAACTATCATTTCATGGACAGTCTCTCGGGGTAGATATCTACAACGAGATAGAAAATCCTAAATAATAAAAAAATTCATACAATATCCTAAACCAAAAGGATCAACCACCACAAAAGAGCCGCATTATAGGAGAAAAGCTAACCATCTAACAGATTTCTTTAATGATCACGTATCATTGAATCACATTCGGATTTACCCTACCATATGTTCTTCTACAACCATTTTTCACATAAAAAGTGAATACAATTCCTACACAACACAATATCCTGGAGGTCTTGGATCTCTAGAGGCTTCTCCGTGAAGTTTGAATCATTTTTTACAATGATATTTTCCCAATCGATGACATGGGAGTTATGCTGAAGATAATGATGGATCTGTGAATCGTAAAAGACATTATGTTTCCATATAATTTATGGGCGAAGTGATATTAGATATTCCACATTTCTAACATGATCTAAAACCACGAAAAGCCAAATAATAAAGGTATAATTCATAATCCCATGAGCAACTATTTATTTATCAGTATTATGAGTCACCTTTAAGAACATGTGATCACTAATGTCAAACACTTTAGGTCTCCTCATATGATTAGTATATCATTTATGAGGATATTATTCCTATTTAATTACCTCATTAATTTCTTCATCCATAATTTATATATTCTATTTATGTATTGGAAAAATAATTTATCCCTTCATTACCATAGTATTCCATAAAAGATAATAGAATGCTCAACCATACAATGATTCAAATGATGTTGTACCAATTGATTAGTGTAAAATATTATTTTAATAATACTCTACCCAAGTAACCTTATTTATCCCTGAACCTCCTAAATAAATGAAAAATTAGAACACCATCTCTTTAAAAGTATTTATGGTATTCTCTATCTGCTCATATGTTTGTGGATGAATAATAATTTGAATGCATAGATGAGAAACAAAAACATGTGGTTAAACACTCTTTTCTTTCAAGGTATGATGTGGATTGTTTTTAGAGATGATCATCCTCAAGAATATATAGAGTTCCAAAACATCTTCTAGTTATTTACTTGAAAACACCTCCACCGTGATTGTATGTATTTTCAATATAATGTTTTTTGATTTTATAAAAAAATCAGATATCTCCCTCATATCATTATATCCTTCTTGTTCACAAGGTAAAATATTATTGAATCCCATAAAGATATCCTACCACTTCTTCTTGGGAACATCTAATGGCTTCATCATCCCACCAAGAACAAGGTCATATACCTTCACCTTATGGCATACCAAACATCAAGAATAAAACGTCGAAACATTTGGCATCAACCAAAGAAACCAAAGAAACCATCTAATTAATAATTAAATCTTTGTCACCCTATTATTTACCGCCAAAGGTGAAATATGGAACTCATTGCAAACCATGTCATGAATCACGGAATGAAAATAAATCCTTTCGAGGAAAACACCAAATGTTTTTCATCCACATACCAATGAGCTGGGGAAATTCTGAAAACAACATGTTCTCCCAAGACCACCTACTCAGAATCCTCAAACTAGGAATACTCTAAATACATTAGAAAAGAATTATTCATTGACTTATATAATTGAAATAATATTTCTCTAAAATCTCTACCATCTAAATATGCACCACTTCTATATCTTCCATAACCTTCCAAGATTCCCCAGATTCACATCAAACATCACTTCAGGACATCCTTCTCAATGCACGAGCTACAGCATTTTAATTTATAGAATATATGAAATCATTTAGATGAAATCCTATAATAATTATATCACATGACACTATATTATGTTCACATCACTATAGTATAAGACATACATAAGAATTTTATGGCAAGTAAAAACACAAAACACTAACAAATTATTTAATGTCACAATAAATCAATGCAAGCACCACCACCACAAACTCAAGATCATGGGGGGGGGATTATTATGCTTTGGGGGACATGACTACTCAGAAATAAAATAAACAATTGGATTATACTTCATAAAAATAAAACCCAATCCAAGGCATGATACATTATATAAACCCTCAAACTGAAAAACCATATCTCAAAAACAAAAAACTAGAGAACTAGACAACATCTCTTTCAAGTTTTAAACAAGATGTGTGACACTAGTCATTCCACATGAAAGCACGGTCCTTATTGTTGAAGGCTAATATAGGAGTCACAACCATAGTTATATATACTTAAAACCTCTTGTAATAGCTTACAATACAAGAAAAACTAAGAACCAACAGTAATATCTTGAGGCTGGATAAGGAAAAAAGGAATCTATTTATAAAGGATCGACATCTAATACTGATTGGGAAACTATATGGTCCATGAAGAAAACCTGAAGTCCACATAAATAATTGTTCAATATCTTATCAAACTACTTCTCATGAAAAATAATTCACCAAATGGAACATATATGTTCTTCATGATCCTCTTATGATAGATAGTATAATAGGATTTAGTCGATCAAAACCCCCATGAACTTATCCTAGAACAATATAAAAACTACATTCATCACCCCTAAATAAATAGCTAGAGAATTCATCACTCTATATTTATCAAAACAAAATCATAAGTCACTTAACAATAATGAAAATTTATCTTCTAAATGTAATCATTATTCACCCACATTTTATTATATCCATGCCACAAATAAATAATTAATAACATAATTATACATTCAGATGATAAGATAAATCATCAATCTGATGAAGAGGATAACATTTCTATATTTTCACTTGTTCTAACAGATGATAATAGATTTAATGATCCAAAATTGCACCAGCCCTCTCTCTGAAAAAAAACATCTGCACACCAAGGTGATGAACTCGTCCTAACAAAACCATGCTACAATAGATCATCATTCCCTATTCATAGCTCACAAAACACAACAGGTTCCATATTATACATATACATTGATATAAGACAAATTCCTGGTTATAGTTATACCCCATACACGATCTCCCACATAAGGGGTAAAAATACTTCCTCCTATATAAAAACAATAGATTACTCTTTCGTGACTCTATGAACATCGAATAATGAACCTCTATATAAGTTATCAATAGCTTGGTCCACAATAAAAATAAGTGAAGAATATAACACAAACCCATCTGAGTATCAATCTTAAAAAACAACAATGTATTTCCATCTGCATCATAGAATTCAAAATGCCTCCTATTGAAATCCATGATAACATTCATAGAATACAACCAATTCATTCCATGGAAGATGTCAAATGGCAATATCCACAAATATATATAATAATAAAAATATAGTTGAATCCCAAATAATATATCAGGGTCTCTACATACATAACACAAGTTATATTAGCCTTTGATTATTGTAGTAAATTCAAAGGACACTGGAAGCTTATAAACCTGATGTCATAAAGCAAACACAATGGGATGTGATATAAAGGATTATATCGTTATTGAATAAAATAAATAATGAAACAATGTTTAAAACAATAAAGGCGTACCTCATATGACATCTGGATCACTTGGATGTGGAAACACCAATTCCTAAAATTGATGATGACATGTTCCACAACCTCTCTATCCCTACTGAAGACCCCCTCCATGGATGCACCCCACTCTATTCGGATAGGGAAAATCATGTGACAATCCTCTACCTACCGCTTATCGTATCCCTCAATTATAGACTATACCATCTAATTCTATCTTCCATGCCTAAACAATCGATAATAGGAAAGCATACAATATAACACTAGGAACACATTGATTGATTAGAATGGTATGGCACTCATGGTACTGATGAACTCATCCTCCATAAGAAAAGAATGCATCGATTCCCTTTCCATTAATCATAGTGAATCCACTACAATTAAAACATGATGACGAGGGATGGCACATGCCACCAACTAACTAAAAACTCTTCTGTCTTAAAAACCGAGAATGGAATATAACAACTCAATATTGTGTTTAATATTGAAAGTTCTCTCTTGTGATGACTAAATTCAAGGTAGAGTCATATCTATGCCCAATCCACTCCCCAAAAAAATGAGATATTTATTTAGTATAAACAGGATGGACTATAAATTAACATGAAACAAAATCATCTAATAAATTCCTCTTCATTGCCTCATCATCTTTCAATAGTTATGAAGAATATCACAGAAGGGTCCAAAAAACCCATATTCTATAAAATTGGGGTTTCCTTACAAAAGGACATGTATCACCTGGTAACATTCAACCATTTTCTATAAGGAATATATTCATCCAGGAACTAGTCTCTGCAAATCTCTTATAATACTATTGACCCCTTATGATCCTCAAGTAATAAGATCAACCAGCACATCCCTACTCCAATTAGACATATTTTACTACATTTATAATATATCCCTCATTCACCAGCATAATATATCACAGAAACTAACAGTGTGACTTCCTCCAAGTGTCTTCGTCATTGACCTCTTCTATGTGAGGAACTTCTAGGACATCCAGCTAAATATCTTCACAGTAAAACTCTGCATGAATTTGTCTTGGATCCATTTAAACAATATAAAAAATAGAAAATTTTAATATATAAAATTGTGTATTAATATAAATTAATAAATAAATAAATTGATTAATTATCTTGTTATTTTTGGAAACTATTCTAAGGTATACCTATTTCACACTAATAAAAAAATAAGAATCAGGCGTGGTACTTTCCTTTTTCACTAACTGAAAACCAATATAACATAATTTAGTAGTCATAGTAATCCTAATGATCCATGCATTAGATAACATGGGGCCCTTAATACTTGTTAATATACCATTCCACCATTTTTACATCACTTAATAATCCTAACTAATATCGACACCCTAAAATCCCGTGCAAAATCATGTGTTCTTAACTCAATCCTATATACTTTTCCAAGAACATGATCCATTTAGTCACTAATTCATGAAAATACCCCAAATAAGGTACACCAATGAGTGGAGAGATATGGTGACTGTATGAGTCTTTCCTATAGTATGTCCTTGGTTGTTTACTAGCACCAAGGGTTTAGAAAAAATGCATATAAGAGGCATTAATATATAAATAAATATAATGAACATTGAGAAAAGAAGGATAAAATAACCAAATACTTCTTATATATATTATTATATATGATGAAATCCCAAGTGTAAACAAGGATTTTCGTAAAGTACTAAAAAAACTGAAAATAAAAATACAAATGCCAAAATTGTAATGATGGAAGCCACCACAAAGAACAAACTTCACATAATAGACCCTATTCTTTTAAAATATAGACTGTTTAACAAAATAATCTAAATGACCTAAAAACAACATATAGATACAAATTTTGAGAATAATAGTATACTTTATAGGGTCCCATAGATCCTATCATTCAAATGGTAAAGAAATCATGCTAAATCATAATGACCAAGAGTGAAACTAACTCTTCACCTACACAGTTATACTAAATCTCCACCCATACAATGGAATATTATCACCAATAATTTATCAAAAGAGATAATAAAACATTATTTAAAACCTAAATTGTACTATGCTCTAAAATCCCCTCCTATTTTCTGATCTTCCCCAACATCTCACATCCTGAGCCATCTCTATCCAATAAAAGTTACTCTCCATGCTCAAAGGCATGTAATTACAATATGCACCACATACATCAAATAACCACATTGTACCATATCCATATTTACTAAGCACAAGTAGTTTTAGTGATTCAAAAAATCCCATCAGAAACATAACAAACATTAGGTATTATACATCAATCAATTACAATCAATACACAAAGTATGTACATCCAACAATCCCAACCTATACATTTCATACTTATAATAATCATTTGGATACAATATATAGTAATAGATGTTTTAGAAATAACAATAGGCCATCATATTTTCTTACATACAATTTTAAAAAAACTGACTGTCATGTATACTGTCACATGTAATATCCATTAGAAGAGAGTTGGGCAAGAGGGGGTAGTCGGTCATCCACCCTCCCGTAGGGGTGTTGGAGAACAACTACCTCCATATTTTACATGGATTCAGGTTACCTAAATACTGGGGGTAGCACATTAAATAATAGAATATGCATGATACATTGAAGCTAAAAATCCCACTATGTCCATAACATTATCCTAGACAAAACAATAGCTACTGTAATGGTGAATCTCTACATTAACTTCCAAGACCAAACATCCTATATGAACACAAACATATAAAATAACTACATTAATTAATTTGTTTTTATATGTTACTTTTGATAGTTAATTCTTTGTCCAATAATTAACAATTAACATTTTTCATCATTACATTACATTACATTAAACAATTAAATAAATTCAATGCCTATCTGGAAGTACCCATACCAAAACTAAGATTTATCAAGATTAAAAAAAATTGTAGTTTATTTCCATCATAAAAACACATCATGGATTAATAATTATTGAAATAATTATTATAATCATTCCATATATAGGTAGTCAAGGGAATCCATCCTAATATTCCTCCAAGATAAAACATACAACCAAGCACATGATGTTGACTAAAGTATTAGGGAAATTAATAGAGGGGAAACATGAAATTAGGACATCGACCATTAATCATATTCAAGAATGCATACCAGCACTAAATATCTCATCAATAGGTAATAGAAATAATAACACATTCCATAACCTCTACTTTTATACCCAATACGAACAAGATTATATTGATTAATCTTGACCTGGTAAGCATCATCTGATAGAAAATCACCATAGGCCACCCTACCCAAACATCATGTCCTTCATCCTAGGCTCAACATACCTGTATCACATATGATTTGGGAATCTAATTCCCAATATCAAAAAATCCATCTAGGAACAGTTGTACTATGATCTTATCACAAGTTTCAAATCTTGAGCATATCACAACACATCAAAAAAACATTCATGAATCACGAAAATTGGAACCTCAAAATAAGGCATTTGTACTTCTCATGAAAAAGATCTCTCATAGATCCAAAACAAGGAAATCTTCCTTCTCAAGAAAATTGGAAACTCAAGACTTTGAAAAATACATTATCATTATCAAACAAGTTGGTCTTATTAAAACTTGAATTTAATTTTTTTTTAATGTTACAACTACAGTAAACCTGTGGCATGAAGCTATAAAAAGATATAAAATAAAAAACATGATGTTCTAATTTATTATTCATTCAATAATCCTAGATAATTAATATTCTAATTTTACGTTACTTTTAAATTACCAACCATCATAATCATGATTCAAATTATTTAACTATTAAACTAAACATATTAAAGATAAAATTCAATTAAACATACATATTTAATCAGTTGTATTTTCATCAAATTACATTATCCAATAGATTAAAAATAAGAATATTATCTAATATTTCATTATAGAATTATTTATCACTACATAATAGATTTTCAATTTTTAATATTTTCCATCAACAAATACATGTTAAAAAGAAATTAAACCTAGATATCACACAACTTAGTAGAAAAAGAGGAAAAACACAATCACGGTATAAAGAAAAAACTTCATAAATATAAGATTAATATCTAATTTCTTAATCTATTTCAATATTTAGTATCTCAGTTATATTTCTATATAATGGGATAAACTATACAGAATATACAAATATACGAGATTAAGGATAATGTATAAATCATGTTCCTAAAAATCCATTAATTTTCTTCACTTGAGAACATACCAACATTACGGATCATAGACCAAACAAACCTCAACAGAAACATCATTATAAGGATATAATAGAACAAACACAATATCCAAAACCAAGAGAAACCCCATTATAAATTTTTTATAGAATATTCTAAATCATGGCACTGAAAAATCGGAGTAAACCAGATCAAATAATGATAAACTAGAAGAATATAAAGGAAAAAATCACCTCAAACATCAAATATCACCATTTGTTGATGATGAATGACTATGTATTAATTCTCATTGACCAAATCTACATAATTAATAGGAGGTATCCACTTTTCACCTAGAATTAGGATAATCAATAAGAATTTTAAAACCTAAGTGGATGAATATTTAAAAAAACTACATTGATTATTTTCATGGGTTTTAAACAATTTACTGAACATGCAAAATGATGGGGTCATACATCACTAAAAATCATGTCAAATTTATTTATTTAACATCTAAATTATAAATGTTATGAACTTTACCTTCACAAGATGAGATGTGTACATACTTGGAGGGAAATCTATAAATATTATGTAGTCACCATTCTTGAATCAATTTATCAAGAAACACATCTATACCAGTCACAATACTCCTATGATATTCACAAGCCCTGATAATATGAATAGAGTCAAGCTACATGAATCCAATAGAAAAAATTCAATTATAAAGTTTTCCACTATTCCTACCTAGCCAATATCTAATATTCATATCATGATTTCAAGAATGTAATACCTTTTTTATTTGTTGAATTTATTCACTTTTTTATTACTTCTTATTTTTAGTGTGAATTATTTTATTTTTCATAAATATATTATGATTATATTTGAAATAAATATTCATATATTTCATTATTAATAAGGTTTTCTTAATTAATTCTAAAGATAGTTATTTTAGAAAAATATAATTAAAATGTAATAAACTCTACATTGGAATTTTAGAACGATTAATTTGGGACATAAATTTTATATTTCATGTTTTTATAGATTTCAAAATTTTGGATTCAATAATTTTGTAACATTATTGTTTTGCATATGTGAATTCAGGTATGTGAATAATTTTGACATCTGAATTCAGTTTTTTAAAATATTTGATATATGATTTTGAATATGTACAATAATTTAAATATGGGAATTTAGATACATGAAAATATTCAATGTAAAATTATTCACACACATGGTGAAATTTAATTATCTGTAGTTTCACCTATCGAGATATTTTTTATTTATATAATTTTATTACATGTATATTTTTTCTCTATGATCAATTCACAAATATAAAAACCCCAAATGTAGTAAAATTTACCAATGTGGTTGTGTGAGTATCTACATATTGTTATAAATCTAGATTTATTATCAATTTTGAATGTATAATTTATTTCCATTGAATACATGTTTATTATGAATATTTACAGTATCATATTTATTCTAAAATCTTACAAAGAATATTCAAGATCCTTTTGACTGAGTTTTATATTTTCATTTATGATGTAAACAAGATTCACATACGATTATTAAAATATGGATACTCACAATTATTTTTTTGAATATGATATATTAAAATTACATCATATATAAATATGATGACTTATTGTCTCATAAACTCATGGAGTGTTCTCTAGAATTTATTATCAAATATTTCTTATGTATTTATAAAATTTATCACATTTAATATATTAACCAATTGTGAATGTTTTTACTAAATAGTTTATATTTAAATTTTATATCATAGCTTATATAAAATTGATTTCATAAAAAGATTTTTTTTTGGACTTAATGAATGATAATTGTAGACATTAATTGGTAGATTGTAGTATTTTTATAATTTGTATATAAAATGTGTTTTGAATTAAATAACGATATAATGATTTGGCTATACAATTACTCTTTCATGTTGAATACTTTTTAACTATGTCCTATAGGATCATTCTACAAATGATTTTTTAACAAACCTATTGGTTTCTTTAGGAACATTTTTTCAACAAATTAAATTTATCGGCCTCAACCTATTCAAAAACCTAGAATCCTTATCAATAATCAAACCCTTGTGTATACTAATTTATTCGTTCGTTTTTCTTGAATAAAAATTTTCTTGTATTGTCACACTAATTTTATCAGGTATGTTGTGGTCAAATCTGTTATATAGCTATTAGTGGGACTATTTACATCACACATAATACTATTTTTTTTATCTAAAACCATAATTTTTAGGGTTTCACTTAAACCATAAAATTGTAAAAGAATGTAATGTTCCTGTTGCTGTCTAGGATAATATTGTCCCAATATAATTTGAGGTTCCATTTAACCTATAGTATTGAACTGGTTATAAATTTTCCTACAAATGTCTACATTGCGACTACATCTATAAAATATTAGATTAGGTTACAACCTCAAAAATAAATAATTGCAACTAAACACAAATAATAATAATAATAATAAGTTATTATTGATCCACTAAATTTTTAGGTTGGTTTTTCTCTAATAAAAGGAATAGTTTTTTCCTAAACCCATTAAAAGAAAAACAATTTCATTAAGACTTAAGGTGTGGAAAATATTCATTGAAAAATATGTCACTCACCTTCAAACTAGATATACCTTCATGGGTTCCATAAAAAATTCATTTTTATGAATAGTATAATATTATCATTTAGATCTGATCTAATATAAAATTTTTATTTTTATCATTTACATTTATGAATTTTATATTCTCTATCATTTCACATATCTATGATGTTGAATTCTTTAATTTTTAAACCAATTAATTTTCAAATTAATTTTTAGAAGATCATTAATTCTTAAATAAATAAAATTCACCCCCAACCAAAACATATCAATTTCTATCATCCCATGTAGAACAAACAAAATGAATCAATGATAATAAAGGAAACCCCTTCATTTTCTACAAATCAATGTATATGTGTAATAAGATATTTACTAAGGGACACGAGTAATTTAATCCTAATATATAAAAAGTACATTTAGTCTACCAAAAAGGCCATTCCTTTAATGATAGTTTCATTAATCATGAAAATCCAAATCATAATAAACCAGGGGTTTTGAAAACCCATGGAATCTATTGAAGAAATATCTCGAACCTAATCAATATATAATTAAACACGCAATATTAACTTAATTTCTAAATCTACATAGATCCATATTCGTCTCTAGACTAGACCCCAAGATGGTATATAGATGGATGGGAGACCCAAATTTGTATATAAAAAAATATAATCAATCTCATTCATCTTAAAATATAACATACATCGACCACACAAGGGGAAAATTAATGGGGATAATCATGGAGGGTCTAAAATTATGCTAATTTATATCCATTTAGAATATTCTAATATGTACATGAAAATAAAAACAATTTTGAAGGATGATTAACTTTTTATTTCATTTTAAATTCCATTTAAAATCATTGGAAAAAATCAGTTATTTCTCTAAATTGATTCAGATTAAATCATCTGAAAAGTGTTTTAATGAATAAAAAACTCATTAAAACGACCCATTGTATAATAACCAACAATAAATTTTTTTGGAGATCAAAATTATTTATATTGAATTCATAATTATCCTTGGAGTATGTTATAGGTGAATTAATTTATAGTATGAATATAGGTATTTCATTTACATTACTTTTTTAAAATTATTATATCAGATACTTGTATTATTTTATCTTTTAATATTGTGGATGTCCAATTTATAGATATTTCATTAAATAATATTAGGAAAAATGTTTTTTGTTACCCTTGATTTAAGGGAAAAATAATTAGGAATTTTTATAGATTATTCTATTTCACTCATCATCCACCCATGATGATCGAGAACACCAATTACTTCAGTGGCAATTGGTTTTGAGTAATGATTTTAGTGGAAGAATGAGTATGCTCTGTATAAACAGATTTAATGATTATTTTTTATAGTCCTATATTTGGGTTTTGAGCTCAATGTTTCTTTTAATGGGTGTTCATTATAGATTTATGTTTTAAAATTATTTGTAAATTAGATGGTTGGTGTGTGGAGTGTCTATATTTCTCTTGAATTACACATTTCTTATCTTTTTATAGGTAGTGGTATTTAAATATTGGTTCCATTATTTTTTTTTATTTTTAATGATGTATTATCCATTTTACCATAGTTATGTTTCCTTATTGGTTGGGATGGATTTTACGGTTAAAAAAAATTATATGAGTGGCATGAGGATGGATTGTGTTACCTGAGAGAATAGGGAAAAACCAAACACATGACCATTATAGATCATTTGAATTGTTTCCAAACTGGAATATTGTCTCCTTGATGTTCCTGAAGTTATATGGACCACATAGTGATTGGGATAATCAATGTATAATTTGTTTTGAATTATTCACCTTTTAAATTATTCATCTTGAATTTATTGAATTAATAAGTAAAATTAATTATTCCACATAGCCTCATATCATGATAATTAAAAACATGAAAAATATCATCACACAGAATTTATAATATATAACCAATAACCTTACACAATTCCATGTCATTTTTACCCCCCAAAATTAAATCTTTGTTATATTAAAAACTTTTGTTACAACTAGGGTGAATTAATTCTTTCAAAAATATATTCCACTATTCTCCCTCAAAAAATTAACACCCAACAATGATTCCATTCAGTTTTTATGACTTTTAAAATCCATTTGAAGATAATAGTATAATGTAAAAATATGATCCTAAATGGAATGATTTTATTACTATTTTTGGATGACTCTAAAATAAAAAAAATAAGATCTCCCTCTAAGAGAAGAATTATTTGTAGGTGTGCATGAGTTTATATTTTAAGAACCTTATAAATAACCAATTGTGAATAAAACTATGAGTTACAAAACACACCCATATATTGTATGATTATAGGGCTTTTATTCCATAAACGTGATAAATATTTCATATTATCTATTGAGTTATCTCTGTGTATTATAATCATCCCACTAATTGATGTTAGTTATTATATATCACTTATAATACCACTACTGCCTTACAGTTCAACAAGTGTTATATATTTGATAACTACAAAATAGATTTATTCTCATACTGATGCATATATCAAATGATTGTATTATATTAATAATATAGAACATTCTTAAATCATACTTATAGGTAATTCTAAAATTAATAATCATTGTATATATCACCCTTCTGAATTCTCATTGAAATAACTTTCAAAACAAGAGTCATTTTCTCTATTCAAAACAATGGGACAAAACTTCTTCATTTTTATGTCGTATTTTGAATAATTTGTATCCCCTTTCAAATTTTTAAATAACTTAAGGGATTATGATCCATTTAATTACTACCCATTTGATTTCCAATTATTTATAGCCTCATCCTCTAATTATAATTCAAACAACATGAAATTAATTATTCTAAAAAAATCATATTCATTTACCTATAAAAATAATTAAAAATAATATTCTCATCATATATACATGACAGTAGAACTTCATACAAGCTACATAAAATCTATCTAATATTATTAGGGACCAACTCAAATCTGATTTCTTTATAATGTGTATGAGCTCACAATATACTTTTTAAGAAATACTATTGCTAGTATATTGGAGTTTATCTAGCACATGGAAGGTGCTCATTACAACATTTAAGTATATTATAATAATTCCAAATTTAATTCCATTACATTAAATTCATTGGATTTACAATAATATTATTCATTTATTATCCAATTAAACGATTATGATATTTGAAAATATAAATCAATATATATGCATTTCATTACTAAACTATGATAATTTTAGTTTCTATAAATCATTCCTAATATATATAGATACAATTCATTATTTAGTTATCAATTTTCTATGAAAATTATATTCTTATCATGGATTAAAATTTGTAGTATAATTTTGATACTTGAATATATGGATGTTTCTACATTAGTATAATTTAGGGTACGTTATAGAAATTGAAATATTGATCTATCTAAATGGTCCAAATTATCAATCATAAATTTCACCAATTTCAAAGTTTCTATTAAATGTATATAGAACCTCAATAGTTTTACTAGATTCCCTTAATATGATTTAAAGAAAACATAGTCTAACTTTGGGGCCATCCCATCACCTTAAACAACTCACAAAGCACAAAATGATGATCATACCCAAGTATATATATAGAGGTTTAAATAATCATGCTACTTTGCATCATTTCTTCCATTCAAACAAAATAAACATATTTTATTATTTAAAACTGACTCTTGAACCAATATTTTTTGATTTATTCAAGGAATAAACCTCCAAATTCCATTTACATGTAACAAGGAACTCCTGGAATAATCATATGGATTCACATGTACACATTACTAATCAGGACCTCAAATTACCATTCCCGATTCTAGTAAAATTCTATATGAATCATCTCCAAAAATATTTTAATATATTTACAAAAATATTATCATACTCATTTGGACCCCCAGGTAGTGATTTTTGACAATGTAAACTCACATTACATAGTCTAATATGAGTCATCATTTCTCTCTCCACCTCAATAAAAAAAATTAAAATGAAAAAAATATAGATAACACATCAACTCATATTCAGTAATAATGATCATCTTCGTTTCCCTTTCAAACCATAGTAACTATTTGTATCCACATAAAATAATTATGATTTCATATGGTTACCTAATAAAATAACCTCATTTAGACAACTATAAATCTATTTTTGGTAACGTAAGTATAAAATTAAAATATATAAGAATGTTTTATAATGATATCCATACAATCTACTACATGTGATATCATTATTGGAATATATATCTAGGTGATGTTCCAAAAAATATCAACAAAATTATATAACCTTATAGTTTGGTTATCATGAAAGTATCCTGAAATTATAGATTAAATAGAATAAGATATTTTAAAATCCAATATCAATATGATTTTACCCTCTCAATGGAAAAAATCATCTTCTATTCATGGTTGTTGAGATAATTTATGGCTAATCATTTTCCTTGAATCCCTAGAACTGCCTGACTCAAAATTCTTAAACAATTCCCCCTATGATATATCCAAACACATAAAATAATTAAAAATAAGGAGGGATTTATTTCATTCATTTATTAGTAAAATTTTGGCGATGATTTTTCTCTGAATCATACCCTCTTCTTTTTTTGGGCCATCATGGTTTTTTTACATTATTAAACTCATTCATTATGTGATATTTTTTCTGTCACCTCAGATGTTATGGAATCCTCATTTACATTTTTTATTCATAATCCTCATAGTTTCTCCAATGTTTTAACCCTGTCCATCTATATATGGATCTGATGGACTATGGGGATCATGGACACTTTTTTAATTCAACTATTCTCTTGGGGGTTATATCAGATATGGTTGGAAGGATGTTTAATGCTTCCCATATCTATTTCCTCTAGGGGTGTTAATATGGAGGAATGTCGACCGAAAGTGGACTTCATGGTTTTGTAACTTAGATATGCATCTACATTTAATAACATTTTTTCATGTGGTTTGATTTTGGTGTGATAAACCAATAATTTGATTCTTCAGGCATATTTTGACTTCATGGGTTCTCCATCAACAGGCTATGGTGTCACTCCTATTATGTCATACCTTGTGCATCCTCTTATAATATTGAAATAATTTTGTGTATTATTCTTATAGAGAATTAAAAATTTGTGGATCATAGTGATTTAGACTTTTATGGTGATCATGGTTATCTCACCATCATTTGGAGTTAAACCTTGTGGTTGTGTTTGTTAGGATGATTGAACTCTCCACCCTTAAAAAATCAATCAATTTTCCTGGTGATGGGATATATGATATGGTTATTACTGTTCTTAAATGATGACACTCAAGACTTTCAGTCAGTTTTATCTCCTGGAGTCTATGTGGAAGAGGATATAGTTAATCCTCTACCATAGTGATTTCTCATAAGTGTGGGTGGGGATTTTTCATTATTGAAAAATATTTTCTTAGAAGACCCCCACCCATTCATTTCAATTATCACTATTTTCGAAATGCAAAATATATGTATTAGTCTATACATTTAATGATTTCTTCCTTGGAGGGAATTGTGGAAGTAGCCCTAAATGATGATAAGGCGTTTTATGTTTCTAACCCAGATCCTCCAACAGATCAGGAGGGTATAATTATCATGAAGTTGTCAAATCCATATTTTGAAAAGTTTCTACATATACTAAGTGGAAATTCTAGTTTATTAATATTATACGTTGAGGCTCATGTGATAAATTTCAATTATTGATTTTTATTAATGGTGTCCGATGAGGACATTCCATTTCCAACCACCCACATTATGAAATTCTCCTATGTGTATCTTTTTCATATATATTAAACTATATTAAAATGACTTGTTGTTTATTATCCTATGGATTCCCCATTATATCCTTGTGTATAATTTCATTAATTTACCTTCTCAAATCTACCATGTTTTCATTACACAACTATGACATTTTAGTCATAGATCTCCCAAAAATAATTATCATAATGAGCTCATGAGTATAGATGACTCCATAAAGTAAAATAACATGGTCTTTAGTGTACCTTGATCATCTCTTACAATGACTCTATAAATATAATTAACCATAATGGTCTATCCTCTTTTCCCTTCAAAATTATACTCAAGATCTCCCCACTATAATGAATTATTTTTAGAGGTGAAATGGGGCACATTTGATCTCCCGGAACAATGTTACTAGGAGGATGAAGGTTCCGTATTTTTTCAAACCCAGCTACCTGTTTCCATGTCGATCATGTAGGAATGAAGGATTACCATACATAAATAGAGAGATCAAATGAATGATCTATATTTGGATGTAAGGCTAATAAATCTACAATTTTTTATGATTTTTGTGAAATAGAAATAAAATAGTTTGGACATGTCGTATAAATATTAATTTGTTTCCAATGATTCATGGTATTTGTATTTATATGTTCTTTCTATTATTGAACCAAATAAAAACATTTATCAGATTGATTCCATCACAAAACGGTTGGTTTTTTGAGAGTTCATGTAAGAGAATGAATGCAATTTTTTACCTTGATTTTGTAGAACTGTAATGTATTGGTGGAATATTTGGACTCTTAGGAACAATATTACACAACTAAAGTTTCCTTGAAGAGGATAGTTACCTTGTAGAGATCTTCTCGTTCTAAATGTGATGTTTTTATCAGATCAATTATTTCAATGAATGTATCATATTATCATGAAATAATCATTCTTTATTCTTATGTGCATATTCAATAATATTTTAGAAATATTGGATAAAAGAGATGTGAGGTTTAAATCAACCATCAAATGAAACAATTAAGTGATTTTTTTGTAGATAACAAATATATGGATAATTGATTATCATGTAGTATATTCACTGTGTGCAACAATCCCAAAGGGAATAGTGGTGTCCAGAGTATGATTAATTGATTCTTAGTAAAAAATTAAGGAATAGATTTATTGAAAAATAATTTTGTTACAAATATTCCAAGAGTTATCATTGATCATACTCCTCTTATAGATCCGCTTAAAAGGGACCCAAAAATATTGAGTGAATTTATTTTTTCACGTTCTTGAATGAGGTTGGATGATTTTTTACATATAAATATTTTCTCTTAGAATTAACCAGAAATTGTTAGTCCATTGGTTTTTCTATGGATGTGTTTGTGGTTCCTTTTGTATGATATGCAAGTGTTGATTTCAAGAATACTAATCCTTATAAAGTGCATTGAAAGAATATATTGTGTGATATTATAACATCATGGACACCTCTAGAAAAAATGTGATGATAATAAATTAATCATGTTGACTTAGACGAAAAGTGATAAATAAGAAAGATTTAATGTTATTGAATGTGTACGAAGGTAGATGTCTCATTAACTCATGATACAGGAGGGATATCACAATATAGAATTCATCTATGACTGTATCAATGAAAATATGGACTCTAAAATGATTAATATGATGTTATAGTGTGGGTCCTATGTGGGGGACATTAATGTTGCAGGGAAGGTGGATCTAGATCATTTTGACTAGTTTATAGCAATATCTAGATGCAGTAGTAATATATTGATAAACCATAATTAATTGAAGTATTTAAAATAATAAATATAAAAACATGTACAGAAAATGGATAATAATGAGTTAGAGTCAATTCCATGTGAGGAGGCATCCAATTATGTGGTATTTATTATACATCCATATATTGTGTCTAATTGAGATGTTTATCAAAGAAAAATTTATATTGCCACCTAGTATGTCATCAATGTAGAGGTTGATGAAGAACGATGTGATTTTTTCAATGGAGGGGTGATTCCAAGTATAGCTAGTACTTCTAAAGTTTTCCACGTAATGAATGTCCTACTTCCCATGTCAATTAACAAGTAATATCCATTTTATCTATGTAACCATTGTTATAAAATCCTTTCATTTATGTAAAAGATACGATTATTTCATATCCAAAGAAGGATTGTTGGAAATGTACAACATGACTTCATCAAATAGAGATGCATTCAAGGGGAAGTGTTGGATCAAAAAATGAATGGATGATGATATGGAAAATAATGATATGGGGTAAAAATTTACCATTAATTTTGATATTAATAAATTATATGAATATAAATAATCATGACTTATTATCTATGTTCTCAGGATCATCAGGATCAATGGTTGGTTATTCCACATGCCCGTTTGATGATACTCTTTACTATTGATACCAATTTCTTTAATTGGGAAGGGGTTTAGGGATTTCATGATGGTTCATGGCATTAGAAAAGGTGATAGAATATCCCCAAAAAAATCATCCTATCCCGGGATGAAATCACTACGAATATATAATGTTTTGATAAGGTTTTCACCCTACCATGATGGAATGAATCTATTAGAATCATTATATCAAATTTTATTGTTTATGAATAAATACTATATTTCATGAATGCTAGTGTTAGATCAATTGAAGGGATCATTAAAATTAAAGGGGTTTATGGGAATGATCGTTGGAAATATATTAAGAAAGTATTGATAAATGTGCACATATCAAACAAATTCTCGTACATATGTATCATTACTATGTTGAATAAATAAGGGAGGAATTTTCCTTACCTGTAAATTAAATACTAAGTAGATCACATATCAAATAAAATAATTAGGAAGGATTTATGCTAATGCATTATTGACTAGATTTTTGTGCACATTAACAAATGGAAATATTGATTCATTTATATAAGACTTCATATCATTTTAGTGAATTGTGTGATTACCTCAATTCCTATGCATATCATGTCAATTCTCACGGAACCAAAAGGAACTATTGACAAGATTGAAAATTCAAAGATAGATTCATATTTAAAAAATATAATAATGTCATACTCCAATAGGTGTGTTATAAGGGGATGGATAAACCCAATATCAAAGGGGGAATAAACAATAGTAAATTTTTTGATGCCATCAAATCCATGTAGACAAAATTATCGTGGGACATCATTGATGGAATGTTGTTACGGGTACAGTTTATGAAAAAGGCTTCAAGGAATACTACATCAAATTTGAAGAAAGGTTTATGAGTTCTATAGGATATAAAATATATATATTTAACACCAATGGAGCTGGTATTTCATGGCTCATTCAGTGGTAGGATGAGAGGTATCTACATTTTTAAGGGGAATTGGGAGCCTCCCACCATACACATTCTAGGGTTTCTGATAATGAAAATTTTATTTAATGAGGCTAGCTATTTTTCTACTTTCATCAACTCAATATTCTAGAAAATTCAATGGAATATATTCCTTCTTTTGATTTTGATTGATTGGATATACATGTAGACATTTATTTTGTCGTTATGGATGAATTTCTCATGTAGGGCTTAACTATAGGTGATGCATGTTAGTATAAGACAAAATGGATGTATTTTGATCCAATGGTGTAATGTTGTTCATAAAATATTATCTTCCTGGTTAAGATAAAGTGATACCAAGCATAACCCACTAATGATAATCTTTATAAAAATTTGATTTCTTTTTCATATTTTTTCTATTTTTGTTCTTCTCCAAGCCATGAATCTAAAAGGTATCATTTTAATACATGGGATTACCACAAAACAAGTAGTGTATTGTTTGAATAAAAATTAGTGTCACATATAGAGGGGATGATATCATTAATTCTGTGTAATACTTTTTATATTGATCTAATTTTAATATCATTGAAATAAAAGATCTGAACATGGTCTTTATTGTGACCTAATGTTACATATAGAATGAGAGAAAAAAACGAAACTGATGGATTTCTGTACTCCTTCCATTTAATGTAGGTGTGAGTGATATTTATGGTGGATTTACTAGTATACCCCATTCGTAGTGTTATAATCACATATTCTTATTATTATATTATTCACATGGTGGTTCATTATTCAAATGGGTGTGGATTAGATTATTTAGTAATGTGTTTATGATAGTGACCTCCATTGACATGTCTGATGTTAAATGTTGATGGATCATGCCAATAAATGGATATGAGAGGAGGAAACATGATTTAGGAAGGAATTTGGTCAGTACTATTCAAATTCAACATGTTATATGGAATGTGAATCTCTTTGGGAAATGAGGTAGGAGTTATAGTTAGTGGTATTTCGATGTTCCATATCATTATATTAATTTTAATGAGGTTGAATCTGATTCCATGATACTTATTGAGCTCATTGATGGTAAATGTAAATTATTATGGGATCTATCATACATAATCAGGATTAGATGAATGTTTGTTGACCAAAGTTTTAATTTTAGTCACGCTTTAAGGGAATGGAATTTTTATATGGACTCTTTGATAGACAAAGGGGTTCCTATTGAATACATAAAAAAATAATATTTTACTGAGTCCCTAAAACATTTCTCTAAACTCATTGTTAAGGTTTATTCCCTAGGTCTGCACCACATTCCCCCCCCCCTAATGTTAGTCTTGTATGGAATTTTTTACTTATTTATTAAAAAATAAAATTTCCAGTCACTCTTTATAGACCACAATATATCTTATTTTAAATGATACTTTAGAAATAATTCCCCATAAATTGAACATAATCATGTGATGGAACTTTTTTCCCCAATTATTATTTTTTAGACTCCTCCTATTGTCTATAAAATATCAATTCATATTTCCATATATCTAATAATTCTTTCTTCACATACACATATTTATCTGAATTTTGACATAACATACCACTATGTTTATTTTGAATCACTTATAAATGAAACTATATAGATCATATAATTTCAATGTTTTAATGTATACCTCATCTTTGTGACCTTAAAAACCATACATGACACATAAATTTTCATGAAAGTTTAATATATTATATATTGATTGATTTAGTGTGAATTTGGATAGGTATTATATCCACTATGTTTGTAAACATATATTATCACTAAATCTAATCCATATTTAATTCCACATTCCAAAAAAATAAATACTATATTAAAAATAATTATATTTTTTCCATTAATACAATAACACTTGAAAAATACCTGAATCATTGAACTTCTAATTTTTCTTACAAATATATCCATATTTATGTTAATGTTGTCATTTTTCAATGTAAGACTTATTTTATTCAGACGGGTAGTGGTTCTCCTTGATCATCTCTCTGTTTCATTTTGTAGATGATTTTCTCATATTCATCTAGTTATATCCTGTCTTATTTTGAATTTTCCACCTACTCTTTTAGAGTTAAATGATGAGTTTTTAATCTATATAGATAATCATTTAAAATGTTATTTATAATCATTATTATCGCAACATTTGGAAGACTATCATTTGTTCCCAATAGATTTTATGAAGTCTTGTATACCCATATTTAGTTCATGATGACAAATAAACATATGAAATGTGTAATTAATAGTTTTCATTATTTTCTATAAATTTTATTATCATGACCACCAACAGTTTTTCATATTTCAGAAATATTATTTTCTACATATTTATGTCATCAACATATGATACCTCTATTTTTTCAAAATCAATTTTTTTAAAAAATTTATTTATTAAAATAAACTATTTAAGTGGATTATTTTGCATTCTCAGTCTATATCTTCTTATTTTCATTCACATCAAGTGTTATTTTCTCAATACATGATTCTATTGTTTCTAATACCACCCACGTATTCTCAGTCATTCTTCTCCATCACGACTACTGCATATTGAATAATATAATTTATTAACATTTTTAAGGAAATTAACTATAACAACTATTGAAATACTCCATTTTTTATATTCATTATTACTCATTAAACATCAAAATATTCTAATGAACTATTTTATTTTTATCCATCATAATAATTTTTTATTTTTATTCCTTTTCATTTTTTTCATATCTTTGTACCAACCATTTAAGTTAATTTTTTGTAAAACATGAAGATTACTCAGAATAATATATTTTCAGAAAATTATTATCTTTTACATTCAATTGTCCATTTTTGAATCTATTTAATAAAAGAAGTATAATTTTGTTGAGATATTTTTAATCTATCTTATTAATAGAATTTCATGAATCAATATTTTTATTCTATTTGAAATTAATTTTTTCTACATTACATTCTAGGTCAATTTCACAATTGGTTTCATTTTTTAAATTTGGATCCTTTTTATTTTATTATCTAATATTTAATTATGATTATCTTTGATGTATATATCTTCCTATCATATAAATTTGAAAATATGGAATCAATTTTTTCATGGAATTTCGATATAATCATTTTAAAATGATTTAATACTATTATATATAATCAAATAATAAAATTATATTTACTCTAGTATTAAAAAATATCAAATATTTATTTATATTTTCATCATCAATAAATTTTATTGTTGCAAACTATGATCATCAAAACATGTACATTTTCTTCCGTAACATTGATATTCCAAAAATAGATACTTCATAGTTTGTACAAAACATATTTGGATTCATGGGGACCCATGAATGTGTTCTAGAAACAATTTTATAGAGTCAGTGAGATGGGATTTCTTTATTTTCCATCGATATATATATATATATCAATTTATTAGGCAATATTCATTAGATAATATTAAATTATAGGATTATGAAAAATATTAACCACATATATGATTTATTGGATGAGTGAAATTATATTGGTAATCATAGTATTCATCCACCTATAATAATTATCCCCATAAGATTTTAGAGACCCTGACTTTTTCATTGAATTAGTTCCCTACACATTCATTTCATTCATTCGATCATTAAGAGGGAAAATTTTCTCCCATACATATTGATGATTCATATCATTGATGTACCACTAAGAAGGGGGTATCAATGGTTTTATTTTCATGAAATATTTACTAGTATAATTAATAATGATGAACAGGTTTTGTTCCATGATCCACCCAATAAATTATCGCATCCATAACGTTTGTGTAGTAAATCGATGAATGATATCGACCCATAGTATTTACAAGGTTCTTCCTAAAATCATACCCCATTCCATTGTTTTTATAACACCAAAAATAAGGATTCTACTATATCATCACTGAGTATATTAAAAAATGGATGTTCGAATCCTATCAATATAATGTTCATTGTGATCCCCTTGACATTTTAAAACCTACATAAAATCTATAGTTTTCCCATCGATTCGATAATCCATTATATGAAGTCAATATCATCTAAAACCACCAATATAGAATTAAAATATCTTATTACTCTCTATGGTTGTTGCTTCACTATAATTATATATCTATTCATTCTTGAGATGATGGATCATCATTACTATAAATGTATAGTCTTCAAGAACATTAATATCAAACATTAGTGTTTATCAATGACAACAGTGTCACTCACTCAAATTTGGATGATATAAGACCACTGTATTCATTATACACTTGAAATTTTTCTTCTCCAGTAACAAAAATCTTGGAGTCACACTCATCTCTTCCTTTGATAATAGAAATTATTTGGATCCATAATATTTCTCAAGTAATTTAATTCTTCATTTTTTTAACAGAGTCATCATAGATTTATTTTCATATAGGAAATTATATTGAATTATATTTCTATTTATATACTTTCGAATATCCTTAAATATTTATAGAATTAAGTATTTGTATAAAACTACTTTGTATATTTTAATATTAGAAATTATTTTTAAAATACCATTTAAATATCCATTCATATTCTCAACTAAAATTCCATGGAGGATTGGTCTTCATTCTCAGATGGTATTTGGAAAAATAAAAAATATTGTGTCCTCTTTAATAATACCAAAATGACATGGGTTCTTGTTAATTAATATTTACATGGTTTTTAATATACTAATTCCTCATCCCAGATTTTTATTTCGTGAAACATCAAATGAATTATTCACAAGAAAATTTTCTCTATATGATTCTCTATATAGTTTTCATGAATCATATTCTCATCTCATTGGAATGAAAGATGATCTTTAAAAAATTTATATAATAATGAACCAGTAATATTCATGGATATCAAAACTCTTGGAAATTCTCATCCATATGAGATCACTCTATACTTAAATATAATTATCTTTCAGTATATTGGAGTTTATCCATCTTATGGTAGGTTCCAATAGGTACTTGAAGGATTGATATGACTATTCATCTTCATCCTATATTGATTTCCATTAATTGGTCTTCTGATAATCAATTAGAATCATTACCTAGTAATACAATTGTAAAATATTTTTATATAAATCCCAAAACAATAATAATGTATTTCAACAAATGCAATTTTTTATTAGGTAAATATCAATCATTATATATGTATATAATCAATTATGTCATCCTAAAACACCAATGATAATTCCATGCATTTATAGGATTTGAATACACTATATAATATAGATATGTGCATTTTCAAATGTCACTTAAATATACACTAAAGCATAAGAAAGTGAAATGTTGATTTATATAAATCATTCAAATTACCATATATAAATTGAATCTACATGTGATATCCTCTTTTTTGGTTCCCATATTTCAATAATTTTTTATATTTTGTGAAAATATTTTAAAACAATATTTCTCTAATCATATAGTCATATTAGAACCTCAAAAACATATGAAACTAAATATCCATCATCCACAATATTTTTTATAACAACATCAATACTTGTAATCATATTGAAGAATAAATCGATTCAAATAAATACTCCATCCTTAATATATTCATATTTTTCTTGATCTTACCCATATGAATTATTTATGTAAAAAACATTTCCATTAATTTTCCATGTATCATGGACAAAACCCAATACAATTATAACTATATAGTTTATAACCATACACCAAGAACTATAAATTATCACATAAAGATATATTAATAACAAATTAATTCAAACAAATTTATAACAATATAAAAAAACAATTTTAATAAGTCATGTATAGTTATGCATCCCATTTTTTCCTGATATTTAGGTATCCGTTAATTGAGTACCCATTATGGGGGATAATACAAAGGGACTTTGAAATATTTTTACATGTGGTTCAAGGTTTTGTTCTGTAATTGTTTCTGTGTTTGTTTGGAAATGGGATTTTTGTGAAAATTTTGGAATTCATAAAACATTGGAATTTAATTGGATTAAGGTTTCATTTAAAATATTATATATTGTTTTTTACTAAAAATGCATCGTTTTATAAAAAATGAGAGTTTGTTACTATAGTAATATGTTGATGTTAATATTTCTATATAAAATATTTTTTATTATGGTCACTAGTAGATTTTGAAATTATGATATTATGAAAACAAAATTCTAAAAGAGAATTTTTTTTATTTGTCCTGATTTAATAATATGTATAGTATAAATTCTATAAAAAATGGTTTTGAAATATGTTATTGATAATTTTTTATGAGATATATTATTTTTCATTTTCCTCTAATTAATGGAGGGGCCATTTACATTGACATGTGGGACATACTATATTTTATTTAATGTATCATGATATTTAAATACCCCTCCAAAAATGTTATAGAAGTGATGTATGTTTTTTATTAGGGAATGATCTCATACTAGATTCGATTACATTGTTTTTTTTATTTTCAAAAGTGGATAGCCCTGGCCAAACTGGGAATTGGTTGGTGAGTCTAGAATCTTTCTTTAACTTGGATATAGTTCAATTATTCATGAACTACTGTCCAAAACATTTCACAGAGGCCTAGGATTACTGTGAATGTGTGGAAGGAACGTAGTTCACTACAATACGAGTCTATAAATCACTATTCTAAGTTTGGTCATTTCATTTTTGTGATTATATTTCTGTTTCTTGGAGGTTCCTATAATATTTCGAGTAATCCCTATTTTTAATTGTGTTTTGGGTGATTCTACAATGATGCATATGGCGAGATGGAAATTTTGTTGGTTCACATGACTTAGTGGTATTCATATTCCTTGTGGATAGTATTTTGGAGTTGGTTCCATGGGGATTTTTGGATATTGTATGATTAATGATGGAGAAAATGGGTTAAATTATTAGGTAGATAGGACCAATATTTCATTAAATAATCACCTGAGATTTCTGATTTCATTATGGTTTATCATACGATAGTATATTAATGATTGATGTCCAAATTGTTTGTACGGTGCATTATGACACAGGTCCTAGAACAATGTTTATTTTAGTAAGATCTAATAGTTGGATGATTTTATAAACATATCTTATTATTGACAATTTATTAATTGTGGGTTTAAATTTTGATTCCTTAATGGAAGTTGTGATTTTTTTTGTTTTAACATCTAGGTTATTTTGATTTTGGGAAATTCCTTCCATTATGGTGTTGTCTCTACTAATGAGTGATGTGTTATTGTCCAAATATTTCATACAGAGACTATGTTTTGATAAAAACCTAAGATGTTTATGTTTTATTTAAACCTTAAATCCCATATTTGATTGTAAAATCCTACTTAGAGATGTTGGGTTTTTTATAGGGATGTGATTTATTGGCCTTGAATAATAGTTCTTATGAATTACCATATAATTAAGAAACAATAATTATGTATTTATTTCATAAATATTAAAAAAATATAATTCCAAAATATCATGAGTCCTAGATCTTTTGGGTTGTTAGATAGATAATAAATAAACTAAAACATGTGTATAACTCCATTATTTAAATACTCCATAACATGCCCTTAAATTTCTAATGGTATTCCTAAACTACAAGGTCTAACATGGTCACATAAATAAGAAATTGGTGAGATGTAAAGACCAATTAATTATTAATCAAATAATTTCATAGGGTAATTTATAACATGTGATCAATGAAGAATATCATGTTAACAATCAATGGATGAGATTCATAAAATTGAACATTCATGATTGATATTATATGTTAACAAAAACGTAACATGGCAGTGTGGAAACAATATAAAACATGAAATCATAAGAATAACTCATAGATATCAACTAATACATTATGAAACATATTTCATAAGATAAAATCTCACCAACCACTATTAGAAACTAATGGGATAAAAAAACATTACCAAAAGCATTGGATAGATATTTATTTTCAATCCAAATCATGACATTCTTATCATGCATGTGCATAAATATATTGCAATGATCATTTAATGTAATGATGTCATTAATTAATTTTATAACATTTATATGGAATGTGTATTACATGGATATCCCACTAAATGAATAATATTTTATTCTATGTAAATATCCTTGGGTGGATATGGGGACAGTTATTCAAAATAAAAATTCATGGCTTAAAAAAACTAGATATTTGTTTCTGTATAACAGAAGTATATAAAGGTTCATGAAAGGGTTCAATGAGAGTTTTCCTATGCTCATACATAATTTTATTAATATTAAAAACAATAATAATTTACAAAAACAAATTCAAATATGAATAATTTGATATCAAAAATATTAGTATACAGAGAGGACTATAATTTAATAGAGGAGTACATCCATTATATTGAGATGGATCTTATAAAAACGTGTGAGGTTATTATTAAGAGATTAGGAAACAATTATAAGTCTCTAGATAGGGAATGTAATAGAAACAACAAGTACCTTGTTTAATTATGGATTATGAATGGGAGGGTTTGGTGGATTTTAATCAAAAATGAGTAGATAATATTTTTTTATTTTATAAATAAAATGATTTTAATTTATATAATTAATTAATAAAACTCTAAAACATTCCCATGGGTTTTAACATATTTTATAAAAAATATGAGTGGAAATAAAAAAATTTAGGGATTTGAACAATAATCATTATATTAGTGCCCTTATTAATTTGTAATTATGTAATGTTTATAATGAATAAATTTTTATACATAAAAATGAAAAAATGGTTTTACATGATCCATTAATTGTAAAAAAAATAATAATAATATATTTAAAACACAGTATTTTATATGATATATATATATATTATCAATGATGATTTTTATTGAATTGATTACATCTATCGTGGTCTATTATGATGTCATAATATAGACATAATATGTTAGTGTGAATAATTTTGAATAAAAAAACTCATCTTTATTAGAAAATTATGAAAAAGTATCAATTGAAAAATTTCAATATAATTATTTTAAAAATAATAATATATTTTTAAAAATCATTTTTGTAAATAATCAAATGTACAATTTTCATAATAAACCGTTATTTAATGTTCAATAATTTATTTTATGCTTTTGACCACATTAATACTTTTATAAGAAGTACATTAGAATAAATTAAATAAATCTATAAATATAATTTAAATAATCATTAACTTATATTTTAATTTTTCATAAAATATAATTTATTTAAAAATTCCTTGAATTTATCAAATGAGGGTCTTATTTGAGATGATATAATTCCCAATAATAATTTTTTTGATTTCATCGTCAAAAAATATAACATTTATCCAAATAATTATATAAACATTTATAATTTAATTATAAAAAAACATAAAAATATTAATTACCTTAAACGAAATAAATAAAATCATATACTAGATTCTAGATACAAAAACACTTATTACACTATCATAGCCTTGATGATGTGTTGTGTGATGTAGGAATATTCTTGGGGTGGTTCGGTGAATATGTATTACATTAGAGCTCAATGTAATTTAATTCCTCATATAAATTGTTCCACTCATGTTATAGTTAATAGATGAATACATGGACTTTCTCAAAGAAAAATCATGTTAATCCAACCCCATATAAAACATTTATAAATGGGATTAATATAGTGTGATCTTTCTATTCATGGTCAATGCTTATACACTATTTGTCAATTGGATTTTCATATAACCATTAATATAAAGAAATAATAATGGTTAATTAAAATGGCTATGATATAAATAGTTGCGATGTTTAAAATTCCATTAAATCCAAAATTATAAAACATATAATTATCCAAAATAATAAAATTAGTTCATCTATTTTCTATAAAATCATTTCTTTATAAAATAGTTATTAAATTGAAAATGAAATTTCATTTATAATATAATGGATAATTACATTCTTCCCCCTTTAGAAATTTGACCATCAAAATTTCAATTCAAGCCATAATAAATATAATGGTACATCTAGTTCACTACCTCTTATAGTTCCCATTTTGCTTCCTCAAACATCTATTTCTATCATAACACATTAACATTGATAGTTTTATGGATTTTTAGAATATTTTATTTATGGTTTAATATATTCACCGACTGATCCTCATATTAAATTTAATTCCTTATTTTTATCAACTCTTCATTTAGTAAATTTTAGGTTTCTTGTATATAATTAATTAAGAAGGATATAAGGAATACATCATGTGCATGAGACATATTGGGTTGAGTGACTCTCAATATTTTATAACTCCAATGTTATCATGAATCTCGAAGTGGTAATGAATCTTAGTCTAGTATTTACATTCATTAACAAAATCATGAAATTATTTGATACTAATGTATAAAAAAACATGTTACATAAAACATAAAACTCATGGAGTCATTTATTATTATTGGCATTGATTTTTGTCATCCTTTTCCGATTTTATATTAAATTGAATAGTTTTAGAAAATATATAGTCTCATTGTCATTCTTTATATGATTTGATCATTAGATTTCAAATTCCAAGACATCACCCCATGAATGACCTCATGAAGATCCATTTTATTGTTATAATAGAAATTATTTTTATAATACATTTTCACTAGTGGAATGTGTTGTTCCCAACATCCTATAATATTAATTTAAAATGATATCATAATATCCTGTCATGTATTAATAGTGATTACAAATTGATCACATTTTTTCAGGTGATATGTAGTAATAAAACCCACCTTTATATCTAATTCAAGCTAGATATTCTTCAAACCATCATGGAAATCCTTATATCATAGTAAGTATAATGGAGAGTGTAGCTCTATATAGGAATACCAATTTTTTTTGAAAATAATTACATATTTATTGATGAATAATGATTCATGGATATAAATGAAATGTGAAAACATTTAATGGTGATCAGCTTCAACAAAAATGGAATTATTTCATGTAGATTTCTAGGGTGGTCCTATGAAGAAATAGTGGAGACCAAGATGTGTTTTGGTTTTATATTTCATCAATCATTAGGTATGTTGAAGAAAGAAAGGATGGTGATGAACGATTATTCATAATTAAAGAGATTAAAGAGGTTTTTGGTGTGATTGTTGTTTTTTTTCAGGGTTATACGTTTTTCTTGATATAGGAAATGTATTCTAATTCTCTTTGATTCTAGATAAAATTATACTATTGGTGGTATTATTAGAAATAGGAATCACTGTGAAAGTCTATTATAATGAGAAGAAGAATCTTTGAAAGGTAAAAAAATTTACTATAAGTAGATGGAAAATTGGAATCACATTGAATGTCCATTATAATGAGAAGAATCGTCTCTAAATGTGAAATCATATTGGTGGAATTAGTTTGTTATCTGATTCCCTCTAACCATGATGAGATAAATGTGAATGTTTTATGACATAATTAGTGACATTGTGACTACTATTGAATTATTGTGAAATTTATTTTTAGATTTTTATTTCATATAAATCATAAGTTTTATTGAAAACATTTGATGAAATCTTGATAAGAGAACGGGGTAGTGAAGGAGATGCTACCAATCGGAAATGATTCGTTCTCAGATTTTTCATATATGTAAAATAGGGTTAAATAAGTTTTACCAATTAATTTTTAAAACAATAGTATCCAGAATGAAGAGGCATTGTAGATTGAAGAAGCTATATCAATAAGAGGAGAATAATATAAAATCAATTGTTTTTCATAACAATTGGTTTCCTGGTTGAAGAAAAATACACAGTTCTATTTTTAAATGTGGTGCTAATAAAATTTTGTGTCGATGAAATGTGGTGTTGATTATAGGTAATAAAAATTAATGGTGTTACCGATTAAAGTCGGTACTAATAAAATGTGATTCTGATGAATGGCGATGGTGATGAAAATTGGGGTAGATTGAAAAGGGTTGATGATAGAAGAGTAAGAGATGGTGCTGATTATTTTTCAAAATGATTGTATCTGAGTTAAAATGAAAGAATAGACATGGTACCGATCAAATATTATTCTTTTCATATTATATTGTATCATATCCAAGAATATCAACATTTTTAGATTGTATTGTATCATATCTAGGAATTTTATCTCATTTGGATTTTTTGTATCATATCTCAGTAGTTCGTCATTTTTAGATTGAATCTTATCATACCTATAAAATAATCATAACTTGGAAATGATCGTACCCATGAAATGATCGTACCTATAAATTGTTGTACATAGAAATGATCGTTCACAAAAAATCATTGTACCAAAAAAATAATTGTACATAAAATATGGGTCATTATCAAATTTTAATGTATCGTACCAAGAAATTGTAACTAGAAATAGTATGCAGAATATTTGTAACCAGAAATTATCTTAACCAGAGTCGATCGTATCCCATAAGTATTATACTCTTATTTGTTTTAAAATGAATTCATCACGTGGGGTAAAATTTTATGTTGTTTATTATCTTAATATTAAATTTTAATGGGGACAAGATCCATCAATTCTACAACAGAATATGAATTTTGTATTTTATGTGAATAAAGAGTTGTGTCATGAAAAGATTTTGGTGGAATGAATGGAACATTACAACTCATTCCAATTGATGTTAGATGATGATAAATTTGTTCCTCATTGAATTCAAATTCATTAATGTAGTCAAGATTCTAGAACTTGTTTATTGAAGGATGTATTGTTTCTCAATTGGTTCAAGTGATAATAAAAGTGAAGAAGATTTATGAATGATTTGTTGAGTGGGATTTAAACATTAATTTAGAACATTTTAATTAATATATGTTTTGAGAATTGTATTTAACATTCGCCTTGAAGAATCGACTCAGTTGATTAGACCCATATATTCCTAACCACTGAAATTGGCATTAATAATTGAAATGAGAGTTCAAAGAATATGAGGTGGAGATTGTAAGAGTTTCTAGAAGAATTTATAAGGGTTGACCAAGTCATGATTTCTGTGAGATTTCATGTGAAATTTAAATGGGGGAGAATTTGTGTTAGTGGAAGCATTTTGGGATTCTATCATAAACTCATTTTGGGTCACATATAAAAGGGTCATATGTAAATTGTACTTTCTGATGATGTTTGTATTGTACACCATAGAAGAAAGAGAATATCCATGTTTTTAGTGAGATAAAGTTATATAGTTTTTTGTTTTCATTGAATACATTTCGACTGGGATTGTATTCGGATAGGGTTGTTATGAGGCTGATATTATTTGGAATATGATTTTCTATATTGGGTATCACCATATTGAATATTTCATGACTAAGAAAATATTGTACTGAGTTTCGTCATACTCAGGGATTGATGTGGTGCTGATTCATTTCCATTATAATCTCTTATAAAATCGGATAGAGAGTGTTTTTTTGTAAGAATTACACTAAAAAAATATTAGACTCTATTTTTTTAACAAAATTCCATGTTGTTCTTACCTTTCCTATGGGTAAGGAATTGATTAATTTTATTTCAATTTAATACACTTTTTGAATTGAAAAGAAGATCAGGTTACACAAGTTGTATCAAAACAGTTTTATACTCCTATTTTGCTAAGAGGGTGGGCACTCCCTATTTGGATTGTTTCATAGTGATAGATAAGTGTAAGGGTACATCCAACTAATTGTAATAGAATAATTTTTTTTCATAGATGATTGTATGGTATTGGATCATTTACAAATCATAACAAGAATGTAGATGTTTTTATTGAATATCGAACCTTTTAAATGATTGTGTTCTTTTGTATATGTGTTGATTTTTTTCAATGTGGAATTGAAATCTCAAAAAGGAGTCGAATTTTATATCAGGTGAAAAGAAACATAAAAAAATAGAGTATCCCGAATTCACCCACCCCTCTTAGTGATATAATACTCTGACTAGGAACTTTCAATTGGTATTAGAGGCGGGTTTCTATTTCTATTCATTGCTAATTGAGAACATAAACAATGTGAATAGAAATTGTATTTCTATCTTAGATGGAATTAAATATCATATCATTAAATATAGAATGATTCTATATCTCATGTCTATCAGTTTTGATTTTCTTGATGTTGAAATAGTTGGTTTTCCTCTCTTTGATGATAAAACTCCACTTATAGTTATTTACAAGAGTCATCTTGAGAATGATGTAAGGAAAAATAATATTATGTTGTCAACACTTTGTGAAAGTTAATTCATGAGAGTAAAATTTTTTTACACATCCAAATGTATATGGGATAAATTTAAAAACATATATGTAGTAAATACAAGAGTGATGAAGGAAAAGTTACAACATGGAGATTGAGTTATTATGATCTCAAGTTAGATGATCATTAATATATTGGGGGATTTTTTACAATGGTAAATAACATATTAAGTACTATAAGATATCTTAGTGAAATGTCGGATGATTCTACTATGGTTGAAAAGATCTTCAGAATCAAAACTGACAAATTTAATAAAAAATATTCTTCATTAAAAGATAGATATCCTAAAACATTATCTCTTTGTTACTTGCATAGTACTCTCATTACATATAAAAGGATATTTCTATGAATGTAAAAAAAATTTATAGATAATTGTCTTTCAAGGCTTCCAATAAATAAATGAATAATATTAATGAATATGAATATGGAGATTATGACATTGAAAATGAGGAATGTAAAAAATATTGATTCAATTTTTCCTGGTTTTATATGAATGAAAAAAAGGTACAAAAAGAGCTAAAGGTAAAATTATAGTAAATAGTTTTAGATGTAGAGAAAATTTTCATTTCATTACAATTGTCCTCAAAGAATAAGTGAAGAATAATGTGATGAATAAGAAAGGGAAGACAAATAAAGAATTCCAAGAAGATCATAAATGATAAAGGATGAGAAAAAAATTCTTGTCCAATATAAAAGATAAGAGGTTCTCAAAAAAGAAATAAGAGATGTATTTTTTCTATGGAATATGATAGTGAGTATATTCAAAATGATGGAGAATATAAATCATTCATTTAAATTGATAATGAATAATATTCTTCCAATAATGAAAGTAGCTATGTAAAATAAGATCAAGAATGTGAAGCTAAATCAAAAAAATTCATTGAACGTGTTGGGGATAATACTTTTATTGAAACAATGAATGATGATGAATTTAGAAGCATAAACTTTGATGAATAAGTTACTAAACATGTTAATCATTGTAAATAAGGATTTAAAGAATACATGAGAACCATCAGAAGGATTGAAATGAGAAACAATCGGTTTGAAGATGAATCTTCCTCAACATGAAATATATGATATTTTATCTAAGAGAAATAAAATATTGGAAAATATATTGATGATATTAAAAAAATATATTCTAAAAGAAAATAATCATAATGATTATCTGAAAGTGATGTTGAGGAAAAATGAGTAAGAGTTGGGACCTGTCCCACAAAAGTTATCTGAATCAGAATTTATAAATACAAGTTTCCCAAACACTGTATCTAAAATTAGACGATGTTATCAAAATTTGAAAACCTAAGAAGAATCAACCAATGTTACTATCAATGGGTTATATTAAGAATGTAATTGTTTTTTAAAAGAGAAATGTTAGTAATGTTATGTATGTGCCCAAGACCAACAAGGATGGGAATATAGAAGTCTCAAAGAAACCTGAGTCTAAAAATGTTTTGGAAAATTTCGAATATACAAATGTTTCCAATACTTATGGTTCTGATATTGTTAAAACTAAATGTAAGGCTCTGATTTTTAACATAATTTATCTTTTATTTTAAAAGAAAGAGAAAACTTTGGCTGAGAAAAACATTCACAATTCTAGGCAGTATCGAATTTTCAAAGGTAAATACTCCTTTAATGGATATTGGTTGTATTGTGCCGGATTTGAACATACATAGAATATGTGATGGTTCAACCAACAACACTATGATTATTCTACATGTTATGGAAGGCATGGTTTGAGGGGGAGTAATCTCTTTCAAAAGAAGAAGTCATAGATGGTTTTTTTATTTAAATCTATGAAGAGTGGTGTAAATATTGACAATAGTTTCCAACCATTGGAATCTATTTTTATAATGAGTGAGAAACCCAGAAACCATGCAAAGGGATGACTTGTTTTGTAACTATCTCAACAAAATATTCATAATAATTCGAATAATCCAGATGTTTTGGATGTCAAGAAAGTTAGATATGCTAAATTTCAAAAGAAGGAGTGCATAGTTGTTTGGAAAGAACACATTTACTTGGATATAAAATTGAAGGAATCCAAAAAATAAAAGAAGATTTGATGAATTAGACTTCGGAATATATGAGAAATGCTAAAAAATGAGTCAATAGATTTTGATGATGTGAAAGAAATCCATTATATCAATACATGATCAACTAGCTTTCGAATGGAAAATATATTAATGTACAACTTGGAACAAACTAATTATAAAAAAAGATCTTCCAAAAGATGAATAATATTTTTCAACCTCATAAAAATATTTGTCATCTATTAAAATACATGAGAAAGATGTACAAAAGGGTGAAATCACATCCAATGAAAAAATCTATGAAGAATAATAATAAGAATGAAAGACTGAGGTAGGATTCTTAAACTGAATATTGATTCTAACAAACAATTTAGGTTCCTCCTTATTCCATATATCTTTTAATACTTCTACTAACATAAAAGTAATTGAAGGAGAGTAAATAAGGAAGATATAATTGATGAGTTTCCTACATTTCTTGAAAAATAATATAATGAGGGAGGGAAAAAAATCTTGAATGGTTTTTAATTTTTATACATAATAACATTCTAATGTGTTTGTTGATATGGATGAAGCATACTTTTGTTATAGATAATATCCATCAGGGTTTTCCCTCAGTCATGAGAATGTTGAAAGATGTTTTGAAATGTTATTACATGAAGGTTGGGTTAAGGAAAACAATGATCACCTTAACTATACACTCTTTTTTTATAAACCGGGTTCTCCCATGTAGACATAGGGTTTTTTAGTTAATGGTTCTTGGTTTAGAAAATCATGTTACACCATTGTTAAATAAATGTCCCAACCTTTATAAATGGAGATCATTTATGAATAAGGGAGAAAATTTTCATGATTCACCCTTTGATTTTGTTTTTCAATAATAGTGTTAGACATGAAAAATGGGGAGAGGTGGAAGAAATAAGGGGAGAATGAAAGGAAACAATACCACTCATTGTTTTTATTGAATTGTTTTATGTGGAATTGGAAACAAATACAAACAAGGAAATTTTCAGCCCCAAATTGTGCATTGATTTCATTTTGTTCAGTCAATATGAATGATGATTAATGAAGGTATGTTGATTAATGAGAATTCAGAATGAAAGTGATAGAAATAGGATTTTTTTGATAGGTTTTTTGTTTTGTGGGTGATAAGTTTTTCTTGAAAAGATGAAAAGTATTCCGACTCACATGGTTTTTGGAAACAATTGTACTACTGGGGATGTTGGTAGAATTAAGAATCATTGTGAATGTCAATTTTAATTTGAATAAGAAAAATTTAAAGTGAAAACATATTTATATAAGTATATGGAGAAATAGTAATCACTATGAAATTTCATTGTAATGAGAAGAAGAAGCTTTAAATATGGGAACATCTTGCTGGAAGTAGATTGTTATTAGCTTCACTATGAATACGATGATAAATATATGTTTTTTTCTATATAATTGGACTAACTATAACTACAATTAAATTTATTGTGACATTTCTTGTCTGATTTTTATTTCATATAACTCACAAGTTATATTGAAAAATTTGATGCATGCTTGAAAAGAGAAAGGAAGAGTGAAAGAGATGTTACCAATCATAAATGAATTGTATTCAGATTTATCATAAATGGATGGTAGAGGAAAATAAGTGGAACCGATTTTTTATCAAAACAATCATATCCAGGTTATAGAGGTAGTTCCAATTGAATAAGTTGTATCGATAAGAAGAGAAATAGATAATATCTATTGTTTTTAAAAACAATTAGAATCAGGGTGGAAGTAAAACAAATGGTGTTTTTTTGAAAAGTGGTGCCAATAAAATATTTTGATGATGGAATGTGGAGTTGATGAAAGGTGGTACCAATAAAAGGTGGTAATAATGGAAGGTTGTGCTGATGAAAGGTGATGTCGATGAATGGTAGCACTGAGGAAATGGTTACTGATTGAAAATGGGTGCTGCTAAAAGAGTATGAGATGGTGATGATTATTTTTCAAAAGTATCGTAGCTGAGTGAAAGTGAAAGAATAGATATGGTACTCATAAAATATCACCCTATTAATATTTTATTATATCATATACAGGATTTCATCATTTTCAGATACTATTGTATCGTATCTGGGTAGTCCAATGCTTTCATATTGTTTTGTATCATATCTAGGTAGATCATCATTTTTGTAATGTATTTCATCATAAACAGAAAATGATTGTACCTAGGAAATGATCATACTAGAAGTAGGATCATTATGAAACTGTAAAATATCATACCCATAATTTGTAACCATCAATCATATGTAGAGTAATCGTAACTAGAAATGATCATAATTAGAAATGATTGTATCCAGAAATTTTCATACACTAATTTATTTTCAAATGACTTCATCAAGTGGGGTATGAGGCAAATTTTTTTGTGTTGTCCTCATATGATATTTCAATAGATCAATGTTATATCAATATAATATGATAATAATAAGTTTGTATTTGAATTAAATAAATAGTTGTTTGAAGAAAAAGACTTTGCTGGAATGAATGGAATGTTACGATACATTACCATCAAAATTAGATGATGATAAAGATTATCCTCAATGAATTCATTTTCATGATGGTAGTCCTTATTCAAGCATTGGTTTTTGAATGATATATTGTTTCTCATGAGGAGGAATAGAAAATAAAATTGAATAAGATTGTTTAATGATTTGTCTAGGGGGAGCTGAACATTCTTATTCATGATTTTGATTCAAATTGGTTGTGTGAATCTTATTTAGCAATCACCAAGTGCAATAAAAATAATTTTTCCATACCCATGTATTACTAAAAATAGGAATCAACCTCATTAATTGGAATGGGTGTTTGAAGAATAAGATGTGAATATTTTGGATGTTTTGTGAAGAAATGAGAAATGTTGTAAAAATAATAATTGCTCTGATATTTTACGTGAAATTATTATATTGGTGAATTTGTGTGAGTAGGGAAACATTTTGGGATTCCCACATAAACTCATTTTGGGTCACCTATTAAAGGGAAAAAAGTACATTGTTCTTTGCGTGATGCTTGCAGTGTACACCGCAAAAGAGATAGAAGCTCCATGTTTTGAGTTAGAGAAAGTGATTTCAATTTTGTTTTGTATTGAATACATTTCGACTGGTATTGTATTTGGTAATGTTTGGAATCATGATGAATTAATCTGAACAATATTTTCAGTATTTTGAATCACCGTATTGAATATTTCATGACTGAGGACGTATCATAATAAGTTTCATCGTACTCAAGGATTGAAGTGGTGTTGATTCATTTTTATTATATTATATTATAAAATAGGATAAGGAGTATTGTTCTGTATGAATTGGACTATGAGGAATCGGCCGTAGAAAAGAACAGACTCAGTGTTTCATAACAAAGTCAATGTGGTTCTTAGCTTTCATCTATGTAAGGAATTGATGAATTGTATTTCAATGCAATACATTTGATGAATTGAAATAAAGCACTTGACACATGAGTTGTCACAAATAAAATTATTAACCTATTATGCTAAAATGGTTTACACTCATTAGTGGTATTGTTTCATTGAGATACACGAGGAAAGGGATAATTCCTACTCATTGTAATCCATTGATTGTTTTCATTGTAAAAATTATTGTAGTGGGTCATTTCCAAACCATACCAAGTACATTGCAATTCTTATTAAATAGTGAATCTTGTAAATCTTTGTGTTCATGTGAATGTGTGTTGAGTTTGTTTTTTTAAGGTAATTGAAATCATTAACAGAAGGTGAACGTTTTTTCAATTAAAAAGAAACATAATAGAAAGCGAGTATCATCGATCACCCCTTCCCCTCTTAGTGATATAATACATCGACTCAGGACTTTCTGAAATCAAATTTTGTGTGTACTCATTTCAATAATATTATAATAAATTGTTACATAATATCATTATAATTTTTCATTTGTCCTTAACATATTGGAATAAAAATCATTATGATTCATATTCTGTAATATAGCTTTTAAGGTTATCCCTCCATATTTATTTATATCATATTTATATAACGATTAATGATTAATGTATGAATAGGGGACTATGAAAAAAGAGAATTAACATGAATTATCTTAATAAGATCTTTTCTTAATGGAAAAAATATCTAAGTCCAAAACACTATAACTCAGTCATTATAAATTTTAAACTATATAATTGTTTCTTCGTTATTTGGTGCACCTCAAAATCTTTTTGTTCCTTTATGATCATGTTAAGAAATGATAGTAAAAAATTATTTCATAATTCTTGGATGATGATAGTTTTATTATTATAATTACCATATTTTTCATGTATGGGACAATTGGTTCCCATTTCCACCATCTTAATTGATATGTTCGTGGGATTTTTTCGTCTTAAGTAATCATCGACATTATTCACTATCCATTGATGGTATGGGATATGAAAATCATAATGATTGATCATATTTAACCTCCTTCATTAGAGCATATGTATATCTTTTTTTAAACATATAATTGATGATTTAATGATCAATATATATGTAAAACTTCGCCATTAATAGATAATGGATATATATATTCATCAAGAAGATAAAAATAAAATTATTGATCCGGTGTTTAGTAAAACTTCTCATAGTTCATTAATTATTTAATTGAATATTCTATAACATTTTCATATTTATTGGGTAAAAAACCTGTGTTCTTTTTATATTTAACAAAATAGATATCATATCCTTCTCTGCATGATGGTAATGTGATTAAAGGTGCTCATATATGTCTTCTACAAAACTAATTAAATATATCAAGTCATACATTGGTCTAGATAAAATAGAATCCCTTACCTGTTACAATGATTGTTGGGATTAAAAATCATTATAACATTCACAAAATTTAAAAATTACCTAGATAACATAAAGAATCTACATATTTCTAGATTATATGTTATCCTATTGCGTCTATAAATTTATATTATTTCTAGAGGATCCACATATACCCCATTATTGGTGAAAAAAATGCCCTAAGAATGATATTGTTTAGGAATACCATGACATCGTAGTGAAAGTAGTTGCAAAAGATAGTAGATAGAATCACTCTAAAGGATTTTATCACCTAAAAAAATTTATCAAGTAAAATAATTTTACACATCCCTTGAAATATTTGTACAACACACTTGGTTGATTTTTCACTACACCACACATAGATTATTTTTTTATCAAACCACTGAACATATTATTTCATTGTACCACCAATAATGTGAACAAGAACATGCTTCTTGATCTTAAAAACCATGTAGATATATGATACATGGAACAATCATCAACTATGTGTACATTCTTTCATTCATCATTGTTGACATGAAATCATCTGCATCGTTATCCCAACTACATCATTCAACATCATTGCATCATTGTTCACATTCATCTTAACATAGGCACAATCAATGGTGGAACCCCATTCCTCATTCTCTCTTGGCTGCTATATCCTTGTCCACAATCCTTCCAAGTTGTCACTCATAGGCTACATAAAGATGGATCCCCTTCCATTATATGCTATTTTATCCATTATATTGAAATAATGTCAATATCCCCTATTATTTTTACAAACAATATATTTTCATTAGATTAATATTGATAATTAACTGTCTATTACTATTGGGAGAAATTATACTTTTAATGATGAGATAAATCACTCCATTAATAATTTTCTCTCTCTTGAATATATAAATTTAAAATAAAAAAATCTCAACAATATCCACCTTCATTTAAAATTAAAATAATCCACAGTCATATCCACCGTCAAGGTTAATGTGATCGTCTGCCCCACCATGATCCAAATGTCACCCAATAAACAGATGATTCCACATGACACCTATGGTAAAGTGTCATTTCCATATTCAAAAAAAAATTTGTTGATGACACCACCATCTTATAGAAACATTATTTTGGATTCCTAATAGACCTCCAATATTGTGGATCATTATTCCTCCTCCAAAAAAATATGTCTCTCACTAACAGTAGAACATGAATCGTCACTCCAACAGGATAATAATACTTTTGATATCCTAGTAACACCTATACTACCACTATTTTCATTCGGTTAAATAATGAGAGTCCTTGATAAAATACTCCATCATATACTTATCATAATTTTCTATAATTGAACATTTCAACCTCCCATTAATAGAACTATTATGGCATAGCCCGACATTATAGTTGAAGAATTCACATAATACAGTAAAAGGATTCCCCAGAAGGACTTTTACCACCCTAATGTATTTTATTATGATAATTAATTTTACACATCACCCAAAGTATTTTTATAGTTTAAATGGTGTATGTTTCAGAACTCGACACATGGTGGAATTTTTTATCATGCCCCTGAACATATCATTTAACTATACTGCCAATCTAGGGAACTGAAACATGCCACTTAATCTCTGTAGCAAAAAATACTTTCTATACATGGCACAATCATCAACCCTAAAATAATTCTTTCATTATTTATTAATGATATACCATCACTATCATCCTAATTTCCACTACTTCATTCATCATCAGCATCTCATTGTTCTCCATCATTAACACTTGGGAAATTTATATAGTAGCATCCATTCCTTGTTTTCTCTTGGCAGCTACATCATTATCGGAACCCCTTCCCGATTATCTCTTTGTGATAGCATTGGGAAAGTACCACTTCCAAAATATGTAACAACTTCATCTTATATAGGCTGAAGTCCATATCCCCAATTAATGAATTTCTCAATAAATTTTCCATAAATTCATATTGAGAATTTACTATCCATTAATATTCGGAGAAAATTTTCTTTTATAGATGAGGTAAATATCTTTATTAATATATTTCTCTCTCCCAAATATTTAAATATTAAATAAAAAATCACAATAGTTATATGCTCTATCCAGAAATAGTATTCACTGTATGTCACATTTAAATTTTCTTTCTCTGCGGTCTTCAATACAATCCTTAAAAGATCCTCCTGCACATCCATTTTTGGTTACATAATTATTTAATATAAAAATACTATAATAAATATTCTCATGTAATCTTTAATGTATGAATTAATTATTTCCATGAAAAATACTAGATCATTAGTGAGTCCAAATGGCTTCACTATGAACTCATAGTTTTTGTAACTTGTATTTAAATATGTCCTACAGATATCATTATTTTTCTCCTTCACTTGAAAATATACATTCTAGAGATCCAACATGGATATGTATTAGTCTTGAAAAAATTGATTGAATAATTCATTAATATTTTCAAGAGTTTAATTTTTATAGATATTTTTGTTTTCATGATAATACATTTTAAAATAAATGACCCATCCATCTTCTTATGTAAATGGATGGTTTCACCCTATAGTGAATCACATTGGATAATAATCTCCTCATCCAGAATCTCCTATGGTTTCTTCTTCATATCATAAATTTCAATAGCTTTTATTTAATATGGTTTCATAGATATTTGATATACATTAGATATGATCTTTATTTATTACATAACATTATATATTAGACAAAGACCCCACAATTCTTTGAGAAAAAAATCAACAGATTCCATTATATTTTGCATTTCATCATGAATGTTCTTTTCATTATTCTCAATCATTTGAGAGATATATGATTTCTCATAACACAATAATATCCAAAACTGATAAGATTCTACCAAATGAGACTAATGTTAAAATTTTCACATGTATTGAATTATAGCATGACTTGCGATATTGTGGGTGATTTATGTCCCCTAGAAATTAATATTGGAACTATATAATGAAATACTATTCATACCCTAAATTATCTTGAATATAACAAAATAAAGTGTGATAAGGTTCATTGTTATGTTTATCCCAAAAATATAACTATGGGATTATTTTTTATAAATATTTATGTAATAATTGATATATTTTCAACATTCATTGATAACTCAACATCCATATTTTGAGATTTTTCTTAAATAGTTCCTATAAATATGTGTGATATGTAAGAATTCATAGATCCATATTCAGATAAAAATTTTATGTTCATGAATCTATGTAAAGTCTAAAATTCACTATTTTTTCTATTTCTAAAAATTTACATCATTTGAAATTGACATTGGCATGATAATTTCCAAATAATTAATAATATTATGAAAGGGATATAATTAAAAATGATTAAATAATTTATAAAATAAATATATTCATTTAATTATGATGATTAGTATTAAATCTATGATATCCATATTTCATTTTCTGACATAAAAAATTATTTGAATATTTATTCCTTCATAATAGTTTTTAATGATATTTTGAATTTAATTATTAATATACCTAGGGTGATTAAAATTGGGTTTTAATAAAACAATTTATTCATGCACTATTTGATAATAAATTTGATACAAAATGATCCCTTTTGGGATTATTACCCCTACATACAAATATGTGAGAGACACATACACATGTATTTTCTAGATGTGGTTTCTTCAATAAAATCAGATCACATTATACATTAGAAAAGCATTGTGTTGTTTTCATAGTTTTATTATTTTCCCAAACTATTTTCCTAATGTTTTCCAAACATAATACCCAAAAATATCAATAATTTTATCTTACACAAACTATGAATATTCATATCATTAATACACATTAATTCCTAATTTGTTTCACAAATATACACATATAATCCTACAAGATAGTGAAGAATAGTTTAATTTAAAAATTAGTTATATATAATTTTAAAATGATACACTGGTATAAAAACACTATATTATCAGTATACATAATTTCCTAAAAATTTTACCTCACTTCCAAAAATACATGTGATAACCGGCGTACATATTAAAGAAAAGGGTGAGATATAAATCCAATCAAGGAATTATTAAAAAATACCATTATTTAAATATGTATAGGTGTTCCATGTGAAATATCGAGGTATAATTATATTTTAGAGAATCATAAAATTGATAATCGAAGCGTGATATAAAATGGTAAGATAAGTGAATCCAAAGAGGGTAGAAACAATATAAAACAAGACATAAAAATTATAAATCTACGCTAAAAACCAAGAAATAATAACATATAATTGTTAGGATATAATTTCATGAACCATACATGTTATATAAATATATAAAGAACATTACCCAATACATTTTAAGAATATATAGTTTTTATCCCAACCAAAAAATTAATATCAAGTAAATGGTTTAGTGCTCTAGATAGATTATACAACCTAAGGATGTATTTTAACAAATTTAGTCCAATGATTAATGAGTATAGGTAACACATATAGATGTCCCCAATCAATGATGGGTGTGTCCACTTGGTTAAGACCCTTGATGAGAAATGGGGAAGGGTATTCCCAATATAAGACTTTGTCATGGAAAATCACATGATAATTTTGGTTGCATAATAGGTGTACATAATGGTTTATAGAGATGTTTAATGAGTGTGAATAGTGTTATATAATTACATGGAAATCATATGAATCATAAAATGGATGTATCAAAATTTTTTACAATATGAAAAATTGGAAATTAAAAGTCTTAGTTCAAAAAGAGTAGAAAAATTAAATAGAGAGAGGAGAGGACCCATTACCATGTGAGGGGACAACTAAAAGTTTAAGAGGATCATATTTATATAATAAGGTAACCATTAGTATGTTATAGGTATAGAATTAAATATTAACATTGTACTAAAATATTCTTTATTCATGATGAAAGATAGGTTGTGTTTTTCATTGAAGTAGATAAGGTAACACTTTATTACTTACTAACCTTTTTTAGACTATATATGATAAAATTAAAAAAAAATCCATTCCATGGATTTATCCATGTTTTAAGAAAAATTGGATTGGTTTTAAGTATTTTATAATACTAATAACTGATGTAATAAAAATTATACACATGCTATTGGTGATGTGATTCATGTTTATAAGTAATTTATTTTTAACCATTAAAATATAATATATTTTATAGATTATTTACGATAGGTTTATAAAATTATTTAAATAAAATAAAAAACCCATTATGTTAAATGATAAATATTTTTTTTTCATGGATTCGTTTTATGTAATTTTTTTATCAATTTTGGTACATTATCATGAGATAATACTGATATTATAATTATACCATACATAATTGTTTTTCCAAAAATTAGAAAAAATCATATAATTTTGGAAAAAATAACTTCTTGATAATATCAAAACACTTATTTCAAAAATAATATTAAATTAATGATAATAATTTCTTAAAAATATATATTCTAATATAAAAAAACTTTATTTAATGAATAATATTAGCTTTTTGATGTCAAACACTTTCTATTGATAATAAAAATATAATTGGAATTAATTAAATTTCATATCATTTTTATTTAGATAGTTGTATTCAATTATTTTCGTTTTATTAATATATAATTTATTTAAAAGATCTTTTAATTAATCAAAAAAATGTTTTTTGGAATTATATATGCACCAAAAAATCAATTCTGATTTCATTGTGTAGAAATATAATTTCTATCAATCTGATTATATAATTTTTGATAATTTAATAATTAAAATTAATAAATGAAATCATTACTTTATTAGAAAGATGAATATAAAATATATTACTACTAGATTTGATATCTATATCTCCTTACTACTCCAACATACTCACTAAGGGCAATGTGTGGAATGGTGACACATACATTTGGTGGGTAGATGAATATGGTTGGGTCTTGCTCTTGATTAGATTGAACAGAAAATATAATTTTTTTTCTTAGGATTTATTTTTTGAAACTCATCATTAGATCGATCAATTCAAAAGCTCAGTGATTCCACATTTCATGGAATCATATATAAATGTAAATCTTACGTTATGAACATACCTGTCAAGGCCAAAACATATTACATCCTAGTAAAATAGATTTTATATATTACTAAAAATATATTATTCTTAATTATTAGTATGAAATGGATATATTATCAATGGTTATGATGCATAAATTTCTATTATATCTAATGTGATATAATTTATTTTTGTTCAAAATAACCAATATACTCCATTGGTTTTTGATAGATTCATTAATTAATAAGGAATTAATTCATTCAAAAAAGGAATTTCATTTATTAAATGTTGGGTCATTATACTTCATCTTGGTTTCCTCATTATTTATGTATTTATTCTAATTTCCCATAACATTAACCACTTTTCCCTAGTTTTAATTATATATACATGAGTTTTCCTTCTCAAATAAATACATTAATCAATTGACTCGTACATATGCAACAAAATAATAATAAATGGGCCATTATATTGTATATATAATTATGTGGTATAGAATGTGGAAACATAATTAAATATATATATATATGTATATGTCAAAATAAATATTGAGTCTACATGCTCTAATGGGCCTAAATCCATCATTTTTATTGATTTATGATAACCCTATTTCAAGGGATGAGGGGGAACCCTTACAAGGCTCGTAGGGTTCGAATTACATGATGTGTCGGCTTAAGAGATTAAATAACCCGAAGGACATAGGGACATCAACCAGACTATAACTACAAGGAACTGCCCCTCCCAGGAACTGCATCATGATGATAGCAATCCACCTATGCATGGAAGTCTGGATAGAATTCTCGTGCAATCATAGGATGGTCCCTGATTGCGTAACCATACCCTCTCATTCATCCAAATCCATTTGGTTTACCTTTGGTGAGTTCACGTGCACCGAATCCTCCTCTTGGGTTGCTCATTTTTTGTAGAGTATCTCTAGTGAAATTTCACTAGTCATGTTCCCATAGTCCTTGATGTGGCCCGAAGGCCTTAAAGGAGGCCCGAAAGACTTACTCACCCAATGGCTTGGTGGCCCGAAGGCCTTAAGGACTCCAAACCCAAACAGATGTACCATGGTCAGATGTTCATGCTGCTACATTACTGCAAATTACCTTCTACAGTACCTTCTATAATACCACACATCACTACAACAGTGACCATATAGTACTTTTACATTACCTACTACAGTTCTTCTACAATACTTGTAAGGACCTATATTTTTTTTCAGGTATGTTTTACTTTTCTATTTTTTTAGAAAAAGTGGAGTTTCTTGAAATTTCAGGAGTACACACTGTGTACGTTAAGTACATTTCGTGTACCCAATTGTAATGGGTGACTGTATACTACCTGTGTAATGGCTGAGTAAATTTTTGTGTGTGGTGACATGGAGACCACATAAAGTGGAGGACGGAAAAGGAAAGTGCATGATGTGTACTTTTTTTCATTAAACGGACTGGGTTCACCTCTGATAAACAGAACACATTTCTTCTGAACCTATTTCATCCAGGAGAATCCATACAGACATAGATCTTCTCTGATTTTCCGAATCACTGTATATTTTCCAAATTGGCCACCGTTAATTGCGTTGTAATCGCAGCGTTGAGTTCTCATTTCTTCTTAAACATCATTTATTGATTTATCCTCTCTCGCGAGTTATCCTTGGTTGAATGTATTTAATATATTTGTATATCTACAGCCTTCTATCCTGATTCAAGGCCTTAGGTTCACATATATATATCTCATGACACTAAGGTATGTGATTTGTGCCTTTCTGTAGATAGTCTTTGAATTCAATGCACAAAATTTCCATATACACAAGAACAGGGTATTGCGTGTTTATGGTTTTTGGCCATGCTATTGCCTTTTAGGAATTGTTCGATTGGATACAGTTTTATGTTTTATGGATAGGGTTAAATTTTCCATGCTATGGAAGATTTTCCTAGGTTTTCTTGTTTTGATCATTTCGTCTATCTTTCTTATTAGGTGTCTTTGATTCACATGCCTAGTATTGTTAGGATGTAGTGATTATTATCTGACATGCTTTGATATGTTGTATATTGTTTAGCGAAGTTGTTTTTGAGGTTTACTTTGGCTACCACATATTATTTGTGAATGGATGACATACAAAATTTCATGAAAACTTAGTGGAGTATACCATAGAGTGAATGGACATTGATGGATTCTCTAGAATGTTTGTTTACTATTAGGTTGTGAGACCATAGGGGGTTGGAATTTGTGCTCCCTTAGAGTATCTACAGTTTCCTCAATATAGGCCACATGGGGAATTGGATGTTGAGTGATTCCTCAGAGTACATATTAGTTACCGATACGAGACCAGAGGTGGAAAGGATGGTGAGTGCTTCTTGAGAGTGTCTTTACTAAAGATGAAATAGAGGGGTTAGACTGTGTGTAATACCATGAGGGTTGCTTTTGATTGTTTGGTTGAACCAGAGGGGTTAGGTTGTGAGTACTTCTTAGAGGGGTACCTACTTTTGTTCAGATACTTACATGATTTATTAAAATGAATGCAATTGAATTTGTATGATTGTTACTATGCTTACTTCCTTGTTTACTTCATCATTTTTATTCTTACCTGCCATATATATTCACTAACTATTAGGCATAGATCTCTTGGTGGTTACCTATTATGATTTGTCTCACACTCTGTTTGGGTCATGCTTTTTGGCCTAAATAGATTATATTGTTACAGGTATATATAAGGGAAAAACCCATCTACTTCAGTTACTTGATTATTGTGGAGCTGGGGAGCATCGGACCAAGCTGAGGCTTGAAATGTTGTGGATCAGTTTATCTATTATCTTTTGTACTTTGAATTAGTATTTAATTCTATCATTGTGAATTATTTTGCTGATTTCCTTGACATATGTATCACACATCATATATATAGGTTTTCTCTAGTTGTTTATGTAACACCCCGACCCGAGTTACCCAGAGTCGGTGAATTATTTTAATACATTGGCATGATTACAATGAATCAAGTCCTAAAGGACCGATTAGTTTAGAAGTCTTTGAAAATATATTACATACATGAATGTTACATTACACTTAATAACATACAAAACAACATAAATAATCCTTTATGAAAGCCATTATTCCCTTGTCTTAACCCTGCATATCAATCACAATATAATTCTTGGAATCCTGAGAAAAATAAAACATAGAAAAGGGTGAGCTCAAACGCTATGTAAGGGTAATAAATACAGTAGAATCATTAATAAATAATCATAAACATTTAAGGCAATGTATAACTAACACAAAATACTTTTAAACTTAAACTTCAACATAGTATGACAAAAATAAAAGAAATAATGTCATTTACTTATTCACATAGATATTCTATTAATCAAATAATCACATACAATATCAATAACCACTTTCATAATTATGGAATGCATAATGTCATACTATCATAACCACATAGCCAAGGCCTCGTGGCAAGACTACAAATAATATTTTGTCAATGCCTTGTGCCAAGACAATACTTTGTCTCATGAGACCTACCGATGCATCGAGGAGCTATAGAGGGCTCCACCCGTCACTTACTAAGTCCAATGCATTCCCATATGAAAAGGATTAAACCTAACATAAACATTCGTATTAAAACAAGCATACGAAATGTCAATAATTTCTCCATAAACCATGAATGGTATAAAAATAACACATCCATAGTGAAATATATCACAAAACCTTCAATACAATACAAATGTCTTGTATCAAAATAAATCAACTTCAAATAAGAATAAAATCCATCAAATTATGTTGACATAGATGAACTCAAAACTATTTGAGAGAAATATTTCTTTTCTCGAAATAATTTAAAAGTCACACATTTATTAAGGAATTAATTTAAAAGAGATTTTTGAATCAAAGTGTTCCACACCACTTTGAAACTTCTGAAAAGAAATATCATTTCAAAACATTCATGTCCATATAAATAAATCCTTAAAATCATTTTGAAAACATGGACATTAATTAAAAATATTTAGAAAGATAAATCTTTAGAACATTTAAAATTATGATCTTGATAAAGAGTACCTTTCACAAATTCTAAAAATATTCATTTTGAAATCATTTAAAAGTCACATAATTATAAAATAAAACATTTACTTTGAAAATATTCTTATAAGCTTGTAAAGGAAGCTTCAGGGATTTTATAACCGTGGAAAATAACTGCACCCGCCGTAAAAGTTTAAAAAGATATTCTTACCTAAATTTGTCAAAAAGGTGAAAAAGTACCTTGTTTGGAAAACGACGGAAATATTCCTTTAAAAAAACATAAGGGTATAAATTACTTTAACCCATTGTCTAGTAAATAGTAAAAAATGTTTTTAAATACATTTTTAAGGAACATAGATGTGGATGATAAAGAAATCCCAGTAGATAATTACGTATAAACAACCTCGGATATTGAAGAGATTGAGAAATAAACACTTACCTTGTACTTTTTCTTGTTTGGGGGTAGGTTATCCTCCTGTATAATGGTGAAATAATTTTTATTAAATTATAAAAGAATAATATACATTAATATGATATCATATATGATCTTTTAACATTGCTTTGTTAATAATATCTCAGTATTATCGTCGTTTCGGGTGTTAACTTACTCGTTTTCTTTTATATGTTTTGTTATGTAAGCCATGGTTTTCATGTATAGGTTGTATATTATTCATATCCAGAATGATATCAAGTACATAAACATTATTTTTAAATCATAAAATGATAATTATACTTGAATGGATATGCTAGAGAATGAATATCATCGCGTTCATGGAGACGGTAGTCCGTACATACGCACGAGCGACAATATCATTCTTTAGATATTAAAATAATATATAATTGGATGGTATATCATATATACAGAATAATTATCATGTTATATTTTTTATTTACATTAATTACACGTCATTATTATACCCATCCAAATAATAATTTTTTCAATGACAATTACACCACGATGTGGAGACGGTAAGCCGTACGTACGCACTTATGGTGACATTCCATTCAAAGGATGGATAGAATACTGAATATGTTTTTACCATAGTTATAATAACATCATATTATATAGAATATACTGGATTTATTATTTTAGAATAGAAATAACAAAGAATGAAGAAGTTGAAGGAGAAAGGAACTTAAAAGAGGGCGGTGAAAACATTGCCTCTTCTTCAGGTTTGTTCTTTTGATTTGATCAAAAGGGCTCCATAGGATGGATTTCTGATCAAAATAAGGCCTCTAGGATGTAGTGAGGGAAGTTAAGAGATTATTTGGGCAGGGGTTGGCTGAACCAAAAGGTTTTGAATGTGTGAATTAGTGATAAGGGGGAGTTCCTTTTTATAAGAGGGGTGAGGGGCACCTTTGGAAAAGCTAGAAATATTATTTTATAATAAATTCATATTCGGTTTATAATGGCTCCAAAGTGGATTATTTAAAGGTTAAGGTGGGGATGGATCGAAAACCATTCAACCAATAGAATTTATACAGGTTTGGGTCACTATATTAACCTTATCTTTAAGTATTAACTCTTCGTTAATTAGTTTCACTTTTACAATGTATCTTTGTATTTTTATAATATATGGTTAATATACTTACTATATACATCCAAAAGACCCCCAAGAGGTCCATTAATGATACACCTATCATGATATAGGTCACTTGGCCGAAGCTTAGATTTTTAGGAATTGAATATCAATTAATAATATAATATTTGTTTTAAAAACACTTTTATGTCAATATTGACACTATTTGGAAAATTGATTTTTGTGAAAATCATAACAGAATGATTACTTCAAAAAAAAAGTAAATTAAATCAATAATAACATGTTATATTAATTTATAAAATTAGTTTAATTCATAAAAAGCCTTAAATTATATTTATTTGGATATTTATAATATCAATTATTTTCATTTTTTACTATTATGGTAATTACTGCATCATCATTGTGTCATAAATAAATTAAATTATTTATTGTCTAAAATTATAAATAAAATATCATTATGTATGAAATATGTTTATCTTTCTAATGAATACTTACAATCGAATTTATCTTATGTATAACCCTATATTCAAAATGTTTTAGTAAATAAACATTGATTTTAACTCTTTTAACTCTTCTTTGAATTAAATAATTATAAATGTCCAAATCTAATCCATGTGGACCTAAATGATAATATTTTATTCCTAAGGTTGTTTATGGTCTAGATATAATTGTCCAATATAATTAGGACATGTGTTAGGGTAATATTAATATCATTTTTACCCTTAATTACCCTATTTACTTTTAACCGTGGTAAATAAAATTAAAACGTTACTATTCACCAAGAATTATTTTCATCTCATTGAACCACATTTTACTCCTTGATATTATCCGTGACTCTCGGATTTTTGAAATTCCACTCACAGAAGCGGTAAAATTATGTTTTATGAAAAAATTCAGTTTTTTAACTACCACTTAGTGGTTTCGCTATTCATCAAAAAATGAAAGTTTCCAGAAAAATACCAAAAATTAGGCCTAAGATATATTTAATATTATGAATTCAAAAATTATGTCTATTTTACCAAATTCAAAACATACCTTTTGCATTAATTAATTTAAAAATTAATTCCCTTCATCAAAACAAATAGCTTGTTTTTAAGAGATAATAACTATCAAAATATTGACACTTGTTTATGTCTGGTTTAAATGTGAAATTACATCCAATGAAAAACATTGTATTTAATGGTAAAAATATATTCTAAATATAATTTAAAACCCCCCAAATTCATAATTTATCACTACTAATTATTTTCATTAAAAAAGTTATTTTTAATTAAAATTTAGTAATTTTCACTATTCATCAAAATATAAAAGTTTTCCAAAAAGTACCAAAATTTCACCCTAGGCTAAATTCGATATTCCAAATACAAAAATGAAGTCTATTTTGAGAGATAAAATTTATAAAATTTTAAAAATCAGGTATTAATATTCATTACAACTAGTTTGATTGGTTGTAGAGTGTGTTAAAACACGAAGCTGCGTACAACACATGCTACTGTATTATTCAAAGAGGACGTACCGTGGAAGCTTGGGGTGTTACATTGTAAATTTTTTTATATCCACATTCCAAATAATAAATTTATTTAGTCAAATTTAATATAAAAAAGTTTAAAATATTGGATTTAAAAAGGGTTCACTATTAAAGTTGGTAAAAGTGCATTTTCGAAAAATACTTCTTTTATCTGAAAATATGAATTTGTTCATACATTATGTCTAAGAAACTCATAATATGGATTCTAAAATTATATGGATTATATAAGGTTCAAAATTTAGTTAATACTATTCATAAACTCTTTTTAACGGCTTGTTTGGTAAGTCATGGTGCGCTTGAACTCGGTGTTACATGTTATGCAATTATTGAATTGTTTTGAAGAAGTAAATACTATGAAATCTTGGAGTGTTACATTATTCCCTCCTTCAATAAATTGTGTCCTCGCAATTTGATATTCTTCTCCAAAACTAAAGGTTAAAAATAGAAAATATCTTTGTGGGAAAACTCACATCGGAAATTTGGTTAATAAAATTTAGTCTTAATAAGAGGAAAATAGAAATGAAAGGGTCACCACCAAATGATGATCTCGATTAGGAAAACATTGGTGGAAATTAGAGACATATAATTGGAGGAAAACGTAAATATTTATAGGTGGTGATTGAGGTCATCAATCTTAAACATGTTTAAAATTGAGGTCCATAAATTCAGTAATCTATGAGGATTTAAAATGCCATCGGTTCAACAAAACATAAGGTATTAGGATAACACATTTTTTGTTTTAAGATCCCTTCAATAAAGTATAAGAATTAATTACTTCATAGAATAAGAGGAGAAGAAAAATATATACTTGAAAAGTAGAGTTCCATCTTTTAACTAATTTCTACCAAAAAATCATATTTCACTCTAAAAGATAATAGAACGTAAAAAAATATTCTATTTCTCCTATTCATTTGGGGTTAAAAAATGAATTTATAATTCATCTACTAGACCTTATTAAAATAAACTACATTATTTAATCCAGGACATCTCATGGGCAAATGGTAGGTGATACACCCTTGTCGTCCTTCAGTTTCGGGTTCAAGTCTCGCGGCCTTGCTGGTCGCGACGGGTTCCGCTCGACCTCCGGGTTGTCCTTTTATGGCAATCCAAAATTAATCTCAAACTAGAATTATCCAAAATACTTCTGTCCAAACTCACAGTCCAACATTTATAAAGAAGGTTAAAATAATGTAGATCCTTTTTAACCCGTAATAGCATATGAATACCTTCATCATGTATTCTTTTAAAACACTGAAACATCCTGGATTACCATAATCCTTATTGATTACATTCATTCTCCCTTATTACATATATAATGATGGATATACTTTATCCATCCAAAAATGTTGTAAACTCCAACAATTATGGAATATACAAATATTTAATTGGTTTCAAGGAAGTTAAGAATATCCAATATAATTTACCCAAATCATCCATATCTTATTCCAAAATAAGTACCTCAATATTAGGACCATATTAAGGTTTATCTTTCCTTCAAACATGTAATTTCCAAACATTTAAACTTGTTGTAAAGTCACTTTTCTTAGTACCATAAAATCTCCAATCCTCAATGAAATAGTACTACAATACAATCATTATATACTCCATGATTATTATAACAAGTACATTGCTGATACAATACTCAAATGACATAATCAACATAAGAACTCTAATCATTCCTCTTCATCTGTGGTAGTATCATAACTTGATTGTTATCCAATATCATCATTTGCGACATAGTCTGATGATAGGTTCATATAGTGTCCAAACTCCATGCAAATATAGCATTGTACGTTTGAAACCATTTTCTAACCCTTACATTCATGTACTTGGTTCCCTTTTCCTACACACATATAACAAACTACCATAATTTTCAAGAAATTTCCAAGGTGTTTCTTCCCACAGTTATCACATATGGGGAAATTCTTCTTTTCCCTCTTCCCTTTATCAATATTTCTCTCTTCCATCCTTTTAATATCATGCTTCCCTTCAATTCCATAGGACTCAGTAAAATCTTTAGTTATCTTATCCACACAGAATACTATTTCTTCATATGATGATAATACATGGGAGACTATTTTCCTTCTAAATGATGGCTTAATACAATAAAAGATACGATCATTCTTACTCTTTAGATCATACGTATTACTAGAGTTCACTTTCCTTCTACTGGGCGCCATTTCTATAAAATAGCATAAACTAGGTCAGTTTATGAATTGCAATGAATAATTCCAAACTTTAAAATACCTAATGCAAATTGAATAGTTTATGGATATAATCCATAATCATAAAAATGTTTTCTTTGCATAAGAATATCCTCATGATCCCTTCATAATGGTTTGTAAAGAAAATGAGAATTATCCTAAGCATATCCCCCAGGAGTGTCATAACCAAGAGTGCAGCAAGGCCCGTTGTCATGCACCAGTTCCCGTTCGAGTCTAGCTCAAAGCGGTGTTTTTGGGTTTTACCCCTAGGTACATCTATGCCAGAGCCACCTCTACCTGCTCATATCCAGAAAGGGATGTATTGCTCAGAAAACTCACAAAATATAAACAATACCAAAATTCTAGGATGTTCTTCTATACTAATCCTCAAATTCTATCTTAGGGCTATGTGCTCTAATCAGAGTTTATTTAAAACTAGTTTCCAAGGTTATTTCTAAACTTCCTCTGATACCAACTGTAACACCCCGACCCCAGTTACCTAGAGTCGGTGCATTATTTTAATACATTGGCATGATTACAAGAAATCATGTCCTAAAGGACCGATTAGTTTAGCAGTCTTGGAAAATATATTACATACATGAATGTTATATTACAGTTCATAACATACAAAACACCATAAATAATCATTTATGAATTCAATTATTCCCTTGCCTTAACCCCGCATATCAATCACAATATACTTCTTGGAATCTTGAGAAAAATAAAACATAGAAAGGGTGAGCTCAAACATTCCATAAGGGTAAGCAATACAGCGGAAACTTTGATAAATAACCATAAACATTTAAGGCAATGTATAACTAAAACAGAATCCTTTTGAACTTAAACTCCAACATAGTATGGAAAAAATAAAATAAAATAATGCCATTTACTTTTTCACATAGATATTCTATTAATCTAATAATCACATGCAATATCAATAACCACTTTCATAATGATGGAATTCATAATGTCAGACTATCATAACCACATAGCCAAGGCCTCGTGGCAAGACTACAAATAATATTTTGGCAAGGCCTTGTTCCAAGACACTAGTTTGTCTCATTAGACCTACCGATGCATCGAGGGGCTATAGAGGGATCCACCCGTCACATACTAAGTCCAATGCATTCCCATATGAAAAGGTTTAAACATAACACAAACATTCGTATTAAAACTAGCATATGAAATGTAAATAATTTCTCCATAAACCATGAATGGTATAAAAAAAACACATCCACAATAAAACATATCACAAAACCTTCAATACAATACAAAAGTTTTTTTATCATAATAAATAATCTTCAAATAATCTTAAAATCCATCAATGGATGTTGACATAGATTAAATCAAAACTATTTGAGTGAAATATCTATTTTCTTGAAATCATTGAAAATTCACACATTTATTAAGGAAGTAATTTTAAAGAGATTTTTGAATCAAAGTGTCCCATACCACATTGAAACTTTTAAAAAGAAATATCATTTCAAAACATTCATGTCCATATAAATAAATCCTTAAAATCATTTTGAAAACATGGACATTAATTAAAAATATTTAGAAAGATAAATATTTAAAACATTAAAAATTATGATCTTGATAAAGATTACCTTTCACGGATTCTTAAAACATTAATTTTGAAATCATTTAAAAGTCACATAATTATAAAATAAAACAGTTACTTTGAAAATATTCTTATAATCTTGTAAGGTAATCTTCAGCGATTTTATAACGGCAGAAAATAACCGTACCCGCCGTATAAGTTTAAAAAGTCATTCTTGCGTTAAATTTGTCGAAAAGGTTAAAAAGTACCTTGTTTGGAAAATAATGGAAAGATTCATTTAAAAACACATAAGGGTACAAATTACTTTAACCCATTGTCAAGTAAACAATAAAAAATGTTTTTAAATACATTTTTAAGGAACATAGAAGTGGATGATAATGAAATCCCAGTAGATAATTAAGTATAAACAACCTTAGATATTAAAGAGATTGAAAAATAAACCCTTACCTTGTAATTTTCCTTGGCTGGGGGTAGGTTAACCTCCTATATAATGGTGAAATAATTGTTATTAAATTATACGAGAATAATATACATTAATATGATATCATATATGATCTTTTAACACTGCTTTGTTAATAATATCTTTCTATTATCGTCGTTTCAGGTGTTAACTTACTCATTTTTGTTTTATATGTTTTGTTATGTAAGACATGGTTTTCATGGATAGGTTGTATCTTATTCATATCTAGAATGATATCAAGTACTTAAAAATTATTTTTAAATCATAAAATGATAATTATACTTGAATGGTTACGATGGAGAATGAATCTCATCGCGTTCGTGGAGACAGTAGTCCGTACGTACGCACGAGCGACAATATCATTCTTTTTATATTAAAATAATATATAATTGGGTGTTATATCATATATAAATAATAATTATCATGTTAAATTTATTATTTACATAAATTACACTTCATTATTATAACCATCCAAATAATAATTTGTTGAATGACAATTACACCACGACGTGGAGACGGTAACCCGTACGTACGCACGTATGGTGACATTCCATTCAAAGGATGGACAGAATACTGAATATGGATTTACCATATTTATAATAACATCACAGTATATAGAATATACTGGAGTTATTATTTTAGAATAGAAATAACAAAGAAAGAAGAAGTTGAAGAAGAAAGGAACTTGAAAGAGGGTGGTGAAAACATTACCTCTTCTTCGGGTTCTTTATTTTGATTTGATCAAAAGGGCTCCTTAGGTTGGGTTTCTAATCAAAATAAGGCCTCTAGGTTGTATTGAGAGAAGTTTGGAGATTATTTGGGCAGGGTTTGTCTGAACCAAAAGGTTTTGAATGTGTGAATTAGTGATAAGGGGGAGTTCCCTTTTATAAGAGGGGTGAGGGGCACCTTTGGAAAAGCTAGAAATATTATTTTATAATAATTCATATTCGGTTTATAATGGCTCAAAAGTGGATTATTTAAAGTTTAAGGTCTGGAGTGATCTAAAACCACTCAACCAATAGAATATAGATAGGTTTGGGTCACTATATTAACCTTATCTTTAAGTATTAACTCTTAGTTAATTAGTTTCACTTTTACAATGTCTCTTTGTATTTTTATATTATATGGTTAATATACATACTATATAAATCCAAGAGACCCCTGAGTGGACCATTAATGATACACCTATCTTGATATAAGTCTCTTGGCTGATTATTAGATTTTTAGGAATTGAATATCAATTAATAATATAATATTTGTTTTAAAAACCCTTTTATGTCAATTTTCACACTATTTGGAAAAAATGATTTTTGTGAAAATCATAACAGAATTATTACTTCAAAAAAGTAAATTAAATCAATCCTAACATGTAATATTAACATATAAAATTATTGTAATTCATAAAAAGTCTCAAATTATATTTTTTTGGGTATTTATATTATCAATTATTTTCATTTTTCACTATTATGGTAATTACTGCATCATCATTGTGTCATAAATAAAATAAATTATTTATAAATCTAAATATTTTAAATAAAATATCATTATATAGGAAATAGTTTTATATTTATAATGAATATTTACAATTGAATTTCTCTTATGTATAACTATATATTAAAAATGTTTTAGTAAATAAACTTTGATTTTAACTCTTTTAAGTCTTCTATGAATTAAATAATTATGAATGTCCTAATCTAATCCATGTGGACCTAAATGATAATATTTTATTCCTAAGGTTGTTTTTGGTCAGGATATACTTTTCCAATAGAATTAGGACGTGTGTTAGGATAATATTAATATCATTTTTACCCTTAATTACCCTATTTACTTTTAACCGTGGTAAATAAAAGTAAAAAGTTACTATTCACCAAAAAATATTTTCATCTCAATGAACCACATTTTACTCCATGATATTAAACCTGTCTCTCGGATTTTTGAAATTACACTCACAGAAGTGGTGAAATTAAGTTTTATGAAAAATTCATTTTTTAACTACCACTTAGTGGTTTCATTATTCATCAAAAAATGAAAGTTTCCAGAAAAATACCTAAAATTAGGCCTAAGATATATTTAATATTATGAATTCAAAAATGATGTCTATTTTAACAAATTCAAAACATATTTATTGCGTTGATTAATTTAAAAATTAATTCCCGTCATCAAAACAAATAGCGTGTTTTTAAGAGATAATAACTATCAAAAGATTGACACTTGTTTATGTCTGGTTTAAATGTGAAATTACATATAATGACCAAAATTGTATTAAATGGTAAAAATATATTCTAAATATACTTTAAAACCAATCAAATTCATAATTTATCACTACTAATTATTTTGATTAAAAAAGTTATTGTTAATTAAAGTTTAGTAATTTTCACTATTCATCAAAATATAAAAGTTATCCGAAAAGTACCAAAATTTCACCCTAGGATAAATTTGATATTCCGATTCCAAAAATGAAGTCCATTTTGAGAGATAAAATTTACAAAATTTTAAAAAGTAGGTATTACTATTCATTACGACAAGTTTGATTGGTTGTAGAGTGTGTTAGAACTCGAAGTTGCGTACAACAAATGCTACTATATTATTCAAAGAGGAGCATATCGTGGAATCTTGGGGTGTTACATTGTAAATTTGTTTATGTCCCCATTCTAAAGAATAAATTTATTTAGTCAAATTTAATATTTAAAAGTTTAAGATATATGATTTAAAAAGGGTTCACTATTAAAGTAGGTAAAAGTTTATTTTCGAAAAATAATTATTTTATCTGAAAAAAAGGAATTTGTACTAAATTTATGTCTAAGAAACTCATAATATGAATTCTAAAATACTAAGGATTATATAAGGTTCAAAATTTAGTTAATACTATTCATAAACTCTTTTGAACGGCTTGTTTGGTAAGTCATGGTGCACTTGAACTCGGTGTTAATGTAGTGCAAGTTATTGAATTGTTTTGAAGAAGTACATAATATGAAATCTTGGGGTGTTATAGTTTATCAATTCTATTGTTTAGCTATTATAAGTTTTACGGTCTTCTATTACGATCTTTTTTTCTTTCAACGTGTTACTCTACCAATGAGGTCATAGTTTTCCCACCATCACACCCAAGGCCCTCGCTTCTAGTTGGCAGCCACTGGAATTTTGGGAAATGCTTTGTGGCCATGTGACCCACTAGGTATGGGGCTCCTCTGGGCGGCTCCTAGAACCGAGACGTTACCAGTTGGTATTAGAGGAATTATTTTCTTCTTGAATTACTATTTCATGCCTATATCCTGGGATAGGAAGGAATAAGTACTTATCAATAAGTGGTGTTCGGGAGTAGATAACTCGTGGATAGGGAAAGCCAATTTAACTCGTTATTGAATTTTTTATTGTTTTGAAACTATTGTAGTTGATTTGATTTCACCATTGGGTGATTAACATGTTTTTTGATGTTATTGATTATATTAGTGAGGTTATGTTTCTGGTACAACCCTATGAGACTAGGGTATGCCATCTCTTGCATTGTATATGCACTTTCAAGATATCCCATGTCATGCATTCTTGCCATTCCATTTAGGGTATATTAGAGATATCTTGTTGTTGTGATATAGGTTCTGTTAGATATGCATGTTGTTGTGATGGATGCCTTAATAAAATACGTGCTTTTATATAAGGTATTGTTTGTGTATGTTTTTGAATTAATTGACGCCAAACATTAAATCATGAGGTGTTATAGGACCTCATGGATCAGAATTTGGTGGATCATTGTATTTCTTTTCATAGAATAGGAAATGTATATGATGCCAAGCTTTGATTAGTGGGGAGTATAGGCCCTTAGAGATTTGAATTTGGGACTTTAATATTCGTTTTAGTGTTTTTCTAGGCTTCTGAAGTAGTTTCGGATGGTTGCTGTCCAAAAAACCCAGAATACATGTTGTGTAATGATGAATACACGTTGTGTGTCCTTATGTTCGGGAAGGTCTGGATGAACCTCATAAATCCCTCTCGGATGGTCTGTATGAACCTCTTAAATCCCCCTCGGAATAGTGTATGAGCACCTGTTTCCGGAATGATGGCTGGTGCCCATACTAGCATAACCGAAGGAACTGATAGTAGTCCCTAACCAGCCATTTTCGGCTGGTGCCAAGACTAGCATTAACAGAAGATTCTACAGTTATTCCATTCTTGTCACCAGCCAACACTATGGACATAGGTGTTGACACATGGTTTCGAGAGGGCTTTAGGAGGTTCATAGAGACCTTCCTAAGAGAAATGTATCATACCCCTTCTATGATAGACTGGACGTGGGTTTTCCAGCAGCAGCAACCTCCCACATTCACAGGGGAAGGAGGACCTCAGGCTGTAGACTCATTGTTAGAAGCCATGAATTCTATCATCATGTATCTAGAGATGCCTCCAAAGAGGAAGGTGAGTCTTGATTTATATATGCTTCAGGACTCATCCAAAAGATGGTTGAATGTGATCTCATAGGTGGGATTCCATTAGGTTATGTCGTGGGATGAGTTCCAGCATTCCTTCTATGACTACATCTACCTGGAGACTATAAGGGCCGATCGAGCCTGAGAGTTCATTATCCAGGAGCAGGGTAATAATTCTATTATAGAGTATTCTTCTCACTTCACTAAGCTGCATCACTTCACACCTATTCCAGAAGGTGATGAGTTATTTCTGTCAAGGAAGTTTGAGGATGGTCTAAGACATGATATCTGATCTTAGGTGAATATCATCAGGTAGGCTTCTATAAATTCTATAGTCAACTTGGAACTGATCACGGAGCGCAATCTTGGGGATTTTGGGGTTGTGATTCAGGGATGTCCGACATCCAAAGTAGGTATGCCTCTTATTGATAGCATGAAGCGCCGCAAGAAGTCTACACGTAGAGATGGTAGTAGGTAGGATACTTTTTCTGGTATACATGAGATATGAAACTAGTGTAAGAAGAGCGGGGATAGGAGACCACATTTCACGAGAGTCCCAGTGGAGTTTTGATCATGTGGAATGATGTTACATCTTCAACACTTCTGTCATTTCTTCTCACTAAAATCTGGTGAAAGTGGTTCTTCTATGACTCTGCATTCAGGTGCTGCACCACCATCTTATCATCAGTCATGGAATTGAATTTCTTCCTGACGTTTAGGCCAAGGTGGAGGTTGTGGCCATAGTATCCAGTCAACAAAATTTCAGCAAGAACAGTTTGGATCAGCTCATGGTGGAGAGGTAGGGTCACAGGGCTGCGGTACAGGTCAGACATTTGAAGTGGAGCATACCCCGCATGAGTAGGATCCAGGACGCTCTACAGTTCGATGTACAATCCTAATTTCCTCAGTTTTATCTTCTTCTCTTTTCGATACAGGGGATTCCCATAGTATTATATTTTTTAAGTTCATGATATAAGAATTCTTCCTTCTACTTCATGTACTTGATTGCAGTGGAGCTGGGGAGCATGGGACCAAACTGAGGCATGCAATGCTGTGGAGAAGTTTATCTGTTTTCTATTGTAATTTTTTTAGTATTGTATTCCAGAATTGTGACATGTTTGGATTCTTTCCTAGATATATGTATCATGCATCATATAAAAATGTTTTCTACAGTTGTTTATTACTTCCATTATTTACCAATAGCATGTTTTACTACTCCCTCTATTGGTATCTATTTTACTACTGATGTGTTACTCTGAAAATGAGGGTATATATTCCCCACTATCACACCCAAGGACCTCGCTGCTATTTTGAATCCTATGGTGTTTGGGGAAATTCTGTTGAGTCCATGTGACCAACTGGGTATGGGGCACCTCTGGGCGGGTCTCAAGGTTGTGGGGGTCATTTCTTATGGGACCATCATTTCATAGAGATGACATGATATAATGTCATTCTTGGAATGGACTAGTTAGTTCCCTTATAGGAAGATTTCTATATCTATCACTATAGGGTGAGTTTCACATAACCAGAGGGTGGATTTTTTCTTCGTAAGTGCGAGTGGGAGATCAGGAGAGCAGTGCAGGACCCAAGAATCATGGGTTGGGAGGAGTTACATCCTATATTCCTAGTCTATATCTAGATGACCAGGGGACATCAAATATGGACATTCCTCTAGTGGTGGATCATTTCAAGGATATCATTCCAGAGTAATTTTTAGGTTTTCCGCCAGAGTGATTGGGGGACATTTTTATCAAGCTTGTGTGAGGAGAACCACTAATACATATTCCTATTTATAGAATGGATACACCATAGTTTCAAGAACTCGTGTAGTTGTTGGAGGCGAAACATTCAAAGGGATTCATCTGTCCCTATACATCTCATTGGAATTCTCCTATCCGGTTTGTGAAGAAGATGAAAGGTACCCTCAGACCTTTTGTGGATTATCCAAATTTGAATAGGTTTATGGTTAAGAATCAATATCCCTTTCTGAGGATTGATGATATCTTTGATCATCTTCTTGGATCCCAGGTGTTCTTGAAGATTAACATGAGGTCATATTACCATAATTTGCATGTTAGACTATCATATGTACCTATTACTGCCATTCGGAGTAGGTATGGTCTATACAGGTATGTGGTTATGCTGACCAGTCACGATTTGTCCTACATTCTTCATGGAACTGATGAACTTCGTGTTCCATCTTTACATTGATTCTTTCATTGTAGTCTTCGTGGATGATATCATGGTGTACTCTCATAGTCGACACGACCATTCCACACATCTTGAGATCATTTTGAGTAAACTGATTGATCACCACTTATATGCTAATATCTCAGAATTCCACTTTTGGATTTACCAAATTCACTTCATGGGTCATGTCATCTCAGAGACTGGAGTATCAGTAGACCCGATTATAGTGAGAGTAATTGTTTCTTAGGAGTAGTTGATGAATTCCATTAAGGTACGGAGTGTTATTGGAATAGATGTTTACTAAAGATATTTTATATTGGAATTCCAATTTTTATCAACATCACTAACGGGCCTGACAAAGAACGTTCTGAAGTACTTGTGGTCAGATTCTAGCGAGTCTGCCTTTCAATAGTTGAAGGGGAGGTTGACATCTACACTGATACTAGTATTGATAAATCCAGGAACGGTCTATACTATTTACTGTGATGCATCAAGAATTAGGATGTCATCAGTGGTTATGTAGCAAGAAAGAGTCATTTAATATGGGTCTTGGCAGTTGGGGACACATGAGAGAAATTACCCAACACACGATCTCGATTTGGCTGCAGTTGTTCATGTTTATGATGTTGGAGACAGTACCAGTTGGGAGATCGTTTTGTTGTTTTTACCGACCACAAAAGTCTCAAGTATATATTCATTCATCATGACCCAAATTTGATACAGAGACGGCGGGTTGAGTACCTCTATTATTTTGAAATTGAGCTTGCTTACATGCATGGGAAGGGAAACATAGTGGCTGATGCGTTGAGCAGGAGTACTCAGATACAGGAAATTCAGGAGGCCAGTAGTGAGTGGAAGCTTATGGGTATATTCTCTAAGATGGATTTGGAGGTGCATGATTGTCAGGGGAAGATGTTTCTTTGTTTTTTTGGATGTTACCACTACTCTACATGATCAAGTGTGAACGAGGAATCTATCATATTAGGAAGGCCTAGTCCTACTGGAGAGTGTTTCAAGAGAGGACCCTATTCCTGGTTGGACAGTAGGTGAGGATGAGATCTTGTATTTTTAGGGAAATGTGTGGGTGCTTGCTGACATATGCAAGAAGATGATGCGAGACTTTCATTCCACAGTTTGGGCAGTTCTTCCTAGTTTCACCAAGATGTATCGAGATCAACACCTTCAGTATTAGTGGCCAGGTACGAAGAGAGATGTGGATGGTTTTGACATGAGGTGTTCCACCTGCAAGTTGGTGAAGGAAAAGCATCAGAAACCTATAGGGATTTGACAAAATTTACGCATTCCTGAGTGGAAATTGAATGATATTGAGATAGATTTCGTGATAGGTTTGCTAAGGTCACCTCGAGGGAATGATGTAGTTTGGGTTGTCATCGACAGACTCACAATGCTTTCTCAGTTCATACCGATAATGGATACATTATGTGTTAATGAGGTGGTAAGTCTGTACATCTGAGAGATTGTACATTTACATGGAGTTACAAACTACATTATTTTATAAAAGCATGTCCATTTAACTTCTTGAGTCTACTAGGGACTTCAGAGGGCTTTGGGTACCCATGTAATTCATAGTACAACTTATCATCCAGAGACAGATGGCCAGTCCGAGCATATGAATCATGTGCTTGAGTGCATGCTTCAGGCATGCATCCTGGATTTGGAGGTTTGTAGGAGAAGTACATAAATCTTGTGGTGTTTTCCTAAAATAAAATTTTTCAAGAAACTATTCAAATAGTACCTTATAAGGCGTTGTACATTAGGATATGCTGATAACCCTTATTCAGGCTGGAGGTGAGAGACGAAGCTATGCTGGGACCTCATCTTGTCCATGACACCACAGAGTAGATAGAGTTGATTTGGAAGATGGTGGATACTTCAAAGCCATGATAGAAGTATTATGCTGATTGACGGAGATGACCTCTAGGGTTAGAGATAAGATATCAGGTTTCCCGGCGTGTCACACCGAGGATAGGACATAGGCGGTTTAAAATATGGGGTAAGCATTCATTGAGGTACGTCAGACCATTTGAGGTGTTTGAGAGAGTTGGGTTTTTGCATATTGGATGCAGTTACCTCAGAGGTACTAGGCTATGCATGATGTCATCCATGTTTCCCAGATTCTTCATTACTTCTTAGACCCATCTCATGTTTTCCAACCCGAGGAGGTTGAGATTGAGGAGGACGCCTCACTCAAAGATCGTCCTATGTGGATTATTGATCAATGTGTGAAGGTTCTTCATGGTTGTTATGTTCCATTAGTACAAGTGATCTGGTGGCACAGGCGAGTACAAGACGAGACTTGGGTGAGGGAGTCTGATGTACGATCGTATTTTCTAGAGCTTTTGGAGGATTATTCTTCTACACTGCCATGCTAGAGAAATTTGGGGAACATTTTCATTAAGGGTGGAAGTTTGTAAGAACATGGATTTTATTTTCTTGTATTTTTAACTTTTATGGTTGTTTTTGAGAAAAATACAAGTATTTGTAAATTTTAAGAGTAGACGCCTTGTACTTTAAGTACACGTCGTGCACCTGGTTGTTATGGGTGACTGTGTATTGGTCGTGTAATGGACGAGTACATGGCTGTGTGTGGTGACCTGGAGACCACTTAGTGTGGATGATGGAAAATGAAAGTACACGCCATATAATTATAAAAGACAAGTCGTGTACTTTATTTTTTTCATTAAAAGGACCAGTGTTGTGTCTGATGGATAAAACACACTTCTTCTGGACCTATATCATCTTAGAGCATCCGTATGACTGTAGATCTTCTCCAAGTCCCCGACTCACCATCTATTATATGAATAGACAACTGTCATTTGTGTTAGAATCACATCGTTGAGTTCTCTTTTATTCTTGAATATCATCTATTGATTTATCATCTCTTGTGAGATATCCTTGGTTGAACCTTTTTAACGTTTTTGTAGATATTTGACGTTCTAGGGCATTTCAATTCTTGATTTTCAGACATATTGATCTGATGATTCTAGGGTAGGTGGGTTGTGCCTTTTCTTAGATACTATTTGAGTTTTATATGTAATAATCCCTAATTCCCAAGAACAGGGTACTGCATTTTTATGGTTTGTAGCCCTGTTATTGCCTATTATTCCTTGATTGTTTTGATTAAGATTGATTGTTTATGAATAGGGATAACCATTCCATGATATAGAGTTTTTTCCATGTATTCTTATTTTGACCGTTTGGTCAAGATTTTCCATTAGGCTGCATTGATTCCCATTCCTTGTATTGTCAGGATGGATTGATTGTTATCTAACATTCAATGATATGTTGTAGATTGTTTAGCCAAGTAGTTGTTGAGGTTTACATTGTATGACACATATCGTTTGTGCAATACAAATTTACCCAGGCACGTGAGAACCTGGTGTAGTAGACCATAGGGAGAGTGGAGGTTGAAGGGCTTCCCCAGAGTGTCTATTTACTGATACGATGTGAGACCATAATGGGATGGGTTTTGAGCTCCCTTAGAGTGTCTCTTGTTTACTCGATATGGTCCACTGGTGGAATTGGACATTGAGTGCGTACTCAGAGTTCCTATTAGTTATTGATATGATGCCACATGAATAATTGACTGTGAGTTCTTCCTCATAGTATCTTCACTATAGATGAACTAGAGGGGTTAGACAGTGTGTACTTCTCAGAGGGTAACTTTTGTTTGTTTGGTTGAACCAGAGGGCTTAGGCTATGAGTAATTCCTAGAGGGTTACCTACTTTTTTTATATACTTACTTGATATATGAAAATGAATGCAATTTTATTTTTAGAATTGTTACTATGTGTACTTCCTTGTTTACTGCTTCATTTTATTTATTTTGTGTTATATATATTCAATAACTTTTTTGCATAGATCGTTGGGTGGTCGCTTACTGGGATACATCTCACACCCTATTTGGGTCATGTTTTGGGGCCCGAATAGATTAAATTATTGAAGGTCTAGATAAGGAAAATATCCCTTCTACATTAGGTACTTGATTTCAATGGAGTTGGGGGAGCATGTGACCAAACTGAGGCATGTGATGTGGTGGAGAAATTTATCTGTTTGTTTTGTACATCTATTTAGTATTGTATTCCCTCATTGTGATTGTTTGGCTACATTACTAGACATATGAATCATGAATCATATATATGTGTGTGGTCTAGTTGTTTATTACTTTTTTTACCTATTGCAGGTTTAGCTGCATCCGATATTGCATTCTGTTTTATTTCCTTTGTATCACTTCGCCTATGAGGGTATAGATTCCCCACTATCTCACTCAAGGCCCTCGCTGCTAGTCGGTAGCTTCTAGAGTTCGGGGAAGTGAACTTGATTCCATTTGACCAACAAGGTACATGGCACATTTGGGAGGCTTCCAGAACTGGGAGGTTACAGTACTACTACTGTAATATGGAATTATGCCTTCGTATGGTTTCAAACCAAGGTCTTGTGGATGAACTTGAGGCGTCCTCACCAACTGGGAAGACGATAGCGTGCTACGTTCCACTAGATGATAAAATATTATAATTATATCAATTTCAATAAATTAATATTTGTGGAATAATTTATTTTTATATGATTAAAATATTAACATTAGTTTAAATAATAATTTATAGATAATGTAAAGATTAATTGAAAATGAAAATTTTGTTTTCCAAGAAAATAATATTGTAACACCCCAGGTAAATAAAGAATATGACATTTTTATATTTATCCCAATTTTTTGGAAAAAATGTCAATATTAATTTAAATGGAATGCTATGCTCGATGGCTTACCCAATACGCAACAACGAGTTCCTTTGAAATCTTACATTGCACTCTAATAATAAAATAATATTATTTTATATGGTAGTTAACACATAGCCATTGTATTGGAGGGAATGAATATAAATAACTAAATTACGATTAAATATGTTTGTTAAATGTTTTTACTTTTATCCAATAAATTTTACAGGCTTAAAATACAAATGAATCCAATCTTAAGCATTGAATAAACTAGTATTGTTAAAAGATTTTTTTACTACCTTTTGATGGAAAACCATTTTTAAATAAAACTTTTGACAATGTTATAAGCTCTATTTTTCGAAATAAAAATATTACATATGATTGGGACATTGAAATTTTCTTTGGGATAATTTTTGGTATTTTCTGACAATGTTCATTTTTCAATGAATAGTGAAAAATACTGCATTTTACATCAAAAATGCTTTTTCATATAGTTTAATTATTTGGTTATATTTTCTTTTTAATTTGTTTTAAAGTTTAATTAGAATATATTTTTACCATGTAATTCAATGATGGTCATTGGGATTAATTTCACTTTGGAATTAGGCATAAACAAGTACCAAACTTTTCATAAATATTGTTTCAAAAAAACCCCGCTATTTGTTTTGACAACGGGATGTTTTTTTTAAATTAATTATTGAAATTTATGTGTTTGGAATTTGGTAAAATGAATTAAATATTTGGAATCAGAAGGTCCAAATTATGTAATTAAGACTCTTTTGTTTTTGGACATTATGAATAGTAACGACGGTAATTATCTTTAATTGTCTTGATTAATGAGTAATCCGATAGCTAAAGAAAATAAGATAATATCATAATAATAGAAAATGACTACAAAATGTGTCCTAAGGATACTTTTTGTCTCATGGCCGATAATGGGATGCCTTGTGCCTAATTTTGGGGCCACATGGAATCACTTTTGTGAGAAAGTGACTTTTTATCTGTTTATTTTTTAAAAATGTTAAATGTAACAAAGAATGTATCACCTAAGTAAAATATTTTTACTTTTCTCTACATAAATGATCCTTTGAACTATAAATATTAATTAGAAAGATAAAAATATTTCCTACATCATAGTAGTTTTTTTATAATTTTTAGACATTAAATAAATTAAATTATTTATGACATCATGATGATGCAGCGATGACCTCATTATTTAAGGATTTAAATAAAATTGAACGATAATGTAATATCTAAGACCAAAACATGTCCAAAACCTATTGGATGAGTGGATTTAGAACCCTCATCACCTTAGCCTCTAAATACATCAATGTGGGACCTTTAAAATCCGAAACCCTTGAAAATAAAGTAACATTTTGTAACTTTACAAAAGTGCCCCTCCTCTCCTCTTATAAAAGGACCCCACCTCTACCTCCTTACCTACACTTCCAAAGCCTTTGGCTCGGCCAACCCCTACCCATTTTTTCTCTCCACATCCCTCTATAACTCCTTGAAGCCTCACTTTTGGCAGAAGCTGTAACACCCCAAGCTTCCACGGTACGTTTCCCTTCGAATAATGCAATAGTGTGTGTTGTACGCAACCTCGAGCTCTAACACACACCACAACTAATTAAACTAGCCGTTGTGAATATTAATACCTACTTTTTGAAATTTTATAAATTTTATTTATCAAAATGGACTTCATTTTTGGATTCAGAATATCGAAATTAGCCTATGTTGAATTTTTGGTATTTTTCTGAAAACTTCTAATTTTTTATGAATAGTGAAAAATACTTAAAAACAACTTTTTTAATAAAAATAATTTATAGTGATAAATTATACTATATAGTGGTTTCAAAGTATAATTAGAATATATTTTTACCATTTTATCCAATGGTGGTCATTAGAATTAATTTAACATTGAAATTGGACATAAACAATTGCCAATCTTTTGATATAAATTGTTTCTTAAAAACACGCTATTTGTTGTAACAGCGGGAATTAATTATAAAACTAATTAATGCAACTTATATGTTTCGAATTTTTTAAAATAGGCATCATTTTTGAATTCGGAATATCAATTATAGCTTAGGGTGAAATTTTGTCCTTATTCTGAAAAACATCAATTTTTTATGAATAGTGAAACCACTAAGTGGTTGTTAAAAACTGATTTTGCGTTAAAATGAAATATTACCACTTTTGTGATTTGATTTTCAAAAATCTGACATACATGGTTGTCATTAAGAAGTAAAATGTGGTTCAATGAGATTAAAATAATTATTTGGTGAATAGTAACTTTTAAGTTCTTAATCACGATTAGAGGTAATTAGTGTAGTTTAAGGTAAAAATAATGTTTTAATAATATGAGATGAGCTTGACACTTGTCCTACTCCTATTGTATGAGTCATGGCCGACCAAGACAACCCATGGGTCAACTTGGGGACCCCATGGAGGCACATTGGTTGGAAAATGACATTAATATATATTTATTTAATGTTAAAATTAAATTGACACAAACATAAGTTGTTTTACTAAAACAGTTTTTAAGTGGGGTTACACAAGTCCAAATTTTGACTATAATTATTCATTAGAAATCTAAAAATATTTACTACATCATATTATTTTGTTTATAATTTTTAGACATTAAATAAAGTAAATTATTTATGACATCATGATGATGCAACGATGACCTCATTAATTAACGATTTAAATAAAATGAGACGATAATGCAAAATCCAAGGCTTACACTTGTCCAAAGCCTATTGTATGAGGATATTTCGAACCCTTATCACCTTATCCTCGAATTATATAAGTTTGGGACCTCTAAAATCCGAAAATAATTTTATAATAAAGTGACTTTTCTTTACATTCCAAGAGTGCCCCTCCTCTCCACTTATAAAAGGCCCCCACCTCTACCACCTCATTGACACTTTCAAGCCATTTGTCTCGGCCAACCTCTGCCAAAATACTCTCCCAACTTCCCCCTATTACTCCTAGAGGCCACACTTTGGGCATAACTCTTCCCAAGGATGCCTTTGGCTCAAATCAAAAAGAGTTACCCGATTTTGAGGTAATGTCTTCTCTAATATTGTTTTGTTTTATTTTTCTTATCCAACCCCCTAAACTCTTTTTATTCATTTATTTTGTAACAACACCAGTATCCTCAATATACTAGGATGTTTTTATAAGAAGGATTCGAGCTACACTTACACACACATACATCTAATGGTTAAAGAACATACGGTTTCTGTGGATGGTGAATTTCTGCCTCACGAAACGATGATTGTTCAACAGTCAGATAACACCTTCAAAGGTGGCCATTAAGATGTCACTATATTTATATATGATATATAATATGTTTATGTTTTACTTATGCTTCTGTATTTCTCATTTATGGCATACTTTATGATTTCCATTATGGGTAAACGCGATAATTTCATTTTAGGAAGTGCGGACTACCGCCCCCTCAAAGTGATTTGAATCGTTAATAACATATGTGGGATGTATAAAGGATGGAGTAAATGGTATTATATGCTATATTATACTGGAATTATATTGTACATTTATATAATTATGATTTCATTCCATTAAATACGAAATAGAAATGAAAGTAGCGTTCATGCGTACGTACGGCTTACCGTCTCCATGAACGGTGCATTTCATTTCTTTCCTCCAAATGTTACGTAATATTATGAATGAATGTATATACTGGATATATATGATATATATGAAATATAAATCATGAATATAATTCTGGAGATAATGGATATTCTACCACATAATGAACTTGTAATTATAAGAAGTTTATTGTTGACTCAAGTACCAAAAATCGACAAAACGACCGTTATTAACTTAAATAATTACATAATGTTCATAACATTGTAATTAGTGATATAAAAAGGATAATGAAATTGAAAATGGTTCTTAATAAGGTAGATATTAAATTCTATTTTATTATTCAGGAGGTTAAGGAACGGTTGAGTCAAGTCGGACACGAGGTAAGGGAATTTCTTAACCCAACTTCCATTCTTAGGGTTAATCTCCTACTTTCAAATTATGTCATGAAATTATTATGTCCTATTTTTTATTTTTTACGTTCTTTATGTGTACCTATAGTGAATACACATAATAGATCTATTTTATTTTAAAAATGATATTTTTAAGGACTTCGTCTCAATCTCCTTTCATTGAGGCATATTTGGTTTTATACACAACTTTATTTTATACGGTCTATAAACCCCTTTGACTTTTACGTTTATTCAAAAGGAATCTTTTTTATACGAAGCATTTTGCTAAACGACAAAAGGGAATGTTTTTCTTTCCGTACTTATGCGGCGACAACGACTTCTCCGCCGCCGTGACTATTATTTGAGTTTCAGCTTCCTCTACAAGCCATCATTTTTTTTAATGAAAAATAAATACATAGTTTTAACTTTCTTTAATTTTGGTATTGAAAATGGTTTTGAAAGGGTTTTTATTATATCAATGTGTTGTATTGATATCTTGTGATTGAAATGTGGAAATTTTATGTTTCCTTTATGCATGTTTTATGTGATACAATTATGTTATGGTTTATGATATGTTTAAACCTATTCATATGAGGAATGTATTGGACTTAATAAGTGACAGGTGGAGCCCGCTATAGCTCCTCGATTCATCGGTAGGTCTCATGAGACAACTAGATGTGGAATTGGCTGAGGCCCTTTACCAATTTGATTTATTTTTTTGGCCGAGGCCTTAATCATTTTAGACGTCTTGGCCGAGGCCTTGACAAAATGTTTTAGAATGTCTGGCAGTATACATTCCCTCATTATAAAAGTGGTTATTGATATTGCATGTGATTATTCGACTAGTAGAATATCCATGAGAGTAAGTAAATGGCATTATGTAATTTTATTTTTTCCATATTATGTTGAATTTCATGTTTAAAAGGTTTTTGCATTAGTTATACATTGCCTTAAATGTTAATGTTTATTTATGAAAGCTTCCGCATTATTGTTATCCTTACTGAGCTTCTGAGCTCACCCCTTTCAATGTTTTAATATTTTCCAGGATATGAAGAAGTATTTTATGAATGACCTACAGGGATAGTCAAAAGAGGATATGAGTGTGGACTATGAAGACGTTGTTATTAGTTTTTCACTTTATGATGTAATGTAACATTTATGAATGTATTTAGTGTTTCCAAGGCTACTAAACTAATCGGTATTTCGAGACTTGATCTTTTGTGATCATGCCAATGTTACGAAGTAATGCACCTACTCCGGGTAGCTAGGGTCGGGGCGTTATAGTTGGTATCAGAGGCAGTTTAGTACTAACCTTGGAAGCTAGATTTAGATAAACTCTGATTAGAGCACATAGCCCGAAGATAGACTTTAAGGATTAGTATAGAAGAACTTCCTAGAATTTTGGTATTATAGAGATTTTGTGAGTTTTCCGAGCAATACATCCCTGTCTGGATACGAGCAGGTAGAGGCGGCTCTGGCATAGATGTACCTAGGGGTAAAACCTGAAAACACCGCTTTGAGCTAGACTCGAATAGCAACTAGTGCATGACAATGGCCCTTGCTGCACTCTTGGTTACGACACTCCCGGGGGATATGCTTAGGATAATTCTTGTTTTCTTTACAAACCACTATGAACGGTTATGAGTATATACTTCCTTAAGGAAAACCTTTTTATGATTATGTATTATATCCATAAATAGTTCAATTTATGTTAAGTATTTTATAAGTATGGAATAATGTATTTTGATTCATAAACTAATCTAGTTTATGACATTGTATAGAAATGGCGCCTAGTGGAAGGAATGGAAACTGTATCAATGCACGCACTCTGTGTAGGGATTACCCTCCTGCTCAAGATAATTATTGTGGATCTGGAGATACAACTGGTGCTGATCAACTTATTACCATACTGGGACAACTCACTCAAGTTATGAATAATAACCTTACCCGTATGGATCACCCTGATCCACAACGTGGAGGATCAATGTTAGACCGCTTCATGAGGAAACAACCACCAACATTTAATGGGGGTACAAATCCGTTAGTAGCTGATCTATGGATAAACTCCTTAGAGAAAATATTCCATGCCTTGGGGAGTAGCGAAAGGGAGAAGGTTGTCATGGCAGTTTACCGCCTCACTATAGATGCCGATCAGTGGTGGTCGCTGATTCAAAACACAAAGGAAGATGATGACGTATAGAATATGGAATGGAGGGAGTTCAAAGAGCTTTTCTTAGAAAAATACTTTCCTCGTGACCATTGAGCAGATATAGAAAGGCAACTTCTGAGTCTGAGGCAGAAGGAAGATGAGAATGTCGCAAAGTATGAGGCTAACATTACAAGGTTAGCGAGGTATGCTGCAGATTACATACGTAACCCATGAAGTAAGACTGATCGTTTCTTTGATGGGTTAAAACCATTTCTCCGTCGAGCATTAGTATCAGAAACCTTCTCTTCATACGAAGGTATCGTCTCGTGCGCTATCAAGACAGAAAAGGAATTCTCTATGTCTTATGACAACAAAGTAAAGCAAGAGAAGAAGAGAACGGTGGAACAAGAGACAGATAAAGGGAAAAAGGGAAAGAATTATTTTCCATTATGTGATAATTGTGGGAAGAATCACCCTGGTACTTGCCTAAAAGGAATGGGAGTTTGTTATAAATGTGGAGAAAAGGGTCACCGTGCTCGTGATTGCAAGGGAAAGAAAGAGGCTATCAAAGTTGAATGCTACAATTGTAGAGAAATGGGTCATTATGCAAATGAATGTCCTAAGCGTCAGGGAAACTTACCTCAGAAAAGGCCAAGGGATCAAGGACAATCTTATGTTGTTACTACAGTTGAAGCAGAATAACTAATGTATTGGTGCTTTTGGACTCATGGAATATATTCTGGTTATTAAAATAATGTGATATATATATAAGGATTGTACTGCACTACTTGTTGATTTCATTAAGGTTTTAATATGATGAAGGTAATTATATTTTTAGTATGTGACAATAAGAGAAACTTTACTTTGTTTGGGGAATATGATAAATTGCTTTTGGAATTAAGAGAACTTTTAGAGAAAGTCTGGACAGAGGTATTTTGGATAACTATAAAGGTTGGAGTGGATTAAGTTGATCTTTGGATAGTATTGTTTAAGGTTAAAAAATTTATGAAGATTATTTTTTAATATTATAATACAATAGTTTTAGGAAAAGGACAACCTGCAGGGTGGGTCATAACCCGTCGCGTCGGACAAAGCTCCAGGAATCGAACCCACAATCATAGTGCGACAGGCCTTTATTTCCTACCACTAGCCTACATGAAGTCCCTGGTTATTACAAAATAATTTTACTAATCTAAATGGTATGTGTTAATATTTGGAACCTTATACAATTAGGATAGGTATAATATTTTTGAGTTGTATTACCTTTTAGAGTGAAAGATGGGTTTGTGGTAAAAATTTATTAAAGAATGAAAGTCTACATGACAAGTATGTATATTCCCTTACATTCTTAGTAAATCTCCTAAATAAATTCCTCAACTTTATAAATGTTAAGTCAAAACAAAAATGTTGTCGGTTAAATTTTCCTACTGGGGAAGCAATGATCGTATAACCAATCACAAGTTTGTGATTTTCTTGTAGTTAAACTTTCTCCTAATCCTGTTTTCTATAACTCTCCATCAGACCTTGATGGTTTGTTTCTCCTCCATATCCATATTTTCATAGAATCCTAAAATGGGCTATCTCGGGTGACCTTTGTACTTATCTTGCTTTCTTTTAATGTTATATATTTATTAACCTTATTTCCGATGTGGGTTTTCCACAAAGGTATTTTCAATTTTCAACCTTTTATTTTCAAAGAAAAATTTCAAATTGCGAGGACGCAATTTATTGAAGGAGGGGAGAATTTAACACCCCAAGCTTCCACGGTACGTTTCCCTTCGAATAATGCAAGAGCGTGTGTTGTACGCAACCTCGAGCTCTAACACACACCACAACTAATTAAACTAGCCATTGTGAATAGTAATACCTACTTTTTGAAATTTAATAAATTTTATTTATCAAAATGGACTTCATTTTTGGATTCGGAATATCGAAATTAGCCTATGTTGAATTTTTGGTATTTTTCTGAGAACTTCTAATTTTTTATGAATAGTGAAAAATACTTAAAAACAACTTTTTTAATCAAAATAATTTATAGTGATAAATTATACTATTTAGTGGTTTTAAAGTATAATTATAATATATTTTTACCATTTTATCCAATGGTGGTCATTAGAATTAATTTAACATTGAAATCGGACATAAACAATTGCCAATCTTTTGATATAAATTGTTTCTTAAAAACACGCTATTTGTTGTAACAGCGGGAATTAATTATAAAATTAATTAATGAAACTTATATGTTTGGAATTTTTTAAAATAGACATCATTTTTGAATTTGGAATATCAATTATAGCTTAGGGTGAAATTTTGGCCTTATTCGGAAAAATTTCAATTTTTGATGAATAGTGAAACCACTAAGTGGTTGTTAAAAACTGATTTTTTGTTAAAATGAAATATTACCACTTTTGTGATTTTATTTTCAAAAATATGACATACATAGTTGTCATTAAGAAGTAAAATGTGGTTCAATGAGATTAAAATAATTTTTCGGTGAATAGTAACTTTTATGTTCTTAATCACGATTAGAGGTAATTAGTGTAGTTTAAGGTAAAAATAATGATTTAATAATATGAGATGAGCTTGACACTTTTCCTACTCATATTGGATGAGTCATGGACGACCAAGACAACCCATGGGTCATCTTGGGGACCCCATGGAGCCACTTTGGTTGGAAAATGACATTAATATATATTTATTTAATGTTAAAATTAAATTGACACAAACAGGAGTTGTTTTACTAAAACAGTTTTTAAGTGGGGTTACACAAGTCCAAATTTTTACTATAAATATTCATTAGAAAGCTAAAAAGATTTCCTACATCATAGTATTTGTTTTATAATTTTTATACATTAAATAAAGTAAATTATTTATGACATCATGGTGATGTAGTGATGACCTCATTAATTAACGATTTAAATAAAATGAGAAGATAATGAAAAATACAAGGCGTACACTTGTCCAAAGCCTATTGAATGAGGATATTTCGAACCCTTATCACCTTATCCTTGATTTATATAAGTGTGGGACCTCTAAAATCCGAAAATAATTTTATAATAAAGTGACTTTTCTTTACTTTCCAAGAGTGCCCCTCCGCTCCACTTATAAAAGGCCCCCACCTCTACCACATCATTGACACTTTCAAGCCCTTTGGCTCGGCCAACCTCTGCACAAATTCTCTCCCAACATCCCCCTATTACTCCTAGAAGCCTCACTTTGGGCATAACTCTTCCCAAGAAAGCCTTTGGCTCAAATCAAAAAGAGTTACCCGATTCTGAGGTAATGTCTTCTCTAATGTTGTTTTGTTTTATTTTTCTTCTCCAACCCCCTAAACTATTTTTATTCATTTATTTTGTAACAACACCAGTATCCTAAATATACTAGGATGTTTTTATAAGAAGTATTCTAGCTACACTTACACACACCTACATCTAATGGTTAAAGAACATACGGTTTCTGTGGAGGGTGAATTTCTGCCTCACGAAACGATGATTGTTCAACACTCATATAACACCTTCAAAGGTGGCCATTAAGATGTCACTATATTTATATATGATATATAAAATGTTTATGTTTTACTTATTCTTATTTATTTCTCATTTATGGCATACTTTATGATTTCCATTATGGGTAAACGCGATAATTTCATTTTAGGAAGTGCGGACTACCGCCCCCTCAATGTGATTTGAATCGTTAATACCATATGTGGGATGTATAAAGGATGGAGTAAATGGTATTCTATGATATATTATACTGGAATTATATTGTAAATTTATATAATTATGATTTCATTCCATTAAATACGAAATAGAAATGAAAGTAGCGTTCATGCGTACGTACGGCTTACCGTCTCCATGAACGGTGCATTTCATTTCTTACCTCCAAATGTTACGTAATATTATAAATGAATGTATATACTGGATATATATTATATATATGGCATCTAAATCATGAATATAATTCTGGAGATAATGGATATTCTACCACATAAACAACTTGTAATTATAAGAAGTTTATTGTTGACTCAAGTACCAAAAATCGACAAAACGACCGTTATTAACTTAAATAATTACATAATGTTCATAACATTGTAATAAGTTATATAAAAAGGATAATGAAATCAAAAATGGTTCTTAATAAGGTAGATATTAACTCTAGTTTATTATTCAGGATGTTAAAGAACAGTTGAGTCAAGTCGGACACGAGGTAAGAGAATTTCTTAACCCAACTTCCATTCTTTGGGTTAATCTCCTACTTTCAAATTATGTTATGATATTATTATGTCCTATTTTGTATTTTTTATGTTATTTAGGTGTACCTATAGTGAATACACATAATAGATCTATTTTATTTTAAAAATGATCTTTTTAAGGACTTCGTCTCAATCTCCTTTCATTGAGGCATATTTGGTTTTATACACAACTTTCTTTTATACGGTGTATAAACCCCTTTGACTTTTACATTTATTCAAAAGGAATCTTTTTTATACGAAGCGTTTTGCTAAATGACAAAAGGGAATGTTTTTCTTTCCGTACTTATGTGGCGACAACGACTTCTCCGCCGCCGTGACCATTATTTGAGTTTCAGCTTCCTCTACAAGCCATCATTTTTTTTAATGAAAAATAAATACAAAGTTTTAACTTTCTTTTATTTTGGTATTGAAAATGGTTTTGAAAGCGTTTTTATTATATCAATGTGTTGTATTGATATCTTGTGATTGAAATGTGGAAATTTTATGTTTCCTTTATGCATGTTTTATGTGATATGATTATGTTTTGGTTTATGATATGTTTAAACCTATTCATATGAGGAATGTATTGGACTTAAAAAGTGACGGGTGGAGCCCGCTATAGCTCCTCGATGCATCGGTAGGTCTCATGAGACAACTAGACGTGGAATTGGACGAGGCCCTTTCCCAATTTGATTTATGGTTTTGGCCGAGGCCTTAATCATTTTAGACGTCTTGGCCGAGGCCTTGACATAATGTTTCAGAATGTCTGGCATTATACATTCCCTCATTATGAAAGTTGTTATTGATATTGCATGTGATTATTGGACTAGTAGAATATCCCTGCGAGTAAGTAAATGGCATTATCTAATTTTATTTTTTCCATATTATGTTGAAGTTCATGTTTAAAAGGCTTTTTTTAAGTTATACATTGCCTTAAATGTTAATGTTTATTTATGAAAGCTTCTGCATTATTATTATCCTTACTGAGCTTCTGAGCTCACCCCTTTCAATGTTTTAATATTTTCCAGGATATGAAGAAGTATTTTATGAATGACCTGCAGGGATAGTCAAAAGAGGATATGAGTGTGGACTATGAAGACTTTGTTATTAGTTTTTCACTTTATGATGTAATGTAACATTTATGAATGTATCTAGTGTTTCCAATGCTACTAAACTAATCGGTCTTTCGAGACTTGATCTTTTGTGATCATGCCAATGTTACGAAGTAATGCACCGACTCCGGGTAGCTAGGGTGTGGGCGTTACAGAAGCCTTCCCAAGGAAGCCTTTCAGCTCAAACCAAAGGGAGTTACCCGATTTTAAGGTAATGTCTTCACTTGAGTCCTTTTGTTTTATTTTACTTCTCCAACCCCCTAAACTCTTTTTATTCATTTCTTTTGTAACAACTACAGTATCTTCAATATACTAGGATGTTGTTTTAAGAATTATTCAAGCTACACTTACACACACCTACATCTAATGGTTAAAAAACATACTGTTTCTGTCGATGGCGAATTTCTGCCTCCTGAAACGATGATTGTTCAACATTCTTTTAACACCTTCAAAGGTGCCCATTAAGATGACACTATATTTATAAATGATATATAATATGTTAATTTTATCCTTATTCTTCGGTATTTTTCATTTATGGCATACCTTTATGGCTTCCATTATGGGTATACGTGATATCTTCATTAAAAGAAGTGCGGACTACCGCCCCCTCAAAGTGATTTGAATCGTTAATACCAATGTGGTACACATAAAGGATATATTTAATGATATGATATATGATACCATACTGTAATTAAAATACTATTATCTATCATTATGTTTTAATTCCGTTAAATATGAAATAGAAATGGAAGTATCATTCATGAGTACGTACGGCTTACCGTCTCCATGAACGGTACATTTCATTTCTTATCTCAAAATGTTATGTACTATTATGAGTACATATATATAATGGATATATATGTAATATATTACATCTAAATGATGGATATCATTCTGTAATTATAACATATATATATATATATCATTTTGTTTTAATTCCATTAATATGACAAAAAATGAAAGTATCGTTCATGCGTACGTACGGCCTACCATCTCCATGAACGGTGCTTTTAATTTTTTTCTCCAAATTCTAAAGAATAGTATAAAATGAATATATACTGTATATATATGATATTTAAAACATCAATTCTATTCTGGATATGATGTACCTATAACTACATGGAAAATTATTTTCCAACAAGTTCAATTTTTGACTCGTGTACCAAACATCGACAAAAACGTATGATATGAACACATATTATTAACCAATTTTTATAAAATTAAAATATGAGATATGAACTGAATAATAATCTTTATAGTAGGTCTTTAATAAATTATAAATTGAGCAATGTTTATTATTCAGCAATATAAAGAAACAAACAAGACAAGTTGGACTTGAGGTAAGGGATCCTACTCCTCTCTTTCTTTTTAAGTACACTCTTTTATGTCATTCCTTTTACGCTAATCTTTCTTGTTATTGGGATGTTATTTTATATTACTCTTTCTGTAAACTTTATTTTAATATGATGAGAGACCCTATTTGATCTCATCAATCCATTTTTATATGTTTCAAGTGGCACCATTAGGCTGCCGAGTTTTCGTAAGGGATTTTTCATCTCACTTTTATTCCTGTGAGATTTATGATACATTTGCCAAAAATTCCTTTGAGTGGTGTATGTACTTCCCATTATTTTACTAATTGTGTAATATAATTTCATTTATGAGTATTTACATCAATTTTTTATTGTCCTTCTTTCACGAGGTGTATGTTTCGAAAGATACCCATGTCGGTAAGGGATCCTTTCACCCTCCTCTTTTAAAAGAATTCTTTTGTTATGTCTTTTAATTAACATACTATTATGTTGGGATATGTCTTCTATATCCTTATTGATGTAAATTTTATTCCCAAATGATGAGATACCCTTTTTATCTCTCATCAACTCATTTTATGAATTTTGAAGTGACGTCGTTTGGCTGTCGGATTTTACCAAGGGAACTGTTTAACCCAATTTCGATTTCTTTGGGTTCAACATGTAGTTATTGAATATGTCATCCTTTGAATATGTTTGAATGACCTTTTATTGTTTTACACTTAATATCCACTTATATAGGGTGTATTTATATTTCTCACACATAATTTTGAGATTTATTTATCCTTAATTTAAGGATACCTTCTTTATAAGTGATTTCATCGCATTTTACATTTCTATTGAGACTTCTTTTTTGTTATGCACAAATTCACTCTTATATAGTGTATATACTGTCCTTTGGAATATAATATCATGAATCCATTTATTCTCTTGATATTATAAAGTTCTGATTAAATTTTATTCCTCAATTATTGTATACAAGTGTCTCTAATTTTGGTAAAACCCCTTTAACCAAAATATCGCTTTAAATGTTTTAATTTTTGTTCTTATTAATATCCATGTTTTCAAAATGGTTTTAAGGATTTATTTATATGGATATAAATGGTTTAAAAATTTAAAATCTTCAAGGTGGTGTGGGACACTTTGATTCAAAAATATCTTTTTTAAATGTTTTAAATGGTTTTGGAAATGGTTTCTTTTTGAATGGATTCATTATTTCAATGTACTAAAATGTTATAATGTGATTGAAATGTGGAAATGTTATGTTTCCTTTATGCATCTTTTATGTGATACGTTTTTTTATGGTTCTTGGGAATTGTTATGAAAACGGGTGGTTCCGTGATAAACTAAGGGCGGGTGAGCCCGATATAGCTCTCCAATGCATTAGGTAACATGAAGGAGTGAAACGTTAAGGTTTCTCTGAGAGATTTAGGGAATATACTGTGGTGGGTATTCCAAACGTAACCAAGAGGGTTACTCCCAACGTAAGAATGTTATGAATGCCTCAGGTTACCTTTTATGTCTTATTATTTCTATGATTTATTCACGATTTGATGGGGTATGTTAAAGTGCCTATGTTTTATGTGTAATGTATGATTTCATTCTTATGTATATATGAACTCATGTTTCCTTTCCATATTTTTATAACCGTTACTGAGATTTTTATGCTCATCCCAAGTTTTTGAAATGTTTTTCACAGTTCAAGGGAAGGGTACACGGTATGATGATAGTGTCAAGGAAGTGTCAAGAAAGAATCCATGTTTTATTTTAAATATGTTTCCGTTGATGGGAAAAATGAATACTATCTTTCATGTAACCACTTTGTTTAAATGTGGAATGTAATGAAAGTTTTATGATCTAATTCTCTAAAACTCTAAACCTTAAAAGATACTCAATGTGTAATCTTGTAATAACTCAAGATTAAGTAAGGTTTAAGGCTGGGGCCTTATAGTTGGTATCAAAGGTCGGTTTAGATAACTTTAGAGGTTAGGGTATTTTTTAAGCATAAGTGACATTACCATAATGGTTAGGATTTCAGAAAGAGTCCTTGTTTTAGATAAAGTGAATTAGTAAGTATATCTTAGTGATTATCTTCCTCATTAGTACATGATGGTTTTGTTGATATACTCACACTGACCTTTTTTGTTTTAGTAAATGGTTGGATCTAGCAGGCACCAAAGTGACGATTGGTTTGAAGGAAACTATGGTGGTTCTCTGATTAAGAGACTGGATGAAATGGGGTATTCAATGAGGAAACTCATTGTTGTTCTAAACCAACTATCAAGGAGTCATGATCAACCACTTGAACCTTGGTATGTTCTATAATGCATCATGTACGATATGACCAATCGATGTGTAAGTTCAGGTAATAATTATAAAGGTAACCATTAGGGTTTATATGATCCTTACTTTTGAGGAAATTATGGGTTATTATATGTTATGATGGAAAAAGAAAGGCATGAGATAAACTTGAGGTTAAAATATGTTATGTTTATTTTTGAAGATTTTATCTCGTTTTGGGAAATGTTTTGAGAATTATATAGTATTGGAAAAAGGAGAACACGCAGACCGTGTGACAACCCGTCACGTCGGACAAAGCTGCGGGAATCATACCCACAACCAAAGTGCGACTGGTATTTCTCGCCTACCACTATACTACGCGATGTCCCTGGTTAGTTTGACTGATTTTTTTTTAGTTAGATGATTTTATTAATTAAGTGTAAGTTGATTTTGGGTTATCTATGGAAATTTATTAACCTATCATGGAGGATATGTGATTAGGTTAATTACTTTTCAATACGAGACATTAAGAGAAACTGATGTTGTTTGGAGATAAATGTTACGATTTAACTTGGAAGACTATGTGACTAAGTCCTTCAACTATTTGGGTTTCAATCTTAGTTTGGTTTACATTGAAGAATTTTATGGAAAAATTGTTTATCGAATGGTCCTCGTTGAACTTTGGGTTTTGTTGGGCAAATTTTGGAGATTAAGAATAGATTTTCTTTTTATAAAGGGTTATCCTTTTCTGGATTATCTGATCTTGTACTAACCTTTTCGGTTTTGGTTTTGGTTAATGTCTAAAGACATGGGAAGTATATAGTTCTCTTTTGTGGATTAGGTGATTCTCTTGAAGTTGATTATAGTACTATTAATGTGAACAAGTATTCCTAAATACTCATCTTTTGGGGAAAGTGTGAGTTTGTGTAATAAATATAATAAAAGTTTAAATTCAACATGATAAGTAGTTATGTTTCCTTATTAATAATTTTCTGAATAAAAAGTAACTTAAAACAAAAATGTTGTCTATTACCTTTTCCTACTGGGGAATCGAATACTTTTTTACCCATCACAAGTTTGTGATTTTATTGTGGTTAACTTTCTCCTAAACATGTTTTCTATCACTCTCAATCAGAACATGACCCTATGTTTTCTCCTCCATGTCCATGTTTTCCTACATGGAATCCTAGTATGGGTTAACTCGCGTGACCTCTATAATTCTCTTTATTTATTTTAAAGTGACTGTTTTACCGACTCTTGTTCCGATGTTGGATTTTCAATGATGTTTCCAAGTCCAGTTTTATAATTACGAGGACGCAATTTCCAAAAGGGGGGAAGGATGTAACACCCCAGGTAAATAAAGAATATGACATTTTTATATTTATCCCTATTTGTGGAAAAAATGTCAATATTAATTTAAATGGAACGCTATGGTCGATGGCTTACCAAATACGCAACATCGAGTTCCTTTGAAATCTTACGTTGCACTCTAAGAATAAAATAATATTATTTTAAATGGTAGTTAACACATAGCCATTGTATTTGCAGGAATGAATATAAATAACTAAATTACGATTAAATATGTTTGCTAAATGTTTTTAATTTTATCCAAGAAATTTTAGAGGCTTAAAATACAAATGAATCCAATCATAAGCATTAAATACACTAGTATTTTTAAAAGATTATTTTACTACCTTTTGATGGAAACCCATTTTTAAATCAAACATTTGACAATTTTAAAAGCTCTATTTTTCAAAATAAACATATTACTTATGATTGGGACATTGAAATTTACCTTGGGCTAATTTTCGGTATTTTTCTGACAATGTTCATTTTTCAATAAATAGTGAAAAATACTGCATTTGACATCAAAACTGATTTTTCATATAATTTAATTATATGGTTATATTATCTTTTTAATTTGCTTTAAAGTGTAATTATAATATATTTTTACCATGTAATTCAATTATGGTCATTGTGATTAATTTCACTTTGGAATTAGGCATAAATAAGTACCAAACTTTTCATAAATATTGTCTAAAAAAACCCGCTATTTGTTTTGACAACGGGAAGTTTTTTTAAAATTAATTATTTCAATTTATGTGTTTGGAATTTGTTAAAATGAATTACAAATTTGGAATCAGAAGGTCTAAATTATGTAATTAATACTCTCTTTTTTTTTGACATTATGAATAGTAACGACGGGAATTATCTTTAATTATCTAGATTAATGAGTAATCCGGTAGTTAAAGAAAATAAGGTAATATCATAATAATAAAAAATGACCACAAAATTTGTCCTAAAACTACTGGTTGCCTAATGGCCGACCATGGGTTTCCTTGTGCAAAACTTGGGGGGCCCCTGGAATCACTTTTGTGAGAAAGTGACTTTTTATCTTTTTATTTTTAAATAATGTTAAATGTAACAAAGAATGTATCACCTAAGTAAAATATTTTTAATTTTCTCTAAATAAATGATATTTTGGACTATAAATATTCAATGGAATGCTAAAAATATTTACTATATCCTAGTATTTTTTTATAATTTTTAGACATTAAATAAATTAAATTATTTATGACATCATGATGATGCAGCGATGACCTCATTATTTAATGATTTAAATAAAATGGAACGATAATGTAATATCTAAGAACTAAACATGTCCAAAATCTATAGGATGAGTGGATTTCGAACCCTTAACACCTTATCCTAGAAATACATCAATGTGGGACCTTTAAATTCCGACACTCTTTTGAAAAGTAAGTAACATTTTGTAACTTTACAAGAGTTCCCCTCCTCTCCTCTTATAAAAGGCCCTCACCTCTACCTCCTTACCCACAATTCCACAGCCTTTGGCTCAGCCAACCCCTGCCCATTTTGTCTCTACACATCCCTCTATAACTCTTTGAAGCCTCACTTTGGGCAGAAGCCCTCCCAAGGGAACCTTTAAGCTCAAACCAAAGGGAGTTACCCGATTTTAAGGTAATGTCTTCACTTGAGTCCTTTTTTTTATTTTACTTCTCCAACCCCCTAAACTATTTTTATTCATTTCTTTTGTAACAACTCCTGTATCATAAATATAGTAGAATTTTTTTATAAAAAGTATTCGAGCTACACTTACACACACCTACATCTAATGGTTAAAGAACATACTGTTTCTGTGGATGGCGAATTTTTGCCTCCCAAAACGATGATTGTTCAACGTTCTTTTAAAACCATGAAAGGTGGCCATTAAGATGACACTATATTTATATATGATATATAATATGTTTATGTTATCCTTAATCTTCTGTATTTTTCATTTATGGAATACCTTTATGGCTTCCCTTATAGGTATACGTGATATCTTCATTTAAGGAAGTGCGGACTACCGCCCCCTCAAAGTGATTTGATTCGTTAATACCATATGTGGAACATATAAAGGATATATTTAATGATATTATATATGATACCATAATTTAATTTAAATACTATTATCTATCATTATGTTTTAATTTCATTAAATATGAAATAGAAATGGAAGTAGCGTTCATGCGTACGTACGGCTTACCGTCTCCATGAACGGTACATTTCATTTCTTATCTCAAAATCTTATGTACTATTATAAGTACATATATATAATGGATATATATGTAATATATTACATCTAACTAATGGATATAATTCTGGAATTATAACATATATATATATCTATAATTTTGTTTTAATTCCATTAATATGACAAAAAATGAAAGTAGCGTTCATGCATACGTACGGCCTACCGTCTCCATGAACGGTGATTTTAATTTTTATCTCAAAATTATAAGGAATAGTATAAAATGAATATATACTGGATATATATGATATTTAAAACATAAATACTATTCTGGATATGATGTACCTAAAACTACATGGAAAATTATTTTCCAACAAGTTCAATTTTTGACTCATGTACCAAACATCGACAAAAACGTCTGATATGAACGCATATTATTAACCAATTATTATAACATTAAAATATGTGATATTAACTGAATAATAATCTTTATAGGAGGCCTTTAATAAATTATAAATTGACCAATGTTTGTTATTCAGGAATATAAAGAAATGAACAAGAGAAGTTGGACTTGAGGTAAGGGATCCTACTCCTCTCTTCCTTTTTAAGTACACTCTTTTATGTCATTTCTTTTAAGATCATCTTTCTTGTGATTGGGATGTTATTTTATATTCCTATTTCTGTAAACTTCATTTTAATATTATGAGAGACCCTATTTTATCTCATCAATACATTTTTGTAAGTTTTAAGTGGCACCGTTAGGCTGTCGAGTTTTCTTAAGGGATTTTTCATCTCACTATTATTCCTGTGAGATTTATGCTACATTTGCCACAAATTCAATTGAGTGGTGTATGTACTTCCCATTATTTTATAAATTGTGTAATATACTTTCATTTATGTGTATTTACATCAATGTTGTATTTTCCTTCTTTCACGAGTTGTATGTTTCGAAAGATTCCCATGTCGGTAAGGGAACCTTTCACCCTCCTCTTTTAAAAGACTTCTTTTGTTATGTCTTTTAATTCACATACTATTATTATGGGATATGTCTTCTATATCCTTATTTATGTAAATTTTATGTCCAAGTGATGAGATACCATTTTTATCTCTCATCAACTCATTTTCTGAATTTTGAAGTGACACCGTTAGGCGGTCGAATTTTACCAAGGGAACTTTTTAACCCAATTTTGATTTCTTTGGGTTCCACATGTAGTTATTGAATATGTCATCCTTTGAATATGTGTGAATGACCTTTTATTGTTTTAAACTTAATATCCACTTATATTGGGTATATTTATATTTGTCACACATAATTTTGAGATTGATTTATCCTTAATTTAAGGATACCTTCTTTATAAGGGATTTCATCGCATTTTACATTTCTATTGAGACTTCTTTTTTTGTTATGCACTAATTCACTCTTATATGGTGTATATAATTTCCTTTGTAATATTATATCATGAATCCATTTATTCTCATGATATTATAATGTTCTGATTAAATTTTATTCTTCAATTATTGTATTCAAGTGTCTCTAATTTTGGTAAAACCCCTTTAACCAAAATATCGCTTTAAATGTTTTAATTATTTGTTATTATTAATATCCATGTTTTCAAAATGGTTTTAAGGATTTATTTATATGGATATTAATGTTTTAAAATTTTAAATGATTCAAGGTTGTATGGGACACTTTGATTCAAAAATCACTTTATTAAATGTTTTAAATGGTTTTGGAAATGGTTTCTTTTTGAATGGATTCATTATTTCAATATACTAAAATGTTATATTATGATTGAAATGTGGAAATGTTATGTTTCATTTATCCATGTTTTATGTGATACGTTTATGTCATGGTTCTTGGGCATTGTTATGAAAACGGGTGGTTCCATGATAAACTAAGGGCGGGTCAGCCCAATATAGGTCTCCAATGCATTGGGTAACATGAAGGAGTGAAACGTTGGGGTTTCTCCGAAGATATTTAGGGAATATACTGTGGTGGGTATTCCAAACATAACAAAGAGGGTTATCCCAATGTAAGAATGTTATGAATGCCTCATGTTACCTTTTATGTCTTATGATTTCTATGATTTATTCATGATTTGATGGGGTATGTTAAAGTGCCTATGTTTTGTGGGTAAAGAATGATTTCATTCTTATGTATATATGAACTCATGTTTCATTTCCATATTTTTATAACCCTTAATGAGATTTTTATGCTCATCCCAAGTTTTTGTAATGTTTTTCACAGGTCAAGGGAAAGGTACATGATATGATGATAGTGTCAAGGAAGTGTCAAGAATGAATCCATGTTTTATTTTAAATATGTTTCCGTTAATGGGAAAAATGAATACTATCTTTTATGTAATAACTTTGTTTAAACGTGGAATGTAATTCATGTTTTATGATCTAAGTCTCTAAAACTCTAAACCTAAAAAGATCCTCAATGTGCAATCTTGTAAAAACTCAAGATTAAGTAAGGTTTAAGGCTGGGGCCTTATAAATATATTTCAAATCATATTCAAATTATTAATTAATAGTTTTTTAATTTTACAAAGTCAATTTGAAAAATAACAATATATTTTCTTTATTTATGATGGTAATATTTCCTTATAATGATGATTCTATATTTTTTAAACAAAATAGCTAGATAGTGCATTATTAGTTTTTTACATATAAAATGATTTTAAGAATTTATTAGTAAATATGTATGATTTGGAAACATATGAAATAATGTTCAATGAAAATTATGGTTTTATTTGTAAATTTATAATTTTAATAATGTATGTTTTAATTTATATTCCCACATTTTACTATTTACTGTCGAGATTATATTATTTGAGAAAAAATATTTTTTTAAAATTATACATTTTTTATTCTAAAAACTATTTTTGATAAATTTTAAAAAATTTATAGTTTTTTATTAAAATTTGTAATCAATAGATACAAATTATATAAGAATGTTTGTTTGATTTTGTGGATAAAATTGATAAATTTCTTTATTAAAAACTAGTTACCATGTTGAATTCAAAAATGAAACAACTTATATTCCTTAATGGTAACATGACTAACATGATTAAAAAATGATTATGTATTAATGTTAGTATTATGTATCAATATTATCTCTTCTACACTCAATTATATATCTATTTTAGAGCCACATTACATGAAATTGACATCCCACTATTTAAATTATTTTTCTATTCACAAAAATGATGCTCCCTTTCAATTTTATTTGGGGAACACCTTTCCCCACATACCCTCACACCAAAATCTCAGAATTTTATATCGAACACTAGATAAACCTCTCATTAGATAAATTGGAATCCAAGGATTTTTCATTTCTTCTTAAAAAAATAAATAAAAGGTTCAACCCCCATCACAATGGATATGATAAGACAAATGAGGTATAAGTTCATAACATATCATTTATTTTAATTTATTTATATTATTCATTTCTTCCTCACATTTAATTTATTTCTCATAAAATGATAAAATATATATAATTTTTATACAATTTATGTTATTATGATTATTTCAATTTTGAAAAAATAAAATATAAATCGTGTGTTTTATAGACTATTGCACCCACATATAAACATGTTTTATATTCTATTACTTCCAAACATAGATGGTTTATCATTCTATATTATGACTATATAAGATATATACAACCAATATATATCATTAATATATCTATGAAAATAAAAAATCTAATAATCATTATAATGTAATTTATCTATATTGGTAAATAATATAAAATGAGTATGTGATAGTTTTTACATTCTAAAAACATGATAACCACTCACATAAAATTGCATCATAACATTATAATTCAATTATAAAACATAAATTCCAGGAACATTAATTTTTTTTGGATATTTATATATTTATGGCCAAATATCGACACTACAATTTTGACGCAAATAGAAAATGTTGATGATTATTATCCAATTAAAATGGGAATATATTAATACAATTATATAATTATAGACATAAATTATTAATAATCAATATAATTATAAATATATGAGCTTTGAAAATAGGTACTCATTTTTTTATCTATATGATATAGTAACTGAATTAATTTTTTTGGATATTGATGGAAATTGTATGATACATGGTAAAAGTTACTAATTCTACTATGTAATAAAAATATTTATGTAATGATTCTATTCATGTCATTCATATTTATTGATTTTCTATTATTATTTCAAGGAAAAATATTTTTAATGTTCACTCCTCATTTATGATTTATTATTACTAGTTTTTAAGAAATGAAACGAGTCTATTTGAAATGTGATACATTACAATGACTTTAATATCAATTATTTTAAAATATCTCCAAGATATAACTTTTTTGGTTTCATTTTTATTTAAAAAAACAAAGTTAAAAATTTGAATCCCCATTGAAGTTACACTTATTGTTATGTTTTTATTTGGTGATAATGTTTATAATAGAAATAAATTCCTATTACATAGTTAAACTATTTTGATATTTTATAAAAATTGTTTTAATTTATCTTCCTTCTCTTTGAAAAATAAATAATTTATATATGTATATTTTATGAAAAACAATTTAATTTGAAATGGTTTAATGAAAAATGGCTCAATTCTATTTTAATGTTTAAGAATCACATTATTTTTTCTATGTGTTCTTTAAAATATCCTTCTAACTGATCATATTTGGATCACATATGTATGGATAATTACATGTCTGGTCTTATGAACTATCAATTCATTGTATTATGTTTATATTTCACTATATTTTCATGAATCTACATAACAAGTTCAATCACATTGGTGTGGGAAGGATTGATTTTCTCAGGTTTTAATATAGGTAAAAAAGTTTTTTGTCAATTTAGTGCTCTCAAAATGGGTTTACTAACGTAATATTAAAATGACTATGGTTGTTCCAAATTTCCTTGATTATAATGATATTCCATATTTTAAATATTCATGATAATTGGTTTTATAATTCTTGTTTTTTATTCTTATGGTTGTGACACATTTCCATGTTGTTCATTACGATATTCCAAATTTTCACGTGGTATTTCATTTCCATTAATTTCAATGTATCCATTATTAAGAATTATTTTTAATATTTTATTTTATTTAATGTCATGCAGACATGTTATATGACTATTTTATTGTGTATTGAGACTTTTTATATTTTTTATCTTTATTTTATAGCATATTTATGATCTTATGAAATATTAAAATTTTCTATGATTGGAATATATGTAATTTTAATTATTTATTATAATATTTATGTCATCATTTTATATTCCTTCATGGTATAATTTTTTCTTCATTATATAGAATATTATTTCACCTTATAAATAATCCTCCAATACATAGGTTATTAAGATGATTATATCATGTGAGATATCTTGAAAATGTTTTAGAGTAGAATGTGTGTGTTGAAATGTTCACAATTGTACCAAATTAATATGTTTATAATGCTAATTTCAAAGAAATAAATCATTTAACTCCTTTAATGATAAGGATTTCATGAGATTTATTATTTAAATTATAATATTATTATATTATTGATATTTTTTTCTTTTGTCTATTTATTTGGAACCATAAGGAGGTTAATATATTTTTTATTATATTAGAGAACAATAATATAAACCCTAAAAAATTTATAATTAACGAGTCTAGTTATATGATAACAACCTAATATTTTTGTAAAAGTAGTGTTTTCATGGTTCCCAATAAATATATGTCCCTACCTATAAACTACAAGTAGATGTAGGCACATAAATAATTGTACCTAGTGTTAATAACCCAGAATATTGTGTGTTTGTAATTTGTAAACCATAAATTGGTTCATGAAAAATAAGAATAATATATAGATATTTTGACACCCTTGGGGAATATTATTTTCTTAATCATGTTATCATTATAATCCATTGGAAATATATACAATTAGTTTAGTATGAAATCTGATCATGGATAAACTAGATTGATATATATATATATCAAAAATATAATCCACACACATCGATTATAAAATAAAACATCTATGTTTATATTTTTTATTTTTCAAATTTCATTAACAAAGGTATACTGATTCAAAATTTCCATTAGTCCATATAATTTTGGGGGCTCAATAAATTTGAGTTAATAATCATTGAAATGTAAAAAATTTAGATTTTCCCAATGGAAAACCAAAGAAGGTTGGTAATATTATGAAAACAACAATGGATATTATCACTCATCTATCGCAATATGTATCAAACATTCGAAATTGTGTGGACCTCCAAATTTTATCAATAAGGAATAATATCATAATCAGTTAATTTATGAGATTATCCACACCCAATATTAATGGGTATTCTAATCTATTATTCTTTTTGAAATAGGTCATCGTAATTGAAACTATATTTTCATTCTCCAGTGCATGGGCTATGAGATTGATTTTTCTTAATTATATCATTTAGAATTATATGACTACCAGTAGTGGAGTATATTTAATAATACCACAGAAATGGATGTTATAGACTATATAATTTTGTAATAGTATAGTAATATATTTTTCACTAAGTGTATTCAATGTAATACTCAATAAAATTTTTTGAAATAATTCATAGAAAATAGTAAAACAAATTAGCAGTGTATATGAAAAAATTAATAAAATTTCACAAGGCATGTGAGGTACACCACCATATTTATCTCATATAGTGAGGGAAATGCTTATCAATTCATTATTATCATGAATCATATTTTAAAAATGTAATTAACTATGTGTGATTATATAATGTAGTGTCCTAGAACCCAAAATCCCAAATCTAGTGTCATCATTATAAAAATGGTATATTATATATAGAATCTAATGAAAAAGGACTGATTAGTCTAAACATATTAAAAAACTATATAATTAATCGACCCATTCATTATATTTTAAGACACAAAATACATTATAATAATTTTTTAATCATATAATTCCTTCTAGAATAACCTTAATGATCAATCTTTTTACAATTCATAGTATCCTGGTGAATGGAAAAAAATAAGGTTGTGGTAAAAATCTCTATAAGGGTAATGATAAGAGGAAGAAATAATGGATTAATAAAAATTATCTATACCATAAGCGATATAAGTAAACACACAATCCATGTCATAAATAAAATAATAAGTAAGTGCATTTAAATATAATATAAATGGAAAACATGTATAATAATAAAAATTTAATGTAAATAATAGAAAACATGTGAAATTTAATCAATATCATTAATATCATAACTGGTTAATATATAATCAATATAGAATGAAAACAACTAAAAAATACTGCATTTCTAAAATATCAATGAATGAATGTAATCTAGAGATTATATCATTATGAAAATATCCTGGTTAATAATAACAAATTTTTTAATGAAGTCAATTATTAACTATTGGATATCAACAGTTTTGGATCATGATTCCTCTCCTATCTAGACCATTCACAAGATAATTTAAAATCATTTTGTGTAAAGTGTTTTGGTTTGGAAAATTGATTTATTATAGCTTACTAATTTTCCTCATGAGACTATTGATTCATTAATTTACTATCTCGATCTAGTACATTCCCATATATATATATGTCATTTGAATTAGTCATAATTGTAATAATCAACATAATTCATTGAAAATATTCCTTATCATCAAATATCGGTATTGACAAAAACAATACGGATTTAACAATATTTATAGATATAGACAAATTAATTTCAAAGTAAATATATATATATATATAAATTTCATATGGTTTTTGAAATAAATATATCCATGATAAATAATATTTAACTTTATGTAAAATTTAATATCCACAGATCAAATGAAAATGTATATTTTGAGTGAAATTTAATGTACCGACATGTCCCACGGGGCCCGTTTCGTGACTACCCCAAGCCCGCCTTCCATAGGCCAGGGGCTGGCGACTAGAACCAAAGGCATAATTCCCAAAAACTGGGAAGGAATTGCCTTTATAAATCATAAATACCCACAACCCGAGAACAAGAGGAAGCAAACACTATGTAAAAGTTGTATAACAAGTGTACTAAATGTAAAAGGGGCCATAAATACAAGCCCAACAGTAAAGTACAAAGGAAAAACTAGTACAACTAAAAAGACCAATAGCTGGAAGGTATCTACCAGCTTCTGAATCATCCACCAAGCATCCCACCTGAAGGGTAGTTATAGATAGCCATTACTTAAGTATATGCCCATACATATACCTAAGTTATTAGGTACCCATCTCAATCATGAGGTAAAAACAAAATTCATTGACTCATCTCAAACTAGGATTTTCATTATTGAAACCATGGCTACTAGAGAACTCCTCCACTATCGAGAACAGTGGGCGTGTCGTGACACTTAGGTGCTTCTCACTATACATAGACTGCTGAGGTACTACTCTTGTCGAGTACTGCGGGTCTGCTGCCAAATACCAGGTGCTCCATCCACTGTGGGTCTACCACCAAATACCAGCTGCTCCCACTAATAGCCTATAGAGGTACTCCTCATGTCGACTACTGCGGGTCTACTGCCAACTACAAGGCGCTCCATCCACCATGGGTCCACTTCCAAATACTGAGAGCTCCCCACTGGGCTAGTCAAATAACTCTGAGTCGAATCGGTCAAGCAGACGTCAGGTCTGATAGCTACTAGGTCTCCACATAGTGTATAATCATCTCTGGGAGGATCCTATCCATGAGCTACTTTTCAATACTCCAAGTGTCACTAAGTCTCACGTGGATGTATCTCCATGTACCACCACATCATTTGGGTCTCAACGCAAATGACGGCGCGTCAACCAGATGCTCGGTCTGTGAGTTATTAGGATTTTAGTCCCAGGGGTCCGGTTGGATTTGTGTATGAACCAATCCAACCATATATCAACAATATCCCGAACTCCCATCGGGTATTATCAAAGGTACGGCGTTGTTCTATGAATTTCAGCACCGCTGACGGTTCGTCAACCGGACGCCCGTAGCCTAAGATATGGGCGTAAAGGTTTAAACGGGTCTGACGGGTTTAGGTCCAGTCCGACCCAGTTGTACCGACCCAACCCGGTCCATGAATGAGACCGGGCATGAAGGGGCATCCTGGCCCGAAGGTACGGCCCAGCCCTTGGGGGCGAACCGGCCCGAAAGCTGCCCGACTCGAATTTTGCAACCCGCGTGGCCATGTGGGGGCCCGCGTGGCCTGGCCAGCCAGCGACCCATGTGGCATGGCTGGCCGGCCCGTATGGCCTTGCTATCCAAGCATGGGAAGGGGGTACAGTGCGGCCTCATTGACTGAAACGGCAGGCTTGAGGCGTCGTCACCTGGTAACCGTGGGACCCGAAGGGTCCCGCCTTGCGCGCACCGGGTTCCGGCTCAGCCGGCCGCCCTCTCCTATCTGCCACAGCCTAAAGCCGCGGTCTTGCACCGTCATCACTGCGCGATGGCGCTGTGCCCCTCCGCCTCATCCAGCCCTAGTCGCACACCCTGCTGCTCCATGCATCGCGACGACACCATCCCGCCGTTCGACCGCCGCATATCACATGGTTGCGACCACTTTCTTCTGGTGCGGTGTGATGGCATCGTGCCCCTCTGGCACCGCTGCGGGCCACCTGGTCGCTGCTCGGTTCACTATGTGGAATTGCGGTGCCACGCCCTTCTGGAAACCCAGCGACCTTGCCTCGCCAGCTTTCTTCCCAGTCGGATTTTTGTCGGTTTCCCTGTGTACCGCCTCCGTCGTCATTAAACAAGAACCAATATAAAGGGAGGTGCAGGCCATGTTTGTACGGTCCGAACCCACCTCGTTATAGTTGTAAAATTTGTTTCTCAAAGCACACAACATATGACGGGGTACGGATGGTAATATTAAATCGTAAAATAACCCCTACATTGCTTGATGATTGTTTGTTGACGAAGTCACGGGAAAAGGTGGTGTCGATTCATTGATGTCAGGAAGCATCTGGGGTAGGAGACCCAGGAAGAATCGTCATTGGCGTTCTTCGCAGTCGACTCCTTCTCCTTAGGTTCTATCGAAGAAGGGATAAGAAGTTCATCGATGTTCTTCGCATTCCTCATGTTCTTCATTAGAAGAATGGTTCTCCATTGATATCTTTTTGCAACAATCTCACAGGATGAGAAATGCCAACCCCAAATAAAATAATAGTCTGCCTTTTATTATAAGTGTTGGCATGTAATTCAAAAGGGTGAATTAACAACCCGGCTCCACCCAATAAAATCATGTTCTTTGGAACAATAAAGTATTGGGGGGATGATGGAGAGTTTAACCCAAATAAATGGGGGGTTAGAGGTGTTCCAAAATTATTGTTGAGTTAGAAGAGTTAAGAAACTAATTTGGGCCCCACTAAATAAAATCCCCCCATGGGAGGTTATGTGTGGGTGGCCCCCACCACAAATCTCCACTTGTAGGTTTTAACCACCATATAATATAAATAAGGTGAACACCTTGTTTTTATTTAATTTAATTTAAATACCTCCAAAAATAACTTCTATTCTTGTGAGAACGCAACTATAGTTTAGGTCTCGCTAAGCATTCACTGACGATGTGTGTTAAACAGTGCCCCTAGATTTCAGTTCCGAGCACTTGTTCAAAAGTTATAAAATCACGTATGTATGTTTACTGAACGTACCCATGGAAAACTTCAGAAATTGATTACGGGAACACCGGGCCTCAGAATCAAGCGCCCTCAGAAACTACGGACTCATAAAAATTCCCATGTATTTTAAAAAATGGTTTCCACAGAAATTATGGGACTTTACATTCTCCCCACCTCAGGGCATTAGGTCCCTGTAAGTTACAACTCACACTAAGGGCACAAATGAGGCTATTGAGCACACATTTGAGCCTTCCCCTCCCATGGGCTCTCCTGGAGGTTCCCATGATGCCAAAGAACGTGATCCAGAGGTATCAACCATCCATGTAGGAACCGATCCTATCAATCCTCAATCTCCACTAGAACCTCGGTGAATGTCTCCCCATCATCAATGTCTAGCTCCCCATGGTCGATGATGTGGGATGGGTCGTGCATCTATCTCATCAGCTGAGATATGTGGAAGACGTCGTGCACCCGGTGCAGCTGAGGTGAAAGAGCCGAGAGGTATTCCACCTCGCCTACTATGATGAGGACCTGGAACGGTCTGATGAATCACAGAGACAACTTGCCGCCTCGACCAAATCTCTGAGACCTCATTGAGGTGAGACTCATATGAAGACTTGGTCACCATCCTTGAACTCCATAAGCCTCCATCTCTTGTCAGCATATGACTTCTGCCTACTCTACATATTATTCATCCACTCTTGGATGATCTACACCTTCTCCGACATGGAATATAACATCTCTCATCCCACTAGTGCTGACTCCCCATGGTTTGTCCAGCATAGTGGTGATCTGAAAGTTCGACCATACAAGGCCTCAAAGGGTGCCATACCGATGGGGTATTGAAATCTGTTGTTTTAGGAAAAATCCACCAAAGGAATGTGATCCTTCCAGGTGTGACCGAAGTTGAGGACACATGCATGGATCATATCCTCGAGGGTCTTAATGGTCCTCTCGGTCTGACCATCAGTCTGAGGATGGAAGGTTGTGCTCAAGCGATGTTGTGTCCTGAAAGCTTCCTGAAATCCCTTCCATAGCCGAGAAGTAAACTGTGCATCACAGTCAGAGACAATAGAAGTGGGTACTCCATGTAAAAACACTATCTCATGCACATATAGGTGTCCCAAGCTCTCTACTGAACCCTTCTCTCTGATCAGTCAGAAATGGGCCGACTTGGTGAGTCAGTCGATGATCACCCAAATCGAGTCATGACCCCTGGATGTATGTGGAAGAATTGCCATAAAGTCCATGGATATTGCATCCCACTTCAACTCTGGGACCTCTAAGGTCTAAACCATGCCTACTAGTATCTGTTGCTCCACATTCACTTGTTGACAACTGAGGCATCATGAGACAAACTCTGCTATATCCTTCTTCATACCAGGCCACCAAGGCTGTTGTTGAAGGTCCTTGTACATCTTCACCACACCTGGATGTACCTCTAGAGGATAAGTGTGGAACTCTCTCAACACCTCCTCTTGAAATGAATGTGGTACCACGGTACATCTTCTAAAGAGGATGACGTTCTCCCTACCTTCAAAAAATACATCAGGTGCATGCCCTGTGGATATCTGAGCACATCACGTCTCAAAGTCAGTGTCTCCATGTTCTGCCTCCCTGAATCACTGAAGAAGTGGAGGTGTGACTATAAGAGACTGAAGACAGGCTGCTGCATCCCTATCCACAAAAGATATCTTTAAGGTAGCCTTCTGTTCTATCACTTCTCCTAGAAGTAGAAAACCAGATCTCTTGCTGAGAGCATCCACAACAATGTTCTACTTCCCAAGAGTATAGAATATCTCAAAGTCAATATCCTAGAGGAACTCAAGACAACGTCGTTGTCTGAGGTTCAGGTCTTTGTGAGAGAAGATATACCAGATAATCTTGTGATCAGAGTACATGGTAAAACATTCGCCCATCAAATAGTGTCGCCACATCTTCAAGGTGAATACCACTACTGCAAACTCCAGTTCATGGGAAGTGTAGTTATTCTCATATTGTATCAATTTCCGAGAACCATATGCGATCACTAGTCTCTCCTGCATGAGGACACACCCATGTCTGGTCCCTAATGTGTTGAAGTAAACTACGTACCCTACGCACTCCTTTGGAAGCCTCAAGATTGGGGGCACTAGTCAGCCTCTGCCTCAGCTCTTGAAATCTCTATTGGAATCTCTCCGACCACATGAAGGGTTTATCCTTATTCATCAAGGATGATAGTGGTGATGCAACCCTAGAGAAGTCTGGAACGAATCTCCAATAGTATCCAGCCCAACCCAAGATACATCATACCTCTGTCACACTCCTGGTTTGCTTCCAAGAATGTACCGCCTCAATCTTCACTACAACTATCGCCACTCCAGCCTCCGAGATGACGTGTCCCAAAAAGTGAAACTCACGAATCCAAAACTATAACTTCGAGATATTACCATGAAGTTGGTGTTCTCCGAGTATGTCTAGTACAACCTAAAAATGGTAGGGTGCTCATCCTCAGTAGCTGAGTAGATCAGTATGTTGCCGATAAAGACTACGACAAAGAGGTCGAGGTAAGGCTGGAAGATCCTATTTATGAGACTCATGAACACTGCTAGAGCATTGGTTTTATTGAAGGGAATAACCAAGAACTCATAATGGTCGTACTGACACCTAAAGTTCATTTTCTTTACTTCCTCGTCTCAAGTCTAAGCTGGTGATTTCTTGATCTGGGGTCTATCTTCGAGAACCATCATGCTTTCATGAGCTGATCAAAGAAGTTGTCAAACCTCTAGAGTGGGTACTAGTACTTCACGATCACATGGTACTGCCAACGGTTGTCGACAAAAATCCGCAAGCCTCTATCCTACTACATGGTAAACAGAATTGGTTCTGCCCAGGGAGAAACATTGGGCCGGATAAATCACTTTCCCTACAAGTCCTCTAGGTGTACCCATAGCTCACAAGATCTGTGGGAGCCATCCGATATGCTGGTGTAGATATAGTTGTCTTCTTGGGGTACATTTCAATGTGGATGTCCACCTCTCTGCGAGGAGGTAGTCCTGGAACATCGTCAGGGAAATCATATGCGTACCGGTCCACCACTACAGGATAAGTCAGACTCTGCACATCAACTACTCCGAGGGTAAGGCAAGCCAACTAGTGAGTGATTAGTTGTACCCTCGACCTCGCAAGTCCTTCATGCACTGAAAAGGTTCCCTTATCACCGGTGAAGGTAAAATTGGTCCCATAAGTACAGACACACCGCACATAGAGCCTAATACAGTCAATCTAAGCATGGACTATAGATAACTAGTCCATACCCAAGATGACATCGTAAGGCCTCGATGCCACTACGAGGAGATCCCAGTCGAAGCTCTCACCTCCAAGTGTACGCTTGCACTGTTAGAACTAGTGCATAATCATCGAGTCTGGTCCTGTTGGAGTCTCTAACTGTAAAGATCGAGCCAATGGCTCCATCGTAATCTCCGAGATCTGAACAAGAGAAGTGGATATGAAAAAGTGATTGGCATTTGTGTCTATATGAACTGCAGCTAAGGTGGAGTAGACACAGATAATACCTAGAATCATCTTTGGAGCCACATGGTCATACGCTTTAGCTACCTGAAGCTGTACTCTCCCTTGTCTACCCACTCCCTAAAGTTGGGGTGGACCACCTTGTGGTGGTGACGGTATCACCACATAACGACAACCACCGCCAGTTGCTTGACCAGCTCCTCTACCACGCCTTCCTGCTCCCTGCGGACCACCTTGATCGAACCTTTGCCTCTGCCTGGGCGGTCCATCAACTGACTTCTGATTGTCAGTACTGCAGATCGGGCAGTCACGTGCTAGGTGACGAAGCCTTCTATAGGAGTAACATTGTCTGCTCCTAGAATGTTTGGCCCTATCTCCACTCTGGGTGACCCGCACAACCAATCATGAGTCGTGCAGTTGACCACCTGTGGGTCTAGTCCTCTTGGACTTCTACATCATCTGTCTACTTCCATCTGTAGAATAATCTGCTGTAAGTCAACTAGTGGTGGGTCTCACTGATGGAGACTGCTCAGCAAGGAAACTCTTCACTATGAGGGATCGCTCTAACACCCCCGTCTACGTCGGGATGTTGTGGGAGAGAAATGAAGCTCTGATATCTCGCCTGAGTCCCTAATCAATGGTTTGGGACCTGAAGAATGAGTCACGTACTATATCAGTAGAGTAGAGAGAGAGGTCGATGAACCTCGATGAGTACTGTGCTACACACAGGTTACCCTACTGCAAATGACGTTGCTCATGTATCTGCACCGCTCAAAGGATGGCTGCTACAAACTCTTCCCAGAACATGCACTCAAAGTCTACCCATATAAGTGTCGCCTCATCGTGTACATGGATCATCAGGCTCCACCATTTGCCTGCTGCTTCCTGAAGGAGGCTGGCAGCAAGGATCGCTATGAAGTTAGCTGGTGTCCCTACCAGTCTGAAGACACTCACCACATCCTCCATCCAATCCTCAGCCGCCTGCAGGTCCATCTCCGCCTAAACATGGGTGGCCTCTGGCCCTGGAACTCGTGCAGTGTGCTCAAGAGGCATACACTCTCTACTACTGGGTTTGGTGGAATTAGTGGCCCAATGGGATGTAGTACCACCGGTGCCTCCACTGGTTCCTCTATTGAAAGTGGGCCCTATACTGAGGCCTCGTCGCTCGGTGGGCTATCAATACATACAACTCTTCGGGCTCTAGCTGGTCATCCACCGGGAGGCATCCTGAATGAAACAGATGTGACACGGTCAAAAGACTACACCTAGTGAGCTGACCTCGGTTGAGCTAACATAAGGGAAAAAACTTTTGAAACACACACACAATATGTTTTTTTGTGTACTATGTCAAAAATTAGTGTTCAGGGTCCTGGTGTATGGATATGTCGGCCGCCGCACCAACACAGGACTCCCTGAACTAAAAACCACACTTGGTACCCATAACACTATTTACTCACTGAAAATAAATATAAGAGTCCAATGTTCTACGGTATAACCTGCTCCTCTGATACCAATTTGTCATGACCCGTCCCCCGGGTCCCGTATCGTGACTACCCCAAGCCCGCCTTCCATAGGCTAGGGGCTGGGGACTAAAACCAAAGGCGTAATTCCATAAAACTGGGAAGGCGTAGCTTTTATAAATCATAAACACACACAATCAGAGTACAAGAAGAAGAAAACACTATGTAGAAGTTGTATAACAAGTGTACTAAAAGTAAAATGGGACGGAAATACAAGCCCATCACTAAAGTACAGGGAAAGGAAAAAACAAGTACAACTGAAAAGAAAAACCACTGGAAGGGGTCTAGAAGCTTCTGGATCATCCAACACAGATCCTACCTGATGTGTAGGTACATATAGACATTACATAGTTATATTCCCAAACATATACCTAAGTTATCATGTACACATCTCAATCATGAGGTAAAACACAAAAATCCTTGAGTCATCTCAAACCAGAATTTTCATTATCGAAACCATGGAAGCTGGAGAACTCATCCTCTATCGAGTAAAGTGGGCATGTTGCGACACTAATGCGCTTCTCACTAACCATAGACTGATGAGGTTCTCCTCTTGTTGAGTACTGCAGGTCTGCTGCCAAATACCAGGCGCTCTGTCCGTCGTGGGTCTACCGCCAAATACTTGGTGCTCCCACTAATAGCTTATAGAGGTACTCCTCTTGTCAAGTACCGCAGGTCTACTGCCAACTAACAGGTGCTCCATCTTCCTTGGGTCTACTACAAAATACCGGCTACACCCTACTGGTCTAGTTGAAGCACTTCAAGTCGAATCGGTCATGCAGTAATCAGGACTAACAGCTACTAGGTCTCTACACTCTGTCTGCTTGTCTTCAAGAGGATCCACTCCATGAGCTACTAGTCGATACTCCAAGTGTCACTATGTATCATGTGGATGTATCTCCAAGGACTACCTGGTCATAGGGGTCTCACCACAACTGACGGCACGTCAATTGGATTCCTGGTCTGTGAGATATTATCCATTTAGTCGTAGGTGCCCAGTTGGATTCGTGTACGAACCAACCCGACCATATCTAAAATATACCCCGAACTCCTATGGGTATTATCAATGGGATGGCTTCATTCCATGAATGTTTTCTCCGCTTATAGTTCGACAGAAGGATGCACGTATGCCAAGATATGGGTGCAAAGGTGTAAACAGGTTTGACGGGTTCGGGTCCGGTCTGACCCAGTTGGACCGACCCGACCCAATTTGTGAATCTGACCCAGCACAAAGGGGGTTCCTTGCCCGAAGGGGCGGCCCGACCTGAAGGTATGGCCTAACCCATGGGGGTGACCCAGCCTGAAAGTAGCCCGGCCTAAAGGGTGGCATGGCCCGAAGGGACAGCCTGACCCGGCGGTCCGGGTGGCCTAGTGGCGGCCCGCATGGCTAGGTGGTGGCCCACGTAGCCTGGATGGCCGGCCCGTGTGGCCTATCTGGTGATGTGTGGGTGGGGAGTGTCACACCCCCCTTTGACTGAAATAGCCAGCGTGAGGCGCCAGCACCTGGTAACCGCGGGGCTCGAAGGGTCCCGCCTAGCTGGCACCAGCGTCTAGCTGAACCGGCCACCCTCTCATGTCTGATGCGGCCTAAGGCTATGGTTTTGTACCATCGGCGTGGGGTGACGGCACCGCGCCCCTCTATAGTGGCCCTCCCTGGATACGGCTCCTTGCTGCTCCGCAGAGTGGGACGGCATCGTGCCACCGTCCGACCGTCGCGGCTCTCCTGGCCATGACCCCGTTCTTCTGGAACGGTGCGACGACACTACACCCCTCTGGCACCGCTGTATCCCACCTAGCCATGGCTGGGTTCACTACATGGCACTACGATGTCGTGCCCTTGTGGAGACATGGCGGCCTTGCGCCGCCAGCTTTCTTCGTTGTGGGCTCGTTGTCGGTCACCGCGTGTACCGCCTCCATCATCATCAAACAAGAACCCATATAAGGGGTTGGTCGGGCCATGTTCATGCTGTCTGAACCCTCCTCATTATAGTGATATCATTCGGTTCTAAAATCACACTACATACTACGAGGTATGGAGGGTAATTTTCAATCATAAAATAACCCCTACCTTTTGTGACGATTTTTTGTTGATGATGTCGCCTGAAAAGGCGGAGTCGATTCATTGATGTCAGGAAGCATCCAGGGTAGGATACCGAGGAAGAAGTGTCATTGTCAATCTTCGTGGTCGGCTCTTTGTCCTTAGGTTCAGTCAAAGAAGTAAGAAGAAGTCTGTCGACATTCTTCGCGTTCTTCACATTATTCATTGGAAGAACGGTTCTCCGTTGAGATCTTTTTCCAACAATCTCATAGGAAGATACATACCAACACCAAATAAAATAATAGTCTGCCTATTATTTTATGTGTTGGTATGTAATTCAGAAGGGTGAATTAACAACCCAGATCCACACAATTACATTATGTACATTTGCATAATATAGTAATGGGGGAAGGTGGAGAGTTTAACCCACATAAATAGGGGGTTATAGGAGTTCCCAAATTAATGGGGATTTAGAAGAGTTAAGAAACTCGTGTGGGCCCCAATAAATACAATCCTCCAAAGGGAGGTTATGTGCGGGTGGCCACCACCACTAACCTCCACTTGGAGGTATTAACCACCATAAAAGAAAAATAAATTTAACACCTTATTTTTATTTAATTTAATTTAAAACCCCCAAAAAAACTTCTATTCTCGTCAGAACGCAATTGAAGTGTAGGTATCACTAAGAATTAACTAACGCTACGAGTTCAACGGTGCCCTCAGATTTTAGTTCTGAGCACCAGTTCAAAAGTTATAATATCTCGTATGTACATTTACAGAAAATACCTGAGAAAAACTTCTGAAATGTATTTCAGGCACACCAGGCCTTGGAATCAAGCGCCGTCAAAAAATTCTGACTCTTAAAAATTCCCATGTATTTTAAAAAAATCATGGAAATTATGGGTCTTTAAAGTTAATGACTAAAAAAATAAATGAAGTGACTGTAAATCATTTCAATATAAAAATAATCATAAAAATAAATATGAAGAATAAATATGATAACAACACAATATATACCCATGGGATTAATAATAATGGGTTGTTCTCATTGATGAATATTAATACAATAAAAATAATTTTAATAGAATTATATTTGAAAATATACTTTCATTGTGAAAATATATTTTTAAAACTCAATGTTTCTAAAAATATTTTGAAAATTATATTCTATGATAATAATATTTGTAACATATAGACTTATCAATATAAAATTTGAATCTTCGTCATAGTTAGATATTACAATCAAACCATATAGGTTAAAATAATGATTCGTTTCACTATTATGATAAAATAAAAATGAGACCTGTTTTATAAATGACATGAATATTACATTAAAAATATTTTCTATTAAGTAATTTGTTGTAAAAATTAATTTATTAAATCTTTTGTAAAATGATAATAATATTTTGGAACACATTTTTTGTAAACTAGGTTTTATATGAAAATATATTTCTGACCGAAGTGTGAAACTAATTTGGAATATAAAAAAAAAATTTCCCAAAATTTTTATGTACCAATGAGTTTGAAATGTTAATTTTACTTGAAATTTTCATGACAAACCGTAATTTGAATAATTTATAATTATTTATTATTAAATATTCAAATAATTTCAGGCATCAAAATTTATAGAATAAGCAATTTTGATTTGAATGATATTTTGAAATAAAGTTCAGAAATGATAATATTAATGAAGTTATGGTTAGTAAATTAAATGATTATGTTTATATTATTTAAATAAAACTAAAAAATCATGAAATAAAAAGAAATATAATCCTTATGTATTTTTACAATAATTATACGATATAAAAGATGAAGTATGTGTGATATAACAAAATGAAAATAAATTTACTTATGAAATAATTTTATTCATGGTGATTTTTAATTAAAATTCAAATGAATGAAATAATTCAAATAGAAAATAAAATAAATAATTAGTATTGAATAGTGATACTACATGTAAAAGTGATATTACATACACCATAAAATAAATTAGGTGCATAAAATTTCAATATGACTAAATAAAGGGGAATTGAAAGAATGTCCTTGGACTTAGGCTTCCATTGGATTACTGTTCATTATTATCATTTATTATTGTGTTAAACATGTCATTAAATTATACCAAAACCATATAAATATTTAAATTAACATATATGGAAATATTATAACTTTTTATTTCCCATTTGTAAATTATCATTCATTATTTTTATTGTCTCAAGTCTTTATTGTCTTCTAAAAAAATTCATGTTTCGTCAAGAATGTTTTCATTAATGAAAATTTTGAATAGTATTTTCATATCCATTATAATAATAATTAGATAATTATAAATTTATACATCATTTATAGTTTTAATATATATCATGAATAATTTTTTTAGATGTGATGTATATTAAAATAATGGACGTGATAGGTCGTATGTGCGTATGAGTAATGTTTCAATATTCCAATGATAATCATGGAATGGTTGAATGTAATATTTTATCTATAAATAAATAAAATAATATCTTGTATATAATATTATTTAATTAAATACGTACTTACATATATAATTTATGTGGTGTGGTGATTAAAAGAGAGTAACATCACTTCATAAAGGCAATATTCCACTTTTATATAATATATGTTATCATTTTTTAGGGTTACAATAATAATGTTTTAATTTCCTATAATAATGATAAATATTTTTTGAATATAATTATAATTTCATTTATATGACTTATAGTAACTAACATTATCCATATCACCTACTACATTATGCATTAGTGAAAGACGAATTACTTTTCTCCAAAATGACGTAGTCTGTTGTACACAAGACTGACATTATAGTATCTTGTAAACAATGTAATTTAAAAATGGGATATGTGATATAATTAATACATATATTTATATATATGTTTTATAAATATCATTTATATACATTAAATCCATCATCATACCTAACTCTGATAAGTGGTAATGGAAAAATGAATGACGTCGCTTAGTGAGTTGTTCCCATACCAAAGAATGATAACTTCATAAGCCATTTGATGTATATGAAGATGGGTTTGGATAATGAAAATTACACAAAAACATATATTTATATTTAATATAGTGATATATTTATATCATAAGTTTTTAATAATAACAGAAAGAGGTGGCAGAATAATTAAAATAAAAATGACTATTTTTGAATTTCAACTCTTTTTCGGGTAACATCCTTTGGTTTTCAACAAAACAATTCCTTGGTTGGATTTATTCCTAAAATAAGTATTATAATAATATATTATATAATTTTGGAAGTTACATGGTACGTTTTTGGATGAAATCAATGGTGTGATGGTGTGATGAAGATAAGAGAGTCGGTTTCCTTTTTTTGTGACCTGAGGGGCACACTAAGGAATGATAATGGAGTGCTGAGGATTGACATATGAAAAAGGGAAAAGAATATAATATTATCATTTATTTGAAATTATATGATCCTTATAGGACCTTGGAATATATTTTGAAATTTTTTATGTCATTTTGATATTTAGTTTCTTAGTTGAACCGCTAATAAATATATTATTTACATTATGCTCGGTAAATGATTGTAACTATTTTGAAAATTCACTCGGTAAAATATTAAGAAGATAATATTAGGTAATATAAATTATTAATATTTTTTTATGTTTTTATATTTTTTACACATTATTGGTAAAATTTAATTTTATATTAATCTCGTAGGCATGATGAGATTACAGGGTTTCATAGAGAAAATGTTCAAAAGTTTACAATGTCATTATATAAAAATAGAATATAAAAATGATTCAAATTTAATAATATTGATTATTAGTTATATAATTGATCATTTTTTTAAAAAAATAAAAATAGAATTTCACTTTATGGATAATATAAATTAAAATTTAGTTTTTAATTTAAATTCAGCAGTTTTCTATGTTCATAAAAAATGATATATTTCAATGAAATAACAAAAAAATTACAAAATTTTCATCTGAATTATTTATTTAAAAATTAATAATCTATAATCAAATATATTTTACATGAGTGGTGAATTAATAATTTAAATTATGTTATGAAATAGACTAAACAAACTTTTCGAAACATTACAGTTTTTTATATAACATTTCATTTTATTTTAAATGATTGTTATTTTATTTATAATTAGTATGTAAAAATTATTTTGATAACTTATTTTTTAATATACTAAATTTTTATTTAATGGATATTTTTTAATTACTTTCTGTATTTTAGTTTACATTGACCCGAGGTATCGTGTTTCACAAGCTATGAATGTAATTAATTTTAAGTAAATATATTTCATCAGGTTATCTACTTGGTGTTTCCTTTCAAACACTATAATGAATAAAATTTTCTTATTTTATAATTTTATGGTCTTACAATATCACCATAATAAAAATTATTTCCTTAAAATTTAATCATTATCTCGTTAATCAATGGTTTGAAATTGGGAAAACCCGTGGTTTAAAAAAACCATATCATCATTAGAATGGTAAAATATACTCTTAATAAAAGGGAACGTGATGTAAAAAAGTAATATGTTACAATACATAACTAGGATCTTATGTAGGATAAAATTTGTGGATAATGAATATAAGGGCATAGATAAATAGATTAAATAATTATTGAAATTAATTTAACCTATTTATTTAGATAAATTGAATGATTAATTTTCATTTACAGACCTCTAAACAATAAATTTATTGATTATTTAAAATCACATAAGATTAATTGTATGTGAATGTAACTGGATTATTTTTTTTCAATAGAATTTTCCAAAATGTAAGTAAGTTATATATAATCTAGTAATATACGAAGATATTTTTACTTTACAAATTTTTATTTCATATGAAAAAATTTATAGTTCAGTTGTTCTTTGATAAATTTCAATCCTTCCTTTTACAATTGAAATTAATAACCAAAAAAAATTTCTTGTTAATGCAAAACTAAAACACACTTTTTATGGGTTTATATGAAAAATAAAATATTATTAACTCTGTCAATCCAACAATAACTATTTTATTAAACAATTATAAATTTAACTTTTTTCCAAATTAATAACAATAATCTATAATCCTCATATGAAATACAACAAGATCATCATTAATAATTATTTTAAAATTTTTAAAACTAAACAATTTGCATTTTAATCATGAAATCAAGTTAGAAGATTTCTAGTGCAAAACCCATATCATAATTCTGTCAGGAATCCAATCCCCCACAATCTTTCAGGATGTGATGGGTTTTTACTCAATATGTGAGTTGATCATTTCCTAAACTATATTAATTCAATTCAAATAATTTTCCCAAAGTATATTATGAAAATAATTGAAATAAAATTAATCATTCAATTATATTTTTACTATGTTAATTAATAATACTTATTTTGTTTTATATTTTACAACATTTAGTAATCATATTTGATTAATATTATGATTCTGTTAATGATCATTTTAATATTAAATGTTTTATATAGTTATAAACTAAATTATATAAAATTGTATACCATTATTCCTAAAAAAATATTCCACTAAAACATAAACTAAATTTATGGGTAATATTTCCATAAATTTCATCCAAAATATCCTATATCTTGGTATAAATCCCTCACAAAAAAATGTAAAAGGGTTTTACATGACTATAAACCTATGTTAATTCTTAAAACCATATATCAATGATGGTATTGATAATATTTAGGAAAATTAAGACATATATGTTTCAAAAATATATCAAATTCTTTAAATATTTCCTAATTATTAACAAAAAAATATAATTATTAAAATACTCATCAATATTTTAATTCATAAACCCTAATAGATAAATTCCACAACATCTGAAATTCTATATAAGTCTTTACAATCTCTATGATCTAACAATTAGATGAGGTCATTTAAATATTGAATTAAATGTTTCTAAAAATTTATTAAAAACATTGTAGATTGATCCCTATGATGAAATTCATTTTCATATATCATACCAATTAGTTTTTCTCATAAATTAATTATATTATGTCTTATTATTAAACACATAATACATTTTACCATTCCTTTTAGATATCTTATTTTCAATCAAATATAGCACAAGTTTAACATAGGTTATTCATTTTCATCAACAATTTATATCCTTAATAATAGTTCGTAATCAAAATATTAATTATCGTAAGAATATCCTTTAGGGCTATTAAACTAGTTGCATTTTATGGTCCCTTTTCATGCACTAGTTTAAAATCGAGCGAATCCAAATGCATGTTTTTAGAATATTTTACCCCAAGGTGCATCTGTTCAAAACCTATATCAACATATAGTATCTATATTGGGTTGTATTTCTATGTAAATACACATAAAAACATCAATACAAAAACATCAGTATGTTCCTCTATAATTCTACCCAATTTTTATTAGTTGGTTATGATCCCAAGTCTATGTTTTCTTAAATCTATTTTTAAAGGTTTATATTAATAATTCTTGCATACGAATTGTTTTGTCTACAACCCTTGTAATATAGATCTAGTGTATGATATGTTAAATATTCATAATATAAAGGGAATCTCATTCTGAGGGATAGAATAATTTAGTGGCCTTTTTAATCTGTATGTACACTTGTTACTTGCATTATATTTTATTAATGAAGTTATAAGATAAATTTTTTCCAATAAAACCATATTACCACTATCATATCCTTGTTAATAATTCAGGGTAAATTTAATGGGATCATGGGGATAAGAAATATAATTGTGAGATGAAATAATTAATAAGATATTTTTAAAATGGAAGAAATCATGAATAAACAATTATAATCAATATGGAATGGTAAATCATAATACATGCATGCAAGTATATTATTTAAAAAATAAATTGCATATATAGATATTATCAATGTGAAAGCCTTGATAAAAATAAAAAACATGGAATGGTAAATATATGAAAACACATCCTATAAATTCAATATAAATAAAATTATCACTAGATTTTGAAAAATAAATATTGAAATGTAAAAAACATGAAATACATTCAATTTAATAATAAAATATGGATGAAAATCATCTATATATAATATCATTGTGAAAATATCAGGGAAAATATCAACTGAATTCTAAATGAATGTAGTTATTAATTAATGGAATTATTGTATACATGTTTTTTATACCTCTACCATCACGACCTTTCAAAATAAATATAAAATATATTTCATAGAAACTCATCTGATTTGGCATACTAATTTTAATATTTCTTATAAGTTAACCTCATGAAAATCAAGATGCATTGAGGGGGTATCTATAAATAGGCCCAAATAATATTATAATGAGTAAAGTTGTCCCTAGATATCTAATAGTCGATTTAAATCCTGAATAATGTGCTTTATCATCAAAAAACTCATATTGAGTAATGAATATAGAATTGTCCCAATTTTTTATATAAAGAAATATATTTACATATAGAACACCATATTTATAATGATATAAGATTTAACCAATAAACATTTCCATTATAATAAATATTTATATTTATTGTAAATTTAATGTCCAATGATCACCTAAAACTTCTTATTTATAGGTAATGTTAATGACTACCAAAATTAATTATGGTTGTGAGTGATAACACGTAACTTAGATAAAAAATTGATAAAAAATCCTGGAGAAAAATAATAATGGTATTACCATAACATATTCCCACTGGATAAAGGTTAAAGGATTCTTATCATTGATGAATATAAATAAAATAATAAATCATTAAAAAGTTCATAACGAAAATATCCATTCATATAGAAAATCCCTTTTATAACTAATTATTCACTAAATATTATGAAAATAAATTTCATTGAAAATATTATTTGATAAAAATAAATAAAAACAAATTTGTGGTCATGATTTCTAGAAATACCATTCATTCCATGGAAACTAAAATAAATATTATATTCACTTTTCTGGTAAAATTTGAACATACATTTTTTTTAAAAATATATAAATACTCCCTATATCTTTTTATAAAAATGTGAAGGCATAAAAAATATATTTAATAAAAAATTTCTAAGCTTTTTTATATTTTATTTAAATCATTTTTCATAAGAAATGTTTTTTTATGAAATATATTTCTTACCAAGAAGTGAAATGATGATGTATTTCCTTAAAAATAGATTCTCAATAATTTAATTTTCTAAAAGTTGAAAAAACATAATACTAATGAAAAAAAATTATTAAACATTACATAATAAAATTAAATGGGTTTATAATCATATGTTCAATGAATTTCCTTTATCTAAAATTCAAAAATAAACAATCTCTATTAGATTGAGAATATAAAACAAACCCTAAAATTATTATAACCTCGAATTGATATGATATCAATTAATTCATTAGGTATAAGAAATTAATTTACACTTAAATAAACAATAAATACATCATAAGATAATAAAATCTCCTTTATTAAATATTCATTTAGTATAATATAATATTAAGAAATAATATAACCCAATGAAAATAAATTGAGTAACTGCATTTCTTACCACATTGTATCTCATATGTAAAATTCCATTCAATAAAATATATTAAACAATAATATCAAAATACCTTGAAATATTATGTTATAATGATATGGAAAGTTAAATGCGACTTTCATACACCATGTAAAATAAATATAGATAATAAAATTTGAATATTTCTCAAATATGGGATTTCGATATGAAGCAATATACCTCACACTTGCTATTGGTTGAAAGTAATTCCACATCCTTTATAGTCAATTTAAAAATGTTATTAACTTATTAAAAAGAATATTAAAATATTAAATATAATATATGATCCCTTTATAAAAAATTACCATACGATAATTAATGATCATTAATTATTTTCTTTATTTTCATTATTTTGAATGTTAATTGCCTTGTTTTCTCATGTGTGTTTCACATGAAATGTCTTGTTTATTCATATATTATAAATTCATATCATCTAAATAACTACAATACAGAATTAATTATAATATTTATATATCAAATATACTTTTATGTAAAATCATGAAATATGGTTTTGAGAAATAATATATGTTACGGTTATAGAGATGGTATATTGTTTGTACATAATTGTGAAGTTTCTGTATTTAATTAAACCCAAAGTAATTATTATAATTAATATTTTAACTTTTAATAATATAATAATATAATATATTACATATTTTTTTTAATATAAAAATATATATCATTCATGTTGTGTGGTGATGAAAACAGAGTAACATCGCTCCATGAAGGCAATAGTCAAAAAATTCGCAAAACATTTTATCATTTTTATGTTTAATAAAGAAAATGATATATTATAATTTCATAATGTTTAATATATTATTAATATACTACTAATTTCATTTAAAAAACTTATATTTATTAACATTTTATATATCACCTTCCATGTTAGGAATTACTAAAATATGAATAACATTACATTGCGAGGTGGTAGTCCTCCAAGTACACAAGCGATGTTATTGTATCCCATACATTATGGAAAATAAAAAATTATATATGAGTAAATGACCAAAGTTATATTATTAATTTTTAATTAACATATATATAATTTATATCAATCATACCCAATCATGAGAGGTAATCATAGAACAACTAAAGAAAATGGGATCGTGTGGTGGTAGTCCTCCGTACACAATAATGATTAATTAAAATTCCATTATGAATTGGGGATAGTTTTATAACATTCCCAAAACATAATAACTTATTATTATATATGATAAATGGAGATAATTATATAATTATGTTGTAATAATAATTTATGTAGTTGGATGAAGAAATAAAATAAAAAACCTTGTAGAAGAGTGTAACATCTTATTTTGGTAGCTTTCAGAGGATTGCAACAAAATCTATACAAGGGGTTTTATTGTAACCCAATATAAGGCTCATAATATGGGAGGTGTGAATTTGGGATGTAATTTCTGAAGTAATTGGATAAAAAAATTGTGTGAATGAGTTTTGAAGATAGAAGAGGGTGGTCTTTATAACTGAGGAGAGTGGAAAACTTGAATTTTTTGGGAAGAAAAAAAACGAATGTCAAGATTTCACAAATTATAGAAGGGTAATAGTTGTACTATGATATAGGATTATACATGTTATGGATTAAATATTTACATAAAATATATTTTATACAATTTTTTAGGTTGTTTTAGAACATTTCATTTTTTTACTGTGGTAATATACATATTTACCAGAATTGTACTTAATAATTTTTACTAATTTTACTATTAACTTATATAAAAACATTTTCAACATTATTAGATAATATAAAATATTATTATTCAAAATAATAAAAAAAATATTTATTTTCAATTAACATAAGTGGATTATTTAAATCTAAATTTAATTTTTCAGACTTGATGATAAAGAAGGTTTTCATATAGAGAATGATCATAAGATTAATGTGTTTTTATATAATAATTTAAAATTAAATTTTTTCCAATGACCTAATTTGGGTATATATGTATATATATATATATATATTTAATTGAACAATTTTTTCATTATAAATAACTCAATATATAATTTAAACATATTTTTTTTAAAAAAATCAGTTTTAAATGAAATTAAATAATTTTTTACTATTTATCATAAAATGAAACTTCTAGAAAAACAAAATAATACCATTTTATAATATCGATTTACGATTCAAAAAGTTTTTTTCCAATTATAAATTAAATTTAATAAAATAATAATAATTGTTTAATTTAAATGGAAAAGAGTGATGAAACCATCTTTTATAAAAATATTGTTTTCTATATAAGAGTTCATTTCCATTTAAATAATAATAATTTTATTTATAATAAATAGATAACCATAATTCTATGAATTTAGTTTGTACTGTTTACACTATAATTTAATTATTATTTTATATTGTTATACTATATTTTATTTTAATTTAACTCGAAGTTTCATCTTCTACAAGATATCAAGGTAACTAAATATAATGTAATATATTTCAGGGGATTTTTATCCTCGGTGGTATGTGTCACATATGATTTTGAGTACAATGTTCTTTTTATATAACAATGGTGAGTTATCTATAAATCATGATATATTTATTTGATACTCACTGAAGGATTATATGGAAATTGAAATCTCTAAATATTACATAGAAATAAAGATGAATTTGTTATATTATGTGAGAACAAAGGATATGAAACATAATAGAATGTAAGAAAAATGTCTTTAATGTAATAAATATTGTAAAATAGTTTTTTTATTATCTAATGGGGTATGTTAAGTGTTCTACCATTTTTAATATTTAACACCAATCACGTAACTCTCAACCCAATGCAGAAAGGATTATTAATGCAACAGAAGAGAAGAAGTTACCTATTATTGATCTTTATGTACCCTAAATCATCAAGAGTAATGAGGTTATACAATATAAAAATCAATACCCAACCCATATGAAAATAAATGAAATTGGACCCAAAAACACTCATTCCAAGGTGAAATGATATTGAATTCTTGATCAACATGGATGGGGTAGAAAATGATAATAAAGTGTTTCAGTGAACGCATGATCTAATTTCAAGATCTTCTAAAACATTAAATGATTTTTTTATTGAATGATTTTATATCAGGATTTTTATTATTATAATTAATAAATCTTACCCCATAAATTAGATATTGAATAATTGGTGAAAACGCCTCATGGTAAAATGGGTTATTCTAAATTTTACAAATATGATTCAACATATATTAATAGAAAGATGAATCTTTTGTATCTGATTATTATTCTATTAGATTAAATGTAAAAAAATATACGGTAGGTATTGTATTTCTCTTCCAATATAACTTATAATCTCTCTATATTAGTAAGTCATATATAATATCCCAAATCATCATATTTTATTATAAAAGAATTATTATTAAATCCATGTTGTAGAAAATAAAATAATGTGGTATATTGTACTCAAATATGAGGGAAAATTTGATTAAATGATAATTTATGAATTCAACAATGATAATATGCCTATTATACTAGAATATACTAATGTACTTATTTATGAACTTCCAAGTTTTCCCCTAAATTTAAATATTGAGATTATTTTTCGAACTCATACATTGATCCGTGAATTTATCAAAGAGACCTTATAGAATGGTTTCCACTAAATAATTGGATTTAAAAATGAAAAGAATGAACAATGTTTACACGGGATGTATATACACGATTTCTTCAACATGTGGTGAAGGATCTATCTTTTACAAAAATAAGGACAAATGAAATCATATTTGTCAAAATCATCATGATCATAATAAAATCATAGTCATAAACATGTATATTATACACTATATCGTTGATATACTCGTTCAAATCAGAGGTGATAAATAATAACATAAGAATGAACATTGATCGATGTACCATTTATTAAGGGTAAAAAGAGTCGATATAATGAAAATAGATTTTCATACGTGGTATAAACACTATGAGTTTACATTGATATCATTTGGAGTTACCAATTTCCCTAGCATATTCATATATTTAATCAATATCATCTTTAGAAAATTCCATAGTGTAATTTTGGCTATCTTTAAATGTTATATTCCTATATACCGAAAAATAAAGGAAGAACATCATGATAGTTTTTGGATTGTGTAAAAGGTCTTGTGAAAGGAGAAACATGATGCCAAATTCTGTTTTGGAATATTCCTTCTTCAGAAATTATCATTTGATTTTATCTAAATTATAATAATGGGGATATAAGTATTTTCATCAATGATATATTTTATCAAGCAATGGCCCAAAATGAGTATTGAAATTGATATCTGTAATTTTCATCATGTAGAAACTTATAATTTATAGTTTGTTAGAATTTTATAATGGATATAAAATCCACTCTCCAGGGTAATCTGGAAGGTAATGACGTTCCTTTGGAGAGAGGAAGGGTAGAAATCTTATATGAAAATAAAGAAGAGGTCAAACAATTCTCTTTTATATACGTTAATTTCAATGGTATTTTTAAAAATTATTTTCGTTTCACCCTCATGAAAAATGATATGGTAATTTCATATTACCCAGGATACCTAATAACTCATAAATAAAATTACCTAAACCATTATTTAGTGATTAATGTAGCAATATTCTTTTTTTGGAAACCATGTTTTTTAGAGACAACTGTGTTATATGAAATGTAATCAGAAGTTCTAAATATATATATAAATATAAGAATTTAATATTATAAAAATATGACTGTTATTATTGATAAATGATTATAATTATTCAACACATTTCCAAATGGGGAAATAAAATAGTGTGGTTACTGTTCTGAGTATAAAACTCCCAGTTACACAATTAATGATTATGATTGAAAACTACCCAATAATCATAGATTATAGATGCTGAATCACGAATTCATAATTGTAGCATATAAATCATATCTAACCGAACAAACATACCAAAATTCCTTTCACACAAAGATCAAATATTACCAGATTGATGACCTATATCAAAATGAAAATGTAGTGAATATTCAAGAGTTAAACATTATTAAATTATGTAGTCCAATGGTTTCGAACCTACATATTTTTCCCATAAAAACTAAAACAAAAGAGGTATTCTTTTTATGTTTATAATAAATAATACTTCTCTTTCTATCTTCAAAAAACAATGATGTATAGAGATTTTAATAAAAACTTAAATTTTAATTCATGAAGAGGTAAATAATAGTGTATATATCATAATGCTGGTTATATAGTAATTATAATCTCAAGATGAATAATTCATAATGAATGATCCAAAATTACTAATACTTGTATGAAAATTAAAAAAATCATCATAGAAATTTTTATACAAATGCCTAAAAATATAAAAATTATATAAGGTAATTTTGTAAGAATTCTATCACCTAAAAACACATTTCATTTTATTTTTATCAAATAGTATTTATACATTGTCCATATAACTAATATATACATAGTAGAAGAGGTGATTCTATATGGGGTACAAATAAACATTGTATTTGACCAAGATCCAAGGATTGCCTCTAGGTTTAAAATAATTCTTCAAAAATTATTCAAAGATAAAGAATATTTTAGTACCTAAAACATTCCATATATAGGTGTTTAGTATAAAGGATAATTAGAACTTTGGATGTTATTTTGAGATCTTTTTTTAATGATTCTAATAGATCTTTGGATCAACATCTACCCATTCAACATTTCTCCTATAAAAAATAACATATATTCAATGAATCTGATATCACCATATGACATATTTTATGGGATGAACTATATGTCTCCAAAATTCTTGGTTGGTGTTGGATAGATGAAGGTGATAGGTTATGAAATTTTATTTGATTTAATGGAGATGCTTCAAACCATTCAGTGAAATATTCATGTAGAACAATGTAGATCGATTTTTTCTGTAGATAATTTTTGATGATATCAAGTGTTTGAAGATAGTGAAATGGTATTCCATTAAATATCTCAATGTAATTTTTTTAGGATATCTGAAATGAAAGGGAATCATTTTTTTTATTATATTGGTCCCATGGATTTCATTCATCATATATGGTATTTTTCTATTCCAATATTTCAAACTTTTCCTCTACCTAGTACATAATGTGTTCAATATATCTACCACATGATTTCATATACTAGAACCTCTACATCTTCTATGTTCTGATGTACTGAATCTATAATATGTTACCTCAAATGAGTAACAACCATTGGATATTTGTTATAATATTTACATGGTACTATAGAACATGACCGCTATTCTAGTCATTGTTTTATTAAAATGTAATAAGTTTTAGTAGGATAGGTGGAAACCTAAGGGTGTGATAAGGAAAAAGTACCATCACATGTTTTCATTAATGTAATGAAATTTTAGTGATTATTTTTTCTTGGTGGTATCATGTAACGGTATAAGTTTTTCTTCTTAAATATATACTATTCTTAATTTCCTTCTCCACATTTACCACCAAAAAATTCCAATTAAAAGATATTTGTAGAATTGGTAGGCATAAAAGTTGTAATACGATTAAGAATATAAATATATATAATAAAAACACAATAAATATCAAATGATCTAGTGTATATAAGAATGTAATAAAATCACTTATATAAAAAAATTCTATTCAAGAATAATAAATTTTGAAATGAATAAATAATTAACATTTTTTAATTACAAAATGATAAAAACAATTTGATGAAAATGGATAATATACAAAAAAATCATTCCTTTTAAAAATATATTATTTACTATATTATGTAAAATAAATAAAAATAATATTTTCAAATTTTAGAATGTAAATTTTATAAATTTAATATAATTATTATATTTATCAATGTTGTATTATCTTATGATGGTTTTGTTATATTTTTAGAAATTATTCATTTTAAAGTGAATTTTGAAAAAATATCATTTTTTATAAAACATTAATTTCTGATATCTTATTTATATGTATTTTAATATTAAATTTTGAAACCATTTTTTGTGAAAAAATATTTATTTTCTAAGTTATGTTATAATGTAAACAATGTTCTTTTAATTTATAATCCCATTAGTGACAATTTAGAATTGATGTAATATTTTTAGTATATTTTGTTAATACATTATAAATTTACTAATTTAAAATTTATTTATACCACATTTTAAATTTTAATAAGATAGAATTAATTTCAAATATTGAATCATTTGGACTACATAATGTAATAAAATCTATTATTTGGATAGAAATGAAATATTTCCTTGGTAAATCAAAAGGCTATAGTAAAAAATTAAAGGGTTAAATTTATTAGACTTATAAATAAAGGGAATAACTTGATTGGAAATATTTTAATTGAATGTTGAAGGGGTTTATCAATGTTAGAACTCTTTCATTCCATTAATTGAATGTTGAAGAGGTTTATCAATGTTAGAACTCTTTCATACCATAATATGTAAATAAAAAAACATAATATTAAATAATAATCATTGTAAATCTAATTGAAATTAGGAAATTCATTAAATAGTGTAAATAAAGTAGCATGTTTAGGTTCAATACTCTATGTGGTAATACATTAATCACTATCTATATATAAATTACTACAGTGTATTTCCCTTAATTTGATGGTTTCATAGTTTTCTCTCATATGAAATTCCATATTATAGTTTTCCTAGTGCTACTTAAACTACTCTAGATCACACAGATCCTCTAATCAGTGTAATGAGGTTCTATCCCCTTTCTATGAAAATCCATCTACCAAGGTGGGGTTAAAATTAATTATATGTCTATATTAATCACATTTATATAATAAAATTATTCTATATGATGTTATTTCATAACTTTTAGTTAGTGACATATCTTATTTATTCTAATTATTTATTTTTTCCAAGGAAGTCATCTCTATTATATGTCCCTATTTTCAATGGTTGATGTATAAATTATTTCGTCCCTATTATCTTCTTATTATTACACATTCTGTGTGTATTATTCATTTATATTATCCAGTGAATGCATCCCATGTACGAAATTTTCAATTTATACATTGTGTTTTTATAAGAATTGTTAATTTTAATAAATTAATATTTAAAATATTAAATAGATTGAATTCCTTCCTCTGTTTTCTAGCCATATTTTACACCCTTCTTATTTTATGATAATTGTTATATTACCTAATATTATTCTAGAAAATATAAATTAGCATTAATCAACCATAAGATCTTTTCTCCCTTATACTTATAGTTTTCATGGGCATGTTTAAATTGTATAATATCTACAACTAAGGCTAAATGTTCTTATTATAAACCAACTTTAAGTACTTGATTCACTTATTCCTCAATGATAACCACTATATATATTGATATTCATTCACAAATTCATGACTTAATGTTTATACCTTATATAAATTACTTATATAAAACCATATGTATTAAAATTAAACTTATTATTTAGGTTAAATATGTGACATTGAATTGAATTTATAAAAATGTTCTGAAATATTGAAAAAAAATATATAGATCGTAATGTGAGTATTGCATCCCTAAAAATAGTGCTAATTTTTGTTTGATGAAAATGTGTAGTTATACAATATAATTCTATTTAAAATATATAGGACATATATAAAAAATTAATAATGAGTAATTTCTAAATCAAATTAATTGGAAAATGTTGGGATACTAGTTTAAATTGTTTTGTGTTAAAAAAAATTAAATATGGTATTTTATTTGATTTGTGTAAATATTATTGGAAATAAAAATGAAAATAAGTCCAACAGTGGTTTGATAATGAGGTGATTTTCCTTTAAATAATGAAAATGCAATTGTGTTAGATGATAAAAAATTGAACAAATTTATCTATGCCTCGCTATTAGTCATTCAATAGTGATGTAAAACCACAACCAATTACATGAAGTCACTAATTTAGAGATGATATCCATGAAACTATAATTAAAATAATGGCCCCTATGGGTTTTTGTAACTCATCTCACTAAAAGTGAATAAATTTTATTTTAGTGGTTTTTTCTATTGTATCTCATATATTTTGGATCATTTCATGGCTTGTAATTTCTTAATTATTGTGGTTTTCAATGATTTATGGTCTATCACTCACCACACTACCCTCACTAAGATCAAATGTGTTCTAAATATTTTTATCAATATAAATATATGTATTTTATTAACCAAAAAAATATACAGTATTAAACATTGTAACTATTTATAAGATACACCAATTGTGTGTGAGAATCCACTCTAATCACTTCACTCGTATTCACATTTTTAACATGAAACAACTAACTATGTGTGCATTATATAGACTAGAAAAAATATAAATAGAAAACATTAAAAAATATATTAATAAAAGGTAAATCAACTTTTATAGAAATCATAGTTCTTGAGTGAAGGCATTGTCCAATTATATCCTTTTATAATGTTCTCATATGTCATGGTTTAGAATTAGATATCTTCTCCTATATAATAAAATCATTCTGTAAACTATGTTATATATTCACTATTAGATAAACCTATGTTTATAATTTAATGGATTCTTTATCTGTTTTATATTATAATATAAAGAAGAATCTATCATTGTAATTTTTTTAAGGCTATGGAGAATTTTAATATCCAAAAAATTAATCAACTAAGAAATATTATTTCTATATTTTTTAAATTTCAAGACCCAAATAGGTTATATCTTGAATACTCTAACCACATAAGTTTTTAACATGTGGGTAGTTTCTTATGAACCATACCTTAATTGGATAGATATTTATAATGATTTTTTTCAAATTATTTTTTCACGAAATAATAGTTTAAATTGATTTTCATCAATTACTAAAGTATTAATTCCACTTCCATAGCATAGAACTACCATATAAAATCATTATCCCATTCTATAATTTTCTATTATATTTTTTAATATATCTACTAATATTTATAATTATATAATTATATAATTTTCAATTATATATATAACATCATTAAAATATATTCTATTGCCTGAACATAGTTCTCTATTAGGTAGTCATCATAATGTGAGTCATTTCATTGAGATATCGATCCATTAATAATATGAGTAGTGTTTGGTCTCCTTCCACCATTGGGGGTTCCATGTAATGAATAGGGAAGGCTTGAAGAGTTGTTGGATTAACCATCAAAAAAAATATTTTGTAATTATAAATTCCCTAAATATATTGCGTCATAATATGGATACCATTTGATATAGAATATATTATTTATTATTTATCCCTGTTATGATGGTTTAAAATCATAATGTAATATTCTTCTATATTAATATATTGATGTATTAATATATTATGTGGTAGAAATATTTGAAAATTTTTTTAGTAGTTGTCTATTTTGTCATGCAAAGAAGATATTCTAGCCATTAATCATATTATTAATTTTGAAAAATAAAAAACATTCTCTCAATGATTCATTCTTGACAGAATCTATCGATATCAGATGGTGTTTCAACCCATTATAATGTATTAATTAAAGGAAACGATGGACCATGAATTTAATTATAAGAATTTCGGTGAGGAATCATTTCTTCCCTAGAAATAACATAACCCTGTAAATTCAAAATTTAACTTTTATTTTCCCAAATTACGTAAAATTTATAGAATGAAGGAAATTAATTTTATAAATGAATATATTATTCTAATATAAAAATGATATATGATGAAAATAATCAATAAAATATATTAATGTTTTGAACAGATATATTGATAGTGGGTGTTTAAAATATGTAGACCGAATGACTTGTAATGTCAATTAATGTTCTAATTTTGATAAATGTAAAACTAAAAAATTGTGTTTTTAAAATTCAATCTGTAGTTTAGTTTTTGACTAAAATATTTCCAAACATTTACCATAATAATTGTTAAATTTTTTACTAATTCCCCATCCATAGTAGTTTTAATTTCTACCTCACCAATGATTTTGTTTATTTGTGTAATGGTAATGAAAATAAGAATTTCTATGCTTTCAACAAGTTTATTTATTATTAGGATTTATTCACATATTTTTTTAATGAAAATATTTTATATTTTTTTGGTTTGGACTTATGGAATCCAATATTTATTATTTTTCATTACTCTGAACAAAATATAAAATTATAAGTTTATTAAAATAAAAAACTGAAAAAACCTAGTTTCACTATATCCATATATCTATTAACACTTACTATGATACACATCTTATTGGGAAGAGACTCTATTACCATGGTAGTATAATTAAATTACATATAAAAATTTATAAATAATATCATTATGAAATTTCATGTAAGAAAAATTATATCTTTATCTAAATATTTGTTATATTCTATAGTATTAGGAAAACGATTCCTTAAAATCAAACTTTGGCATAAAAAATATAATTTATATTATTCAAGGGATTTATTCTTTATTTAATTAAAGAGTAATATACAACACAATGTATTGAAAATTTATTATTATTATTTTCAATTATTTCCTCTTTAATTGTTTTATATCTTTCCATATTCATTATTTTATTCTATTTCTTACATTTTTGTTGATTTTTAATAATTTTTTTTAATATTTATAGTTATTCTGTTTTTTAAATTCAAATACTATTAATTATTCAAAAAAATAATTTTCATACTAACATTAATTTAATTTATTTCCTCGTGTAATATTTATATATGGAGTCACATATATTCACTACCAAACTATCTGTAAACCAATTTTTCTAGATTAAAACAATGATCTAATATTTATGAAACATAAAAAAAGTTAGAATGAGAAATAATTTTTATAAAAATATTTATTATATATTTAAAAATATGCTTTTTATATTTAAATCTAAAATATTTCAATGTTGTGACACAAAATTGTGTGTATCTACTTCTTATTCATTAATAAATGTTATTTTTATAATTCTAATTGAAGTGATAGTTATTTCTTTTAAATTTTATATTAAATATTTGTAAAATAATTTATTCATAATGATATTATTATTACTAAATAATTTAATATTTAATATTTATGTATTAATAATATGTTTTTAGTATTTTTATGAGTTACGTTATAAAACATTACAAAGATTGAATATATTGTATACATTGTTTTAAAAATTCTTTTTTTGAAAAAATAAAAATTATTTATTTATAAAAAATAATATGTTAAATTATTTTTGTAATATTTTTAGTCATTAATTAATTTTATTATTTCTATAATATTCAATTTCAAAATTTAATGGTTTTTTTGTATATTGATTATTTCCTTAACAATAGGATCTATAAATTCCACCAGCCCACCAATGTCTGTATCTAGATAATAATTTCATTATGAAGACTAACTATAAAAGGAAAATGTTTGGTTACTATATTTGAGTGTATAATCATGCCTATATGAGAAATTACAAACCTAATGTGAAACTAAAATAATTCAAATATTAAAAGAATAAATACCAAATAAGAGTATATTAAATGAAAAAAATTTAAATTATCATTATGATAAAAATTTTAAACGAATGACTATAAATATTGTAAAAATATATCACTAACATTATAAATTTTATAAATAAAACCATATATATAGGAAAAGGTAACTCAGATTATTCATATAAAATCAATATTTCAAGATATGATATCCTCATAAACAACTCCATATATCAACCAAATATCAACATTTACACCTATTTTGATATAGAATATTTGAAAAAAAAATCCTTAGAAGGAATAATACTTATATTAGATATAGAGAACAATACATGGTTTGATATTTCAGAATAACATATTGTACTGGATCATAATAAATGTAACAGAGAATTCTATGAAAATATTAAACTTCAATAAAATTTAAAACTTCAATAAAATAAATTGGATGTTGAAGATAAAAGGGATGACTATGTTTTTTTCATTAATTTGTGAATAAAAAAATCCATCATGGTCATCCAAATTAATTTTCATTCCTATAAATTAAAAATTAAATGTGGAACAAAATTGTATAAACTACCCCTTTCAATGTTATCATATAATTTTCATTTGCAAATGATATTTTATTCAATGCATTAGATTCAATCGAAAAAATAATTTATCACAAATTAAATTGATACAGAAGCATATAAAACAAACATATAGAATATAAGGAAATATGTAACATTTCATTAAATATCAAATATCTAATCACCAATTGTTTGGGGGATGACACACCACCAAGGGGAATCATCAGTTGGAGGAATAAGCATACCCTGCAATTTAGGATGATGAACATCAAATTAATTTACTGGACATATAATTATTTTGACACTATATATTTGTTAATAAAATAGGGTATTTTTAAAAGTTAATAGTCAATTTTAGGTATCTGAAAACATCATATATTATTGTATCAAGGATCACATTCTTTTGAGAATGTACTATACTGAAAAATCCCCAATACACATGTAAAACTATGTAGATGATCACATAATAAAAATCATAATTACTTGTTGAGATACTCATAAACATTATTAACCTAAAATATCCATCAATAGACATTGAACATAATGTCCTGATGTTATGGAATTTTAAATAAAAATAAATGTTCTGGTCAAAACCAAATATCAAGTTAAAATGAAAAGTTAATCACGAGGACATTCTCAAAAAACCCCATTAGTAAAATGGTAGATGAATTGTTCCATAATCATTATAATTGATGGAAACATTGATTAACAATATATAAAACATATTATTCATGATACATTGTCAAATCTAAAAAGGGGGAATAAGAAAATAAATCATGTAACTTTAACTAAATAGATTAAATTTAACGAAAAGTATTTAATCCAAAAAACTAAATATGTAATGAGTATCCAAAATGTTTTATATAAAATTTCCATCAAAAATCATTCCTGATAGTGAATAAATGTTACACGCCTTCCCTACAATGTATCACAAAATTTAGAGGAGTTTGGAAGAAATATTTGTTCAATGTATTTGTCCAAATCATATGAATCATAGAAACTCTTTGCAATAATATATTTTTATTTTTCAAAATTTCAGCACTATATTACATCAAACATATAAATAATTACATTCATCAATGGAATATCATATTTTCATAAATAGTTTATTTAGTATCTTTCTTAAATACCTCATGAAATATACCACTTTATTTGTAACTAAATAAATTATAATTAACGTATGATAAATGATTAATATGTATCATCAAGAACCATAATACATAATACACATTTTATATTATATTATTCTAACTCCACAAAACCATTATTTACCATTATTTAATCTCCACCTGGTCTCTTTGTGATGGAACATTTATTTTTTAAATACAATTATTATAGTGTACATGTACGTCATATTACTGTCAGATAAAGATGTAACTGTAGTTCTTTAATGTGAAATGTTTTAATGTGGTTATGTTGTAATTTATTTCTGATTTGTGTCCAGTAAAATTAGTTGTAGAATTAAAGAATATATCGATAAATTGATTAAGTATTCACATAAGGGTGAAAATAATATTTTCTACAATCATTGTTTATAAAATTTACTATTCCTGTAATTTTAATAAATGATTATACAAATCATATGATTATCACCAATTATTTTTAGTTTATTTTAGTTTAATCACAATAAGAATCATTGAAGGATGCTCATTCTTATTATGTTAATTATTTTGGGATGAGTAATGTAATTCCCGAAAGAATCTATTACGTTATTAATATAAATTTGATTTGATAATGATTTTTTTATTATGAGCACATATAAAAACATTTATATTTTATGAGAACATTCCACACCATATGTTGAAGCGAACATTTACAACATGGAAAATTAAAATGATAAAAAACCATTAATTGAAAACTAATAATTATATATTTCTTTATTTTAGAATGACACATGAATTATCAAAATAAATTCAATTTGTAATCTAAATATTACAATGGGATGAATAATAGATAATAAAGAAATAAAAATCATCAATTTGGGACAGCATGGTCCCCTAGAAATATCCCAGCCACGAAATGTGCTATAGAAAAGAGGCTGAGAGTTAGTATTACATAATTTTATATGGAAATTATGTTAAACCATAATTCAAATTGAAGTGAATGAGGAAGAGTGACTATGATATTGTATTAATAGGGATATATAAGCATTTATCAATATTATTTTTTCCAATATGATTTTAGGTAATTGATACAATTAATTAAGATGATGGTTAATTAATTTTATTAATTTTGAGGTAATAAACTGATAATTATAATTATTTTATAGATAAAATAAATTAATTATTTTCCATTAAAATTATATAATATCAAAAATTAATATTTTTAAAATATATAATAATATATTGAAATATCATGTAAACTACTTATAGATTATAATTTCAATTAGATAATACCAAAGTAATTTTTATAATTGTCAAATAGTTATTTATGTCAAAAATGGTTCAAATTAAATAAAAAGGGTTTTAATTAAAATAAAATGATATTCAAATTCAGTGAACTATTTTTAAAATATAATTTCATGTTTTCCTATAATAACATCATATTTATCTTAGGAAAATTTTATTTTATTTTTTAAAAAAATTCATTTTTGGATAAAAAGTGAAAACATAATTTTTTAAGTATGAAAATTTTTATTATATACTTAAAATATGGAAAATAATTAAAATTATTTAACCTATATAATTACTCTATAATTATTTATGTAATAAAATAACACATAAATTATTACATTTGAAAACACATGCTCATAATTTCATAAGGCCCTGATTTTAACCTTTTAAAAAAATTATTTTTTTGAGTTAAACATATATCACATTAGAATTGATTATTAAAAGTTATATAAATTTAATTATGTAAAATGGATTGAATATTTTTAAATATAATTTCATAATTATATAATATTTCCCCTTTATTATTTATAAAAAAAATTCTATGGTAATAAATTAAATATCTCATTATTGGTAAAATAATGTAGGAGGTAAATAAAACATGTAATAACACAAATACCTTAAAAACAATAAATTGTTGGTTGAGGTTTTTAGAAAATTACTTCCACACATATAACATTAACTTTAAATCCATTTTTTAATAATTAATTCCACCCAATAGTGGTTCTCCAAAAATGAAATATAATAATTTTTAAATCACATAATATCTCCCTATGCGACAATGAATACAAACATCCCTCCACAACAATCCAAAAAATTCAATATAGAAATTTGTTTTCTATTTCCCTTCATTATTATTCATTACAAAGATTCCAAAATGCGACTCTGAGGTCCTTGGGTTTTACCCACCATGATTTATGTAGAATATCATTAAGGTAATGGTAATTCTCATCTTCAATTTTTTCATTCAACTATCTACATTTTTTGACTTAAATTAATTTAATAATGTCATTATTTATATTCAATTTTGATCATCCAACTATATCCCAATTATATTTTATTAATGTTAGTCCCTTATTTAATCACATTATCTATTATTATAGTGGGCATTGTATACTATTATGCTATTGAAATTTAGTAGGAGGCCTATTCCTCTATTTTTTCATTCAAGATTCTTATTTTTCTTTATCTATTTAAATTTTAATTGGATATGTTTTTATGTCTCTATAAATATCATATTACTTTGCAATTGATTTTATACGGATTATATATCATTTATCTCTCCCCACTATGTCATATAAAATAGCTTTTACTATTTTAAATTAATGAAATCATAATTATCTCCTTCCCTAATCAAGTATTTCATTGTTATATTTCTTCTATGTGTTAATTATAATTTTTCATTCCTTTTTTTTCTTTTTTTATAACCAAAATATTTTTTTCCAAATAAGAGACCTAAAATATCTCTCATTATTCTTTTTCTATAATTAATGTTATATACTATTATGCTTTCAAAAACATTTTAGGTATTTTTTTCTTTTTCTTGAAAGATACTCATATTGTAAATACTCAATACTATTCCACATCCATGGGAATTAAGCTAGATTTAAAAATATATTATTTTTTACAATATATTCAGATTTAAAAATAATATTACCATTTAATTAGTTAAAATTGATGTTTTGATAAAGTGAATTTTCCACATTGTAAAATGTAATTTTTATATGAAACAGATTATTTAATTTCATTGGCTATTAATGAAATAATGTTATTTATGATAAATATTTATCACATGATATTATATTATATAAATGGTGCACCCATATATGTCGTTAATAAATTTGATAAATAGTTAGTTTCTTGAGGTGACATGTTTTATGATATATTGGTGAAGAAACATGGTAATTATGACTTATGAAATTCTAGTGATAACGAATTTTGATAAACTTATGAATGTATTATTTTTATGTTGTATAAAAATGTCATTGTTAACATTAATGATCTCTATTTTATGATATTCCACATATTCAACTGTTCAAGCCTTTTCATATTCAATTTCTCACATGCTATGTGTTTCTTTTGTTTAATCCTTCGTTCATCTTTATGTTCACACCTTTCACTGATGAATGTGATATAGATATGTGATTTATTAAGAACAACCTAGGAGGAAAATATTAAGCTGTATTGAATGTGTATTATAATAACTTTTCAAATTATTATATCCTTATTTAATTCAAGTAATATATACCTAATTTCAATAAAAATAAACCTAAAATCATCATTCATGTTAATTGATGAAATATGTTGTTAAGGAATAAATTTAATATATTGTATTTAAAAGGACGGTATCCATTATTTGTAACAAATTATGATCTAATAATATGTGGAAATTAGTTTTAAAAACATTAGAAAAAAATAATTATGAATTTAAGTATAGTAAATCATCGAGGTATTTTGTTTAGTATTAAATAAGTGGATTCAAAGGAAAAAAAACTCTATATGGTTTTTACATGTGGATGTGGATATGGCATAGAGGTAAATAGGGGAAACACCTAAAACACCACATTCAGATAGACATTATTGAGATATGGTGCAAGAAAAAATTTCTTTATGCACATACAGTTTTCTACTCCCTGGATATATTCTTGGGTAAATTCAAAATCTCATTACAAAGATTTATTAATAGAAAAAATGATAATAACAGTATATGTAAGGAAATAGATAATGTATAACATATATTATAAACCTAAAAGTTATTAATTTAAGGAATATATTAATTTATATGTAATTTTATTGACAAGAGATATAATAAAATTTAGGTTCATTGATATTAATTATTTTTGGGGAATGTTCATGATAATATTTGTATAGAAAATTAATTTATTGGGTTACATGTATGATAAAACAAAACATAATGACTAATAAACTCATAAAATAGTAATATATGTTTATATTAAACTACACTATCTAAATATTTGGACACCTTAAACATTAATAAGATATGTTATTTCAAATTTATATACACTAGTTTCGTGCGACATTTTTTATTAGTCATAGATTAACTTATCTATTTTATTCTATGAAATGAATTAAAATATATATAGTTTCATTATAATTAGTTGATGATTTGTTTATTTCATATATTAATTTTTTTTTCAAATTAGAATAAAATATTGATGAAAGATAATCCTGAGTAACTCTTCTCTATCATCCAAATGAACTACTTATAAGGATATTCCTAAAGTCATGACCAGATGACATGAAATTTCTTTCCAACATTGAAGATATATGAAAATAAAATTATCATGTATCTAATACCACTACCATCACTCGGTTTATTCAAAGATCATGTATTGTCTCTTAGTGAATTTTTTACTCTCAAAATTCATAACATGATAAGCGTGGGATGTACAATCAGGGTCTCTTCAAATTCCTCTCTTTATTTCAAACGCATGCTTCACATAATGGTTTTATAGATATTATAAAGAGGTAGACCTCCATTAATATGAAATGTATCGAATTATAGAATTAAATATTTGTGAAAATATAATTATTGATTTAGAAAAACACAGTTTAGGAATATTTAATGATAAAACGCTGATATTTTAATACAAATACATTTTTTAGAAGATGTTTTATAAATATATATTAATTAATTTTTTAATGATTTATAAAGGATTATATAAATGTATTCAAAGTTACATGAGGTGTATTTTTTAATAGAAGTAAATGATTTTAGAAATATCCTAATGAACCTTTGTGACACATTAACACTCTCTCTATGAAGTCAATTCCAATAGGAAGAACTGAAATAATCATTTAATGAGTTAATAAACTCAGAAATGAATATAGTAAATTTATTTTTAGTGTTTTATCATCTTTAAGAACCTAATTATAATTTTGATAATGAAATTACTTTAAATGGAAGAATTTATTTCCCAAAAATGTTGTTATGTTATTAATATAAATGTTATTTTTTAATTAATTTTCTATTTTTAGAACAGATATTTAATAATATATTTAAGGAAAACATTTTACATCATAGGTTGAGGTTAAATTTTATAACTATTAATAGTAAAATAAATTAAAACACATACATGAAAACAAAAAATGTGTATTTTAGGACACTAAAGTCAATCTACCTAAATTAATACCAGTAATAAAAATAATTAAATGGTAATAATAATTATTAATTAGTATTGTAAAATATTTATATTTCGGTTAACGTGGTTCCCAATAATTATCCCACTCATGAATGGTCTTATAGAAAAGAAACAAAGAGTTAGTTATAAAAAAATTATTATAGAAACAATACTGAATCTTGATACAAATTCAATTGAATTGTGAAGTGATTGTATAATAGTGTATTTATATATATATATATTTATATATATATATATATAAATTTCACAACAGTAGTGTTTTACTATATTACCAATGGTAATTGTGTCAATTATCTAAGAAGATGAATGGATAATTGTATTTTTGAGGGTGCAATATAGTGAACATTGTGATTATTTTATATAAATCAAAAAAATATTATTTTCCATTAAATGTATTTTATATTATAAATTTACATGATCTAAATAAATTTTATCTTCATCAAATTTCTATATATAAAACTTTTAGATGATTAATTAAATTAAATAATTCTTAATTAATTTTTATAATGTTAAAATAGTTCATTGTGTCTGAAAATTAATTAAGAGACAATAAATAATGATTTATATTTAAAATCAATGATTATAATATTTGGAATACATATATTGATAATATAGGTGTCATTTTTCATTTCATCACATTGGAATTATCTTATGGTAGATGTATATTAATTTAATAATTTTTTTGGGATAAAAAGAGAAAATATAGTTTTTATTGAATAAGAAAACACTTTTGAAAGAATTATAAAATATACATGATTTATAGTTAATTAATCTGTATTATTAATTAAAATTATTTATAGAATAACATCATAAATAATGAGTTACATTTAGAAATAAATATTTAGAATTTTTGGAAACCATGATTTTATCCTTTTAAAAACGTGGTTTATGGGTTATACATGTATCACATTTGAATTGATTTTAAACTCGTATATAAATTACATTATGAAAATTGATTGAATATTTTCAATTATAATTCCCAAATTAGGTATTAATTTCAATTTTATTTTTAAAAAAAATTACATTGGTAAAAAGGAGTTTCCAAGGTAAAGGAAAGATAATGTAGCTTGTTAAAGATAATGAGAAAAAAATAAAATACCGAACAATTTCAAAATTTAATGGGTGGTTTGTATTTTTCATGATCTAAAACAGCCTTGATAAAATTATTTTTCAACCAAAATCATTTCCTTTAATGCCACCAAATAGATGTCCCACTCAAATGAAAAATAATATTACTTTATTGAGTTAAAGACACCAACCACAAGTATAATATACCCACTACCAATCCTAACTATCTAATCTAAATTCATGTTACATGATTTTCAGATATTTTCTCCTCCCAAATATCCCCAACAATTTTTACAGAACAGTTTATCCATGGTCTTTGGGTTTACCCCTCCCCAATTTAGGAATCAATTTTTCAATGACATGGAAATTATCATCATCTTCTTTTTAATTCAAGTTCTTCTTTTTATGATAATAATAAATTAGAAAGCTTATTTATTTTAATTGACATATTATAATTCCTATACATACAAATTATATTTTTTAAATATTAGTCCACAATTCAATACCACTATTACTTTTATTAATTAGCATTATTTACAGTTATTGTGATGAAATTTAGTATGGGATATATACACCTCCTTTTACTATAAATCATCACCTATGTATTTATCATTTTGAATATCAATTAGATATGATTTTATTTAATTTTATCTATCTATTTACTATCCATTTTATGTTATATGGATGATATAACATTTATCTGCATTAATTAGATTATTTGTTTACTGTACTGAAGTAATGGAATCATGTTCCACTCTGTTTTCATTCAAGTATGTCCTTATTATGTTTCATCTAAGTGTACAGGTTAATAATTTTTATTCATTTTATTTTTTTCTTACCTTTGCATTATAAAAGATATTTTACCAAGGGGATACATCAAATCACACCCATAATTATTTTCCCATTATACATTTTTTATATTGTTATGCTGTCAAAATTATTTCACAAATTTATCCCCTTTTCATGTAATAAATCATGGGGTGAAAACATAAGCATCAAACATTTACATTGGAGTTCTAATATAACTAAAAATGTATTATTAATTATTTGATATACATACTATGAACCATTATTATATTTTAATATATTTTTAATGTTTTTAAATAAATATTTAGATGATGTTTGTATCAAATTATTGTTATATGAAACTCAATGGTTATTTAAAAGGGCTAGTAATGAGCATATTTCCTTTATTCTCAATATGTCACACATTATTTGAAAAAATAATAATTAGGAACCCTAATAACACTCTTTTTCTTTTCGTAATGAATTTTTTCTTGAGGTGAAATGGTTTATGATATCTTGGTAAACAACCACAGTAATTATAAGTCATGATTATCTCACGATAAACCGTGGGAATTAACTTATGAAATCTTTATTCTTATATTTTATACTCATTTACTTATTATCATTCATATACTATATTTGATGATATGCATCACATTTAGATGATCATTCCTTATTCACATTCCTCTTTCTCACCTACTATTTTTTCCTTTATTTTTTCCCTTGTCGAGAATTAAGATTACCCCTTATTCAAGACATGTCCTCAAGATATGATGTGTATTAAGAGAAACCTGGGAAGAAACAATGATGTTTTATAAAAAAATTCCTTTATGAAATTTTCTGTTTATTTTTCATTTTGTAATTAATGTAATATTCACCTCATTTGGATGATAATAAACCTAAAAATATCTGTCGAGATAATTAATGTGTAACATTGTTATGGAATTATTTATAAGTATTACATTTGAATTGAGGACCTCCATAGTAATTAACCATATCCTTAAACAGTTATTTTTCCATCAATTATTAAGGAACATATCAATAGAGATATATTAATATACTACACTCAGGGGAGAAAATGTATTTTAAAATAAATTATTGAATTTTACATTGTTTCATCACTGAATTAATAATGTTCTGTTGTGAAAAAATTTGAATGAGTAATATATGAAAATGGATTAAAAACATGAAATTAATAAAAAAATGAATATAATTTCTGTACAATCAGAAAAAACTAAGCATAACATAGTTAGAAATAATATTATCATCAAGAGATGAAATATAGGTCTATTAGAATATATGAAAGTAAAAGTATCTTCCTTACGTAATAATTCACTAATTATAAATTCATCTCTATATTTAATTTATAAAAAGCAATGATATAAATATTATATAATCTATGAATAAAATTAGTTACAATATTTTAAACCAGTAAAAGTACACAAATAACTTATTTTGTCAAGATTTTATATGCTTCCCCCACCACCTTTATCATTCCACCAGTCACCTAGATGCTCTATATTGGATTAATTTGTAATATATCATTCACCATTGATTATATTATCAATGGACACAATCTCATTTTAATAATAAAATTTATCAATCCCAAATATTTTAAATCACCTAAACTCTCTTCTAAATATAGTTTTATAGGTTAATGAATTATTCCCTTGTTCTACACACCTTTTTCAAGCATCATATATAATTAACACAACGATCTAGGGATCTACTAGCTTAGGTGCAGATTCAATTTTTTTATGATTATATAGAAATAACTATATAATTCCTCAATAGTATAATGTTTATAGTATGTTGAATTTGAAATCCATTTTATTCCATAGTCCTACACTCCATGATTCTGGTTCTAATAAAAACCTTCTTTTCGTATACAATATGTTATGAAACGAATAAACACTATGTATACAAGAAATAATTAAAAAATTACAAAAAAAATTTTGACTCAGATACATTCGACATATTCTTTAGGTTTAAATTTATTGTGATTTCATTAATAAATTTAAAAAACAAATCCCATGCATTTTTGTCAAATGTAAATCTTTTTCACTATATAAAAACTATCTAATCCATTAAAAGATTTATTATCTCCCAAAAAACACTCCACATATACAACTTTTCATACATTATATTGTGATATATATTTAATCATAAGCACTATAAAAGAAAAAAAATAACAAGGTGATAAAAAATATCATTAAATGATGAAATAGGAAAAGACATTAAATGATCATGAGAATATCATGGTCCTAGTTAATATGGTATGAATATATAATCAAATTATTTCTTGATTCAAAATAAATTGTTTGAACAACGTATCTAAAGTGGAAATATCATTAAATATAAGCATAGATGAAAATAATTGGTTCTATATATATGAGATTTTTAATTATATATATAATCATCTATGTCAAATACTTATGCATCATGATCATATATATCATTTTTTGACCAGCAAGGCCCTAGGTCTTGAAATTTTTATTTTCTTGAATGAAATACTCCAAAATACCTATGATACATAGTATCAATTAACCTTTTGATATATCAATGGGATATCTGTATCAAGCCCCACCAATTTTTCATTATTAAAATGTAATAATTTATTGATGTAAAGAATAAGATATACATTAAATAAAAAAATTAAAATGTAATCAATAAACATCTATATTGAAATAATAATTATATATATTCTCAATATTTCATCAAGTAGTATATGGAATAGATTTTAACATGATATTTAAAAATAAGAAATTATTGAATAAAATTTATTGGTTATGTAAATAATTTCCTCAACCATTTTTTATACCCATCTTGATTAATTGAAAATAAAAATGTATTTATAATAAAGTATGCATGGTGGATATTCGTTAGAATAAAAATCATTCCAATAACAAAGCATTATTCACAATAAAAAAGATGTGATGGATTTATATATTTTTGAACCCTTATAGTAATACAATATGAGAGGATTTAAGAAGTAATACAAGATCAAAATTTATCACAAAATAAGGAAACATGTGTCAAATATGAATCATATCTCAATGAAATAAAATAATTTTGGAAGCACCCTCATAGAAATAGTAATGTATGACTAAAAATAATATGAGAGGGATTCAATGAAATTTAAAAATAATGTTATAAAATATATTCACTAGATGTAATGGAAATAGGGTAGTGATTAGATCTTCTAAAATAAAGTATTTTGAACAATATCCAACATGTCTCTTGTATTTTAAAAAAAATCAATTAACTCTTAAGACATCTAAAATAGTGGAAGAAAACCTATTCAAGGATACATATTCTGATGAAATAATAAATATATAGTATAAACATAGTATAATTTAATAATGGCATATAATATACGACTAAAATAAATAAAACATTATGTAAAATAATTAATTTGAATCTAGGGTTAATGATTTAGAAAAGAAACCAATTTCAACTTAAAAAATTTTATATAAGAATCATTTAGTATTGATGTTATACAAATGAATTGTATTAACCTATAACCGATGATTTACATTCAATATGAAAAATTAATTTGTTAAAATAAATATAATTCTGAATAATAGAGTTCAATATGAATGTTTTTATGTAAATGGAAGAAAGTTATGTTAGAAAAAACTCTTACCTTATTTCATGGTTAATCTAAATGTGCTCTAAACACATTTAAAAAAATATAATTATAAAAATCACACATTTAAATTTAATTCATATATATATTATTATGTAATATTCATTTAATATTGTTCTATATATATATATATATCTATTTATTAGTATCTACTTTCAAAATCTAGTGCTGCTAATCTTGATCATTATGAACTAGTTTGGTTATAATATGGTTGTTATTAATTTATCTACCCAAAATCATCATTATAAAATAATAAAAGATGTATATTTAGTAGTTTCAAAAAAATTATAATTTAATAATTTTGATCTATATGAGTTTTGAAATTGATCCACAGTGAAAAAATAAATTATAAGAATGTTTTAGTGATTCTTCATAAATGAGAATTAATATCTTAATATACAGGTTTTAAATAACTATATTATTTATGAAGAAAACATATATTTTTTATTTATATAATATATTAAGGTTAATTATGTACTCATAATCACACATTAAACTATTTTACTATATTTTTCTATTATTTTGTTAGATGAAACCAAACATTAAGATAACCTAATTAAGGTATGATCATTTCTATAGGTGTATTTTTGTTTGGAAGTAATATCATTATTAAAAAATAAATATTTTATAGTTGGATATTTTGATAGTTTTTAATCAAATATTTTGATATGTTAATAAATTATAGTGAAACTAAATAAAAAACAAGATTTGATGCCTCAGGGATGTGGTAGTTTACTAAATTCAACGGTAATCTTATAATTTTATGAAGAACCCATGGGAAATAAATGGAATTATTATTATCCTAATAATATTCAAAATTATATTAAATATGTCAAATTTATTGTCTAATTTTACAATTATAACTACTTAGAGAGTTGGTATATAAAAAACGCATAACATCATTTGAAGCAATAGTCCGCACAACATAAAAATGACTATTTCATTTTTCATAAATGATGTTTTGAAAGAAATATTACTAAAGTAATAGACATGGTATATCCCTTCGAATGCTCCATGAAATAGGGGTCTTAGACTAATATATTTAAAAAAATTATAAAGTAAATTTAATAAGAATTTATGGGTGGAATTAATTGTGAATTTTCAAGAGAATAATAATTTTAGGGTATTCTAAAAGGGTTGGTTAGAGGATGATTTTATATGTCTTGAAAAATGAGTTCTTGAAAATATCTTAAGTTTATATAAAAATATCCCATGTTTCAAATTTCCTAAAGTATAAAAATATAATATAATAGAGTTGATGGTACATAATGATTGTAATACCTCAAAATTTAATTTTTTAAAATGTTTGAAACATATTTCTGAGTCTTTTACTCTAATAATTTTAAATTTTAAATTTTTAGTCTTGCAATTATAAATAATTTTTACCTATGAAATATACTATTAATTACTAAAAATAGAATTTCAAATATTAAAAGAAAATATTAGAAAGGATTTTAATACTCAATGAAGTTCAATAAATAGTTTTTTATAAGAAATAAAAAAATTACATTATCTCATGCGATATGTAAATTTTTTATAAAATTTTTATTTCTATGAAGAAAATTTATCTGTAATATAATGTTATCAATATCTATGGGTTTTGATGATTGGTTTTTTTATATATTATAAGAGAATATTATGTGTCTTTCATAGAAATCTGAAACAAATTTTTTACAATATAAAAATCAAATAAAATAAACTGACAGAAAATAGCTTTATTTGTTTTAAGATATTATATGACTTCATAAAATGGTGACAAATATTTAATAAATTCAAAAAAGTATTTAAAAATTATTTGTTTCACTACATAAATTCATATTTCCTCATTTTATTGATTTTAAAAAATCCTAGATTTTTATATTTAATAAATTTCATACATTTTATCATTATGGTAACAATTCTACTTCTTATTATTCAACTAAAAATAAAATATAAGAGAAAAAAATTACATCTAAATTTAACATTTAAATTTTTTATTAAAAATGAAGATTTATTTTTAAACTACAAAAAAAAGATTTAAGGAATTTAAATTTTAATAAAAAGAAATATATTTGAAAGGGTTTTAATGGGATAAAATTTTAAAAAATTATTTAAAAACTCTTACTATACTTTCTTATCAATAACATTTTAAATTTTTTGGTAATATATTAATCATGAAAAAATATATATTTTATCTATAACATGATGACTTTCACACAAATTGTAAAATAATATAATGGTAAAATTTAAAATAATAAATATATCATTTATATATTTACCTACTGTAATTTAATTTATCTATGAATTAATTTTGAGAAGGAAAATTAATTATATATATATATAAATTTCATAATTATGTTATATCTATTTTTTCCACTAATTATATGGATACATTTTAATCAGAATATATTTTTTACAGTTATTTATGGTTTAGTGTTGGGTTTTTTCCTACTATTGAACGTATTAATTCATTATAAAATATATAATTTAATATCTATGGGTATAATATTTCCCCCCCTTAAATAAAATATTTCAATACAATTATTATAATTACTTACTAAAGAAATTAGTTTAAGGGATTTATATAAATACATAACATTCAATATTTAACATCAAATATGACTTCTAGTTAGCACTGCTATTCCAAATTTAGTAACTTATCATTCCACAGAAAAAACATTAATTTTATATTCAATCATATTCTTATGTATGTATATACGTGATCATTCATTCTTAACTCTAAATAATTAAAAACAAATTTAATCGATAGAACATTTAACAATATTGGAACAATATATCCTACAAGAAATGAAGTCTACATTTAACCCTTAAAGGATTTATCGAGAAGGTCTTAACATCAGAAATGATATAATATATAAAATAATCAGAAACATTTGTTGATGTTCTCAAAAAAGAAAATTAAACTATTATCAATCCATTGGTTAAAAATTTTAACTTAATTTTTCAATTTCAATAACCTGTTTATATTATATAAATCAATAATATATTAATCCAAATTGTTATCATTCACTAAATCATGTTTTATATAATTTTAATATAATAAAATTATAATCACATCATTAAGGAAATTTCATATGCAATTGATATCTCTTAATATGTGTTTCCAAAAATTAAATAAAAATCTACTAAAGAATAATTCATTTATATTTCCAATATTTATCATAATTTTTAGAATATAATAGAATATCACTGATAAATATCACTCCCTAATGAAAATTTCATGGAGTATAAAAAAATTATTTCTAAAGGAATATCAACTTCCCTGCCATAGTTATGTCTTCGAAACTACCTATTTTAGTCAAAATAGGCATATTCAGAAATTTCCAACCAATTAAGTATTCTCAGTTATTCTATTACAAATAATAATAGTTTCATCATAAAATAACATTCATTTAATTATCAATGTTATCATTCTTCAACCATATACTAAATCCAAATTTTATATTAGAATATCTAAAACATGATTATAGAAACATCAATTAAAATACGCCTACCCCTATGGTATCTTTTTTTAAATATTATAATTTTGTTTCAACATATGACTCTCTTTGTTTAGTCCATTATTAAGAGTAATAATTTATCTATTGTGTTCTCTATCATTCTTAATAAAAATCAATCTAAAATTAATGATAATGGTATTAAAATAAAATTTGATTTATGAAAAATATGCCTGAATATATTCTTTCTAGTGGTGTGTTCTTCGGCCCACTAAATATAAACCAGAGTGAATATTTGCATTAACACAAAAAAATACTATCTCTACGAGATTACCCCTAGTCGAATATGTGTCACCTCTAAAAACACTTTCTATTATACATATAGGGAGTTATTTATGGAATCACTTACTTTCCATACATTAATACTACATCTCATTATATTATTAATCAATACATATCAATATGGTTCACACCAAAACCCAAATGATTTAGTATCATTATAAACCTGGATATATAAAACATGTAAAAAATATGTACATCATTTACAATTAATTTATTCAAAACAAAACCCTTGTTATGCATGTTAAATTTTAAATAATTCTTTACAAAGTAATATAGTAAAACATAAGAAATAGTGAGCATGGATGCTATGTATGGGTAAAAGTAAGATAAATCAATAAGTGATCATATATGAGAAATAATATAATTATATGTGTTTGAGAAAATGATCATGACATAAAATAATACTATATAATAATTTCCAGATGAGTAATCATATAACATACTATATTATTTTATCATAATGTCAGATGGAATAAGAGTGTGGATTAATCAATACAAAATAATGATCCATAATAATATAAAAATAATAATTAATACACTTTTGGAATATAGAAAATAATAAATAATATTTTTTTAATCTTGTATTATAACCAAGACTATCATTGTAGTTTGGATTCACTTCACAATCAATCATTTTCATTGTCAATGTTTACACCCAATACAATAATATAAAATAATTATTAACACTAAAATAAATTTACTCCTTATTCCTTCTTGTATTGTCGAAATATATATTAATCATTTCACTATTCATTTAATGGATCTATAAATTTTTACCTACATATTTTATAATTAAAATCATGCATATTTTTACTTTAAGTTCTTAAAAAATCATCATATCATCGTTTAATAACTTGTTGAAACTATAAGTGTTTCAATAAATTTTTTTTTATTATAATCATATACCATCATGTGAAAGAATAATGATGATAATATTTTAATATATCCCCACTAATTCATATGGAACATCAATATTTTTTATAGATATTATCAATCCATAATAGTATCACTGTAACATTATTGATAAAGAAAACATTTCATATTTTAATTTCATTAAAATATATATTTTTAAAAAAAAAATTGGAAAAAATTATTTATTAAATATAAATAAGGTAAATTATTAATTGAACATTAATAAAATTATTGTTCATGATAAAGGGGAAATTATTTCCAAAAATGAATGTTAAAACAAAAATTATTATATATTTTTTGATATATAGTCAAAATTATATGGTTTGTACAATGATAAGATTATTTCATTTAAAACATTGTAATGATATTTACTTATTGTTTAAAATTAAATGAAATCATTTTTTTGAAATTTGTAAAAACATTTATGAAAATATGTTATTTAAAATATGAAAAATATAGAGAAATATCTCGATTGAAGAGAAAAACAAGGGTGGATTTCCTAAAAAACTAATTTCTAGACTCTTGGATACTTAATGAGTGGGAAACTCAAGGGCAGAAAATTTAAACAATGTAAACAACCAAATTATAATTTAATGCATAATGTATAGCATGGATATATCAAATTTTTATTTAAAATTAATCATATCACTTCATTGAATTCGTAGTCCACATATATACTTTTGTGATATATTTATCTATAATTTGGTTAAGAATGTGTTGTGAAATGTTGTTCTATCATCATAATAAAATATGAGTACCTCTATGATACTACATTCAGTATAATTTTATGGAAAAAATAATTTTAGATGAAATATAATATAATATAAAAGTAAATTTTCTTTGTTATGGTATACCTCTCCATTGGGAGACCTGTAATTGCTCACACCTCATTTCATGAAGAATTGATTAAGGAGAAAAAAAGTACAAGGAAGATTGGACGGAATCATGGATGCTTTATGATCACGTATTTTCAATGATTTAAATATTGAATATTCTAAATAAATGTGAGGTATATGTTCTAATTTATATTTGAGAGGAGGGACACATATTGAATATCAAAATGTCTTTCAATGATATTAAGATAATTTGATTATATTTTTATACAATTTATTATTACAAGTGGATAAATTTAAATTTCATAATTAATGGTCAGCCATGGGATCTAAAAACCTCTAATTTATGATATACTATGTGGATGAGTTTCCTTTGAGTATTAAAATAATTTAAATAACTTAGATATTCTTGATAGAAAGAACATTAATGGGATAAATATAATTAAAGGGTTGAGGTATGCGAATTCTTATTGCTAGTTTGATCATTACAGAAAAAAGTTCTTCACAAAAATTAATCTCAGAACATGGATTTGAGATGAAACTATTAAAGGAACTTTTCTTAATTGAATCATCCATTAATGTTTTTTAATGTCTTAAAGTAAACTACTTTATATTTTTTAATTTTGTGAAATATAATAGTGATATGTGTAAAATCAAAACATATATGAATTGGGATCACCATACACAGTTTCTAGAAGAATAAAAAGTGTTTCAATCGATGAACATGAGAAATGATGGTTAGAATAAGAGATTCCAAAAATCGGTATAGGTTTTATTGTTGGTTTAAATTGTATACATTTTTGTTTTAGATTCCTTGATATTATGGAAATCATATGCGATGTGAATACATTTTTTTCTTGATGAATTTTCTATGTTCTCACTTGATAATTATTATTACAAAACTAACTATTGTTTTCATGTAGATTATGGATTATATACACGATAATGATGGGGAAAAAAATATGAACCTTCAATGTTTTGATTTTATAGAGTATGTGATGAATCCGAGAATGTGGATTTCATGCTTGGTTTGGTTTTGATGAAGAATCCACAATGGTAGTTTATTAAAAATTTTTTGACATGGAAGAATATATAGGTGATATTTTTAAGATATATATAGAGATTATCCTAGAAAAATAATTACTGAATAATAATCGCATTTATGTTCATGGAATTTGATTATATATTGAAACTAAAATGAGATTAATGTACAATAGCTATAATTGGATCAGGGGTTTTTATCGGTCTAGAAATAAACATATATTAATATATAATGCTTGATAAAATGTAACTGAGGAGATGTAGAGAATTTTTAATAGGTTAAAATAATACGAGAGTACATTAAATTCAAGTTGTCACATATATTGAAAATGAGATGTGAATATAAGTTAGAATTTTTATGACATTCATTTTGGGAGCTAATAGAGATCATTAAGGAGGCATTAATGATATAAATATGGGAATTTAAAATGTGGATTTAGAGTTACATGTGTATTTGAGTGTATTCGTAATATATATATATATATATATTAATGTTATTATGAAAACAACTATATTAATTATGAATTATACTTTTATTTGTAATTTTTCTTTTTTTATAATTTATTAAATATGTATATTAACTAAATTTGTTTATTAAAATAACATGGAAATATTATTATTTATCTTTAATACATTTTATATTAAATTATATTCCAGATTAGAGATCTATTATAGTTCATTATTTCCTAATCACTATTATTAAATAATGACAATTCAATGACAGTTGATCTTGAATGATTTTTAGTATGTTTTATGAATCATTCTCAATAAAAACCCATTTACAAAAAATATAATATTTGGCAATAAAATGTGACACTAAATATTAGTTCAAAAAATTATTGAAACATACATTACTATTTTTTATCATTTTTATAATTAACATATTTATATATTAGGTAATTATAGTTTTATATAATGAAATATATATAAATATAAAATTTTGGAAATGAACTTGGAAAATTATTCATTTTAATGATCATTGGATAATTCTGTATACTTTATAACAATCAAAATTTACTTATTTCATTATCTTCATGAATATTTCACTATATGATAACATATTTTCATGTTTTATGTTTTGAAATTTGTAATCAGAGTTTAATTTTTAGTATTATATCAATATAATATTGACCATTTTTTCCAATTATCTTTTTTTGTTATATAAATGGTATTTGTTATTTCCTTGACCCCACTCATCATATCCTTCCTTGAATGTTCAACCCTAATTTATCTAGAAATAGTAATATAGGTTTATAAATTAGTTTTATGTGTGTCAAATTACCACATTAGTATTTGTAATTGTTGTGGTGAAAGGAAATGAGTATTTAATAAAATAACAAGGAAAATCAAAAAAACAAACAATAATTAAAATTTATTTCCAAAAATAACGAACATTATATTTTATCAACAATATAAATAAATTAAAAAATAGATTCATTAATTTTTGATTTTTCATAACACTTATGTGATCTTAAAAAACTTATAACAATTGAGATCTATGATACCGACTAGGTTAAATACCCAGATAGGGGTTGTGTGAATCATGGTATAACATATTAAAATAATTTTCCTTTTGAATCTTATTTTTTCATCATATAAAACAATCTTCCCTCACATACCCATCAAAATGTACTAATATAAATGAATGTATGAACGAGACATAGAAATTTTACTTCGTTAACCATGAAAGGGCTATGTCAAGGAGCATACAACGATAACGTGATGATGAAATAAATCTATTGTGGATCACAACCAAAATACATTGTTTTGGCCAGATCATTTCTATTCCTAGGATCACTACATTTAAAATGTTTATGGCCATCTCACTACTTTCCAATGGGACAATCTGTAACTCTATATCAATGGATAAATAATTGTGTAAAGGAGCATGTTCTTCCTCTTCATTTTCTCACTTACCTGGAAAGGATCCACACATTGTTTATGGAATTGAATGTCCCTTCATTAGCATTAATTTATGAAACATCAACTCTAGTTTTATTATCTTTTGATGTTCTTTTTGGGATTCTCCTTTACTACTGTAAAAAAATGCGGATACAACACATCCACATTAAAAACATCTCTGACATTTTTCCCTTTGATGTGGAAAAATAAACTGCCTCTTCTAGGGAAAAATCAAAATGAGATTCCAACCCTTCCCATCACTTACATTAATGTAGCAGTGAAAAATATACTTCTACATGTATTCTAAAATTGTAAAATTACACTATCTTCTTATACACCATTAATATTTTAATTTTAAAGTACACTATTCATAGGTAAATGTAGGCACATATCTCCATGGGAAATATTATAGTGTGATTCCCATGTGAGAGACCCTAAAACATAACCCCTTGTAAGAGATCCTAGCACACGAACCCGGTGTGAGACCCTAGTGGGATACCCAAGTGTGTGTCCCTTCTGTGATATTGGTTTCCCGATGAGAAAAGTAATATCCACTAGTCCTCATTCATACTAAGTGTGACTTCCTAGCATGATAAAACATTCACAACTTCCACAAGACCCATTTTTTATCATCGAAAAGACATACACAATTTCAATCATATATAATCCTTTGTGAGACCTCTCCTTGATCATCCATTTCATGATCACTATATGAGTAACTTTCATGATATCTCTCGGTGAACCTTCTTCTTAAATGATCCTCCAGATTGATATTTTCATAACGACTTCTATAATGATTATTGATGGGTTATGGGGTATTTGTAGGCATAAATCTTGTAATTTAACTCCACAAACAAGGGACAACCATCTCCCTCATGGGTATTATGCACTCCATGAGATCCGGGTGTAAACCCGTAGTGTGAACACTAGTGGGAGTCCTCATTCATGATTTCTGTTAGTCCCTAGTGTTTAATCATTCTTGGTAGTGTCCATGGTCCATATTTATTATTGGTGAATGTCTCATCTCTTCATTCACATTTTCTATTTTTTTGGTTCCTTGGTCCACTATCATGCTTTGCAAGATTCACTAGTCTGCATTAGTATTCATGATTTATGTGAGACCAGTTTTTTCATTTCTCATAATCTGAGAATGAGCTCTAAATAATATCATGGTCATTAATGATATCCCTTCAATAGATCAAAAAATAATCAGGATTGTTTCATGATATTCCATCATGATATCCAAATAGAATCATGAGTGCTACATGATATACCATTGTGGGAATCAAGAAGATCATGAAATTCACGTGATCTCGTAGAGATATCACAATAAAATATAGGGAATGTATATGTTGTTGTATTTTAATTAATTTTTTCATCAATCATGACTTCCACATACAATAATGTGTGTTTATGAAAGATCACATTGTTATATTCATTCATAAATTCATGTTTTCAATTTCAATTCTTCATTCATGCTTCAATATGATCAAACATTTTTGTCAACATGTTATTCCTTAATTGATAATTAGTTTTATCCAACAACCTCAAATCTTTTCAAAAAAAACCAATCATCAAAATACACTAAGTTGATATATTTTTCTTAAAAATCTTCCCCTTTGGGTTTGTTGAAAAATCATCAAATTTTGATACCACATTAAATCTCCTTTCATCTACTTCATAAATTCTCTTCTCTTGATTCTAATAGTGATCGAGATTTTACTCAGCATTCACTCTAATCCCACGTGATCCATTCATTGAAGGATAAAAAAATTTATCATTCAATTTCATCAATAAAACACTTCATTTGAAGACCACTCTACTTTTTTATCATGGACTAAATCATTCGTGATTAATAAAATTTAATAAATCATAATTAAAATCATAAGATTTAATTATCACCCTACTTCACTTCCATACTATCATATTATCCTATTGTGTTATAAGACCTTTGATTAATAAAGATTAGCATTTTCAGACATAAGGATCTCTTTATTTTCCTTCTCTCCCAAGGAAATTATACCACTATATTTATTATGAATTTTAATCCCCTTTTATAAATTCAATTTATCATCATTTTTTCAATGAATATGAAGGTAAATTTTTGTGTTATGCAATATAGTATAGAACATAAATCACCATTTCAAAGAATAAAAAATCATGCCTCAGGGAGAGTAGGTCCCATATCATAACTTCTCCAAATTAAGGGAATCAACTTAACTCTGAGATCCAATCAATGACATTCAAAATATTCTTTAGGTAAGTCCATAGTAAAAATATCTGAAACATGTAGTCCTATAGGGAAATATTTCATCATCAGAATCCCTTGATCCACCTTCTCCATGATAACATGATTATTGATTTCTATGTGATTTTCCCTGATTGGTGAACAATTATTTTGTCTCATATTAATATCACTTGAATTGTTGCAATGGATTATGATTTGAGACGTCATTTAAAACTCCATGTCATCACGTTTCTGCTTCATCCATTATAACATCATAAATACACGAGGATCCACAATATATTTACCTTATATGGTTCTCTATGAAAAGAAAATTGTTTCATGATTATCCAAGAAATAAATAATCCTCAAAAATAGAATGCACCAGTTAATGTTGATTTTCAATCAACTACTGATCAGTAACAATAACCATCCATATAGCTACATAATGCTTGTAGATATTTTCCATTGTACATTAAACCAAAATCCATCGTTCCTTTATTGTATAAAATTATTATTATAACATAAATCAACTATGTTTCCTTGAGATTACATTGATAAATTACGTCTTAAAATGTCAAAAAAACATTATTTACTTGTGTACCTATTATGTACAACATGATTCCATGATATTCATGTATTCTAGGACATTAACGACTTTTCCATTATCATCTAATGACTATTTCATCAGAATAGCCAACAAGGTAATCATATATTTATAATTGACCATTTAAATTATTCTAAAAACGTCCTTGGAATATTTATATTGATAAATGAATTATTCATTGTTTTTTATTTCTCCCTTAAACCAAGAATAATTCTCAGTTAACTAATCATTGACATTTAAAAGTTACTTTTCATGAATTCATTTAACGGATTACATTGTGCCTCATATAATCCCCACAATATTATTTTGTTGTCATACACCAGCACCATCATCCCTCCATTACTGTCATTGTTTTAATATATATCTTCATCAGTTCCATCATGTTAAAAACCAAGATTCTTTGAAACCCGATCTTAAATTAAATAACGTGATCTTTATGCCTGTATCAACCCATTTAGAGCCATCTTCCGTACAAAAAATCAACTCCCATATTTATGAAAAATAAAAAAATTTGGAATCTCAATATAATATCCTTCTAAAAATACCCCATTCCGAAATGTTGACTTGAAATCCATCTAGAAAACATCCAACATACATTTCACTGATATGGACAAGAATTATCTGATTTTTTCTAGACTCGCAACTGGTGTATGTATTTCATTTGGAAGTAACATTTTCACACAAATTATGATATTTTTTGAATCATTATGTGATATTCATTCATATTTTGGTGAAATAACCATTTTTTTCCATTGAAATTCGTAATTTTGGTCTTCAAAACAATCTACCATGTCTGATTCTCCTTTATTTGGTCAACATATTCATTCATTTCCAGGACCGAGTTGTCATCTCCAACAGCTTCCCCAAAACCTTTATGCCCTACCTATGATATGAATACTGCTTTCTGTAGATTCTTTAACCATATTTTATGTATCGAAACTCTCTTATCACCAATAATTTTCTATATATCAATTTGAGATCTTCTATTCTTTCTTTTTGGGAAAATGGTTTGTGTTCGTCTTTCTAATTACTTTATTCTCTTTCTGAATCAGTCTCTATAATTGGAACCTACCAAATATTCTTATCCCCTTATATCTATCCTCATAATACAGGTCATATATTTGATGAGTATTAATCTAATTATATACTATAGTTATATTATTTCTATCAACTACCATTCACAAATGGTTATTGAGGAATTTATATTCTTTTCATTTATTTGAGTATCAATGAAATATTGCTTAATCTTCATAGGATTAATTCTTCCTTTTTTTATCTTTATTGATAATTATACACTAACTTCATAAGACAATAAACAACTTCAATGATGACTTCATTACATACCATAGCTCATATAGAGTCTTATTATCTTATAGAAATAATAAAAATCTATTTAATGTATAAACATATGTAATTAATAATTCATTACACTACTTCATTGAAAGGTCTTTCTATGTGAGTATTATTCTAGAAATGTTGTGGATAATTCTATTTCATCCCTCATCAATTCCATTTTTCTGAAATGTTCATGCGGCTGAATCATTTGTCCTATCACATGTTTCATGAGATAATCCTCAACATGGGAATTTGTGAACTCTGTTACATTGTCAAATTGGATATTCAATATTCATTGACCTATAAAATTTCATCTTCCATTTAATAAGATTTTATGATACTGAACATCTATGATTAAGGGGAGATGATAGAAACATATGTCATTCTATTAAAATCTCAAATTAATATAATAGAATATATCCTCTATAAATATCTCTTTGAAAAATAAGTCCAAACACATATGTATGCACCAAATCAAGAACATTTTTTTATCTTTGCTCAATTTCCTCATATGTCTTTTTAATCTCATTCCCTTGTTAATAAGAATCACATGTATGAGTAAGATAACATCATAAACATTGGAGGTCATGAGCAGTATCATATTTCACCAGATTATCCATGGACTTTTGGATCAAGTGACCAATATGTTTATGCCATTACATTTTTTCTTCCCTATTATAAAGAAAGAAAATATCTTATTCTCCACTCAAATGATCGAGTTTTATTTCATACTCCTTCCCTTTAAAATAAAAAACATATTTTTTTTCTATGAGGATGCATAATAATGTTGAAATGCTTATGGAGTTTCCAAAATCACATTATTTTCTAACACATATTACGTGGGTAATGATACCATAAACCACCAAAACATCTGCATGTATCATGTATTTTCCCTCAAAATTTTCATTTACTCAGCCATTATTTTTCAGAACTTTATCAGTACGAATCTCAAAATAACTTCCATGAGTTATCTTATTCCAAATAAAATTTGTTTTTATCCTATAATATGATAGGTGAATCCACTATAATTGACCCTTATTCTAGTGAAATCTAATGTTATTTATGAATTATTTGCAACAACTGAATGTTCATCTCTATTCTTTTATTATCCCTATTTTTATGTCTTATTTGGTAAAAATTGCAAACATTTATCTTCCATGGAATGTAATAAACCATATTAATAATTCAAAACTAAAAATACATTATTCATTTTAATATCATTTTATTAAATATTTAGTTTCTTTTATGATCACCTTTATTCTACTTTGAGAAAATTATTTTCATTTTTGACGACCATAATAAATCTGTGTGTTCGAATCCTAAAAAACTAAAATAGTGAAAATCACATTTTGACATAAAATATTGTTATATGTATTCATTCCATAGATTTTATTATTACTTTACATACCACTTCGAAATGGACATACAATTTTTAAGTGTTCTATTTTTTCAAATCAATAACATCTAATACGGTGTTCATTCCATTGTGTAATGACTAAACTACTCATTTTCTCATGGATTATCTATGTATTATTATTCTAATTATCCCATAAGTAAATACGCAATCACAAATTCAGTTCATTTTGTATGATTTCAACAATTAGTAAATTCTATTTTTGATCATGCAACATACCATCCTAATCTTTTGGATATGACAATTTATTAGGTTCTGCAAGAAATCTATGCTCTACTTGTATCTTTTTTATTATCTGAATAATTTTCATTCCAGATGTCAAACCAAGGGTTAAGTGTTTTTCATGGTCATTATCATATAATTGTATATTGAATACTTCCTCTTCGTGATAATTGATACATTATATTTGATATTTTCTAGCGCTATTCAAAATATCTATTTCCCGTTTCTATTCATATATTTTTAGCTTTTATTCTAGATCATTTGATGGGATCTCTTGCATTAAAGAATTTAGTTTTTCAATTTTGTCATTTTAATATAACATTTCATCTTATTTTTGTTTTATTTAATGTTTTTAATAACAATACAATTTATTTAATTCACTTTTTTTGTTCTCCAAATCCTGATTTCTTCAATTGAGATATCTAATTCTTCCTGCATATCAACTCTCCCTTCGACTACTTCTTCATAATTATTGCTTGCATCCCATTTCTGGGTGTTATCTACAACATCAACCATATAATATATATCATGATACTTGTATTTATCCAACTCTTCAACCTCTAATTCTTCAAAACATTTTTTATCATTTGAAAAAATATTCATCACTTTGAATACATTTTTCATAAAATTTTTATTGGCCATCACACAGGTAGAAGTCATTTCCATGGGAATATTTAATTTATCCAAATAATGTTTTTGTAACAATATACAAAATCATTTTTCAATATTTCCATCCATTCCACAACTATATAAATCCACTAGGTATTTTCATTTAAACATTTATTTCCCTATTTGTATGTTTGATGAATGGAAAAAAAGACATCATAAATCTCTTCTTCTTCCTACCAATCTTCTGAAGTGATATTCTTTACGGCCTTTAATTATACTTCATTAGGCATTCCCCTTTCAAAAAATCATTATCATCTTTTATCATCTCATTGACTCTAGAGTATTGTGCCAGCTATTTGATGTATTCTTCATTAGATATTTATCTCTTTATATAGAACCATTCACATTGAACCGAGGATGAAGTCATCTCAAGATTCTATTGAAAATCATTATATCATTAATATTCTATCTAGTACAAAGGATTTCTTCCAAAATAATATTCACTCAATCATTTAATGCATCAATAGATTCATTACGGTGCATTTTGATGTCCTCGTAATTTTTTAATAAATCCTACGTCATTTATACTCTAAATTTTAAATCTCCCTCAGAAATATTTTGTATCACTTCCCACATATCATGTGAAAACATACATGACATGACCATCATATATATTGAATTATAAACAGAACCGTATTTTTCATTAATTTCTCTAGAATCAACATACATCTCCCTTTGGTCACTTTTTGATAAAGCACCTCTTTTTATACTAGCCAAAATTAAAAGAATTTATTTTTTAAGACATAAATTACTATCAATGAGAAGTAGTTCTTCATCTAATTATTCCATAATTGATAATTGTTTCCATCAATAATCATAATCTCTCTATGATAGAAAACCTCCACATATTTTACTGAGAGATAACCATGGTCTTTAAAACATTAACTCAGATACCAATTTTTGTCACAATTACGTTAAATACCATGTAAGGGTTGGGTGCATCGGTGTATAAAAGATTAAAACTACTTCCCCTTCAGATCTTGTTTTTTCATTATACAAAACACTATTCTATTTATTTCCCATTATAATGTATGTATATAAATTAAATAATGCATGAGAAACAACAATTTTACTTGTTTCACCCTCACTGAACTATTTACATGGAGCATACAATGATAATGTATTATTGTACCAAATCCACTAGGAACCTCTTCTTAAATACATGTCCTTTTCTAGATCACTATTATAATGAGGTGCACCGTCTGTACAATTTTTACATACTTTTCACTACTTTCTAATGGGTAAATCCATAACTCGTTTTCGATGTCTCACTACTGGTTGAAAAGATAACCTTATTCCTTGAAAATTTATCACTACTCTAAAAAGGATCTACCAACAGTTTATAGATAATAGTTTCCCCTCATTATAAATAAAAAATGCATCCCCAACTGTATGTAGGTGCTCTATTTTTTTCTTTAAGGGATGCACCATTACTTCTGGTGAAACACCATTCCACAACACTTCTACATTATAAAAAATGGGAATAATATTATATTTATTTTATAATAAATCACAAATACATTATAATGATATTACAGATATTCCAAGTCTTCCCTTCACTTCCATGAATGTAGTAGTGAATAATCTTCATCTAAATGTATTGTCAGATGGTGTCGATCATTTTCTTTTTTATTTCCATTCTAATTTAGAATTGAAAATTAAACTATTAATATTGAAATGTAGGAACATATTTCCTTGAAAATATTCATGTGAGATTCCTTTATAATAGACCATGGCACGTGACCCCTAGAAAGAGATCCTGGTGTCTGACACTAGTAATGAACCCTAGCTAGTTCAAGACACTACTATATATCTCTTATATGAGTTTGGTTTTCGGTTGAGTATGAGTCCCCTCTAAGAGTATGATTTCATTGGGATCACAAGTTTCTCATGTGATACCACTTTTGAGCATTGAGAATGACCCAATTCAGATTTGGCACAACACATATGTAATGTAAATCATGTATTCATCTTATGGTATCTATCATCATACCTATGTTTTGAGATCTCTCCATGGGTCTCTTTCGTGATATATCTTTATGAACCTTCATCTTGGATGATCATTAAATAAACCATTTAGGCATTAAATATTCAATATTTAAGGTAATGTTTCAAATAATTATAGGAATGAATCCACCACATTAACTCCAAAAATCAATGGATACCATCTACGTCATGGGCATAATGGGTTCAGTGAGATCTGGGAATGAAACCCTAGCCTGAGAATTGTTGATATATGTTATTTATGCTTTTCCTGAGCTCCTAGTATGTAATAACACATTCACATTAGTTTTTACTCTATATTCAAACATTGTGTGAGTCCATTGTCTAAATTCACATTCTTTCATTTTTAAGGACCAGTTTGTACATTGCGCAAGATCAGAGCATGTGCTCTAATCACAACTATGGATGCTTTATGAGATCCATCCATGAGATATGAAGATAATCATGAGTGTTGTGTGAGATCCCATCTTGATATCCAAATAAAATCATGATTGATGCTCGAGATCTCATCATGATAGTGAAGGATAATTATAAAATTCATGAGATTTCATCTCTATTTCAGAATTCAATAAGGGGATTGTCAATTTAGTATTCTTCTAAGGCCATTATTGATCTATTGTGAGTTTGAAATAAATCTTTGAGTGATTTTGTGACATCACATTATGATATGAGTTAATAAATTCATGCTTGGCGTGTTCAGTTCAACATTCACATTTTCACATGATTATACATTCACAGAAACACTTGATTCCTTCTCTAACAACTGGCCCTTTTAAATAACCTGAAAACTTATAAATATATAAAATCTCCCAAAAAACACCATCATGATGGATTTTTGTCTAACAAAATTCTTATGGAGGTTTTTTAAAATAATGATAACGTTTTCCCCCACAACCTAGAAATAAATTAGTAGTAGGGTGTTATACATAGGGAATCTGAGTTGGAATACACAAACATAGAAATATATTATATTATGTAAACTCATATGTCAATAAACTATTAAATAAATTAATCATGTCTCCCTATGATTCCATCTTACATTAATTTACGTATTGAAGAATCATTATACTTAATTATGTACTTTAATATTATTGTGAAGTGACTTCCTCTAAATGGTCTAAAAGAGGAAGATATGAATGTTGATTTATTCCCATTCTATTTAATGTGTAATGCATGAAGATGGAAAAAATAACTAAATAATGAAATACTTGACACATGTATCATGTCCACAAAGGTTATGTAATTAATATTGGAAACATGGGAGTTCTATTCATGAATTGGAGTATGGTTTGTGTTTATTGTCAATCCTTAGTGGAAGTTCATAATGTGTGCCAGTAAAGGGGTCAAATAGTTCAAGAAGACAACAATATTAAAGGTGCCACCATTTTCCAGTGTTTTCCAAATTTTTGGGCCTCAAAATTTGATAATGAGGACATGGATTGTTGGTAAAAAGAGGTGCGAGCAAAGAGGATATGGTGTGCGAAAAAGGAGGGTTGTGCGCAAAATATTTGAGTTGGGAGAAAAAAATAGCTTGGTGCATGAAATAGAGGATTGAGTTTTTTGCACAAATAGTGGTTTGGAATCAGAATGTTGAAAAATGGAAAAGGCATGGGCTACGCAAAAAATCTATAGATGTTCGCGAAAAACGGTTCCTGTGCGAAATATTACGATCCAAAGGAGAGGTTTTTCGTGCAACATGGGGTTTTGCGCACGGGGGGTCTGAGATGCCTATAAATAAGAAGTGACCACCCTCATTCTATATGGTTGAAGACGTAGAGTTGATCTGAGGTTTGATACGTGTAAAATGTTCACGTAAAGGGATTTTCATGAAAAATGCTGGCATTGCGTGAAAAATCTGGAGGTGGGTGAAAAAAGCAGAGAGTGCGCGAAAAATCTGACGTTGCGTGAAAAACTATGAACATTGTAGAAAAGCCCAAGCTGTTTGAAAAAGGTGATGTGCATATAGCTGTGCCTAAAATAGGTTTTTTCATGAAATATTTTCGGCACGAAAATTAAGTATTTCGTGCAAAAGTGAGATATTTTGCACAAAGGGGAGGTGTTGCAAGAAATATTCAGTATAACCTGTTTGCGTGTTTCTGATCATCTGGTTCAGTGGTTCAGTGCATTCAAGTGACTCATTACTGGTCTTCGATGCAAGTAGAGTCTTGTGTAAAGAAGAGGTAAATACTTCAATACAAATCTATTGAAGTGACCATCACGTCTATAGACTGACTAGGACTTCACCAAAGGCAATGAGCCTGGGGGAGTCAATGGGAGTGACCCGAGGGACGTAGTGGGCTATCCCTGAACATTTGTAAAGGCAGTGAGCCAAGGACATAGTGACTATTCCTGAACCATTGTAATCTACAAATCAAGAAAATATTGGAATTTGGTATGATCGACAACCTGTCGGCGTATTCTGCTTGGACGTAGCCCTTAGTGGTGAACCAAGTAAAATGTGATGTGCAATCTCTTTTCATGTGAATGTTTGATTTTTGATCATATCTATCATACAGGTTTGACTAGATCCTACTAATGTGAGAACAAGATCCATAAATCTTAAAAGAAAAGTTGACAAACTGATTCACTCCTCCCCTCTCAAGGTGTCCCATGGTCCTACAATTAATATATAACTTAGGATAATGTATTCAAAAGTGATGAATAAAATCACTTGTTTATTCCTGGATGAATGAAAACCATTCCATGAGATATTAGATATATTAAATGGTATCATTATAATTTTTATTACTAAATAAGTGTGAACTATTTTTCTTTCTATTTATTAATGGAATATTTTTACAATGTTATTACACATTATAATAAATATTGGTAAATCATTTTTTAGAGTTGATTTATATTATAAAATAATTTTGGATTTGAATAAAAAATTGATACACTTTCTCAATAATACCATAAAATTTTTTATATTATAGGAAATAATAATAAAAAAGATTCACATTATTTTCATGAGTAAGGAAAAAAAATTTATGCTTTTTGGAACATTCGGTGAAAATCATAAAACTCATTTAAACTCAAATTAAAACCCTTGGGAATTTTTTGGAATTAATATATTTTTATCCTAAGATTAATATTTATATCCATCCAACAAAAAATATTTTCAATCTTATAATATAATTTGGATGGAAGGTGTAATGATCCATTTCCAAAGAAGTAATATCCTTTTTTTATATCTCCTTCAAATACTGGTTTGTATTTAGGCCAACTGATCCCATAGAAATATCACATCAACATAGGCCTCAATATAAAAATTAAAAATATGTCTGATTCCCACATTTTTTAAGGTAATATATATTATTTTATAAATAAAATTATTTAGTCAATGGAATCTCATGTCGCGAGACTCAATGATGATATTTTGTATCAATCTTATTTAGAATACAATAATAAGAACCTATAGTCTAAAATGAGAAAAATTACCAAAGAAGATTGTTGAATAGAATAATAGAAATTACTATGTACCATGTAAATTAACCGAATGGAAAACATCAGGTATTTCACTACTATGTGTTTTCTAAAATTCAATGATAATATTAGGGAAGAGAATAGGGTTGATCGTGGGGAGATTTTGGAAAAAATAAGAAAAAAAATATAAAAATCAAAGAATCGCGAATTGTTGTTTTAATTACTAAAATGAATTTAAATACGTGTTTTCTAACTCAAATGTAAATTGAAAATTACTTGAAAATGAAAAAAATGGAAGTTAATTGAAAAAATGATGATGAAATAGAGGAAATAATAACCTTGTTATCAAGGCATGTAAAATTAATTATGTTTCTATGAAATTTTAATAGATTACAGTATATCCTAGATCATTAATCACTGAGCGTTAGAGTTCTAATCATGGTAGTTTCAATACGTTTAAAAAAATAAATCATAGAGATTATGTTGGATTATAGTAAATATGACCTAATTCAAAGAGTATAATGGTTAAAAAATTGTACTATTTTTAAATAAAATATTATAATATGATAATTTCATGTTTACTACACCACATAGAATGATCTATTTTCTTAAGTAAATATGATTTTTAGTTAAAAGTAAATGTTTTTTATTTTACTAGGATCTCGATATCCCATAAAGACTCTAAAATGAATACAAATATCTAAACCTAGAAATAATATTAATGACATCAAGATCTATCCTATATATACTCATCTAAGAAAAGAAAGGAACATGGACAACTAAAATGATTGGGAAAGAAATGGTTCTGTGAGTTTCTAATTAGAATAACTCAAGTTGCACACATAATATTGAAAACTTATCGATCATTAAATTAAATGTGATAATATAATATTTGTTACAAAATCATACAAGAGTAATGACAGTTATGAAAGAAAAAATTAACATAAAACACCTATCAAGTAGTAATCTATATTCTAAAACAGTCACTCCATATGTATTTATCCATTTTAATTATCAGTCCATTTTTATCTCACTATCAAGAGGATGAGTATAAAATATTTGAACTCTATCTTCTTCATCTATATCTCCAAGGGTGTTAGGGGATCTAAGTCATATATGATCATGAAATGAATCCAATATCTTTATAAAAGGATCAAACATTACTATATTAGAAAAACATAAAAATGGGTGATTGATGTTCAAATTAATTGAATTTGTGGAATATGGAACTTGGAATGTAAAGACCCACCAATTATCATTGGCTTGAGAGTACAAAGAGTCCTTACATGCCCTTAAACGACATCCCCAATACGCCAATGGCTAGCAATAAATTCCGAAGGGTTTCAAATATGAGTGGTGGATGATTTACACTTTCTGAATTAACCAATAAAATAGCCAACCAACGTTCAATAAGATGCATAAACAAATGAATGAACACTAAACAAGTTCATTTATGTGAAACCACATCATGTACACAACAGCAGAAGACTGAACCAATCTTCAAAGTACAGAACGGATTAAAAACTCAAGACTCTAAAAAAGACACCAAAACTCCATGCTCCACAACCTTCAGCTCCACAATCACCTAATAGTCCCAATCATAGTGAGGGATTACTAGAAACCTAGTAAGAGTTACCTTTTCCCATGTCCCGGATAATATCATCTGCAAAAGCACCATAGTGCCAAACGAGGGGTGAGTATAAAACTCATTAGGTTTCCCCAATGAATTTCCTACTCACTCCACTAGGATAAAAGAGTCAGAAACATTTATAGAAAAAAAGTTTATATAAAAAATTTATCAAAAGCAGTTTATAACTAAATATAAACAAGTTTCAAAAAACCACTTATAACCAAAAAGCATTCAAATACAAAAGAAACCAATTTTCTATCGAGATATTTTTTCATATAAATAACTAAAAAAGCTTTATAACCATTTTAAAAACATCCCTTTTTAGCATACCCAACCATTTCCCAACCCATGAAACCAACCATGCATGCTTCATTATGACAGTTCCATACCCATGAGTGGTTTCTCATCGATCTACCAAGTTTTCACAAGGTAAATGTTTCCCTTGTGCCATCAATCCTTTAGCACCGAGCACAAGGTCATATTTCAACCAAGCCCCGTATATGTAATTCCCATGTTCCATTAAACCATTGGCACTGAGAACAAGGTCGTATTTCAACCAATCCTCATATATGAAGTATGAACACACAACACATATACCAAACGATCAAGCCAAAAAATCTTTCAATAACAACACCTTTTTATTGAAAACTATTTCCATCAAATCCATTTCAATGACAAACCATTTCAACTACAAACCATTTCTATAAAACTCCATATTTATTGAAAAAAATTCTATTGAAAACCACTTTTTAATCAACCATTTATAAATTCTATAAAATTCGAAATTTAAAATAATCATTTTAAATTATTCCCCCCTTTGCACAACTATTCCCAAAGATCACGCAATTTCACAAAAACCATTAATCATCACAAATGAATTTTTTTCCATGAATTTTATAATCAATAAACCAATTTGAATCTAAAAAAATCAATTCTATCAAGAGGAGTTGAGGGAGAAGCTTCCTACCTCGAAGGTCTTGATGAAACATTAACAACAGACGAAGAACATAGAAGAAAGCAGGTCGATCATCCAAGAGAGGCCTTAGATCTCTTATCCCAGAAAGATAAAGAATAAAAATTGAAATTTTGGGCATCCAAAAATGTAGATCTACCCATTATAGGTTTAGATCTGAGAAATAATCGAGATCGGAGAAGTAGATCTAAGAAAATCTATGAAATCATGACAAATACGTAAATAATTGTTTCTTACCTCAAGAATCGGACTCAAAAATCACCAAGGGAAGGCTCTAAAATTGCTTCAAATCTTATGGGAAGGTCTCTCCAGCCCTCTAGGGGTAGTAATATCGAATTAGGGGCGTTTTGAATCCAAAACTAAATAAATAGAGCAAAAAACAAGCAATATCTTAGAAAATTGGATCTAGATTTGACCTCTACGCTAGATTTGACCACACGGTTTGTGCCAGCCTTGTTTGGATCGTGCGACCTTAATTATCATACCAAAAATCCTTATAAACCCCCAAACTCTCCCATCCTTCACCTTTACCCTTTTTATGGAAACACATTTTTTATGGAGAAATCACACAATATGGAAACATCCCAATTTATGGAAAACAACCAACGTTATGGAAATATCCATGTTTATGGAAACAACCAACATTATGGAAATATCCAAATTAATTGAAACACTCTATATTATAGAAACTCATTATTTTATGGAAAATAACTATTTTATGTAAACTCTCTATTTTAATACACACCAAATAAAAAACGTGAGGAAAGGGGTTATATACCTTAAACCAGGGCTACTACATTCTCCCCACCATTGGTCATTCCATCCTCAGAAAGTAGACAACCCATGCTGGCCAAAAAGAGTAATGTACACTACTCTTTCATTTCCTTCTCATGTTTCAAAGTCTCTTCCTGAATCTGACCAGGTTTCCATAAAACCCGCACTAGGCTGATGCTTTTCCATTGAAAGACATTATCTTGCCTATCCACAATCTATACCGAGATATGTATCAACAAAGAATCTGGCACTAGGTCAACATGATCACATCTGATCACATGGTCAAGATCAGGTTGATACTTTTTCAATTGAGATACATGGAACACATTATGCACTGAACTAAACCATGGTGGTAATGCCAACCAATATTCCACCTCCCCAACATGTTCTAGTATCTCAAAAGGGCCAATGTATCTAGAAGATAACTTGGCCTGCTTCCCAAAACCACGATGTCCAAGCCTTGGAGAGATCCTCAAGAAGGCATGATCACCCATTCGAACAACAACGGTCTTCGATAGTGATCTGCATAAAATTTCTGACAACTCTGAGCTGTCTCAATCCTTTTTCTAATCAATTGTATCTTCTCAGTTGTTTCATGGACAAGTATTGGTCTAATTATTGATGTTTCTCTCGTTTCCACCCATAATAGTGGAGAACGACACGGACTCCCATATAATGCTTCAAACGGAGCCATGCGCATCAAGGCTTGATAGCTATTATTGAATTAGAACTCCACTAAGGCTATATGATCCTACCATGAGCCACCAAAATCCATTACACAAGCCCACAACATTATTTCCAATGTTTGTATCATCTGCTCAGATTGCCCATCCCTTTGAGGATGATACGCATTGCTCATAGTCAATTGAGTTCCAAGGGCTTGCTGTAATGATTCCCAGATACGAGATATAAACCTCGTATCTCTATCAGAGAATATTGAAATGGGTACACCATTCCTATTTAAAACTTCTCAGATATTTATTTTTGAACGATCCTCCGCCGTATGAGTTTCATGAATAGGGATGAAAAGGTCCGACTTGGTTAGACGATCCACTATCACCCAAATGGCATCATGTTTCTAGATCATTATTGGAAGACCTATAACAATATACATTACTATTTGATCCTATTTCCACATTGGGATGGAAAATTATTGTAACATATCAGCTAGTCTCTGATGCTATGCTTTAACCTGCGGACAAGTTAAGCACCACGAGACGAAATTGGAAACCTTCCATTTCATGCCGCTCCACCAAAATTGTGGCTTCAACGCCTTATACGTCTTCTATGTAACTAGATGTATAGACCATAATGAATGGTGGTAAGAATGAAGTAGTTGTTGGTGATAAAATATAGGTACAACCATCCGATCTATGAAACACAAAACATAACCTCCGTCAATTTTCCATCAATCAATGGTCGCCCCACCATTGGTTTTGGAATTTTCAACCAAACATTCTACATCATATGTTTGTGATTCTTGGTTCATTTTTACTAGATCAAGAACAATTCTTGCTAAAAAGAAAACTGAAACATCACCTTGGTCTTCACATTCCACATGCATGTCAGCTAAGACCGAAATCAACTACCATTCATCTAAAGCTTCTTTCACCAACTGAGCATATGACATCGTACTCAATGAATCTTCCACCGAATTTCCTTTCCTCATTGTGTAAATCAAGTCAAATTCAAACATTTGGAGATACTCCATTCATCTCTGTTGCCTCTTATTCAAATCTCGCTGTGATAAAATGTGTTTCAAGATTTTGTGAACCGTAAATACAGTTAATTTCTCACCAAAGAGATAATGTCTCCATGTTTTCAAAATATGGATGATTGCAGCTAACTCAAAATCATGTGTTGGGTAATTCTTCTCATGAACCCTCATCTGCCTTGAACCATACACAACCTCATGGTATCTTTGCATGAGAACAATACCCAACAATGATCCTGAAGCATCACAATACACCACATACCCCTATTCGGATTTTGGTAAAATCTTGATCTGTGTTGATTTAAGCCGAACATTCAATTCCAGGAATGACTTCTGACATTCTTCTGTACATAGGAAGCAAGATTTATTCTTTGTCAATGTTGTCATTAGTGAAGCTAGTCATGATAAATCATGCACAAAACATCGGTAGTAACCATCTAGACCAAGAAAACTGTGTATCTAAATCACTTTCTTCAGTGGTTTGTAAGAGAAAGTGGCTTCTATCTTTTCAGGATCAATAGAAATTCCTTTCTTAGAAATGACATGGCCAAGGAAACGTACTACTTGTATCCAAAATTCACACTTTGATAATTTGGCATACAAATGATGATATCTCAAGATTTGTAACACTATTTACAGGTGCACCTCATGATCATCCCTTATTTTTTAATACACTTAAATGTCGTCCACTAACACCACAATAAAAGAATCTTGATATTGTTGAAATATCTGATTCATTAATGCAATGAACACCGCTGGCACATTCGTTAGACCAAATGGAATAATCACATATTCATAATTTCCATATCTCCTTCTAAAAGTTGTTTTAGGAATATCATCATTCCTCACCTGAAATTGATGATATCCCAACCTCAAATAAATATTGGAGAACCACTAGGATCCCCTCAACAGGTCAAACAAATCATCAATTGGTAGAAGTTGATATCCCTTCTTTTTTGTAACTTGGTTAAGTCTACGATAATCAACAGAGAGCCTCAATGTTCTATCTGCCTTTTTCACAATAACACCGGCGCTTCCCACAAAATGTGCTAGGCTAGATAAACAATTTTTTTCTAACTCTTCCAACTGGACATTCAATTCCCGAAATTTAGTGGGTTCTATCTGGTAAGACAATAGTGAGATAGAATTGGTCCCTGCAAATAGATAAATCATAAAATCGACTTCACTTATGGGAGGTAACCCAGATAATTCTTCATGAAAAACGTCCCTAAACTGATCCACCACTACCAGAAGAAAAATCTGCTCAACACCCTCTACCGATTCCAACGACAACACTACCAACTGATACAATAACTTGCACATTGCTGGTGCGAACAAATCTGTATCACCCTGCCTTTCATGCCCCTCTCCTCTAAAGAGATGTCTAATGCCATCATGTGTTGTAAAATCCATTGTTCCCGCATTTCAATCGATGTAGGCCTTAAACGCCACCATCCAATACTTCCCCAGGATTACATCATATCTATCTACCTCATGCACTGGGAAATACCACATTAGCTCAACATTTCCCAAAAAGATACCACATGCTCTACACAAGAGGGCTCAAAACTCTCTTCGACCCAGAGGAGTTTGATGTTCCAAAACCAAGGAATCATTTCTACCCTTAAACCCAGCAACTCAACCACATGTGCAACAAAAAGAAAAGAGTGTGATGTACCCATATTCCCCATGGGTACCACCAGGATTCCTCTTCCTGGAGCTCCCAACAGATATCGCTTAGCTACCGATGCTCGATTCACCATCTCGGTGTAATCACTGATACACAACACAACTTTTTTTTGAATGGATCTCTTGCCTTAACCCCACATCGATGATCATTGACATCAAAGATGTGCTACCCGCCACCTCAGGTGAAAACCACACTAAGCTCATTAACATTGCTACATAATCTTTCACATACATATGCTCTTGCTTTAGAAAGAATAAATGATTTTGGCGTTGAATTCATAACGTATGTGGGTAGAATTGATTATTAAACAATTCATCAAAGCCTTCCCAAGTCATACCCTGGTTCGTTCCTACATGGACTACCAACTTCCACCATTGAAGAGAAATAACCTCTAGCTTATAAATTTATAGATTTAAATTCAACTCTATCATGGTCCCCAAGAATTTGAATATTCTATTCATTCCGGGTAGCCACGCTTCTTCCCTTTCTGTGTCCGAATCACCCCTTAAGACGGGTGGATCCTACTTTTGAAACTGGGCTGCATAATCAACATACATTAGATCTTCCTCTCTATTCACACATCCCACATTCTAGAATGTTTGAAATATGATCTAGACTAACTTCTAGTTCACCTGGGGATCAGTTGCAATGACATTATCATTGGCCACTTCTGGTTGGTCTGTACGACTCTTACCTGGTTCCATTTATATACAAACAACAACATCCGTCAATCTCACTCTCTATAAACTAATGGGTTAGCATTTCAAATTCTATCACATCATCTGCCACAACATTGTTTTCCAAAAAAACCTTTTTCCATGTTCAACCATTTTTTGAAAACTTTCATCATTCTTTTGGGAAATTAATCCATTTTCAAAATACACCAAATATCATGTTTTCAAAATCATTCACTTAAAAAAAATTCTACATTTTATCTTTTCAAAAATTCTCACCTGGTAGATAATCATAAGTCATTCCATTCAATGAGATATGAAATCCTAGTGGGAATGCATTCTTATACAATGCATGTCATGCTCATATCATTGGATTAACAGATGACAATGGGATTTCCCGCATTCTAGAAGTGTATCCAGAACAATTATGTGGCTAACACCCTAGTAACTTGAAGTTCAACATAAACGGGTTAGCTACGTCCTTTTATGAAATACATTTCAAGTTCCAAAAATCCTACTCTTGTCTAATATTTCGACCCAAGTAATAGACACGAAGGAATTTCAACTCCAAGACTAGAAACATCGATGATTACTTGTTAGGCAGGGATTGAACAAGCTGATACCATTTTTAATGACCCGCCAATTCTCATTGTATTGAGAGTACAACGAGTCATTACTTGGCCTTAAGTGACATCCCCAAGACGCCAAAGGCTGGAAATAAATGCCAAAGGGTTTCAAATACAGGTGGGGGATGGTTTACCCTCTAATAAATAAACCAATAAAAAAACCACCAACATTCAATTTGATGCATGAACAAATGAATGACAATTATACAACTTCATTTATGTCAAACCACATCAAGTACACCCCAGAAGAAGACCAAACCAAACATAAAAGTACACAGCAGATGAACAAATCAAGTCTCTCAAAAGATACCAAAAATACTTTATCTAAAAGCTCCAAGATCCACATTCACTGAACAGCCCCAATCATCACGCTATAGTACTAGAAATATGGGAAGCGTTACCTTTTCCCCTGTCCCAGAAAACAGCATCTGTAAAACCACCATAGTGACAAAGCAGGGGTGATTATAAAACTCAGTAGGTTTCCCCAATTACTTCCCTACGCACACCACTAGGATATAGGAGTTAGCAACATTTATATAAAAACTTTCTATATAAAACATTTTCTCAAAAGTAGTTTATAACTAAATATAAACGTGTTTCCCAAAACCACTTATAACCAAACGCATTAAAATAAAAAAGAAATCAATTTTCGATTGAGTTATTTTTCCAAAAAAAAATAAACAAGATTTTGAACCATTTTAAAAACATCCCTTTTTTTCATACCCAACCCTTTCCCAACCCATGCAACCAACCTTGCATGCTTCATTATGAAAATTCCATACACATGAGCGGTTTCTCATTGATCAACCAAGTCATCAAAGGTAATTTTTTCCTATGTTCCATCAATCCATTGGCACCGAGAACAAGGTCATATTTCAACCAAGCCTCATATATGAAATATGAACACAAAACACATATGCCCGATGATAAATACATAATAAACCATTCAATATAAACACCTTTTTTTTGAAAACTATTTCCATCAAATCCATTTCAATGCCAAACAATTTCAATTGCAAACTATTTCAATAAAACTCCATTTTTATTGAAAACCAATTCTATTGAAAACCACATTTTCATCAACCATTTGGAAATTCCAGAAAATCCATAATTTAAAATCATCATTTTAAATTAAACCCCCTTTTTCACAACTATTCACCAAGATCACGCAATTTCACAAAATTCCTAAAACATAAAAAATTAATTTTTTTCCTGGAATTTCACAATCAATAAACCAATATGAATATATTCCAATAAATTCTATCAAAAGAAGTTGATAGAGAACCCACCTACCTCAAAGGTCTTGACGAAACATTAATAAAAGATGAAGAACACACACAAAAGTGGGTCGATTATCAAAGAGTGGCCTTAGATCTCTTATCCTTGAAAGATCACGAATCAACATTGAAATATTTGGATTCCAAGAATGTAGATCTACCAACTATAGTTTCAGAATAGATATAGAATGGAGATCATAGAAGTTGATCTATGCAGATCTAAGAAATGAGGACACTTTAGTAATGAATGGTGACATACCTCAAGTATCGGACTCGAAATCACTAAGGGAAGGCCCTGAAATGGATTCAAATCGTGTTGGAAGGGTTCTGTAGCCCTCTATGGAAAGAAAGATCAAATTAGGGGAGTTTTGATTCCAAAACTAAATAAATAGAGCAAAAAATGATCAAGATCCTAGAAAATAGGATCTAGATTTGACCTCTGTGCAAGATTTGACCTCACGGTTTGTGCCAACTATGTATGGATCGTGCAACCTTAATTATTGTCCCAACACTCTTTATAAAACCCACAAACTCTCCCATCCTTCACCATTACCCTTTTTATGGAATTACATTTTTTATGGAAACATCACACTTTATGGAAACTTTCCAATTTATGGAAACAACCTACATTATGGAAATATCCAAATTTATAGAAACAACCAAAATTATGGAAATATCCAAATTAATGAAAACACACTATATTAACTAAACTCTATATTTTATGGAAAATCTCTATTTTAATACACACCAAATTAAAAAAAACATGAGGAAAGGGTTTATGTACCCGAAACCGGGGGTACTACATGGAAGATTAAATGTGAATATTACATTCCTCATGGATTTTGGACAGTAGAATATATTATAATTTTACATAAAAAACTAAAAAAACTATCACCTCCACAATATATCAACTACAATGTTGGAATAATTTTATTTCTATATCCCAACATATTTATGAATTATATAAGTGAATTAGTGACAATGAATATTGATTAATATCATAGTTATGATTAAAATTTGGGTATCTAAAGAGAGGGATTGTTCTCTACCAATATTTATATACCTGTATCCCACAATTTTATTCATTATTTAAATAAGTTTCATCCCATATTGATAAACACAGTATCTATAGGGTTTATTTTAGTCTAAATGTGATCTTATGATCTAATGATGTTTGAACCTCTTTTCCTGAATTTGAACCATGACACTCCATATCACATCTTCCTATCATAAAATCATTAAAACGAGAAACATTTCAAATTTTATACATTTTAACATTGAATAATATAACCAAATAAGATATGTAATTGTATTTTTATATGTAATTTTCAATAAAATTACTATTTAAATTAATTTTATGATTATTCAATAAAATAATGAATCGGAATTCTTACATACTCCCAAACATGAGAAATTAAACACCGTAAAAAAATAAAATTTCTAAAAATGATTCATGAAGATATTTCATTGTTCATGTTGAATTAAATAATCAATGTAAATTCAATTCATGATAATAATGAGATCAAATAAAATACCACATAAATGTTTTAATGTGAAAATAATGGATATATATATCTCATAAATAGTATCCAAACAATATTCATGGATATGAATTATAATAAAATTATAAATTTATTAACAAAGAAATGATATTGTAACATCTTTGACTCAAATTTAACTCCAGAGTTCCATGTACCCAACATGCCACATGTTCTCTAACGCATCTACATATATTCCATAGTTAGTCAACTAGTTGTGAGGGCTTAGGGTGTGTCTCTAGGGAGACTATTCCATCATTAATAGAGTGTAACAGAATTGCTCAATTTGATATAACTAGTAAGTTAGTAGTGAAATAAATACAATTTAATATATGTGACAATAGAAAGAGACATGATTGGTAATAACTGAAACAACTGTAATAGAAAATATAATTCGAAAAAAACTGATGACGATGTACGTCATGTCACTAGAAATATGAAAACCATAGATTCAAATAAAATAAGAGATTGAAATATAAAATTAGAAAAATGGAATACCAAATCTCTTCCAAGAATCTTGAGATCCCTCTAGTTCATTTCCTACCAGCTACATCCAAAGAAACATGCAATCATGTGTCTGAATCAACTTGATTACATTTTTATTCACCTACAAATATATATATTTTTGAGTTCCAATGGAAGCCCGGATAGGGTGTGATTTAAATGTTATTAGACCACCACCAATGGTATCTATAAAATCATCTCAGTGTAATATAAACTAAAAATATACCTTGTGTGATAATAAAATATTAAATTTTCACAGTAATATAAATTCCCACGTATAATCTTTATCCCTTTTATTATTTCTAAACATGAAACCAGTTAATTATAAATTTAATATACAATTCACATATTTAATTCTTGTGACGCATATATTGTACTATAATCACCTTGTGATATTAATAGTAATGTTATAATATATAAAAAGGTAACATAAATGTGATTTAACAATAAAAACATTTCTACAGAAATGAATATGAATACCAATACATCATGGCCCAGTAGTAACTACCTCCTAAATAAGGGTGAGATTGTAATAAAAGGAGAATAATTTAACAAATTCCATAATATTATGATCTAACTGAGTACAAGGAATACATCCAAGGTAAAATGAGATAATATATGGATAGTCCAAAGATATAACCATGGATCATCATGTATGTATAAGACTTGCTATATCCTAGGAGTTTATCAAATAAGTATGTAATAACAATGTAGGAATCCAACAGTTTCAAACTAGGAATACACTAATACCAGAGGATTGGGGTCAGTGGTGGGTCTCAACTAAGTCAACTGGTATCCATGAATTTTAATGGAATCCCCTACTGGTCATAGAATTCCCTTTGGAATCCAAAAGATAACCTTACTCAAACCACCCATATATAAAATATAAATGTCTGTATTTATAATTAGTCACCTTACATTTAGTTCATTTAATAATTTTTTCCAGTGTGATGGTCAGGCCATTTATTAATCAATTTCCATCGAATTGACTTTCATTGGAGTGACAAGGCCAATCATACATGAAACCATTTATTTAATCTATATAACTCATAATAACTTCACTTGGATCATTACCCTAACTTCCACTATATTTGAAAATGGATTCCATGGTAGGAAAATAGGCATTGGATCTCATTAATACCACCACCCCATGCAGGGTGAGTTTCGGTAGTTGGGTTTTTGGAATTTTGACATGTTGAGAGACTGTTCGGGTGATCCTTGAGATTGACCAACCAAACTTGAATAAAGATTATAGAAAGGGTCATAAAACAAAGTCCTAATCATTTTAGTCAAGGTCTATAAATAAATTTCATGATTCAAGATTAAATCAGTAGATCTAGATGACAATTTATAAAATGAATAATATTGTGGTGTGAGTTATGGTCCACCTACCTTTGGCTTGTATAAATCTATTCATCGTATATTAGACTTCATTTCGGCCTGAATTGGAGTAGATCTAAGTAAATTATCAATGACATGAAATTTAGGCATATGATCCTAAATATAAATAGGGTCATTGATAGGAATTATAAAAACAAAACATTCAAACATATCATAGTAATTACCGGTTTGAATCCAACAAGATGAAAAATGGTCGATTTAGAGGCAAGATAAATGATCAATTGGAATTCATAGATTACACACGAAAGAGTCTCCAATGAGACCTTTTGGGGTGTTGTATCTAGTGGATTTTCCAAAGGGTGGGTATGATGTATTTAAAACAAAATTAACTAGAAAAATGATAAATTTTCCCAATTTTAGGATATGCATGGTCTTAATGCATGGTCATCTATACCATGGGTAAACCACACATGAGAATATATTAGAATGGGTATACCACACAGTTAGAATGAACTATTAGGAAATTGTACACCAACAGTGAATAATGCCTATATAATATGTCTTCCACCTTTCGTACGGTCGTGTAATCTACATTTCAATATCAGATCAAACTTCTTTCCCTTCATCTCCTTGCCATCTAGCCTTACATGGTTAAAACTAATTGTGCATCCCACATAATATGGTTTAATCTAAGTGTTTGATAGGCTATTTCCTCTTCCATTAGAGGTTCCATGCTCGATTAATGTTCTAGAAACCCACAATGCCTTTACTAACTCAATAGTATTTCATAATAGTTCCATAAACAAGAATAGACTAGAAATTAAAGGATCCATAATTGATTGAAGAATCATGTTCATTTATTATTCACCCCATAATGGAACTTATCCCTGACATCACCTTCCAATGGGAAATTTTATTATAATAATAGCTCTAGCCACTTTCCACCTATTCTGGCCTCTTGCTCCCATGTATCATCCGGCACATAACGGTTCTTCTATTTCACCCATAAAATAGGGGCATACCAGCATCATAGTGCCTTCTTGCTCCAGTTGATGATGAATATTAGATACTCCTCAAATAAATCATAAAAATCTATCTCCATATTATTAGGATAAAAATTTAGAGAACAGTTAGCATGATATAAAAAAATATATGAAGCATAGAAGACATCATACATGGAATAATACCTCTAAGGGGGTAGCAACATAGAGAATTTTGGACCAACTCACTCCATGATCTCAAACATACCAACATAATGAGGTGAAAGCATCCCATTATTATATAAAAATACATGTCATAGATCATGTGATACGTGTAGAAAATCATGATCTCAAACCTCATACTCAATTCATCATTGGTGATCGACGTATGATTTTTTTCTGGACTATATAGTTTAACAATGCTTTTAGATCATTTGAACATACTCTTAACTCTCTATAATAAGATGAGGACCTAGTGGGGTTGCCTACCCTGCATCTAGACATCATAGGGGTGAACGACACTTCCTACCATACAAGGCCCCAAAATATTTTATAGGAATTTTCACCTATAACTCGTTATTATAGGAGAACTACACAAGAGGGGTATGCATTCCCATGAACCTCCAAAGTCCATGATGCGTGATTGGACCATATCCTATAGAACCTGTATCATTTAATCTAACTATCAATTGATATGAAGGTGAAAATTTGGGATCAAAAGCATAAGTGTGCCCACATCATTCTAGAACCCTTCCTAGAAAAATGATGTAATGATTAAATCCTTATAGGAAATCAATGTATGATGGAACTTTTTAAGTAAAATGATCTCCTAGGAATACTGTATTCTTGTCTTTTTCAACTGGGAATTTATCTAGTTATAAACTAAGTGGGATACATTGATCATTCCATCAATGAATTCCCATATATTGTCTCCACATATAGAAGACCTAGGTAAAAAGATGAGAAAACTCATAGAAATATCATCAGATTTTCATTTCAGGGTAGGAATGAGCTATAAAAATTCTATTGATCTCTAGTGATCTGCCTTCACCAGAAGATATGTGTAACACCTAATGATAAATAATGTTTTCTGAAGTCTCTTCCCTAGCCACCAATACTAGAACCACATTTCATGTTACTTCTTGGATATTCCTAGATGAAATGCCAACATAAAATCCAATTACACTTATATCATCTCCTCTATCATGTCTGTAGAAATAATCACATGCCTATGTATACTGATGATGTCATCTCTATCCATAGATCAATCTAGTGGTGGGATATCTTCTAAAATAATCTCACAGAGAACCAAGCCCTCATGATCAAAAAAATTTATGCTCATAACCTTCTCCAAGTTGGGAGATGTAACTATACAGGGAGAGAGATAATACATCACAAGAATATATTAAAACATCTTATGTAGCTCAAAATATAAGGCTATCAACTTCCATTCATCACTATCCCCCATACGGCCTACGCGTAAGTTTTACAACTCTGTGATTCAGCAACTGCATTTCTTATTCCAGTTAGATAGGAAGGCTCAAAATCAAACTGAAATAATATTTAACCCATATACATTGTATAATATTCCATTCACACTATGTAATAGTATATATGAGGATATTGTGGTCCGTATACAACACAATGTGATCACCCAACATACAGTGTCTCCAGCAACGTAAGGCGTGGACAAATATTGCTAGCTCAAGGACTTGTGTAAGATAAGTTCTCTGATTTGGTCTCAACTACCGAGATCCTTACACAACAGCTTTATCCACCTACATCATCATTACTCATAGTAAAATTCTTGATGTGACACATAAGATGGTATAACACTTTCTGGGCTCTAGCAATGTGAGTATCATTGCTGAGGCAATCATCCCTTTTATCTCATATAATTATTACTCACATACATATAAACATTAGAACATGACAACCTTTTATGTAACAACTATAGGAGTTGAATCAATTGATAATATTTCTTGTATGAAACCCCAATAATAATAAGCTAGCCCCATGAAACTCCTTAAGTAAAACATATTATTCGGATTATCCCAAGAAACCAAATCACCAACCTTTCATAGGACAATAGAGACTCCTTATTCTAATATATTATGACATAAGAAGTGAACTTTTACAATCCAGAAGTGTAACATCGATAGAATGGAATAAATATGATATTCTATTAGTGTAATCAAACCAATATCATGGTTCTTATAATTATTTCAATGATTATGAGAATAAACCAATATGTGATCCAAAAATACTATGAAAAAGTAAAATAGATAGGGGTGGAACAACCTATTCATTTGATCCATGCAAATAGAAGGCCCATTCATAAGAATGAATTGATTAATGAGGTACTCATACAGACTATACCAACTGCAAAAAGATATGTAAGGTATTGTGGATTTCTAGAATCACGGATACTGATAGACTGGTATCATATCGATCTTACAGAAGAACACAACTCCTCAGTACGTGTCAAATAGATCATCTATTCGAGGATATTAAAACGAGTTCTTGATAGAAAGCAATTTCAGTCATCTCCAATACATTCCTAGATGTAATTTTTTATCCATATTCTAGTAAATAAACATTGGAGAACCCCATAAATAAGGGTTAGGCTATATCAAACATTTTCCATCAAAATCCCATACCTATTATTTGAGATTCTAGAGCTCAGTATGTACTATATAGTATTGATGAATTGACACTATATCATCTCCCATAACAAGATCCATTGTAAAATCATCATCTCTATCATGTGAAAATCATGATAAGACATCCGGAAAGATTTCCCAAAAGTGATTTACAAGTTAACAGAATTAATACTAACATAAACCTGGATCCTCCTTGAGGGGATTTGAAATCTGGGTGGCCACTTTACCAATCCCATGATTCTATGCTCATGTTTTTCTTTCATTCAAATCCAAATCACCACAAAGTAGATAATTTATTCCCTCTAGTGATGTAACTGATACACTATAACCCTAAAAGCCTAAAATGGAATGATAAAGAACCAAACAATACATTAGGAGAATGAAATTGAAGACAATCATCTCGTGACCAAAGAGGTCCCTCATGAAATGATAACTACCTACATAAAGGATGCAATAGTTGAAATGGAATATACACTATGACCATTATCCTAATGGGGTATCTTGTTCCCTTACACTATAGTAATAATGCACTTACAACCTGAGGCATTCCATGATAGATACTTAGATGAAATATAGTAAAGAATTTGTATCGAATAATGATGATACTATAGTGAAGGCTACTAGAATTGTACCTTATACATCAGATAGTTTTACAACCTAATTCTCTAGTAATGGATTTAACTAATATGATTGCACTGATACATAACCCTATGCTACTACTAGACAGCCTCATTCAAAACTAATCTACTAGTATTTTTGTTATCCGGAGTCTTGGTTCTATGACCATGACCTCCTCCTTGTACATTCCTTCCATTGAAACTCTAACTCTCCATCTGACACAACATAATAAAACATTACCCTTTGGTAGAGCTAGTGTGGAACCTATTCCACTAGATGCAGATGAAATTCTTTAAATGAATCTATGATTCTTCCCCAAACAAACACAATCCCAGCACTCCATAGGGTCTCTATCAAACTGAGGCATCAGGTGACTAGGGAATCCACACTTGAGACATACTATAGATCTACCTATATGGGTACCATAGATAGAACTTCCCTAAAGATACACCTTGATAGATCATATTCTTTTCACTAAATAAGGGTAATCCTGATGCAGAACTGGTCTTCCTTTTAGGGTACTGTGTCCATCCCTCGTGTAGGACTTTGTAATAAGAGTATGATTAATTATTTCATATAAATTAGTTAGAAAAAAAATTCACCTGAGTATGGATGGAATAAATGTGCCTATCCTTATGTCTTCAAGAATGAGAAATCTCAACTGCAGATTGAAATGGGGAAATTCCCTGTAACTCTATATAACAAAATGAGTATTACATAACTCACATAGAACCCTAAACGAGATGAATAAACTATATTGAGATATCATCTCTTAGTGTTTGAGGACATAATTGATTATAGAATGTATCATAGAAATCTTCCTATAACATGTCATCAAAATGAAAAACTTGATTAACTACATCCTCTTAATGTTTGGATGAACCATTCAATGGGTATGAATCATGATTGACCTTCCCCTATCAAGCAATCTCCAAATTACTAAAAACAGACATGGTGGCCTCTAGATAAGAACCAGCAGCTTGTGGACCACTATACCCAAGAAGGTGAGAGGATACTGATACTGGTACTCACGTGTCATACTATCCATCATTAGAGCATCTCATGGAAAATGTTTCATGGTGTACATCAAACATAATAAAGTGTCATGAAATTAACATTCATTTCCCAAATCAGGTATATCATGATCTGCCTCATGTGCCACTCATGGGGTAAGACTAGAATCTATGGGCCCACTAAATCTGGATCATGGTCATCTCTACCCAACTGGATATGAAATTATGGTGTTGTAGCACCATTGGTCAAAAAATTCTAAGCACATTCCTCATAACAATATTTAACAAGATAGATATAAATGCTATCGGAATCTGAACTAACAAAATGGCCCTACAAAAAATTGTGTAATACCCCTACATTCATCTTATAATGACTTGTATTGGTAATTTCATAGGTATTAAATACAAGGCTTCCAATTGATGGAGGCTCAATATATTATTGCCACATCATTTTCATTCACCAAATTAATTTCATTTTTTATTTTATTTCAATGTTCACTCATTAGAATCCCATTAACATGCCTCAATGGGATACAGAAAAACAAACTTTTAATTTTAAAATTCATGTTTCATTTTTAAATTTTATTTTCTCATGTTCATATACCCTGATTCATTTAATATAAGTTCTCCATCCTAATTAATCAGGTTACATACAAAATATCACTATGATTAGAAAAATTTGAAATTATAATTATAGTATTTATGATGTAAATTACATATCCCAACACATTAGGGCCCATGACACATCATCAATTGATGTAGGAAAACACAAAATTATAGTCTCAAAACCACTTACGTACCTATATATAATGAAAGTAAAACTAAAAAATCACATGCATATCAGGAAAAAAAAAATATTTGAATGAACCTATATGGAATTGACATTTTCATTACATGAAAATTTTGGGTTCCTGTAGGGATGTATTTACCAAAGCATCTTTCCCTCCGGTCATTGTTCTAATGATAAAATAGAATCCTAGTCATATGTATAATCAATATTTCTACATAACAGGTGTGTAACAGAATGGTAAAATGATATCACTAATGTTTTTAAAAATCATAAAATTAATTTTAATATAGGAAACTTGACCATTACACCAACAGTCGGTTCTTGATGCCTAATAACTACTTACGACCAACTTTCATGTGCTCAAAATTTAAAATCATTTGTCTCAAAATAGTAAAGGAAAGAAACAACTTTGATATTAATTTGAGACATACCGTACCCAGATTCCACTTTGGAGTTCCTTAAGCCTAGTTGGCAACATGGACTCAAGCATATCTTTAGGAATTCTAAAGGCTTCCGACTAGTACCTTTTGGCCAAGTGCGTGTATTCCATCATTACAAGTGTGTATCATAATGGATCAATATGATATAACATATTTATTTGTAGTAGAAGAAATAGAAGATAATATATGGTATAGAAGAATGAGACAATATCAAAAATATCTAAAATGATCGAAAAAAATAGATATAAACCTAGAAACCATGATGATGATATATTTCATGTCACTAGAATTCATCAAAACATAGATACCATAAAGGATTCAGGAGTTCTATACAAAATTAAAAAAAAAGAATAAAAAATCTCTCCCACGAATCATGAGCTTCTACTCAGTGATCTGCAACCTGCTACTTCCTAAGACACAAGAAATAATGTGTATGAAGCAACTCACATCCCTTTTTAAACAGGTACATAAATATAGTATACCCTTGTTCTAATTGTGGCTTGAATTAGGTGTGAATTAAATTTTAGTAGGAATCCACCAATAGTCTCTATAAAATCTTTTTAGTGTAATATAAAATGAAATGTTTGCAATCTGGTATATTAAAAGTAATGTAGTGAAGTAATGTAAATACCCAAGTACCTTCTTCTACTCCCATCTTGTTTTTGAACATATAACTAGTTCATTAATTATTTAATATACAATTTATATATTTAATTCATTTGAGGCATATACAACACTCCTATCACATCATGATAGTAATTGAAAGGTTCCAATATATATCAAGGAAACCAGATTTGTGATATAATCATGAAAGGGTATTAAATGCAATGACCAAGGAAACAGATCATCAACGGTCACCAACTCAGTTGTAACTACACTCTAGATATTGGCGAGGGTCTAATCTAAATAGAATCGTCCAATGAATTCCATTATAATATGATCCATCAATGTTCGTGGAATACATCCATTGTAAAATGGTATACAATACTGCTAGTATTAAGGAAATAACCAAAGAACCTCGTGTATTCTACAGACCTATTGTATCTAATGAGACTATCCAAAAAATATTTTAATAGTAATGAAGGGATCATATGATGTCATAATAGGGATCTAATGATAGATACAGATTGATATCCAAGGTGGGTCTCAATAAAGGAAACCACCATCCTTGAATTGGAATGGAATCCTTGAGTGATCAAGGAAAACCATCAACAATCCAAATGCTTAACCATGTAGAACCATCCATACATAATATTTAAACTCTATATGTGAAATTAGTCAATATAAATTTAGTTCATTTTATATGTTAGTGTATGTGAAGTTCATTCTACATACAAATAAATGTCCATGAAATTTCCATTCATTTATGTGACATGCCAAATCAAGCATGAAACTATTTAATTAAGACATATTACTCATAATAAATTAACATGTATCATTCCAATACCTCACACTATAGGTTGAATGGTTGAAACATAATGCAAAAAAAATTGGATATCATTAATTAGGTGATTTCATACATATATTATATACATAATATTTATGTTCAAATTTCAATAATTAAATTTTGCACTTACACAATGCTAGTCAAGTGGAAAGGGTCAACAGTACAAGATATTATTCAATTAAATGGTCATTTAATATATTTAAGTTTATTATTAAGTTGTATGATCTCATGTAATACCCTAATGGTTGAACAAATAGTTAAAAAAATGAAAACCAAATTTTGGAAACTCGTCCTACATGAGGTGGATAGAGTTGTGGATGTTACCACCAACCATGAATAACAATTACATGAATGGTCATCACACACAAACCTAAAATAACAATATTCATGGTAAATAAATTCAATTGAAAATCCATGATGAAATCAAAGTGGCCAAAAAATAATTTATTAAATAACGAATTCTAAAGTGTTAGTTATCGACCAACAACCATAAGCTCATACAAACCTACTTATCAAGTATCAATGATTAGTTTAGCCTTTATTATTGTTGATTTGAATAATGGATCAATACCTTGAAATTATTGCATTTCATTCTCCATCTAAAAATGAACATTGATTGGTAGAAGAACAATTACTGATTAAAATGTAAAATATAACATAGTAGTGTGTATCTATTAAGATTAATATAGGTTTCCATGGAATCTAAACATATGTTCAATATGAATTCTTATGCTAGGATTAAAAGAGGATTCAAATGGATTTTATGATTCTCTTATTCACTACAATAATAATGGTATGACAGGTAGGATTTAATACAAAATGATTGGGGAAAATTTTACATTTTCCCAAATTTAGCCTTGGCACGGGTTGTCTCCACAGTTAGCCAAATCATGAACAAACCTATCACTAGAAGAAATTTTAAGTGTAATATTTCATGTTTAAGCCTCAATGTTAGGAAACCGTGCTCCAAACATGTGAAAATGTCTATATAATATGTTTGAAAAATTGCACATAGATGTGTGGCCCACTTCACATGGTTAAATAAAATTGTGTGCCCTCATACTGCTCATTATCCAGCCCTATGATGTTAAAAATATCCATGAATCATCCTATTGATAGTTTATTTTTACCAGGAAACAATATATTTTCCTTTATATCTCAGGGTTCTTAGCACTAAAAAATATTTAAACACCCACAAAACATGTAAAAATCATTAAAAAACCATATTAGGTCAATTATAAAAATTTAGACATAAATATAAAGGATTCATACCTTAGTGAAAAACAGTGTACAAAAAGATTCTTCTAAATATCCATGTGTATTGGTGTAAAAACAATTTCATGCTATTTTTTCCACTTCTAATTGAAATAAATAATTGCCATTTTGAAAATTTTCATCTTCTCAGAATCATGAAACGATACCTTCTTTATACAATTTTTTAATAAAAAATCAAGACTCACTCACTTCATCATTCTCACATGTCCAACTATAATAACCCAATATAGATATCCCAACGTATTCTACATTCCATAACTCACATCAATATTTTTTTATGATTTTATGTCTCGAAATAGATTGATAATAGGAAAACATGTTTAGGAAAATCATATAAAGTACTGAATCAGAATGAATAAGGAATAAAAATCAGAGAAAATAACTTGTAAACAATACTAATATAAAAAAAATATTTTCCTTAAATTATTTGAAAAATAAACACATATTGTTTTTTATATAAAATATGCGTGGGTATGATTAATCACATAATTAACATATAAACTGGTCGAATAGAATATATGAACATTTCATTGGTTTTAAAGAGATATAAATAATCACTTCATTGAGAAAATAAATTATAACATAATATACCATTAATGTTAAATTCTTTTCGATTTAAATGTGATCAGTAAAATAATGTTCCTTTAAATGGTTAAATGACATTGCATAGTTGAATTTAACATGATTTTTAAATTAACTCCATGATTATAGATATATTAAATATTAGTATTCGAGCATTATAGTTAAAAAAATTGAAAAAGATACAGTGGGATGTAAAAATACCATTCATTAAGAGTAAATTATACGAAAAAGAAATTTTCCAAAAATTCCTAATGATCATAGGAATGTGAATAAAATTACATGTACCCTTCAGTAAGTGAGAAAGAGAATAAAGGAGATTGATTAAAACAAATCCAAATTAATGAATAATATGTTACCACCATACACAATGTTTTTATAATTTCCCCTATCTATTTAATGAGAGTGTTGGAATGATGGATAAATCTATGATTTTATTTCTGATATATTGCTTCATTATGGTGGACATATTTTTTGAGGGAATCTAAATTGGTTTAATGTAATTTATTTTTATGTTTCCCATTAATAGTGATTTTCAGTTAAAATTTTAAATTTTAACCTTAATAACCCTAAAATGATAAATATTACACATAATATATGGGCTAAAATAGTATTAAAAACGCATAATCACGTGTAACATCAATATTCGACTAAAAATGAGTTCTTCATACCAATATGAAACTAACAATAATGGATTTGAAATTCACGAGGAACCGTTGATATCTAATAATAGATTCTTGAAATCTCAAACATTTCTCTTCATATATCCTCTAACATATGAATATAAAACTTCTTATTTTCACCTATAGTTAAGAGATTAACATTACTATATTTAATAACCCAGTCTACATTGTTCTCTACATCTCTTGGAGGTGGACGGTTTTTATAAAGATTATCCTATAAAGTGAAATTTTAATATGTATTTTAAAATTTGTATATTATTCACTTAGTGATTTTTAAAAGTGTATACAAACACCCTTCAAATTTTGTTCTATATTTTTCATGAATTTCATAATATCTAAATTTCAAATCTCATTTTTTTCTATTTATTATTCAACGATATAAATTGATGATTTTTTAGAAAACAATAAACTTATTTACAATTACTTCTAGAATTTAATTACAACTACAAACACTAATATATCAAATGGAAACCCTTAAAAAATAATCATACAATAAAATTGAGTTCATGGGAATTTAACTACCACTCATCACTCCTTATTATGTGTATCCTTTTCCACTACCAATTATGAACCATAATGAATTGCATAATTCATATACATAAATTAAAATAAAGAAATAAATATTCACATGAATTAAATACCCAATTAATAAACTATATTACAGAAAAAATGGATAGATAATGAATTTCATTTTACTAAGACACATTTCTTTTAAATTGGAATTATGCACCTGAATTATGAATCTAATTATAATCTCCAAAAAAATTGACATAAAATTCCAGAGTCTAGGACTTTTCGTTTTGTTCATTGGGTAATAATGTTACCCCAACATTGATGGGTTTTCTAGATTGTGAGGATTTATGTGGACTCATGGTCAGGTACACATCAACATAAGATAAATATATTATTGAATTTCCAGTAATATGGACCATCCCATAGGTAATACCTTCACTAAATCCAAAGACTATCTAATTTATACTTATTATATTATAGAAGTTCCTATAAGGTAACAAAATTGTTCTTCTATTTGGAAACTCAGGGGGTATGGTATCATAAACATTGTGAAACAACTCACTAGATAGGGTTTCTGGAAATTGGGATTTATTGGCTATTAAACTATATAAGTCAATGTTGATGGGGCTAATGTGACTGTTACCTAAATAATCTACTCCTTATTTGTATTAAATTTTTTTTAAAAATAAAAAAATCCCATAATATAGAATTGTGGAATTTCAATCTAAATTTGAGTTAAATATAACTATTTCATATGAAAAATATCGAAAAAACTACATGATAATGAATAATAAAAATAGTTTGGAGAGTCATTTTTACCAATGTGAGAGAATAATTAGTGTGTTTTCATTGCACATAAATTTGATTATGTTTTATGTTATTCTTACAGTATATGTAATACCATATTTCATCTCTCAAGAATGGTTTAATGTCTAATATTTCTATTAAAAATACATTATTCAAAAAAAAGAGGTATGGAATGATGTTAAAATAACATAATTGACTGATTTAAATAAAATATATATGAATGTATATAATTAAAATGAACAAAAAGAAATATATAATTCCATGTTGAAATCATAACATAGATAATCCATTATTCTTAGATGATTAATATGACTGATATAATTTGATGATTTAGAGTTAACCAAAATATTATGTACTGACAAAGCCTCTAAATTTGAACACATAGAACTAAACCATTAAATAAAAATAAAATAGTATAGTTCCATCCAATATTTATGATTAAATTACTAATAATTAACATTTAACTATAAAATTATTTGCAAGGGAAAAAAAATTATTCAATTTCCAGTTTGAACAACAGATGTGATGCATATAATATAATCTATTATTCAGTGATAAAATAATATTTTATTCTATAAAAACATAAAGTCATTGAAATCAAGTACATATGCATCTAAAAAAAATTCCGAATGAACAATACACCAAACCAAAAGTGATTTATGTAATGAAATGCCCTCCTTGAGAGTGTATCCACCATATAATGATAACCCATCATTTTTTTCATCAATATGAGGAGGATTCTTGATAGAAACTCCTTAATTATCCTTTATCTCACTATAAGTATGTAGATCTCCATATAAACTATGATTAGTATAGAGCATCTATTAATATAATAAATTTAAGCAATTCACCTGCTTTGATTAATTTAAAATCAGCGCTTGTATGTTAAAAAATAATATGCATTGTAAAATATTTTTTAGGGAACCTAGAAATATGAAAACAAATTTTTTAGTAGATTTTAAATATCATATGGTCTTATCATGAATTAAACAAACTAATTAGTTATTACACCGCTACTTTTGACTCTCTACTAAGAAGTAAATATTTATTTGATACCAACCCATATAGATATTATTGAATTAAAAAACTGACCACAAGACTATGGAAAGTGAATATTATATCCAATTATGCTGAATTGTTGGGATCATATTGGATAAATTTAGATGCTTGTCTTCACGATCATTTTATACCAAATTTTTTTTCATTCACGTATATATTAATTTCCAAATTAGACACATGGATTATCCAACATTTGTTATTTAGTTTACATGAGGGCATGGTACCCTATATTTATAACCAATTTTTTATGAATATTATTGTGGTATACTTAAATAATCTCAACATATCATGATAAAATTAAATATAAAATTTACCGCTTCAAAACATTGAAATTTGAATAAAATAAAAAACTAATTGAAATTTACTATTATATTTTCTATTTTTAGTATAAATAATGTTTAAAAACTTTGTATAATGGTGGAATTAAATAGTTAATCACCTTTTGATCAAATACCCACCATCTTATGGAATTTACTACACCCATCCATTTTATTAAAATAATTTTATAAACATTAATATCCATAATTACTCATGTTCATTTGATATTTCTTGATGTTACAATAACATAATCCCATTTTTTCACTCCATGATAAAAATATCGTCATATCTTAATTTATTAAAAAAGTGTTATCTTAAACAGGTTATTGTGTGTGAAAAATTATACCTCCTCACTCACTCTATTGGGAAGTGTTTTCCATAAAAATTAAATTCCACTAAAAATCAAGTTTTTAGGATCCTTTTTCATATATTTTACTTTTATATACGATGGTAAAATATATCTGTTAAATTCCAATGGTGCTTACAAGAACATTGTTCATTAAACAAATTCAACAAATAATATTAATACACATTCACCCCAACACTATTTTCATGTAATTTATTTAATATTCTTTAATGTGCCCCATTAGATATATGGATTTATTTTGTATTGGAATATGAGGGTTTATTATACATTTTCTTTTTCACAACATGTATATTGAATGTGAGGTATTTGTCTATATCATCGTGGAAATACCATCTTAGTAACTGGTGGATAAATTATTGATGATTCTAAGGGTATATTAATTTTCTACAGTGTTAAGTACATGTAATCATTCAATTTTATTACAAATCACGTGGAACCCACACATTCAAAGAATTGTTAAATATTTAATATATTATAATTTGAGAAAACATTTAAAAAAAATTAATTATAAATTTTTTGGTACATGGAATAACATCATAAGAAAAAGAATTAATGATAAATAATGAGAAATATTTTTAATTAATTATGAGGAGGAACATACTGATTTGTTTGAGGGAGAGATTATAAAGAAAATTGGTGATTTATTTGAGGTATTTATTTTTAAAATTTATTTGGCATTTTATATAATGACATAACAAAAACATATAATAGTGATAAATAAGATTTTTTGTGGTTACTATTCCTGCATTATAATAAAATTTGAATAACATGGTCTCTATCATCAATCAATTATACCTTATAAACAGGAAACAATTCTAGTGGAGCAAAAGAAATTCTATTTGACCTGAAATATATATTTATGGGTATGAATTCCTTAGTCTCTAATTATAATAAAATATCTAAAAAATATTAAAGATTAATGTATATTTTTTTTAATCATATATTTCATAACTACTATAGTATAAACCATTGATGATATATGTGGTATTGCTCGATCATTTCTTATTCCTAGTGTCTAAAATATTCAATAACAAAAACCTACAATCGTGACCATAAAGTAGCACAATTCTAACCTGAAAGATGATGGGAGAGAAGTATTTATTGTGATTCCAAATGAAAAAATTAGATATATTATCTCATGTTGTCTCAGGATTATCCATATCCACAAAGTGAATAATATATGGGTTTTCGTCATTATAACCAATTAAAATATTGGAAATAATTAATCTGGAAATATGGAAATATGTAGAGTGTATAATTATTATTAAATAATATTTCTTCCAATAATAATATAATTTTATAAATCCTTTTATAGAAAATATTCTTACGATTGTGGAAAGTTATGAATTTTATTTATTTGTTCATGGACAATCTGATTATAACTAGATTCATAGATTCATTGAATATTAAGAAAAGACCACATTCACATAATATGTTGAAATACTTTCCTAACAACAATATAACATTAACTTATTCATTTATAAAGAAAATCTTCATTTAATTATGAAGGAATAATTATCTAACATGATCGGGAAGATAATTGAGAAGATTCGGGGTGGATTTTCTATTATTGGAAGGATATTTGGGTTCATTTTAGAGAACAATAAATTTTAATGGTACAGGATTTAATAGGCTAATTAGGATTTGAATTGGGGGAAATTTAGTTTTCGATAATTGAGAGTATTTTACCTCTTCATAAAGTGTTTAAATGGGAAATATATGTGGAAACTTATAAATTATATGTAATTTAATTGTTTTAGTTATTTTAAATGAAATAATTCATTTAACTCGAAATTCATAAAATACTATTCCAATATTGCATGGAATTTCAGTTCATTTTTATTCAATAAGACACTATTTCTCATTAATCATCCTATACTATAATATATCAATCTTAGTAGATAACAATATACTTCTTCACCCATTATCTCTACACAAGATTATGATATTAGATGTGACATTTTATTCATGATACAAAGATACGAATTCGGGAATCTTTAGGGAAAAGAAAAAAATAATGTTTATATTTTTCACATTATTCTATTTTCATTCGATATTCTTCCACAAAAAAAATTAATGAACAATATTGTGCATAATTGTTTTAAGAATAAATAAATTGTTTGCACACTAATTGATTATCATTTTGAGTATTTGAATTTTTTGTGATTTTTTTAATAATATAAGGATTATAATAATAAAAAAATTGATTATTATTTCAAAAAACGAGGGAGAAAATTCCCTTGTGTAAGTTATAATTGGTTGTTTATAGTGCTTCAAACTAAATAAGCATTCATTAATAGAGGAAAAGGATCTCTAACACACCAATACACATCATTAATGTTCTACTCATGATTTAATACATTATGAAATTATTGATTTGAATTTTATCCCAGGAAAAATCACACGAAGGGTGATTGAATAAAAATTCAGGGTGTGATGCTATTGGTCATGTTGTGAACCTAGATGTGTATAGCGATATTTGGACATTATAACAAAAATAATGATGGGTCATCCCTCTTTTTGGCCTGAAACCCAGAACACCATTGGGATTGACTCAAGAGTAGGTATTGATAAATTTATTGGAAATTAAAACCATCTCGATGAAATTATAATACTACAAATACAAGGCCACGAGGAAGGGTTTAGTAATCACACTCTATGAGGCGATGTTTTGGATGATGAATCTATGCTGTTTCTTTTCATTTATTTTTTATTTTCACCATTATTTTATGATTTTCCATTGTTATTTCTTCCACTAGAATATTATCAATAAACATTTACATGGATGGTTAAAATATGTAGGTGATTTATAATTGATTGACCATATGAAAATTAAATGCCTTAGTTTTAGTACCTCATTTTATAAAATTGTTAAATTTCATAAAAAATATCCATTAAATTCATTATTTGTATTTTATATTACTAAATGAGATCATATTATTATTATATTATGATAATAATATTTTACCTACTAAATGATCCAAAGATACCTCAACCTAATTATTATTTATAAATTGTGGAATAGGGTAGGTTTTGGTGATAATTGATCAACTATCTTCATAACATGTCTGGATAGGTTGTTGCATGTATTATTTGTTTAAGGATTACAAATAAATGATTTGGGGTGTCCAAAATTGATCAATGGTACATAATATAATTATTAGGAACATTGGAAAGTGGTTAGATGAATATTTTTTATATATATTAATATCCATATTATCCCCATCTAGTAAACAAAAATAGTGAAAATGTACATGGAATCACCCTCTTAACAGTTCAGAAGAAAAACATTAGGTAAAAATTGGAAATGATGGTAGCATTGAAATAGAGACAGTCAAACCTAACATTATCACCCTTTTAATTAATTTTTTTTCCAATAAAAAAATTATATTAATTATGATTTATAAATTTCTCAATCCCTAATAACAAAAATATCTATAAAATTTATAAAAAATGATAAACATTTTTTCACTCCTCTTCAAGAGAATACGATTTTGATAGCTATATTATCACTAATAAATAACTTTTTTTACCAAGAACCCTAAAAAGTTAGTAATCACTCTCAAATATATTTCTAGGGAGGCGATTCCACCAAAAATTTACATTGAATGATAGTATATTTATATGATCGATTAAATTTATTCAATCAAAAAATTTAAGAAACACTAAACCACATAACATTTTTTAAAACCCAAAAAATATTATGTGGAAATGACCATATCACACGAAATGGACACTCCCAATGTTTACTTTAAATATGTATAAATGTTTAGAAAACCCAAAAAACAGTCATAGACTTATATTTACTGTAACTATTTAATAAAAAACTACCAATTCCATATACATTACAAAATTATTTTGAATTTTCAATAATCATTGGTCATGTTCTTCCATAATTTAATTTTTATGGTAGGTGATGAAACTATATGACACATCCAATAGTTTTGTAACATATTATCAATCTTGAAAACCCATGGAGTCATTGAATAATAGGACAACTAGATGGAATTCCCATTTTCACTTGAAGGAGATGCAATATAATTGTTCTATAACATACATCCAGGACAAGTCAATGATCGGGGAGGTCATAGGAGATATTGATAGCACCAAATGTCAAACAATAATCGAACATCACTTCCTTCTGTTATTGTATCAATGCATAGATGAAAATGATCATAAACATATTGATGCCTCATAAGGTGGATCATTCGTAGAAAAATAGCCAGTCGAAGCTGAGGGATAAATTAAAATGATTCCTTAAAAGGTGATGTAATTCGGAATAATAAGTGAATGAATAAGTGGAACTCCCGTGGTAAGAACATCTGATTCATTATCACTTCTTTCATTTAAAATTGATTAATGAACCATTTTAGAACAAATAATTACTATGAACCATATATGTTAATAACATGCCACATCTCAGGTATGTTGTTTATATTATTAATCTATTCATTATACATTACATTGTGCAATAGTACATGAAATTGAATGTTGATAAGTACTTGGTCAGCCAAGACAATTCCAACAAAATAATTTTTGGATTATTTAATGTCTTGCATATACCCGATAAAATACAATAAAATCATGTTAGGGATTTCTATCAAAACAAATAATAATCACTTCCATACAACAACAACCATACTATAATCCACCATGATATCAATAAATATACATGCAACCATACCATTACAATGTCTATGAAAAATCCCATTTCCATGAAAATACTTATGGGAAGACATCAACCATTTAACCATTATTTGAGAAAATAATTATAGTATGAGGTTTTGGGGTAAAATGAAAAAATAAATGACTTATCTAAGGATTTAAAAAGTTTAATAGATATACTAATCATGGATATATGGATAATAAATTACCAAATATTCCAAAATCCTGTAGATATTGTAATATTTATTATTATATGAATTTTAAAAGAGATTCATCCTACTAAACAAAATTGAATACAACCAAAACAAGAATTATGAAAGAGTATACTATATTCAAATATTTTTAAACTTAAAACCTGTTATCCTGGATAATTGGATAATAATAATAAATAGATAATGACATTGTCTAGGAATAAAATACTAGTAACATACATGAAAAATAAATAATGTAGAAATAACGACATTTCCGCACAAATTCAATCCTAGTTTACACAATAAAATAAGATATGAGCGGATAAAATCCAAAAAATAAGTTCAATAAAACATTCAGAAGGCAAAATATCATTTTCTTAATTACATCCATTTAAAAAAAATTAACTTATACTAAATTTATTTATTAATTTTCACAAAAAATAAGTATACATTATGAATATTAGTGAATCAAATTAGTAATAATAATACTAACCATTTTAGCACCATTATTACCCCAATAATTTCATTATCCATGCACATTCAATATTCCACTCCATACTTGGTGATTAAAATTATCAAATTCATTATATGATCTAGTTACATATATAAAAAATTCCAAACATCGTTTTTTCACCTTTATAAATAGGATAATTGAAGAAAAAAATAGTGGTGTTCTTCCTAGAATATAGATCTATAATTTTCCCTGAATGTTTTTTAGAAGACGCCCTTGGGAACGAAAAAGATCTAGTACTCACACCAAACATCACCATGCCAAAACTGAATATGATTGTATTTAATAAAATTCCCCCTAATTATAGAGAAAATTATTAAAGATATAGAATAAAATAATAATCATACATGAATGAACCATTAATATATTGTTATGAGATATTGCATTTAATTTTAAAATTCTATACATAATAAAGCTTAATTCATGTAATAATTCCACCCATATAATATCCATTGAACAATTTATTGATTATATAGTGTATTCCAGTATACACTATGAATTTATAGTTATAAAAAATCTCTAAAGGAATAAATTTATGTGTACAAAAATATTTAAAAATTGGGAATTCATGTTAGAATCTGATGTAAATTCTACTTTATTTTATGCTTTATTAAATGATGAAGAATAAGACATGATTTATTACATGTAATATATTCATTCAATATATGTGGGAAAACTTAACTCAATAAAATCCACGACTAACCCCTAAATCTAATGTTAAAACCACATCCATGTGAATTGATGTATGTCTACCTCATTGATGGATAATGATTATTAGTGATAACAATATGTAACTTTTCAAATTACTAATATGAATAAATAGATAACCTTATGAAATGAAATATTAGTTTCATATGGTGGTTCCAAGGTGATGTACTCAGAATTAGTACAAAATAATGATCTTATATAATCTTTGTAGATTTTTATATTGGACCAGTTATAAATTCCTAGATAAGGATTAATACAACCATCGAGATGGTGGAAAATAATAAAAGATAAAAATATAATAGACTAAATCATTTACCCAATCTTCAATTCACATAGGGATAGCCACATCCATTTAGTCCCCGGAAAAAAATCTCACCAATGTCAAAAAATGAACACAAATAACTAATTCCCACCAGAGATCAACATAGTTAGAAGTAATCTATATCTTACAGAAAGATAAATCAGTCCACTAAAAAGGCCACCTTCTTATCTAATTCCATAATCAAATACTAGAACATATGGAAGGAAAATATCATTATTTTTTCTCAGTAATTTTTTATGGATATAGTCACATCCCCATTACCTCATAAATAATGTTTTATATATAATTGAAATGGCTTTTTCAACCCTTTAGTATAAAATTTAGTTATTCTAATTGTGAAATTACTTAAGAACATAAAACATATTCATGGAAATTATATTCATAATTCATATTGTAGATTTCATGGATGTATTTCTTAATGAAATTACAGTTTTTAAAAATTAATTTGATCATTTCATATGGAATATTGAAATATAATTAACAACATGCATTGATTGGAATAATTGTTTTATATATTTTCAAAATTTTACTTCCTGGTCAGATAGAAATTTTTTTATAACACAATTATTCATAAAAAACATCGAGGTGGATAAAAGTGTGGTTGAATTAAAACGTTCATTTCCATATTCATATTATTTGATACATATAAGATATCTTTTTGGAACAATTGGATTATATTGATAATTAATCAATGTATTTAATATTATTTATCACCCTATCTAGAAATTTACTTGTAATATATGTTTAATTCTACTGTGTAAATAATTTATAAGAATAATATTATAACATCATGAAAATGATTATATCCATACTAAAAGTGAATCCATCCAATATAGAACATCGATTTGAGCTAATTTTTAATGCTTCAAAACAAGTTAAGGGAGAAACACTCTCTCAAATAAATGATTAAAACCCAAAATTTATATTTTAGTCCTTAAAAAATAGGATATTACATAGGTGAGATGCACATCTACATTAAAAGTGTACCTAGAAGTTTTTTCACTAATTAAATTTAAATCATATTTTTTTGGGAATAATTTAATTATATTTTTTGATCATATAATCTCCATATACATGACAAAGAAATATAATCATAATATAAGGATAGTAATATATATATATGCTTCTTTTTGTGTTGTTCAATTCATAAATTGAGGATAATAAGGTAACTAAAAATCATATTGTATATCTCATTAGCTGACTTCCCAACATCAGTAGTGTTACAATTATAAATGAGGACTAACTAAATGACCATATACCTAGAGAATAAAACTACAACATGGATGTTAAAGTAAAGTGGTATTTTTAGTTTTTCAATTTTCTTGTCACACCTCAGGTACCATATTTTGATAACGTCCCTAAAAATTAAAAAATCAACTGTGACTCTATTTTTTAAACATGGAATGATCTATTTTGATGTAAAATTTTCAATAAAAAAATTATAATTTGTTTCTTTCCAAAAAGTGAAATTCAATATTTTTTTAATTTTACCTCACACTGGAATTTGGATTCCATTTAGTACAAAAATGATGTAAATGAAAACATTAATAACCTAGGATTTTCCAACATAATATTTATTGGTGATCATAAATATTTAATGAAATAAAATAATTTTATTTGATCATGAAAGATCTCAAAAATACATGAATATAATTAAAACCACATTATCATTTTCATAGTTTATCAATTATGGTCCATCAAATTCATGGGACCTTCTCAATATCATTTTTAATTATCATAATCATGTATCTATGTATTATTTTCCAAAATGGGTGGAAGAAAAATACACAATGAATAATGATGATGAAGTGGTTTTTTATTCTGTTTGGGTAACATATTCTATAGGATTAGAGTACCAAGAGCGATAATCAGTTACTAGAGGGCACACTTATTAAAATAGGAAAATAGAATCATCAATAAACAAATGGTGGGAAAAATAAATCACCAACATTTTAGAACCCCTAGATTTAAGTAAGAAACACATTATTCATAATTTTAATGTATATAATGTTTTGGATAAATTATGGGAGGACTGGGAAGTCATTAAAATGTTTTTTGGGTGCTTCTAAACGTTCCTAATTTTTTCTCAGTAAATGGAAATGGTACAAATCCTCTATGAAACTATGCATATTGAGATATGGGATATAGAGAAGGTGAATGAGTAGATGTACCATTTTCCTAAACCATGTGGATGCCTATGAAAAACTATTCAAGTTGAGGTAGTTGGAATCGTCCGGGTTGGATCCCAGTTTATAGTCCCTACACCAAACAATGTGAGGTTCCATCTGGAGATAGAGGTCGGTGCATGGTTAGTGCAAAATTTTCTTAACCACAGGGACTAACTAGGAAATTTTTATAAAATAGATTCTCAAAATGTAGATCAAGGTAGGGATTAATATTTGACCACAATTTCCCCCCATTATGGATATAGTTATATATTTTAACCTCCCAAAGTATTTGGAGGTTTCTCCCATAATTATGTAGGTGATTTGAAGGCATCATTTTTTATTTGATCCTATATTTTTGTGGTAAGACATCGTTCCTAGTGGTTTTCCTTGGCTTCCATTGATATACATCTCCCTATGTCTAGATTTCTCATATCTATGTATGATGTGGAGAAATATATGATAATTAATGTTAATATAATGATATTTTGGATTTTTTTTATTATAGGGGAAAATATCTAAAGATGGTTTTCAGAGTTTCAACCCAATTCTATGGATGTTTTATTTTTTAAAAAAAATTTCAAACATTTACAAGGGGGTATGCAACACTCTTGACTCCTCAAATTAGAATTTGAACCCACAATTTCATGACCATTTTTTAATGATGTTATTTGAGAAATTGGTGTTGAAAGAATTATAGAAACTATCTTTTGTTATGGTTTTTAGGTTTTATAATTTGGTAAATTGTTGTGTGAAATTATTTGGGGTTTGATTTTAAAATTATGATTTTAAATTTTCATTCATTATTGGATTAATGAAAAGGAATTATGGAATGGTTTTCTATAAAAAAAATTTATTTATTGAAATTTATATTTCACACTTCGGTTTGGCATGGGACTGGCATGATTTTGTTTTTTGTGTTCATATAAACATGTATGGATAAGTGTGTCAAGTACCCCATCAAAAGGTTTGGATTGATATTGTAATAATGTACATACATTAATGTAGTCCACTAAGTGATGGATTAGTGGAAGGGTTACTCACCACTAATTAGAATACATAGGGCCTAGGTTTCATGCATGGTTTGATGTGTGGTTGTGTTTAAAGGAATGGATTATGCCAAAATTGATTTTGTTAATTTTTTTACAACATTTATTTATGGTGTTTATTGTAACTAGGTATTGTTTAGTGAAAACAAATTATATATGTCTATTTTTATATTTTGTTATTAACTATATAGATTTTTTTATAAACTATGTTTTATAAATTTTCTATCATGTCTTATCTCAGTTTCTTGATTAGGAAAGACATTTTATGGAAAAAAAACCGAGTTTCATTGTGAACCGCTATTTTTTACTTTGCTTATTTTGTATATATCACTTAAAAATTCATGTGAAATTGTAATGTATACATTTTTATAATGATTCATATTATTATAAGTGATTTTTTGTGGAATTTGAGAATGGACATTTTTGGAGCATAGTGCTTTTCTTATAATCATTAAGTTTTGTTGGTTATGCCTTCCACTATTTAAGTTTGTGTTTTGAAGTCTTCCACTAAGGATCTATTTTTATATTTTTTTATCTAAATTCAAATTATTTGAGTTATCATTAATTTATATAGTGCATCATGTTTTGTTTTATCAGAAAATTGTTTTTTTGGCCGGTAGTTTTATTTTTGATGGGAAAATCATCCCACAACTATTTATGAATCACCTCCCATTTATTTCCAACCATTATAATAATTAGTATATCGCATATGTCCAAGTAATGTTATTCCTCTTTCTTAGGAAAAGGAGATGGGCTTGGACATTACAAGTGGTATCAGTCTTAGTCTTTCCAAATACGTGTTTGGAATAAATCTTCATTTGTTCTCTTAGTATTGGAGTTGATATTCCTTACATATTATCCCTTGTTTTAGTTTTTCAAAAAATATTTGGATCATCAAAACGTGAAATGTATAACATAAGATAAAATATCTATCATTTTTATATTGAAATTCGTTTTACTGAGGAATTGGTTATGTAAGTGTCTTGGAGGCATTTACAGGATTTTGAAATCTCATTGTCTTGGGTTTTTCCAAAGAGACGAGAATCACATGAAATATATAAATGAATTCTATAAGATCCCAGATATTTATATAAAGAATTTTTTACTTATTTCTAATTTTAGGCCCTAGATTTTAGTAAAAATTATTTTCTTCTCAATGTCCTAAAAGAGGCTTGGGATTGTTCTGTTGTTTCAGGACAAGGAAAAGGTGGAAAAGTTTTATGGGCTAGTCGTATGGTCTGTGCACAGTAACTGATAACCTAGTGGGAATCCCAAGTACACTATGCAAGAGGTGGATTTTTGTACACTAGAAGCTGCACAGTTTTCACATGGTTTGGCATACAGTGCGGGTATACCATGTGGCCTTGAGACCATCACAAATTGACAAAAAAATTTACTCCATGGTTTTATATATCACTCTAGATTTTCATCCTCCTCCTCACTTTCAACCTAAGGAATGAACCAATTGGATGAAGATCTCCCATGAATCAATATCATCTATGTTTTAGCTATTTTATTTATCATTTTATGCGAATCAGTGATCCGGGTGAGTCTAATCTTCTTTCACTCTCTATTTTCTGGTTTAGGTCTTGTATTTTGAGTGTTCTCCATTCAAAACTCTCAGACCTTTCATTTTTAGTCAAAAATAGGTTGATGCATCAATTTTTTATTAGATTTGGATATAAGGCACCATTTGAGAGGGTGTTCATCAACAGATTCATGGTTGGTGGTCTACAAGATATATCCTTTATATTTTCTGTAGATTTTGTCTTGTAGGGATTTTATTCATGCCCTCTTTTAAATAGTTATTGGTTCCTCTAACATGATGAGATTTAGTGGTTTTTAAATGGTTAATTGAACCCCTCTATATACCCATGGTATGAATGGTATATTACTCACCCAAATTTGGGACACATGAGGGGCGTACAGATTTTCCCATGTACTTTGAGCTAGCTAAGTATGTGTAATCCATTTTCAAAGAACGTAGAGCCTACGATGAATTTATTAATATGATTAAGTAATATTAAAATTGTGTTTACTAAAACAATTTGATTGTGTAATTACCTATGTTTTTGTTTTCATGGAATGAATAAGGGTTAAAAGGATAAATGTGAAAATGCTAGTGTTGATGCTCCTTTTCGCCACATTGTTTAAAAGAATGGAAAGGGAAATGAATTAGCACAAATTGATTCATCCTTTGAAGAAAACATCAAAAATCGAAAAAAAACATGAAAAAGGATTCAAATTACCTTGGGTCGCACAAGTTCCCTTACAGTCGTGCAAGTACACTTGAGCGCCGCCTAATGGTCGCGCAAGTGACTTGTGCACCCTCTTTGAAAACCGCCCAGGGTCTTCTCCAGCCAATAAATACCCCTAGGTTTCCCCCCACTGAGGGAGGATTTTTTTCCAGAATTTAGATACATATCTATGAACACCCAAGTCTCTTAATCAGGTCATTTGAACACTTCTAAGGTAATTTTTTACCAAGAATGGAAGGTCTAAATAAGAAGAATAATTTCTAAGTGTTAGAATTCACTGACACTTGTGTGCCTAATTGTTTTACCCTTAAGGGAAATTGACACACTTGAGCACCTCCTTACCTACTCATTGAAAATTACGCGCCACTATTTTGGAAGTACCTCGGGATAATTCTAAAGGATTTGGACAAGGATCCCCCAAGGATTACCCTAAGGGATAAAAATCGCGAATGTACCCATGTCCCGCGTAGGTATACCTGCGCGCCCAGGACTTGTGCACCCATGTAGTACCTGCACGCCTTCCAGGACATGCACACCCTTCTATTTTTGGGTGCCCATCCTACCCATTTAACCCCTCTTATGCCATTACACCTCTCCTATTCAAGATTCATTCTTCAAGACACTCTTCAAAGCCATTTATGGAATATTTTCTTGATTTACTTCCTTATTCGAAAGAAATTCTGTGAAACATCTCTCAAAACCTAGTGATATACACATCTTTATGTCACTAAAATTAGAGATTTCATTCATTCAACCTCATCCTTTAAAATGAGAGAACCCTATATATGGGCATCCTCCTTAGGAGTAAGCCCCAAGTCCTCATTAATCTAGGCCTCCTTTTCAGGAGTATGCCCCAGTCATAATTTCCATTAATCTGGGCCTCCTTTTTAAGAGTATGCCCCAGTTTCAAATCCTCTTAACCTTGGATCCCTTTTCAGAAATAAACCCTAGTCTTAATGTTCCCAAATATGGGCATCATCGTTAATATTAAGCCCCAATTCCCTTAATTTTTGAAGTCCCTTAACCTGGGCCTTCTTCCCCGGAGTAAGCCCCAACCTTAATCTCTCTTCACTAGTTTTAATTTCCTTTTGATCTAGGATTCCTTATCATAAGAAAAACCCAATCATAAGTCCCCTCCTAACTTTGGAATCTTACTTAGGAGTAAGCCCCAAGATTAGAGTATCCAAATCTCCATGAAGCACATATACCTTTATGGACCCTATTCCTAGATTTCCTCTCAAAAGTAAATCTTAATCATCATCTATTTGGGCAGTCATACCCACATAAGCCCCACATCATTACATCTTTTGTGGCACAATTGTTTGGTTTCACCAATACCTCTTGTTTCTCACACCGGGCACGAATCACGTGAGCATAGAGTGTAAAACTAATCATGACATCTTTCTTTGAGCGATCAATCATGCATAATAATCATACTCTCTTACTCGAACTACGTGGGTTCTGATTCCGTTTCCAAAACAAAGGATATATAGGTAGCCCATCTGCAGGTACGATACTAACTTTGAAATAATCCATGTCCTTCTGAATGACAATAAACTTCAAGCACCCCAATGAGTGTCTTTAAAACCAGTATGGTCATCATAATGACTTAGAGACTTTTATGTATCAATGTATACCATTGACTAAGAATCTCTAACAAATACAGATGATTCTCTATCAATGAAGAACTCCGAATACATATAAAATATTGTCTAAATTTCCTATATATCAATCATTGATTGTCAAATCTAAATAAAAGAGAATTTTATACATGGTAATGTAATAGGGATTCATGAACAAAACTTAAATCTATAAAGAGAGTCCTGGAGTAGACAATAATTCCCCTCAAAAAGGTGTGATGAGTCCGACCTCCCATCCTCTCAACCAATGAAAATTCCTAAGCCTCATCATTCCATAACTAATGAGCGCCTACCTTTGGAAAGTAGGTTCAAATGGATATAGAATCATTGGATGTTTTCGGTTCTACGAAAAAACCCGTTAGAAACCGCTTGTAATGTTTGAATCTTAAATGAATGAGATCATCCCCAATTCCAGAGGGAAACAAAAAATGGTGAACCTGACGTGAATCCTTAACCAAGTTTAAATGATAGTGTACCTACTTTTTAGGCCCCTATTTAAAACTCAATGAGAGGAACAACTAGACAATCAATAACATATGTGTTTATCCAAAAGATGTAGTGGCCGGACTTATCTTGATTATTTATGTTATATCATACAGGAAATCTTTTCCATGATCTTCTGCATTTCAAAAATGGCTTCTCTTATGTTCACACTCATGAATACGTCTGCTGTGAAAACATTTGTTGCGAATGCCACTGATGCTACTCCGGCTGGATCATCGTCCGCTCTGAGGACGACATCACCTACTTAGCTTCTTCAATGCTAGGTATCAAACACGCTGGTTTAGGAGTACTATCAACATGGTACCATTCCAAATCTAGTGGCTTCCCGACAAGCCCTCCAAGTGAACAACTCACAACGGTCATCCGGACAATGATGACCAGTGATCAAGAAGCAGGCGGTGCTAACCACCATCTCCAACCGTTTTGGGTCGTTATCCCTAGAACGCAATCACCATTCACTCGCATATTCTGAGGAGGTGAATGAAAAGGCCCCTCAGGGCCTTAAGCCAAAGAAATAGGAGTTCTTACTAAGGGATCCTATCAAAAATCGCTGCCAGAGTCATGCGGTAGTATGACCTTAACATGTTGAGGGTATCGTTTCTAGGCATTCGGCTCAGGTTCCTCGAACCTGAGTAGGCAATACGAACCGCCAGAGTCGAAAACCGGTTAACAGTGAGCAGGTTTTTATCTCTGCCATTTCCAGTGAAGTCCACCAACCTAACATGGTGGCAAGAAATGAGCGGGCACACACACCCGTCCGTTTTAATCCCGTTGTCCAGCAGACTCGTCTGGTAGTAGCACGCCAATCCCACCAGGAAATTCTTGTGGAGTACTATAGGCAGGAAAATACAACTATTTATACGTCATCGTCTAGTTTGCAGGCTCGTCTAACTACATATGACGGATCTCTTCAACCACGTTCACCAAAGTACAATCAGCGGGCACATACACCTGCTAGTATTGATCAAGCCTACCAAAAGTCTCATTTGGTAGCACCAGGAGAAGTCAGTCGGAAAGCTCCGATGACAAATAGGAGGCAGACTCAATTCTCTACCCCACACTTGAGTACTATCCGGATTCACTGACAGGAAAAGGAGGACAGGAGCAGTAACACGCACCTACTCCAAGCACGGAATGGACGTATATCCCCGTTCCGGCAGCTGAAGTCACCAAGAACATTCTGTCAATGGTGAAAGAGCAGAAGCAAATCCCTGCTCATATCCTAGATGCATGTCAGGAATTATAACAGCTTTAGCAGAATCTCAGGGAAAGATACACAAATCTGTCCCTACCAGTAGAGTGACACATCAACAGTTCACTCCGGAGCAGATACACACCTCTGTTCCAGTCCAAGAGGGTTGTGGGGCATACTCCCCCATATCATACAGACAACCAAGTCAGGCACATAAACCAGATTTTAATGGAGATTTTCAGCCTAACCTGGCCATCTCTCCTGATCAGGCACATACACCTACTCAGAGTAGCCACTTTCGACAACAAGTGGTTTCCACGGTGAGTAAGAAGGCATCTAAGAAGAAGACCTTCCCAACATAGTCAAGAAATCAAAAGATAATCTGTAACAAGGCCTTGCTCGATGATAGAGTTCGTGAATCCCTCAGACAATTATCTGTTGGAATTCAAGATTCCACTCCCTCATTTCCCAATATTGGGAACATTAATTCCAAAGGACTTCAACAGAAACTTTCTTCATGAAGGCTTGCTTCATGATAGTTTGGTCGATCTTGAGGTTTCATCTTCAGATGAGAGCTACAATAACCCTCTGTGTGGCCAGAAGACCAAGGAGCAAGAGATATCATCTTTTTTTAACCCACCATGGTGGTCCTCCCCATGATGATAAATTTCGCTGCGAAAGACCTCTCCACAGTAGTGATGCACATTTCCCAGAAAATGTTGTAGTGGAAAATGTAGTTCTGAGAAAGCCCTCTTAACTTGAGGCACTGAAAAATGAGAAAACAGTCATGTATGATGCTTCATCGCTAGCAAGTGAAATACTTTCTCGATCATAAGATAGCCCAGGGTGTAGGTCATTATTTGAACAACCCTCGTGTTATTTAACTTCTAGTTTGATCAGTGAATTCTCTACCAATCCTGTTGAATCCGACGAAACAACAAGGAAACACCAGATCTGGTCAAATCATGTAGAAGAATCTTCATTGAATGATAAAGAGGAAGTGTTGAATATGAGGAAACAACTAGCGAAAGGTGATGTTCTAGTCATGTTTTGGCCTTTGCTGAATCTCAGTATGACATTCCAAAAGTGTTGATAGAGAATTGTATTCAAGACATTCGTCTCAACATATGAAAAACACTTTTTCAGTTGAAAAGGAAAATATTATCTTATGATGAATATGAAAATCATGTCAAGATAATATAAGGGTTACAATTCCAGATCGATTTGGCATCTCTCTCAGTCTCTCGATATCTGAAGGCTGAAAAGCAGCAGAGATCACTTCAATGTTCATGCCTTGGCACACTAAGAAGATTGTTCCAGTTAATTGCCAACGCGCCATCTGGTATTCATATCAGGGGATGGGGTATTCATAGAGCACTACATTTCAGTGTGCTCTCTAGTAAGCAAAGCCCGCCGAAAATGGTTTCATGTAATGTTATTACCCATGGCGGGCCAAAGTCAATGGGTTTTTTTAATCAAAGGCTTTCCCAAGAACCTGCATCAACTAGTTCCTCTCAAAATCAAGAATAAAGTGAAACAGTTGTTGCATTACTCCTTCATCAAGTGAACGAGAATATTGAACAGGCCTCTCATATAGAGAAAGCACATCATCAAGTGAAAAAACTGTCAGAAATCATCCAACGGTCTTTTGAGCCGGGTGATAATAGTGGATTTCAATTGATGAATCTAGCTAATTTCTAGACCAAGATCTGCAAGATCAGGAGAGATTTTAAGAAAGTCTAAGATATAGCATGTCAATATCCACCCTAGATTGCCAGACTGGGGACTCTTTTAACCCAACCCTCAGAATCAATAGATAGGATTCGAGGAGTTGAGCAAGAACAACAGGAACAGCCCTAGTCCACTAGACTGGGGACTTTTTCAAATCATCAATCCCCTCCTTAGAAAAATTCAGTCCTCTCTCGATTAGGAAAGAAGTCACAAGAGGAACGAAGAGCCAAATTATCATGAGATTCTCTACAAATTACGGTTCTCTAAGAAGGTCCTGAGGGATCAAATCAACAAAAGGCAATGTCTCGTCAGGGGCATGGTAGAAGACAACATCACAGAAATGTTGATAGAAGGGATGAGATGTGTTATGCATCAATTAATGTCATTAATGTCGTTGTTTCTGATCCTACAGAACATGAGGCTCACTCAGGGGACTTAGATGAAGAGTTTCCTTCTCAAGAAGTTGTACGCACAGACACAAATGAAGAAGGTGTGTGTACACGAAATCAAAGGTTTACTCAGAATCTGGGTGTCCCATCAAATAACCCACTTCCCCCTCTCCGAAGGGTATCAAACAAGGGAAAGGGAACGAATCAGGTAACATAACTTTCCACTGGAGAAGTCCAATCGCTCTCACTAGAGAAAAAATTTGCGTAACAAGAGGATGAAATTAAGGAATTGAGGAAGTTGAATGCAGAACTAATTCTGGGTAGTCTTAATTCTAAATGTGCTGGAGTCAGTCAACCAAGTGAGTTTGTTTCAGGTACTGAGAGGGATCAAGAATATCCTCCTCTATCAGTACACCCTCACAAGTCTAATTCTACGGGTCCAGTGCAACAACAGTTGGAAATGCTACCATCAGTTGCAGAACCAGCCACCATACCTATCCAGACTCCAATTATTGCACCTGCCCAGGTCCTAGCTCAACCGGATGTTTCTCAAAAGTTAATAACTACTATTGAGTCATTAACAGCTCAGTTGGAATCTATAAAGGGAAAGCATGCTCTGGTTCAACCAGAAAATAAATCTTACCCTGAATGGGTAAATTCAATTTCTCCCCCATCATGTTTTGGGTACCCTGTATTCCCTATTTTCAATGGATCAGGTGATCCTGAATAGCATTTGATGCATTGCGTATCTTGTTGTGATCCTATTATGGGAACTCCAGAGCATCAATAATCATTGAAACTCAGATGCTTCATGCAAACCTTGCAAGGACTAGCTTTTGTTTGGTATGCAAGCTTGCAATCCCGATCACTTACCAGATGGGAAGATCCCCGTCAATGATTTCTTCATCATTTCCGTTCAACTTTGACAAATACAATAGTGATTTATCTTACAAAATGTAATCAAAGGGAGAATGAAAGGGCTTCAGATTTCATTGCCTGCTAGAAGGGATTAACATATTCCCTAAGCTTAGCACTCCCTCAGGACGAACTGTTGCCAATATGTGTGGAAAATCTATGTGAAGAATTATACACGCCATTGATCCCTATGAAATACACGGGAGGGTTTCGAGACCTTACTTCAATAGCTCAGTAGATTGAATATTCCCTTATAAAGATTAAGTATAAAGATCGTGTAATTCCATAATCTCTAGGAAGGAGAATGGGTAAAGCAGATACTGTTATAGCTATGCTTACACAAGAACTCGTACATACTTCTACCTCAAAATCTACATCGTCTCGAAGGGCTTGACCTCCTGAGCATCACCAACATTGGCCGTTTTGTCAAGACGATCAAAGAGATCAAAGACAGAAATAGTTTGATGAGTTGAAAAGTAAAGTTTATTCTTTCTGAAATTAAAAAGTTCTTGGTTACTTCATTTCGGCCCTGGATAATAATTTGGTTCTGTTGCCGAGGCCCAAGAGGCCAAACAATGAAGGAGATGAAAATCGTCCCAATTATTGCCCATTTCATCAGATGTTGGGTCATCCCATCCAGGAGTGTTTTGTCTCCAAAGACCTCCTTCCATAGATGGTCGACTCGGGACAATTCAAACTAAAAGGCCCTTCAGCCCATGTAGCATGTGTTAATGCTACAGTTCCAGAGGAGGAAGACAAATGGAAAGTAGTCAAAAGCAAAAATGCACAAAAATATGATGATTGGATGGTCAAAAAGACGATCAACTGAACTCATGCAATTTTGCGAACACAGTTGAAGAAACCAATTGTGCCTTCTACAATGAATGTCACAGCAAAACCACTTCATTAGAAGGAAAATCCTCAATGAAATGACATAATTCCATGAAATAGGAACACTCAGAAGAAGAGGAGTATGTGTCAAAGGCTAAGATATCTTTGACTCTAGAAGATTTCATGTCATCTACTTCAAATAAACGGGCATCGCCCCACCAAACAGCATAGCCTAAATAGGCTAGTCAGGTAGAGTCTTCATCATATGAAGAGAAGATCTTCAGTTCTGTTAATATAATCCACTTAACAAATCCTTATTCCAGTCACAGTTTTGATCTCGATGAGCCTGATTTCCCTATATCAAATAGATGAATCAAAGGGAGTTCCATTTTTTAGGGATATAGAAGAAGACGTGGATTTCTCAGAAATCACTATTCTAATTCTACCCATGCTATAACTGTGTATGCAGCAGAAACTCGTGGCAGAGCCCTTCAGAAAGCTCAAAAAGAACAAGAAAGTAATTCCACCAATAGCAAGTTCAGTCCTAGAACAGTTATTCTGGAGGATCGGTTGAAGGTTCCACCTTCATCCTCTTAGATGATAAATAGACCAAATTGGTCTGATCTTCCAAGGCTAGGAATATTTTCAACTCTTATCCCGATAATAGATGCATCAGCTTCCAAAGCATCAATTTCCAAGGCACCTGATAAATCACATGTTATTTTTGGGAAACGCAGCCCTTTGGATCAAAAGTATGATGTGTTGAAACACCTGTACCATGTATTGGCCATGTTATCAATTCTGGATCCTTTGAATCTATAAAAAGATCTTTGGGAGGCACTCATCGATGCTTTGTCATGTTCTCAGGAGTTTGAAACTAAAATTGTTGCAGCTGAAGTCTATCACGTAGAGAATAATCCTACAGAATGCCATACAGTGATATATTTCACAGATAAAGATGAATATGATGTCATGTATGGACATATTAGACCATTGTACTTATCTGGAAAGGTCAATGGCATAGACATCTGAAGAGCTTTCATTGTTAATGGTTCAGGAGTCAACCTCATGCCCATTCATACACTTTGTCGATTTGGCCTCACAGAATCTGATTTATCTCCTTCTAATATGATGTTACAAGGATATGATAAAAATGAACAATAACCACTATGAGAGATTACACTCAGAACTCAGTTTTTAGATCTTTTATCCTATTTAGATTTCATGGTTGTTGATCAAGACTCAGCCTTCAACATCTTTCGTGGAAGTCCCTGGCTACATCAACATGCATTTATCCCTTCGTCATACCATCAGTGTCTCAAATATTGTTTCGATGGTCATGTTGGGACATTGTACGGTAATAAGGCCTCGTTCAAGACATGTGAGTCTCAATAAATTGAGGTGGAATTCTATCAAATGAAGAGAAAGGAGAAATCCACAACAAGAGAGATTACCAAAGTTAATTCTCCATATGGTTTGGAGAAGATTCCAATAAATCCATTTGCACATGTGAGTACAGATTATGTGTTTCCTATCAGTCAAATTGACAAGATAGAACCAAGTCAAAATACTCTTATGGAAAGATCTATTATGTCAATTATAGCAATTGAGCCAGACAACATGGGAGAAATTGGTGACCCACCAGGCAATGATGAAAGCTCAACTGGAGACGTCTTTATTTCATCTGTTGAAATCCAGCAATTCTATACATCGCCAACTAGGACAGAAGAAGTGATAGAAATGTAAGAGGTGAACAATTATATCGATTATCAATCCATCATCTCCTCTTTAATACCCAAGGAATACCCTTCATCATCAATTGGTTCAGAAATGGAAGTTTCTTCTTCAAGATGTTAAAATTTTAACATCTTTTCTGATCATGAAAATTCTACTTCATCATCTACTATGCAAGTAGAAACGAAAGAAATAACAAATGTTGAAGAAGAAGAGGAATATCTCAGAGATGCTCCTCCAGCATTTGAGGAGGGTATCTCTACCACCGTTGATGAACTCAGAGAAATAAATATGGGTACAAAAGAAGATCCACACCCCACTTTAATCAGTGCGGCCATGACTCTTGAAGAACAAGAGATGTATATTTCCTTTTTAAAGAAAAATAGAGACATATTTTCTTGGAACTATAGAAAGATGCTCGGGCTTGATCCTGATGTTTCTACTCATCATTTGGGTTTACCAGAAGAACATCAGGGATTTAAGCAAGTCGTGAGAAGAACACACCCAACTTATGCATCCAAAATTGAAGCTGAAGTGGATAATCTTATCAAAGATAACTTCATTATAGAAGTTCAATATCCCATGTGGTTGGCTAATATTGTCCCTGTGAAGAAAAAGAATGGACAAATTAGAGTTTGCATCGATTTCAGAGATCTTAATCGGCATTGTCCTAAGGATGATTTTCCAGTTCCTATTATAGAACTTTTAATCAATGCAACGGCTGGCTATGAAGCACATTCTTTCATGGATGGATATTCCGGATATAATCAAATCTGAATGGCTCCAGAAGATGAGGAATCCATAGCCTTCAGGGCCCCATAGGGTGTGTTTTTCTATCAGGTAATTCCCTTTGGATTAAAGAATGCAGGTGCAACATATCAGTGTGCAATGCATCACATCATCAAGCCCTTTTAGGGATGTTTGTTGAATGTTATGTGGGTGATTTGGTGGTCAAATCCAAATAACGTTCTAATCACTTGGCTTATTTTAAATTCATACTCCGCAAGCTATGAAAACATAATTTGAAGATGAACCCCTTAAAATGTGCTTTTGGGGTAACCTCAGGAAAATTTCTCGGCTTTTTTGTACACCATCGCGGTATCCAAGTCGATACTGAGAAAACAAAGTCAATCCTTGGTATGTCACCTCCTATAAATTTTAACAAATTGAGATGACTTCAAGGACACTATGCCTACATTCTCCGTTTCATCGCCAATTTGGCAGGCAAAAGTTTACCCTTCACCAAATTGATGAAGAAAGGAGTCACTTACCAATGGACTGAAGAATGTCAAGAAACATTCGATATTCTCAAGAAATACCTCTTAAGTACACCAGTACATATGCTTCCTATTGAAGGAAGACCACTTGTCCTCTACATGACAGCCTTAGAGAGATCATTGGCTGCCTTTATTGCTCAGATGAATGATACTGGTAATGAAAATAAACTCTACTATCTCAGTCAGACTATGCCTGAAGCAGAAACCTGGTATTCCATTATTGAGAAGTGATTCCTGGCATTAATCTTTGCAGTTCGTAAATTGAGACACTACCTGCAACATCATGTGGTCCAATTGGTATCTCGTAATAACCCTCTCCAATTCATCCTTAGTCGTCCAATGCATATAGGATGTCTAGCAAGGTGGGAAGTTATTTTGCAGCAATTCGACATTCAGTATGTGTCTCAAAAGGCAATAAAGGGCCAATCTATGGCTGATTTCCTTCCTGAACATCCTTCAGTATAAGATACATCTTTAGATATTGAACTCCATGATGAGGAAGTCTTCTCCATTCAGGATAGTCCTCAGATATAGGAAATGTATTTTGATGGTGCTTCCAGAAGTCCATCATGGAAGAAAATGTAAATCCTAAATTCAAAAAGGATGGATTTTGAGTTATTCTTATTTCCTCGGAAAAGGTAGTGATACCTTATTCCTTATTATTGTGGGAAGGTGGTACCAATAATGAAGCAGAATACCAAGCTCTCATTCAAGGCTTGGAGTTGGTGCTTGAAGCACAAGTGAATCACTTAAGGGTGAAAGGTGATTTCGACTTGGTAATCAAACCAGTAAATGGGGATTATGTAATCGAAAAAGAAGAATTGATCCCTTTGTATGATTATGTTAGAGATTTCATGGTGGAATTTCCTACGGAACTGACATTTTCTTATGTCATGCGATCACAAAATGCTCAAGCTGATGCACTGGCTAATATAGCCACAACTTTGGAAGATCCAAATTGGGACAAAACAACCATCATTATTGCCCATCGTCATACAATTTCACCTTATGATCGAACCAGAATAGAGGAGATTAATGAAATTAGTCCCATTCCTCAACCTTATGGTCATAATATAGGATGGATGACACCTATTGGGAATACCTTCAAAATGGAACAGTTCCACCTGATAGGGCTAGGAAAGAATAAATATGGCGTCATGTGGTCAATTTTACTCTTTATGATAGCCCAGATCACCTAGAGAAAATTCTCTACAATCGTGGTTTCGATGGAGTTCTCTTGAGATGCATTGATGGTGAAGAGACAATGTCTGTCATGAAAGAAGTGCATACAGGAGTCTGTGGTGCCCATCAATCTGGGCATAGACTGTCTAATCATATTCAATGGCTTGGATACTTTTGGCCTTCAATGATACAAGATTGTGTTGATTTCACAAAGAAATATCATTCATGCCAAGTACATGCCAATTTCGTTCATCAACCTCCAGATTTGCTTCATATAGCTAAATACTCATGGCCATTTTCCACATGAGGAATGGATGTGGTGGGACCTTACGCTTCAGCTACCACCAAGCAGTTTAAGTATATTCTTACTGCTACTGACTTCTTTTCCAAATGGGGAGGGGCAATACCTCTCAAAGAAGTTAGTTCTAAAATAATTGTTAGCTTCATCATGTCTAACATCATTACTAGATTTGGTGTCCCTCAAACCATATTGACGGACAATGGAACCAACTTCTGTTCATCTGAGATGAAGAAGTTGTATCGAGAATACAACATTAAATCCAATCATTCATCTTGGTATCATGCAGCGGCCAATACCCAGATAGAAGCCTTCAACAAGACTCTTTCAAACATACTGCACGAGATGGTGGATAAAGATAATAATTCATGGCCTGATAAACTCATTCATGATTTATGGGCTTATCAGACTACCACCCGCACTGCAACGCGGTAAACTCCATATTCATTGGTATATGGAACAGAACCAGTCTTGCCTATTGAAGTTCAACTACCCTCGCTCAGAGTATCCATTTGTCATCAATCATCTACAGACGAAAATTCTGAAAAGTGATTGAATGAATTGGAACGGTTAGATGAGAAACGATTTTGCACCTTGCAGCACTTGGAAGTTTATCAGAATCGAATAGCACGAGCTTTCAACAAAAAATTTCATCTTCGTTCATTCATTTAGGGAGAACTGGTATTGGTTCTCAGAACTCCAATGATACTAGGAGAGAAACCTCCCATGCTTGAGCCAAAATGGGAAGGACCTTATTCAATACATAAGTTTTACTCCAATGGAGCTTATTCATTAATGTCAATGGATGGAGAACTCATCACTACTCCAACCAATGAAATATTTCTGAAGAAGTATTTTGTATAAACACAAAATACATTGTCATGGTCCATACATATGACCTTAAACTAGTTGTATTACTTTCGTCCCGCACGACGTTAAATTGTAACGTCCTAGCTACATGACCCTAAGCTGTACAGTAGTCTCGTATGTCCAGAAAGATGTTAAACTTCTACATCCATAGTCCATGCATATGACACTGAACTATTTACATTTCTTTCGTCCCACACGATGATGAACTTCAACATCCTACCTACATGACGCTAAACTGTAAAGAAGTCCCTTACGTCCAACAATATGTTAAACTGCATAACCAATGGTACATACATATGACCTTCAACTATTTGTATTACTTTTGTCCCACATGATGTTAAATGGTGATGTCCTAACTACACGGCGCTAAACTGTACAAATGTACCTTACATCCATCACGACGTTAAACTAAACCATCCACGATAAATACATATGACCTTAAACTATTAGTATTAATTTTTTCCACAATATGTTAAACTATGTCCCCTTCATAGTTTTTTCAATATGACGTTAAACTATATAGAAATGGTCCTTAATACGCCCCGCGGTGACGTCATCTTTTGTCCTTACTGCAAGACATTAAATTGCACAGTCCCTCTTTTGTCTATCATGACATTAAACTGTATTTTCCCCATCATCCTACCTACATGATGCTAAACTGTACAGAAATTACATTAATACGTCCTACATGACATTAAACTGTACTTTGTCCCTGCTACATGACATTAAACTATGCATCACGAATAGTCTTAACTGAAAGACTTTAAACTGTATAGTCCCTTCACTACTACAAAAATGGGCAAGGGAAACGCACACTTATATCAGCGCTAATCAAAACCGCTGATAAAGTATACCTTGTATCAGCGCTAAAATCTTTGCGCTGATAAAGAAACCCTGTATCAGCGCTAAAATTTTAGCGCTGATACAAGGAGTCTTTATCAGCGCTTTTCTAGCACTGATAAAGAGACGATATATCAGTGCTATAAAACCACTGATAAATAACTCCTTTATCAGTGCTAAAATAGCGCTGATAAAAAGATCCTTTATCAGTGCTAGAAAGGCATTGATAAAGACTCCTTGTATCAGCGGTAAAATTTTAGCGCTGATACAGTAATGATTTATCAGTGCTTTTGTAGCACTGATACAGGGTACTATTATAAGCGCTAAAAAAGCGCTGATAATGGACACCATTAACAGTGCTAAAATGTTAGGGCTGATAAAGGTAGTCATTATCAGCACTTTTTTAGCACTGATAAAACCATAGTGCATTTTTTTATAAAGTCGGTCGCCCAGTGCCCTCATTTTATCACGACCTAAAGCTCTTGCGGTACTGGAACTCTACGACTCCCCTCGGTCGCCCACTGAGATCATGTTGCTAGACCTCCACCACCCTCGCTACTCGTTGCCGGACCTCCACCGCCTGCTGAGTTAGCATTGCCAGACCTCCGCCGCCCTCGAGCTTTACTTTGCCAGACCTCTGCCGCCCACAACGGTTTCAAGCTTCGGTTTTCCGGACCTCCTTTAAGTCATGTTTTCCAAATCTTTTTTCAATATTTTTCTCCTCTCCCATTTGTATATCATTTTTTAACATTTTTTTTATTCTATGGGTGAGTATTATGGATTGACCGATTGAAGAAAATGGACCATACTTGATGGAAAATGATGTAAAGGGGATGATTCACATGTGTTTAATAATTTTCATTATATTTCTCAATAACATGGTGCTTATTTACTTTTATTGTTGAAAATCATCATTGTTTTTTGGTGGGGTTGTTTGAGAAGTTTTTTATTAGTTCGGTTGTGATAGATTCCATTGGAGAAAAACGTGAGATGGTTGAAAAAACGCTATACCACATAGAGTCATATTTATTGTGAATCCAAAAATACACTCATTAGGATATATACCATTTTAGTTAGACCAAAAATGACTTATCACACATATTTACCATACTAACTTTCACTTGGTATCATTCGAAAAATCATCTATACAACTTGAGGTTAAACTATATCAATTATTTATTATTAGAAGTACATTGAACATGGTTGTGATAAATACCCTCATTGCATTCACTATATCAATTATTTATTATTAGAAGTACACTGCACATGTGTTTCTATAATATATTTTCCTTTTGGGATTCATGTGTTTCATGAATTCATATTTTATCCATTTTAAGTTGGTTAGACATGTTTTGATCATTTTGAAGCACAAAATAACCCTATTAATGAAAATAATATATGGAATGGATGGTATCTTGTTGTAAATTAACCTTTTTCATTGAAATAAATTAGGTTTCCTACAAGCCAACATGGAAGCCACTAACCTATTCTCAAATACCATGTGTTTTCATCTTGTTTGGGGTATTTTTATTCACTCCCCCCTTTTGGTTTCCATTTCTTCTTGCCATGATCATCAGGAACGGTTTCACTTCCACCAGCAGTTAGTATTTAGGCATGATGAATAAATACTAATGGTTCGGCTCTATTAATATCAATTTTTATAAGGAAGTGGTTCTCTTATAATATATTTGGAATTATCACTTTGTGTATTTGAACCATAAATACTAATATTTGAGATTCAAATAGGATGGTGATGTATAAAGATTGGATGGATGCTAATCGTTTAACAATAGAGTAAGAGAACGGAGTGAAAGAGTTCATCAAGTATGAAAATAATCACGCAAAGGATCCTTCTCAAATCATTTGTCTGTCTTTATTTTGTTGTTATTCTAGACTACATAATCCAGAGGTGTTGGAAGAACATTTGATATGTCACGGAATAGATCGGAGTTATAAATGTTGGAATAATCACGGAGAAAAAGAGAATGTAGCTACTGGTTAGGATAAAACTACGTTTTATGGATCGTCAGATATGAATACAAATATGGATAAGGAAGAAGACTGTATGGAGGATGTGATTACAGATGTCATTGATGATGAAGATCGTATTGAGGAAATGACAAAGACAATTCATGATGAACTCTGTGATTTCCCAAAATTGTTTGAGAAGTTAAAGAGTTGTGAAAAGACACCATTGTATGCTTCTTGCACTAGGTACAAAACATTGTCAGCTGTACTGAAGTTCTATAAATTGAAAGCAGGAAATGGATGGAGTGATGTCGGTTTTACAGAACTTCTTTCTCTCTTGAATGACATGCTCCCAGAAGATAATGAGCTCCCAAGCCGGACATATGAAGCTAGATGAATGTTATGCTCGATGGGAATGATTTCTAAAAGAATACATGCCTGCCCGAAAGACTGTATATTGTTTCGTAGAGAGAACAGATCACCTACAGAATGCCCAAAGTGTGGTGATTCTCGATACAATAAAGATAAATCCAATCCTACGAAAGTTGTATGGTACTTTCCAATCATTCCAAGGTTTAGGCGTCTATATAGAAGTGAATAAACTGTAAGACTATTTTCGTGGCATACAGATAAAAGAAATAAATATGGGTTATTAAATCATCTGTCTGACTCTCCTCAGTGGAATAAAATTGATCATGAGTATCCTGAATTTGGAATAGAGCCGAGAAACCTTCGCCTTTCATTATCTATAGATAGAGTGAATCCTTTTGGTTTTAAAACCAGCACTCATAGTACATGGCCTGTTATGTTGGAAAATTATAACTTGCCACCCTGGTTATGCATGAAGCGGAAATTCATCATGTTATCTATCATTATATCAGGACAAAAACAACCATGTAACGATATTGATGTTTATCTGGCTCCTTTGATCAAGTATTTGAAGTTATTGTGGGACTCTGGTGTAATGTTGTATGATGGTTATAAAAGTGAATACTTCACGTTGAGAGCGATGTTGTATGGGAAAATAAATTATTTCCCTGCTTATGGAAATTTATTAGGCTATAGCATTAAAGGAACTCATGGGTGTCCCATGTGAGAAGAAGATACAGAATAAATTAGGTTGAAACATTCATCGAAATCTGTGTTTCTAGGACATCGTAGATTTCTACCTCATCAGCATAAGTACCGATCATGGACGACATCATTCAATGGAAGTTCATAAAAACATGCAACACCGTATCCACTAACAGGTGATCAGCTGTTTGAGAAAGTAAAAGATCGGAACACTATTTTTGGTAAACCATTTTTGAAAAACCTTACCAAAATCAGTTGGAAAAAAAGATCAGTTTTTTTTAATTACCATACTGGAATTGTTTGTACGTCAGACATTTTCATGATGTGATGCATGTGAAAAAAATTTATGTGACAGTGTTATCGGAACGTTGCTAAATGCCCCGGGAAAAACAAAAGATGTAATTAAGGCAAGGTTAGACATGGTTGGCATGGGAATACGAGAAGAGTTGGCTCCCGTGAAGGGTGAAAATCGAATGTTTCTTCCTCCAGCTGCTTATACTCTTTCTAGAGTGGAGAGATATCAGTTTTGCAACATCTTCAATGATGTAAAGGATCTAGAGGGGTACTCATCAAATATCAAAAACATTGTGTCAATGAATGATTTGAAGTTAAAACGTTTTAAATCACATGATTTCCATGTTTTGATGAAAGATATAATTCTTATAGCTTTACGTTGCATTTTTCCCAAGAATGTTCGTCATACATTAACCAAACTTTGTTTCTTTTTCAAAGCTATATGTAGCAATGTTTTAGACCTGAGGAAATTTCCAGCTATGGAAAAAGAAATTATCATCATATTATGTGAATTAGAAATGTTCTTCCCACCAACATTCTTTGATATGATGGTTCATTTGATGATTCACTTGGTGAGAGAGATTCGACTTTGTGGTCTTGTGCACTATAGATGGATGTATCATGTTGAACAGTATATGAAAATTTTGAAAGGTTATGTCAAAAATTGAAGTCGGCCAGAGGGTTTTATAGTGGAGCAATATATTGTTGAGGAATCCATTGAATTTTGTACCGAATATCTTTCTGATGTGGAAAGAATTGGTCTCCCGAAATCTCGTCACACTGGACGCATCGAGTGTGAGGGAATTTCTGGAAGAGAAGTTGTGACAATCATTATTACTGATCAGGAGCAGGCTCATCTTTATGTTTTTCATAACTGTTGGGAGGTTTATCCATATATTAAAACTCACAAATAAATTCTTAGGCAGTTGAATCCATTGAGGGCTGAAAAATGGTTATCAGATACACATAATCACCAGTTTATAGGATGGTTTCAAGACCATATTTTTAAGCAGTTAGATGAAAATCTAAATTCAATTTCAGAATGTCTTCAATGGCTAGTCACTGGACCAAGTGTGTATGTATTATCTTACAGTGGTTATGTAATTAATGTTTATGCATTCTATACAAATGAACATGATAAAGATAGTACCATGAAAAATAGTGGAGTTACACTAGTGGCTGAAGCGGTGCATGTTTCTGGTAGTAAGGATAGAAATCCAATTTATGAAAATATGTCATACTTTGGCATTATCAAACTAATATGGGAGTTGGATTATACGACATTCCAATTGCCTATTTTTCAATGAAAATGGATTGATAACAATAGTGGTGTTAAAATAGATGAATGGGGATTTGTGAAAGTTCATTTTAGTAAAGAAGGGTACAAAGACGAACCGTTTATAATGGCATCACAAGCAGTACAAGTTTTTTATGTTCCAGATCCCGCAAACCGAAAGTGGTCGATTGTTCTCTTATCGTCCAAAACTACTGAAGGTTCCGATGAAAATTTAGTGGAGGATGATCATTTTAGTGGTTCGTCGCAATCATTTCAGAGCAGTCCCAATGCAGATGATGTTTTGTATGTTAGAGGAGACCACAATGAAGGGATTTGGATAGTCGATAGAGGTGTCAAATCACTTCAACCTTTGAAAAAAAAGAAAGAGAGTTCAGTAAACAGGTTATATTTTGTTTGTAATATAGATCTTGTTATCTCATGTTATTATCTTATCATTACTAAATTTATGTAATCTGAATTAACTATTCAACCACTTTTGCAGATAATGACTTCTGTACATTCTGATTCTCCTAACCTTGAGGCTAAACAAGTCTCTCAAGAAGCTGCTGCTACGGCTGCTGTTGCTCCTTCTGTTGCTCCTACTGCTACTCATGCTGCTCCTGCAGCTCATGCTGCTACTACGGTTGCTCCTGTTGTGGCTCCGGTTGCTCCTTCTCCTCCTCCTGGTGCGGCCCCTGCTGTTGCTGCTCCTGCTGCTCCTCCTACTGCTCCTCATGCTGCGGATCCTGCTGCTCTTAGTGTTGAGGTCCAACAACCATCAACACATGTCGTTGATACCATTATAGATGAAAATATAGATGATGTTGATATTGATGAAATGGTCGGGAATGAAGGACCAGCATCTCAAAAATCACATGTGCGTCATAGTTTGACGGTGATAGCCAAAATTCTCAAGGCGAAAAGCAAAGGCATCAAATTTGACGTCGGATGGAATTCACGAGGCCAACATGTAGATTGACGAGTCTAAAACCAAATTCTATTCCATCCAACGTCATGTGCTATTGAAGGAGGAACGCGTGAACAAATATTGGAAGTTAGTAGATGATAACACACAGAGAGTGTGGTAAATATGTTTAAGTATGACACGACGATAAAATAATTTGTTTGAAATTTCTATTACATAAAAATAATTAGTTATTTTGCTATATCCAATAGTAACAGGAATCAGCTACTCCTATAGATGATACAGAGCTATTATTGACAGCTTTGAAGCAGTCAGAAAAATACAGTCATGTCAGAGGTGCAGGGTATGGGGTGACACCCCGAGTATATTTTGAGAAGAAGAAAAAAATGGATGATACAGATGAGAAATTGGAACAAATGAGCGACAAAATAGAAACCCTTGAAGAACAATTGCAATTGCAGGGAGAGTTGCTAGAAACTTTTATGGGTGGGAAGCAAAGGGAAGCCAAACCTCAAGAACAACTGATGCATGAACATCCTGCCCCACCCCCACCAGCTTTGAGACAAGCCATTCACCTCAAAGAATAGTCTTAGCTATGGTAATAAATATTCTAATAATTGTTCCCATGAAATATGAATCAGACAAACACTGATAATTTTTTTGTACTCATCTTCTACAGGGTGATAATGAATGTGATATATATCTGTCAACACCCACCTATCACCTTATAGTGAGGGCTACAGTGTTCAATATCCCAGATGCCACACTGCATAATAGGCCACTTCCGAAATATCATCTGAAAGTGATGATTACTGTAGCTCATGAGCAAAAGGTAGAGCTACCTATTCCACTTGATGAAGATGATATTCATACGGTCAAAAAGTCTATTGGGACATTCATTGCATGGCCGTCACAACATTTAATAGTACATGCAGACAAAGAGGTATTTATTTCCTTTTCTTTTCAAGCTAAACCCTTAACAATTAATGAAAAAAGGGTTTGAACCAATGATTGTTGTTATAGACAGAGAAAGGGAAGGGGGTCACAAATGTCGACTCAAAACCATCTAAAGGATTGACCAACCAATCCCAAGGAGCTACTGAAAGCACAATAACACCACCTATTTTCTATCCACATTTACTAGAATTGAAGACTCATGTGAATATGAAAAAAAAGATGGTAATAGTCATATAGTGGTTTTTGAAGAGAATATATACGGAGAGGAAAGTCAAGATTTCGTTGCTGCTAAAAATGTAAATGTAATAAATGAAAACGGTTGGCTAGGCATCAAAGTTGTAAATGTATATATGAGGTATGTTTCCATGAAATGATTTTCCAAAAGCTGATCTAATGTGAAAATTATGACTAAATGCATTTTATATTGTTGACAGACGCATTTATGAAAAAAAATTGAAGGAATTTTTCCATGAGCCAAGATTTGGACTGGTTAGTCCTCATATCACATCAACACACCTAACAAAAATAGAGCCATCAAAAAGAGATGCAATAGTGAACGGATTGCTGAAAACATTTGAACGCAAGATTACAGATGACAAACTTTTCCTAATACCAACCATGTAGGGGTAATACTCTACGATTAAAGCATATCAATTATATTTTCACTTCTTTTATTACTTATTCCTTTTTGTGTTTTTAGGAAACATTGGTTGCTAATTACGGTGAACTTGGATAATCCGAAGATTTATTTTCTGGATTCAAAGCAAGGATATCCATCAAACCGACCACACGTGATGGATTTTGTGAATCTATAAGACACTACATCTTACATTTTAGGTATAAACATCATGTAATATAATTTATATTATCTATTAATGAGGATTATGTTATGATAGGGAGGTGTATCATTATCGTCTAAAAAAGGAATGAGGATAGGGGCTAAGCATAAGGAGGCGAGCAAGTAATACGTCTGGAAAAATATCAGGGTACATATAATAAAATTTTACTATCTAAACACATCTCAAAACAAGTTAATTATTCTCCTAATGATCAATTTTTTTGCATTGTCCAAAACAAAAAAACAATAATGATTGTGGTTATTATATTTGTAAATTTATGAAAGAGATCATTTTTCATCAGCAAACAAGCATCCCTAAAGAGGTATTTTTAAAAACAACTACTAGTTCGTTTATGTTATTTATTAATTTTTTATTTTTTTATTTTGTTGTACTACTCTGACTGCCGGAAAGCCTCATACTGACAAGACAATATAGATGTGTTCAGAAAAAAGTGGGCTGCATACCTGATGGAAGATTGTACACAAATACATTGAAGATCTGACTTGGGGACATGTACAATTTGAGGTCATCTTTGAGAGAGGTTAAGGGATTCAAAAGATGAAACATTGTTGTATGTAAATGTTCGTAGAAAAATTTTAATTGTTATTAAATAAAACATTCTTTCTCCAATGAGTCATTTTCCCATTTTAACAGATGATAGGCACCAACAACATGCAAGAATGCTGAACCACTCAAAGGGTATCTCTTGTTTAAAGTGGACGTGATTTTAATTGAAAACAACAACTGACCTATGGACATCCGACCAAACACATTCGGATTGCATTGATCTTTTATAAGAACGATCCAAGGGTCCTTGGTGATGTGTACGAGTCAACCCCGCCTCAATCCGAGGCACGGTGTGGCCGCTTGCACTCAAAGGGTCTCTATTTTGATTAAAATGGACAAGATTTTAAGTGAGAACAACAACTGACCTATAGAAATCCAACCAAACACAATCAGATTGAATTGATCTTTTATAATATCAATCCAAGGGTCCTTGGTGACGTGTACAAGTCAACCCTGCCAAAATATGAGGCACGGTGTGGCTGCTACCACTCAAAGGGTCTCTATTTTGTTTAAAATGGACAAGATTTTAAGTGAAAACAACAACTGACCTACGGAAATCCAACCAAACACATTTCTTGTATTGGATGCTCTTAATGCCATATTTAGCATCCCATCTTGTTCATCAAATGGATTGGTCAACTTCCAATCTATCATAGAGGCTGTCGCACCACCTTTACACAAAACTAATGATCAGAGGCAGCTTGATTAAACAAACAATCCTGAGGGAACTAGACATGAATGATCATGCGGTGCCATAGTTTCTCAGAAAACTCAATTTACCCAACATCATATAAGGCTATTGCATGATGTCCATGACATAGCGAGAGGAGAATAGAAGGTGAAAGTCTTGTAGATGAACAACATCAACAATGAACATCCACCACCCTTTCACTATATTCAACAAAATCATATCTTTAAGAACGTCCATGTGAATTTCTATCTTACTTCCATCGAAGGATGATGAATTTTGGTCAAATTGTTTTAGAAATTTTTTATCTTCATCCGTGCCTTGTACTTGAACCCATGAATTTGAAGGTGAGTATGCGTACACGATAGTTGACCTTCTTAGAGAAGAGTTTCTGGAGGAGTATAAGAGACATGAAGCAATGAAGATCATTAGAGTTTTGTAGAAAATGTGGTTGCTACAAATAATGTGGAAATTGGCTTGTGCAATGCGGCCTAAGTTACAACTTGCAGGTATTGTACTTTATTTGTTTTTGGAGGGTTTTAGTGTAAATGCATTTTGGAATGATCATTGTTATTCATTGTCTTTTAGGTTTTTTTGAGAGCCGAGGGGAACGGGTGGGGTCTGTAGACTTTGGAATATATGTCGAAGGGTGATTTTGTGTGTGAATATTTTGGAGAAATGTCCTATTTTCCCTTCAAGCTCCCCGAACCACAATGGTGATCGGGGTTCGGGGAGCTTGAAGGGCAAAGAGTCCATTTGGTTAGATGTTAGATACTATTGAAATGTTGCAAAAATATAGGATGTAATTTCCCATAATGTCACCCTTAGACATATCCTCCAATGTCTGCAGACCCCACCCTTTCCCCTCGGCTATCAAAAAAACCTAAAAGACAATGAATAGCAATGATCATTCCAAAATGCATTTACACTAAAACCCTCCAGAAAAAAATAAAGTACAATACCTACAAGTTGTAACTTAGGCCGTGTTGTACAAGCCGATTTCCACATTGTTTGTAGCATCCACATTTACTCCAACACTCTAGTGATCTTCATTTCTTCATGTCTCTTATAGTCTTCCAGAAACTCTTCTCTAAGAAGGTCAACTATCGTGTATGCATACTCACCTTCAAATTCATGGGTGCAAGTACAAGGCATGGATGAAGATAAACAATTTCTAAAACAAGTTGACCAACATGAATCATCCTCGATGTAAGTAAGATATAAATTCAAATGGACGTTCATAATGATATGATTTTGATTCATATAGTGAAAGGGTGGTGGATGTTCATTGTTGATGTTGTTCATCTATTATACTTTCACCTTATCTTCTCCTATCGCTATGTCATGGACATCATGCAATAGCCTTATATCATGTGGGGTAAATTGAGGCTGCTGAGCAACTCTGGCACCGCATGATCTATCATGTCTAGTTCTGTTAGGATTGTTTTTCTAATCAAGTTGCCTCTGATCATTAGTTGCGTGTAATGGTGGTGCGGTAGCCTCCATGATAGATTGGAAGATGAACAATCCATTTGATGAACAAGATGGGATGCTAAATCTGACATTAAGAGCATCCAATACAGTAAATTGTTCCAATAATTCGGAAAGTGAGGATACATTTAAAGATATTTCCTATTTTTCATCAAGAGAGTCAGTTCCTAGTTCCAAAAAGCATTCACAGACATCACTCATCAGTTTCCTCAAGGATAAACTTGGGTTCATGGCTTTGTATGATCAAATAGATCTATCCTCTACTGCTTTTACAACCTATGTGGTGCATGTTTCAAATTCCACCAAGAAGAAGGAACAAATGTGGTGAGTTGTAAGACACATCTATTTGATGTTTTTAAATGTTAATTATGTTTTGAAAATGTGTTCAATCTTTGAGGAAAAGTTGAATTGTCCTTGATTAATGAATGGATGATGGATTCACATCCATTCCAAGTGGTTTTGATGGAAAGTATGGATGATAACATTGGTTGGTGTTCTCATGGATGTCGAAGAATGGTAAGTTAGAAAATATGTTGGGTATGTTGTGGAGTTTTAGTTGGGGTTCTAGTGGTTCTTTCCCGATGATGGAGGTGTTAAATATCAGATGGTGGTGTTTGTGAGCTAAAGAGCATAGTGGGGAGAACCATAGGAATTAAGTAGCTGGATGATGACATGATCATCATTTTCAATTAGATATTCTTGGGAAAAATCCATCTTGGTGTTTAGATCGGTTGAGTACATTGAGATGAAGGTTGTTGTTGGGTTGTGTTACGGGTGTTTGGGGCAATGTAAGTATTTAATGGTACCATTATGTTTTGCATAATGAATAATTACTAGATCACATTAGGATTGAATTGATCTTTTTTAATAATGATCCATGGGTACTTGGTGACATTTACGATTCAACCCCACCTCAATCTGAGGCACGGTGTGGCCGCTACCACTCAAATGGTCTCTATTTTGTTTAAAATTGACAAGATTTTAAGTGAAAACATCAATTGTCCTATGGAAAGCCAACCAAACGAAATCTTATTGCATTTATCTTTTATATTAAAAATCCTAGGGTCCTTGGTGATGTGTAGGAGTCAACCCCACCTCAATCCGAGGCACGGTGTGGCCGCTATCACTCAAATGGTCTCTATTTTGTTTAAAGTGGACACGATTTTAATTGAAAACAACAACTGACCTAAGGAAATCCAAACAAATGCATTCGGATTGCATTGATATTTTAAAAGAAGGATCCAAGGGTCATTGGTGATGTGTATGAGTCAACCCCACCTCAATCTGAGGCACAGTGTGGTCGCTATCACTCAAAGAGTCTCTATTTTGTTTAAAGTGGACACGATTTTAATTGAAAACAACAACTGACCTACATAAATCTGACCAAACGCATTTAGATTGCATTGATATTTTATAATAACGATCCAAGGGTCCTTGGTGACGTGTAAGAGTCAACCCTGCCTCAATCCGAGGAATGGTGTGGCCGCTATCACTCAGAGGGTCTCTATTTTGTTTAAAAAGGACAAGATTTTAAGTGAATACAACAACTGTCCTACGGAAATCCAACCAAACGCATTCGGATTACATTTATCTTTTATAAGAACGATCAAAGGGTCCTTGGTGACATGTAAGAGTCAACCCTACCTCATTCCGAGGCACGGTGTGGCCGCTATCACTCAAAGGGTCTCTATTTTGTTTAAAGTGGACACGATTTTAATTGAAAACAACAACTGACGTACGAAAATCCAACCAAACGCATTCGGATTGCATTGATCTTTTATAAGAACTATCCAAGGGTCCTTGGTGACATGTATGAGTCAACCCTATCTCAATATGAGGCACGGTGTGGCCGCTATCACTCAAAGGGTCTCTATTTTGTTTAAAATGGACAAGATTTTAAGTGAAAACAACAACTGACCTACGGAAATCCGACCAAACGCATTCGGATTGCATTGTTCTTTTATAAGAATGATAAAAGGGTACTTTGTGACATGTACGAGTCAACCTATCCTCAATCTAAGGCTCGGTGTAGCCGCTACCACTCAAAGAATCTCTATTTTGTTTAAAATGGACACGATTTTAAGTGAAAACAACAACTGACCTACGAAAATCCAACCAAACGGATGAGGATTGCATTTATCTTTTATAAAAAGGATCCAAGGGTCCTTGGTGATGTGTATGTGTAAACCCCACCTCAATTTGAGGCACGGTGTGTCCTCTAGCACTCAAAGGGTCTCTATTTTGTTTAAAATTGACAAGATTTTAAGTGAAAACAACAACTAACCTACAGAAATCTGACCAAACGCATTCAGATTGCATTGATCTTTTAAATGGGGGGTCATGGAATGTGATATATTAGGGGCCTCATATATACCAAGTCATGGTTGTCCTGGTAAACTAGGGTGATCATGTGTTTGGGTCTATGATAATTATGGGCTTATATCTGTATGAAAATACTCCCATTTGGGAGGGTGGATATGCTTATGGGTCTTATTCCTTAAATGAGAATACTATCATAAAGGAGGGATGAGATGTATATAGGTATTTTTCCCCAAATTATAATACAACCATAGGTGTGGGATGAGATTCTTATCGAGAATATTCACTAAATGAAAATAATCCTATAGGGGAGTGCTAAGATGATTATATAGATTTTGCCTCAAATGAGAATACAACATATTGGATAGTTGATATGCTTCTAGGGATTATTATGTGGATGATAATACTCCTATATGGTATTGATTATATGCTTCTTAGTATTATTCCATAAATAAGGGTACTCCCATGGTATAGTGATGAGATCCTTGTAGGTCTTATGCCTCGGAATTGGAAGAACATATATGGGTAGTTTGATATACTATTGGGGGAATTCCCTAGATGAGAAAACTCCCATAAGTGTATTTCCATGATGGAGTATAAATAAAACTCACATATTGGAGGTCATTTCTAATTATGTATATATTGGGGAGACCAGGGTATATTATATGTTTTGTGTGGTTCCTATGATGTACATAGAGAAACCCTAACATTGGATGAAGTAGGTATGGTTGATCAAGATTTAATACTTGAAGATCAATGTGTCTTGATGTAGATGGGGTAGGACTTGGTCAATCTATATTTTTATAATGTCGACACGATCCTTGTGAAATTCTTGGTAAATGTTCAGCACTTGGAAAATTAATTTGGGTTTAATCATGGACATGAATTTGAGGATCAATGATTATTTTTTATTAGTTTTATTCCAGTTCTTTCTCAACTAAGATGTGTATATTACCTGATCATGCACTTACAATATCCTATTGTAGGTTTAATATTGGGGGTTTATTAATGAGATTCATCCCCCCCCCAGTACGTGCACCTCAGTGTGTGTACAAACATTATAACTTCTTTGAGGGTGAGAACATGATGCATAGTGAATAGAAAAAAAGTAAAAAGATTTATGTATTGATAAAAAACACCCATGTGGAGCCTTAGGATTGAACTGGAAAGCCCCTCGGACACCCCCTACCCCCCCTTGGACAGCCACCCCAAACCCTTGAACAGCCACCCAAAACCCTTGAACAGCCCCCAAACCCCCTGAATTCTGAATTGATTTCTTTAAGTACTTGATTAACTTATAAATAATGTTTTAATGGTGTATGAGTATAATTTTTGTATGGGTATACTTGGTCTAATTTTCTTATGATTTATGAGTTAATTTTGTATGTGTATACTTTCTTTAATTGGATTATTGAGATGCTGTTTTTTTTTTGCAGGTGTTCGGGTGTGCTGCTGCAGATTTATCGAGCAGTAAAGAGGTCATTTATCAGCGCTCTTTTAGCACTGATAAATCATGCTTTTATTAGCACTAAAAAAGTGCTAATAAATCATGCTTTTATCAGCGCTAAAAGAGCGCTGATAAACTACACCTTTATGAGTGCTAAAAAAGCACTGATAGAAGATAAGTTTATAAGCGCTCTTTTAGCGCTAATAAATTGTGCTTTTATCAGTGCTAAAAAAGGCTGATAAACTTCACCTTTATCAGTGATAAAGAACCGCTGATAAAAGATATTTTTATCAGCGCTAAAGAATAGCTTGTTTAGCGCTGATAAAGGGGTACCCCCTTTATCAGCGCCAATCTTTACAGCGCTTTTTTAGCACTGTTAAAGCCCGTTTTTAGTGCTGTTAATGCCCGTTTTTGTAGTATTGCTTTAATACGTCCTACATTTCATTAAAATGTGTATCCTTAATGTTATTGTTACCTCTTGTTTCTCACAACGAGTATGACTCAGGTGAGCTTAGGGAAAGATTCAACCATAACACTCTCTCTGGGCTACTAACCATGTGTATGTCCCAATACTATTTTTAAGTCGTTGTCCCCAATAACAACTTGATCACTAATTCATTCTTTAATTGAACTACGTGGACTTTTATCCATGCCTTCTAGGCTGGGTACGTAGGTAACCTCCTGAGGTTCAAGCCCAAAACCAATCTCTTCACATCGGTCCACCTCCATCTCATATGATGTTGATTTGTGAAACCACCCCCAAAATCAATATCTTTACATTGGTTCACCTTCGTCCTTTCTATACGACGTTAAACTGTACAATACTTTTTTCATGTACGACAATAAACTATAATATTCTTTGATACCCTCACCTGAGAGGGAATCATTATTTACATTGATTTTCAATCATGTTTTACTCCAAAGACTACATATATACAAGGCAATGCCCGAACATTTTATTTTGGGTCAAACCATCATTGCACTAAAGTCCCCCTTCACCCTTCACATGTACGAACCAAATCTGTACAGAGGGTATTTCTAGAACTACGTGGGCCTGATTCCCATCCTTATGGGATACGTAGGAACGTTCAAGTGTCCCTCGAATCCAGTCCCAAGTCTTTTGGGCCTAACCCCAAATTCCACTTTCAGTCCATTGATTGAAAAAATCCCCATGAAAACACACATTGTGTATTAATTATAAGGTTCTGAGCTCTATTACCCTAAACTAAGATTTCCAATCCGTTCATCCATCACGACATTAAACTGTATTTCATGAACTACGTATGGATTGATTCCCATCCTCACGGGATACGTAGTGAAGTCCAACATTTCAATTTAGGACTCTGCCACTACATGATTGTGGTTAGCGTTGATTGATGTATCTTTACATACATTGAACAATACCCATCTTTTTGTGTCATAATCCTAACCTTAAATATGTTCAGATCTTCATAACCCTTTTCTTGTCTTCTAGTCAGAAAAATGTCAAATTTCTGAGAGTTGTTTTGCCTGACTATGTAGCACGTTCCCTTAGGCGGCCTTGCATAAACAGTCTCTATAACAGATTTGTTAGCCAAAAGATACTATTATTTGACTATGCAGCCAATGCCCTTAGGTGTCCCTGCATAATTCAACCCCCTAACGAGTTTTTCAGATACAGGTAACATCATTCTTGGGTAGAAAGCCTCTTTTTTCCTTATTGGTATTATCAAAAAAATGCAAGGATCCGTAAAAAATATCCATCCATAACATATTTATTTCATGTTCTTTTTCATGATCTGATATTATTCAAGTCTATGGATTATATTTACCTTCCTTATGCTTGGGTCAGATCTTTGTAGGAGTAACATTCATCCAATTCTTAGACAGTCTTGATTGAAAATATCTTCTTCATATTAATGTACCTCTTTCCATACAACAAACTCTATACTTTCAAAAAGTTGAATCCTTATAATCTTTCACTAGCTTCTTAACACTAGAAAAGTAAATTTCTGATAGTTCTTTTGCATTACTATGTAGCACATGCCATTAGGTAGCCTTGCATAAGTAGTCTACATAACAGACCTGTCAGCCAAAATATGCTATTATTTGACTATGAAGCCAATGCCCTTATGTGTCCCTGCATAATTCAACCCCCTAACGGGTTAGTTAAATATTGGTAACTTCATTCTTGGGAACTACTTCTTCTAATGCCTTTTTAGCTCTTTTTCATATCATTCCTCATATTCAAACTATATTAAGTCATAGTTTACATATTTTCCCTTCATAATTGAGTATGGTAATATATTTTCAGATAAATAGTCAAGTAATTGAGTCAATTCTAATTCATTCGGTCAAAGTTATTTCGACCTTAAACATTAGCCTTTTTTATGTCTGAGGTGCATGACTTTAAACTGCCCACAAAAGACAAGGGAAATCTGAATAAAAATCAATCTCCAGCTCACTAAACATACATTTTGTATGATTTAAGTAATATTGAGAAATTAAAAGATTCAATTTTTGTAGGATTATTTATAATAATCCTTGTAAAAATCAAACTATGCTTACTAGACCCATTGGCTTAGGTAAAATTTAAAGGAGGTAGCATGAAAATATGTCCACAAGTGATTGAAGATGAAAGAATTATTTCTATTTGTTGCACAAGATTTAAAAGGACATCCATAGATTGGAGTCTCTTCTCTTTTCTAAAAAATTACAATAGACTATCAACATAAGTCTTCACATAGTGAACAGTATCCCGAGCTTCATCAGTAGCTATATGAAGCTCATGCACCTGACCAACTTCACTCTTTTTAGCCTGATGGAGAGCTTTCTTGGCATCCGCAATGGATTTCATAACATTTGTTTGAGCTCCCTCTAGTGAATTATTGAGTTGGTCAAGTTCCCCAGTAAGAGCATCTAACTTCTCCTGGAGGTGCATCCGCTGGACAACTTTGTATTTGATCTTGTGCTTCAGCTCCTTCATCTTGGCAGCATAATTAGCCTCAGCTCAGGATACCACAGCCTCAAATTCATTGATATTGACTGATAGCTTCACCCTGGTCAGATCTTCACAGCATTTTTTTCTCCTACTCCCTTCTTAAGATGACATGTTACACCGCGGTATGGATCTCTTGGTATCCAAAATAGCCAAGTCCTAGCATGATGGACTGGGACGGCAATCAAGAAATCTTTCATGACAGCTCTTCAAGAGGGACTTCAGATATGATTTTTCATATGTTGTTCCATGCCTTGCATCATGAAAAGATGAGTTCCTTAAGTACCTATGGGTCTGATTCGACATCATCATCACAGGGGGGCATATAATCTGGTATTAATGCACTAAGAGAAGTGTCATGTTCTACTCCTTCCCCCCTGACCAGTATTTCTTCGCTTTCAATTTACATTGGGGCTGAGTCTAATGCTTCACCTCCAGATCTAACCATTGAAATTTATGTCCCTACATAATAAATTGAAAGTCTTGGTTAGTTTCATAAGATAACAAAAGTTAAGTGGTTGTCTTGAAAATTAAGTACAGTTGCAAGAAAAATGTGTTATTCCTTACCCCAATCGTAAATCAGTAACCTGAGAAGGCTCCTCCCCATCCATCCTAACATCGACAAGATCTTCAGGATGATTTTGAGGAAGCTCTACTGGGTTCAGCTCCACTTGTGCCAGCACTTCTGCAATATTAGGGTTTTCTGTTACCCCTTCAGGCATTGGTAGTTCGGCATCTTGTTTAGATGGAACTGCACATTTTGAACCAATCATTATTAGACATGTAATAAGAATTTATTCTTAATAGGATAAAGGATAACACTCACATCCATAATCTTCTAAATTACATGGTAATTAAACATGATTTATAAAATCTTCGAAAGATGTGCCAAGTTCCATCATTTCATCTAATGTCATCTCAGAATCCTGGTTAGTCTCACCAGTGGGAGCATTTGATGTATCTTCTCGGCGACATTCATCTTACGGTCCCTGACCCTGTACATCTTCTTCAGTTGAAATGGTGGCATTAGTGGAAATGGACGCCATGAGCTCTAATGCAGGAATTAAACCTAAAATAATACATAATGGATGTCTGTCAATGTTTCATTCAACATTTTATGAAGCATTGTTAAATTACCAGAAGCAGGTTCTTCTCTTCTTGCAACAGTAGGAGGAGGGATGCTGGGAACAGATGCTGGTTCTTCTCCAGAAGTAGCTAAGTCAGCCTGAACTTGTGATTGTTCTGCAGAATCCTTTGTGGTCCTCACATGAGGGTCCGTCCTCTCCCTCATAGGGGAAATTGAAGAATCCCCTGCAATCCCAAGGAAAATTTCATTTTTTTTCCTTGGTTTAAAAATCATGATTATCAAAAGTACTTACCACTACTGATAAAGCATTTAGCGATGGACTTCCTCCTTCATCACCTTTTTCCTTTTGGATTTTTAGGAGTATCAGCAGTCTCCCTTATAGGCACCTGAATTGGAGAATGGAAGGTCATTTCCAATTCCTCATTCATGGCCTGCTGGCCTGGAGATATCTATCCCGATTCGCGAGGAGATTCCTCAGCAACCCCGATGGTAGTACCACCAGGGATATATTGTGGTGAAAGAACCTCAGTAGTTCCTTTCTTTAAAAGCTGCAAGATGAAGAAAATATCTTCATTAAGTAACAAAGCATTGACCGAAATCTAGTTGCAAAGCAAATAAGGAAAAAAACGTATATCTTCAGGAGCCACGTAATCGTGCCACTCCTCATCAGTCCCCTCAGTGGTTCCACGATCTATCAATTCCTTCAGCTGGTTGGTGACAGTAATGGTCTCATCAGTGGCATAGAGGTGCATTTTCAGCTCTCTGATATAAATCCGCACTTCATCGGGGTTATTCTCAAAACTGATGTCCATAGAATCTAGAAGATTACCTATTCCATGGAGGTGTAGCCCCTCGCATAAATCCAACCAGGAAATTTCAACACCACAGTATAAAGTCTGCCATGTATGGACAGCCTCTGGTCCTAGATATGAAGGCTATGAGGAAGGTCCTACAATCTTTGATTTCAGTTTCATCCCTGTTCCTACAACTATAGATAGAGAATAAGAATATAAGAATTATTTCTTTATAAATTAGAAGTGATTAAAGTACCCCAATGAAGTAACTCACCAGGAGTTGATGGAGTGTGTCTTTTGATTCTGACTGGAGGATTATATCAGGCATGATGCCTCTTTTCCACTTGTTGCGCCTCATCATCCCCATCTTGGGAATCCGATGAACTAGTCCTGGAGGAGGAATCTGGAGAATCAGCTTCAGGTGGGGAAGCATCACCATTATGAGGGAGGGTTTCTTTCTCTATAGTTCTCTTCCTTTTCCCCACCTGATAAACTGGGTGATTCAGCACCCCTTTAGGGTATTATGCTATCCATTTCTCGGTATACCATGTAGTCAAGTTATGTGCCGCTTTTTCAACTGGTAGATCAAACACCGCCCCAGTCTTCTCCCTTGACGTCAGCAGCCACAGTTGCCGAGCCACCATCAGAAGTTTCTCTAACCTGACATGTACTGGGGTAGAAATAGAAATCTGTTGAAGACACTTGAATTGACGTGAAAATATATAATGATCATAGGCCTCGCATATAATTTCTCCGTCAATCCTGGAAACTAGCACACCATCTCTGTAAGCTAGCATGTATGCCCTCAAATCCATGTGGGTTGTTCCATCATCAACAAACCACCCAGTTGGCGGATTTACATAGGGAATGAAGTTGAATTCCATAAACATGCTCAGTATCACTTTCATGTCATAGGCATTAAGATCTAATGGAGAAACTCCAAAGAATGATTGCACTGATGGCCTAAAAGAACTTCCATGAATTTGTAATCCATTCTGTACATTATAAGTCCTGATGTGAGTGGCGATCCATCCCCATAAAACTTGGAATGGTCCCACTATTCTCAAAGAATATTTACCCATGAAGATATGAAGTAAACACCTATGAATATTTGTTAAATTGGGGGTAGCCAACCCAACCATTTTTCCCTTAGCCAACTTTGCCGCAAAAATGAAGGTCCATGGCCTGACGCCTCCCTTCGAGTCCCTGACCGGCAAGAGATAAATGCTGAGACACAAATCCAAGAATCCCGCCAGATGAGTCTTCTTTGGGATATTTTGGTTCACCTAATATCCCCATTTCTCAAACTCTCATGCTTCTATAGTTGGCCAGAATGTTCCAGGAGGACCCCTCTTCTCAGGTTTTGGGCAAGTGGTAGGACGGGTTGTTCTCTTATACTTGGATTTATTTTTCTTCGATCCTTTCTCCTTCGGCTCATTCTCCTTTGGCTCCTTCTCTTTATTATCAATAATAAATACATTCATCCACTCCTCTGGATAAATATCCTCTCTAGAATGAGTTAAGGAGGTCTCTGAACTCTTGATCATGTGGAAGATTTTAAATAATTTCTGAGCCAAAGCAGGAGTCTTCTCTGAATCATTCCAAGTCACCATGATAGGAATGAATTCATCATACATGTCGCCCAAAATTAGAGCCCCTAAGATCCTGTGGACATCCCATAGACTGATTCCTAATTCTCCATGATTCAGATGGATAGAATTGGTTTCTGGGCTGTAGTGGCTGTGTATCTCCGGTACAAAGTTATCATGTCTGTAAACATATGTTTTCCCAACCGAGACAGCTTTGTATATCACTACTCCCTTCAGATCTTTGACAAACTCTGCACAGGTTTATCACACCCAGTATTCCAACATCCAAGTTGGCTTCACACCTCTCCCAGGATGGAAGTCCCAACTTTTCTTCCTGCCTTTGGATTGATCCATCTGAGCATTTAAGAAGATTGAAGGATGATAATGTGGTTGCAGCTCAGGCTTCTGAGGTTTCATATCTGGAATACAAGGGCAATGATGCATCATGTGGGCCTTCTCCACTATTCCAGCATTTATAAATCCTCCTCCACATGAGATATTTTCTAAAGAAAAGTTTGTGTAATTTTGAAACACGAAAATGGGAGATATTTCTTTGTAACTGGAATAGTATCTTCTCGTAGATGACCATAGCCATACAAATGCAAATAAATTCTTTGGGGGAAGTTGCGATGATATTTCATCAGATACCAGGCCAAATCCGGAAGAGTACTATCACAGACGGTATAATAATCGTTGACAATGATACTCATCATATCATCAAGTCGCTTGTTTTCCAGTTCATCAGCTATTTGAATTCTCTTGAGATCCATTGATTCTGCACATAAGTTGAATAATTAACTCTTAAGTAAGTTTATTATTCATAAAACTTGTGAAAGAATTCGAAAAAATGGAAAAGGCATTAAGGCGTGCAAGTCTAAACATGGTGGGCAAGTGTGGATGTGTCGCGCAAGTATAATGTGTTGCGTGAGTATTTGACACACAAGTATCACCACGCAGGTCCAGATACCGTGACAGTAGCATGAAAACAATGGAAATTCAGAAAAGAGATCAAATTTCATGGTAGATATGACCTGCGTGGCAATAGCTCAAAAATCCAAAGTTATGTGCAATGCGCGACAAATGAGCGGATATATATAGATAGGTCGGCCACCTGCGCGCCTACAGCCAGGGCGCTCTAGCCCTGCACGACTAGCACCTGTGCACTGACATTTGTGTGGTGAACACCTGTGCGCCTCTTTCCCTTTGATTTTCTTCTTTTCCTCAGAGTCACATCCTTATTCTTTCGGATCCAACTCTAAGGGGGGACTTTTGTTGACGCTCCTTTTCGTCACATTTTTTAAAGGAATAGAAAGGGAAATTAATTAGTACAAATTCATTCATCCTTTGAAAAAAACATCAAAAATTGAGAAATGAATGAAAAAAGTCAATGGACCGTGGGCCGCACAAGTTCCCTTATTGTCGCGCAAGTACACTTGCGTGCCGCCTAATTGTCATGCAAGTGACTAGAGCGCCCTCCTTAAAAACTGCCCAGACTCTTTTCCAGCCTATAAATACCCCTAGTGGGCCCCCCACTGAGGGAGGATTTTTTCCAGAATTCAGATACAGAGCTCTGAACGCCCAAGTCTCTTCTTCAGGTCTTCCGAACACTTCTAAGGTAATTCGTTACCTATAATGGAAGGTCTAAACAAGAGGAATAAGGTCTTAGTGTTAGAATTCACTGACACATGCGCGCCTAAGTGTTCTACCCTTAAGGGAAATAGACACACTTGTGCGCCTCCTTACCTACTCATTGAAACGTGCACGCCACTCTTATGGAAGTACCTCAGGATAATTCTAAAGGCTTTGGTCAAGGATCTCCAATGTATTACCCTAAGGGCTGAAAATCGCGCAAGTACCCATTTGTCACGCAGGTATACCCGCGTGAGCAGGACTTGCACGCCAACTCAGTACCTGCACTCCTGCTAGGACTTGAACGACCTTCTATTTTTTGGTTCCCTTCCTGCCCATTTAACCCCTCTTATGCCATTCCACCTCTCTAATTCAAGATTTTGTCTTCAAGACACTCTTCAAATCCATTTATGGCATGTTTTCTTGATTGACTTCCTTATCCAAAAGTAATTCCGTGAAACATATCTCAAAACCTAGTGATTTACACATCTTTATGTCACTAAAATTAGAGATTTCATTCATTCAACCTCATCCTTTAAGATGAGAGAACCCAATATATGGGAATCCTCCTTAGATGTAAGCCCCAAGTCCTCAATAATCTGAGTCTCCTTTTCAAGAGTAAGCCCCAGTCATAATTTCCATTAATCCCGACCTCCTTTTTAAGAGTAATCCCCAGTTTCAAATCCTCTTAACATGGGATCTCTTTTCAAGAATAAGCCCCAGTATTCAAGTTCCCAAATATGGGCATCCTCCTTAGGAGTAGGCCCCAAGTCCCTTAACCTAGGCCTTCTTCTCAAGAGTATTCCCCAGCCTTAATCTCTTTTAACCAGTCTTAATTTCCTTTAGATTTGGGCTTCCTTCTTAGGAGTAAAACCCAATCATAAGTCCCCTCTTAACTTGGGAATATTCCTTAGGAGTAATCCCCAAGATTAGTGTATCCAAATATCCATGAAGCACATATGCCTTTATGGACCGTGTTCCTAGATTTCTTCCCTGAAGTAAATCTTAATCCTCATCTATTTGGGCAGTCATACACACATAAGCCCCACATCATTGCATCTTTCATGGAACAATAGTCTAGTTTCACCAATACCTCTTGTTTCTCACACCAAGCATGACTCACGTGAGATTACTGTGTAAGAGTAATCATGAAATCTTTATTTGAGCCATAAATCATGCATAAAAAGCATACTCCCTTACTTGAACTACGTGGGATCTGATTCCTTTTCCAAAACAAAGGATACGTAGGTAGCCTATCGGTGGGTATGATCCCAAATTTGAAATAATCCATGTCCTTTTGAATGACAAAAAACTTCAAGTGACCCACTGAGTGGCTTTAAAACTTGTATGGTCATCATAATGACCAATATACTTTTACGTATCAAAGGATACCATTGACTAAGAATCTCTAACAAATACAGATGATTCTATATCAATGAAGAACCTCGAATACATATAAAAGATTCTCTAAATTTCCTACATATCAATCATTGATTGTCAGATATAAACGAAAGCTCATTTTATACAATGTAATGTAATAAGGATTCACAAACATAACTTAAATCTATAAAGAGATTCCTGGAATAGACAATAATTCCCCTCAAAAAAGTGTGATGAGTCCGACCTCCCATCCTCGTGACCAATGAAAATTCCTAAGCCTCATCATTCCATAACTAATGAGCGCCTACCTTTGGAAAGTAAGTTCAAATGGATATTGAATCATTGGATGTTTCTGGTTCTATGAACAAACCCGATCGAAACCGCTTGGAATTTTTGAATCTTAAATCAATGGCATCATCCCAAATTATAGAGGGAAACAGCTAGAAATTAGGTTTATACTAGAATATGCTTAGTGAGGTAGGCATGGAAAATGGAAATGGGGATTAAAGGGTTAAGTAATGTGAATAATGATCGTGTAAATCGATTGAGAAAAAATTAAATTTCCAATTTATTGATATTATTGTGACATTGTAAATGATGTAGGCTATGTTGTTGTGAAATGGTGTTTTGTTGTGGATGATAAATAATCATGTGAACATTGATAAGTGGGGTGGGGTATTGACTAGAGGTTTTATGCCCCATGGCTGAATTAGAATGAGGTTCTAGCTCCTCCCCTAAATGAATGTGTTATAGAAGGGGATAGAGTTCTATTCCCTTAATGTTTGTATTCCACTCGGACTGAGTCTTTGAGGTGAGGATATTATGATATTTTTCCAAATTCTTCCTAGTGATATAGGACTTGTTAAATTTCCACATGTTGAAAACGTTATTCATTCATAATCCATTGAATACAATAAAAGGGTGACCTGATAAATGAAATTTCATGTTAATAATCAAGGGTTAGTTGGTAGGTTAACATAACAAAACATAAATTAAAGATAGATTGTTGAAATATTTACCATAACATGCTTTTATTAACCATTTTAATGCACTATCTTCCATGATGTATATTTTGTAGACCCCTTTGGAGGTGTCTTATTGAGTTATACTCACACCCTTATCTGGCCTCCTTTGGGTAACTGAGAAAATTTCATGCTTCTAGGTCAGTACAAAGGAAAGATCCAGATGCTAGGGAGATGAGTTTGACATGGGACATATTTGGTTGAGGTTCTAGACACTGAGTTTGAACCATTTTTGGGATTCTACAATTTTTCATATTTTGGGTTTTGTTCACTTGACACTATATCATTGCATGGATTATTTATTTTTGTTTATGTTTTTACCCTATTTTGGGATTTGGATATTTATTCACGTAATGGGTTATTCTCTTCTGTTTCCTATATTTCAATTATTGTTTGGTGTGTATTACTCTAGTATTGAGGGTATAGTCTCCCCACGAGGCCTATTGGACCCTCGCTGCTAGTCAGAAACCTCTAGACTACGGGGTGTTACTCTTGAGGACATGTAACTACCCATGTTGGAGCACCTGTTTAGTGGCTCATAGGTTGGGGATGTTACAATGTGGTATCAAAGGTAGGTTCTTTTCTCTTTATTACTTTATTAGAAAGTTAGAAATGATATTTGGAATGTGTCAGTCCTTGGTAATTAACTTGTGCTTCAGAGAAGCTAACCCAAGTACTGGGGAAAACCCAAGTTAGCCTAGGAAGGGATTGTTGTTCTTGTTTTGTGTAGTTACATTTGATGATATTTCACCATTGTGGTGATTCACTTTTTGCGTGATTTGATGGTTTTGTGATATATCTCTCATGGATGGAAAGGTATGAACTTGTGCATTCAAGCATCATTCTAGGCACCTATGTAGGAAATTGACATGCATCATGATAGGGATAGACACAGGGTGGGTGTGAGAGATGTAACGTTTAAGATGTATATGTTCTCCTAAAATTAATGAATTATTCTTAATAATATGTTATGAATGAGTAAAAAGGGGAAGTGAAAAAATAATTTTGTAATTAGAAATGTTTCTTGATAATGAAGTAAAATTCGAATAATTTTTCGTAAGGGTAAATTACAATATTAAAATGGTTCAAATGGTAGTAAAAGTTAAGGCTTGTAATTGTGATAATTAGATACCATGAAGGCCATGGACATTGGTAGATTCCCGAGGGTAGTGACCAGATTGCAAGTGGTATCTTTTGGGTAGTGTATGTGAAATATTTTGGTTATTACAAGTGATGAACTTATATATATATATATATCTCTTATTTCTCATAAAATCATTATGTTTGTGTTCTAAATCTAGTGTTTGGAATTGTTGAGAAATTCTACATCAATTATGTGTATAGGTTGGGCGACATGAGGACATTACTAAGAACGCTCCTCCATTAGTGGAGTAGAAGAACACGATGTACCAATGAGATAGGGAAGATATGTTCCATGAGAAAATTTCTTGTTTTATGAAAATGATTGAATGAGACCTAGGACTGGTAGACCATGTATGTTTGAGCTGATAAAGAGTTTAAACTGCAACACCCTCCAACCTTTACCAAAAGGGGTGGGCCACAAGAAGCAGAGTTCGAGATAGAGTCCAACAAGAATATTCTCAATCATATAGTGTCATTTTAGCATCCTCTATGATAAGGGTGAAAGAAAAATGTTTATGAGACATTATGGTTTAGAAAGAGCAGGATGAGGGGTTGACGTGAAAATATTTTTAATAGAAGTTTCTTTAGAACCTCTATCTAGAATGATTGAGGTAGGAGAAGGATGTTGATTTTATGAGGTTGGATCAGGGGACAATTTTGGTGATGGTATATTCTATTTGTTTCGCCGATTTGAGATGCATAATCCAGACGTTGACCATATATGAGGTAGCTATGAAGAAATGCTTGCAGGATGGGTTGGGAGATGAGATCATTTCACATTGGAAATTTTTTTTCTAAAAATGTATGTTGAAGTTGTGGTTCAAGAACCTATCATTGAAGGAATCTTAAAGGGAGATTCAGGTAGTGAACTTATGGTTCCAGCTAAGCGAGTAAGTGGCGGGGCTTTTGAATTAGGAAGTGCCACATTGGCACCTTTCATAGGGTGGAAGCACACATAGCAGATAAAAGAGGGGTCCATCTTCTCTGGGTGACAACCAGGTCTTCCATTTTCAGTGTGAATGGTCGTGTCACAAGAGGGACCAGTGTCCCCAACCCCTAGTAGAGTATCGATAGTGTGTAGGCCTCATGGATAGATTTGGCAGGAACCCACATCATTCATGGAGTGATGTAGGTTAGAGGTGAATTTAGAGTGTAGGAAGGGGGTCGGTTACCCAGTATCATGAAGGCAGTTGGAGCCTTATGGGCTGTAATGGTAGGGGCAGTGGACGTGGAACTCCAAAGGTGAGATCACCCATACCAACATAGAAATGTAGTACCGGGTACTCATCCTAGAGCCCGGGGTGAAGGGGCAGGTCATCTCCATGATGTTCAGACAGCTCCTAAAGGGGCTAAGGAAGGGACGTCTACTGTTCGAGGTATTATTCTTATAGCTTCCACATTTTCTAGTAATTTATTTGATATAGATGTTATGAATTCCTTTATTTATTCTCAGTTTGTAGTCGTGTTGGGATTAATAGTAGAGAATGATGGAGGGAAAATTTATCTTGATACTCCACTAAAGGCGTAATTTGAGGACATCAATTAGTGTAATGGTTATGCTCTGAAGGTTGGTGGGTATCATTTTTGTGGGATCTGTTTGTCCTATAAATGTCAGGTTTTGACCTAATCATGGTAATGGATTTGTTTGTGTTATATCAGACCCATATCGACTATTACTGATGTTGGGTAACATTCACATCTTTCGATGGGAGCACTCATGTCCTTCATGGTGAGTGGGATACTATTGACGCTCCATTTTCGTCATAGAGTCTAAACGAAATGAAATGGGAAAATACCTCAAACAAGGAAGATTCATCCTTTGAATAAACATCAAAAAAATAGAGAAAGGGATGAACAAGAAAAACATTTCCCATAGGTCCCGAAAGTTCCATCATGGTCACGCAAGTACACTTGCACGCCGCCTAGTGGTCGCACAGGTGACTTGTGCGCCCTCTTTGAAAATCGCCCAGGGACTTCTCCAGCCTCTAAATACCCCCGGAGGGCCCCCATTTGGGGAGGAATTTTTTCCAGAATTCAGATATAGTGCTCTGAACGCCCAAGTATTTTCTTCAAGTCATCCAAACATTTCTAAGGTAATTATTTACCTAGAATGGATGGTCTAAGCAAGAGGAATAAGGTCTAAGTGTTATAATTCACTAACACTTGCATGCCTAAATGTTTTACCCATAAGGGAAATGGACACACTTGCGCGCCTCCATACCTACTCATGGAAACTTGGGCGCCACTCTTCTGGAAGTACCTCGGGATAATTCTAAAGGCTTTGGTCAAGGATCGCCCAAGTATTACCCTAAGGGATAAAAAACGTGCAAGTACCCATGTGTTGAACAGGTATACCTACGCGCCTAGGACTCATGTGCCCACGCAGTACATGTGTGCCTGCCAGGACTTACACACCCTTCTATTTTTGGGTGCCCTTCCTACCCATTTAACCCCTTTTATGCAATTCCACCTCTCCTATTCAAGATTCAATCTTCAAGACACTATTCATAGCCATTTATGGAATCTTTTCTTGATTGACTTGCTTATCCTAAAGGGATTCCGTGAAACATCTCTCAAAACCTAGTGATTTACACATCTTTTTGTCACTAAAATTAGAGATTTCATTCATTAAACCTCATCCATTAAGATGAGAGAACGCTATATATGGGCATCCTCCTTAAGAGTAAGCCCCAAGTCCTCATTAATTTGGGACTCCTTTTCAAGAGTAAGCCCCAGTTTCAAATCCTCAAATATGGGCATCCTCCTCAGGAGTAAGCCCCAACCATAATTTCTTTAACCTGGTCTCCCTTTTTATGAATAAGCCCCGGTCTTAAATTTCCCAAATATAGGCATCCTCCTCAAGAGTAAGCCCCAACCATTGTTCTCTTAACCTGGGATTCCTTTTCAATAATAAACCCCAGTATTAAAGTTCCCAAATATAGGCATCCTCTTCAAGAGTAAGCCCCAACCATGGTTTTCTTAACCTTGGCTTCCTTTTCAGGAATAGACCCCAGTTTTAAATCTACAAATATGGGCATCCTCTTTAGAAGTAAGCCCCAAGTCTCTTAATTTTTCAAGTCCCTTATCCTGGGCCTTCGTCTCAGGAGTGAGACCCTACCTTAATCTTTCTTAACCAATCTCAATTTCCTTTTGATCTGGGCTTCCTTCCTAGGAGTAAAACCCAATCATAAGTCCCCTCAAAACATGGGAATCTTCCTTAGGAGTAAGAACCAAGATTAGAGTATCCAAATCTCCATTGGGCAAATATACCTTTATAAACCCTGTTCCTAGATTTCTTCTCTGATGTAAATCTTAATCCTCATCGATTTGGGCAGTCATACACACATAAGCCCCACATCATTGCATCATTCGTGGCACAATTGTCTGGTTTCACCAATACCTCTTGTTTCTCACACCAAGAATGACTCACGTGAGCTTAGAGTGTAAAAGTAATCGTGAAATCTTTCTATGAGCCATCAATCATGCATAAACATCATACTCCCTTACTTGAACTACATGGGTTATGATTCCTTTTCCAAAACAAAAGATACGTAGGTAGCCCATCTGTGGGTACGATCCTAACTTTGAAATAATCCATGTCCTTATGAATGAAAATAAACTTCAAGTGCCCCACTGAGTGGCTTTAAAACTAGTAGGGTCATCATAATTACCAAGAGACTTTTATGTATCAAAGGATACCATTTTATAAGAAACTCTAACAAATACAGATGATTCTCTATCGATGAAGAACCTCGAATACATATAAAAGATTCTCTAAATTTCCTAAATATCTAACAATTATTGTCAGATCTAATGGAAATCTCATTTCATACTTGGTAATGTAATACAAATTCATGAACATAGCTTAAATATATAAATAGAGTCCCAAAGTAGACAATAATTCAACTAAAAATGGTGAGATGAGTCCGACCTCCCATCCTATCGACCCATGAAAAATCCTAAGCCTCATCAGTCCACAACTAATGAGCACCTACCTTTGGAAAGTATGTTCAAATGGATATGGAATCATTGGATGTTTATGGTTCTACGAACAAACCCGTTAGAAACCACTTGGAATGTTTGAATCTTAAATCAATGAGATCATCCCCAATTCTAGAGGGAAACAAAAAATTGTGAACCCAAGGTGAATCCTTAACCAAGTTAAAATGATAGTTTACCTACTTATTAGGCCCTTATTTAAACTCAATAAGAGTTCCGTCAAAGCAATCAATAACAAATTTTCTCATCAAAATGATGTAGTGGTCGGACTTATCTTGATTATGTCTTTTATATCAAACAGGCACTCTTTTCCAAGATCTTTTGAATTTCCAAAAATGGCTTCTCTTAAGTTCACATCTGTGAATACGTCTGCTGTGAATACTTTTGCCGCGAATGCCACTGCTGCTACTCCTGCTGGATCATCGTCTGCTCTGAGGACGACATCACCTACTCAGAGTCTTCAACGCTGGGTATCAAACACGCTGGTTAAGGAGTACCATCAACATAGTACCATTCCAACTCTGGAGGCTGCCCGACAAGCCCTCCATGTGAACAACTCACACCAGTCATCCGGACAACAACGACCAGTTATTAAGAAGTAGTTGGTTCCAACCACCATCTCTAACAATTTCGGGTCGTTATCCCTGGAAGGCAATCACCATTCCCTCCCATATTATGGAGAGGTGAATGAGTAGGAACCTAAAGGCATTAATTCAAATAGATAGGAGTCCTTACCAAGGGCTCCCATAAACAATTGCTGTCAGACTCGTGCGGCAGTGGGCCCTTAACATGAATAGGGTATCGTTTCCAGGCATTCGGCTCAGGTTCCTCGAATTGGAGCAGGAAAGACGAACCGCCAGAGGAGAAATCCAATCAATAGTGAGCAGGTTCTTATCTCTTCCATCTCCAGAGAAGTCCTCCAACCTAACATGGTGGAAAGAAACGAGCGTGCAGATACACCCATCCATTTTAATCCCACTATCCAGCAGAGTCGTCTAATAGCAGCATGCCAATCACGCCAAGAAATTCTGGAGAAGTATTATAGGCAGGAACATACACCTGTTTATACGTCATCAACTAGTCATCAGATTCTTCTGACTACATATGATGGAGCCTGCCTACCCAATGTGTTGACCATTGGTAAACAGGCACATACACCTGCTTACACTCATCAATCCAGCCACTAGCCTCGTCTGTCAGTTTTGAAGGAAGGTCGTCAACCATATTCAGTGGAGTAAAGTCAGCAGGCACATACACCTGCTAGTATTGATCAAGCCTACCAACTGTATCGTTTGGTAGCATTATGAGAGTTCAGTCAAAAAGCTCCAGCGACAAACAGGAGGCAGACTCAATTCTCTTCCCCCACACTTGAGTACTATCAGGATTCACTAATAGGAAAAGGAGGATAGGAGAAGGAAAACACACCTACTCCAAGCACGGAATAGAGGTATATCCCCATTTAGGCAGTTGAAGTCACCAAGCACATTTTTTCAGTTGTGAAAGAGTAGAAGCAAATTTCAGCTCATATTCTGGATGCCTGCCAGGATATTATAACAGCTTCAATAGCATCATAGGGAATGAAATGAAAATCTATCCCTACCAATGGAGTGACACATCAGCAGTTCACTCCGGAGTAGATATACACCTCTGTTCTAGTCCAAAAGGGATGTGGGGCGTACTCCCCCATATAATATAGACAACCAAGTCAAGCACATACACCTGATTTTAGTGGAGGTCGTCAGCCTAACATGTCCATCTCTCTTGATTAGGCACATACACCAGCTCAGAGTAGCCACTTTTGTCAACAAGTGGTTTCCATGGTGAGTAAGAAGGCATCTAAGAAGAAGACCCGCCCAGCACAGTCCAAAAATCAAGAGCCAATATGTAACAAGGCCTTGCTCGATGTTGGAGTTCATGAAGTCTTCAGACAATTACCTGTTGGAATCCAAGATTATACTCCCTCATTTCACAATAGTGGGAAAATTAATTCCAAAGGTCCTCAACAGACACTTTCTCATGAATGATTTCTTCATGATAGTTCAGTCGTTCTTGAAGTTTCATCTTCAGATGAGAGCAACAATAACCCTCTTTGTGGCCAAAAGACCAAAGATAAAGAGATCTCATATTTTGTTGTAACCCACCATGGAGGTCCTCCCCATGATGATGAATTTAGCTGCGAAAGTCCTCTCTGCAGTAATGAAGCACATTGCCCAGAAAATGGTCTAGTGGACAATGTAGTGTCGAGAAAGCCCTCTTATCTGGAGGCACATTCAAATGAGAAACCAATCATGTATGATGCTTCATCGCTAGTAGTTGAAATTCTTTATCTATCAAAAGATAACCCAGGGTGTAGGTTATTCTCCGAACCACCCCAGAGTCATGCATCTTCAAGTTTAATCAGTGATCTCTCTACCAATCTTGTTGAATCCGATGAAGCAACAAGGAAGAACCAGATCTGGTCAAATCAGGTAGAATAAACTTCATTGAATGATAAATAGGAAGTTCTGAATATGAGGAAACAACTGGTGAATGGTGAAGTGCTAGTCATGATTTGGCCTTTGGCTGACTCTCAGTATGACATTCCAGAGATGCTGACGGAAGATGGGATTGATGACATTCATCTCAACATATGGAAAAATCTTTGTCAGTTGAAAAAGAAAGTATTATATTATGATGAAAATGAAAATAATTTTAAGATAATAGAAGGGTTAAAACATTAAATTGACTTGGCATCTCTATCAGTCTCTCGATATCCGAAGGCTGAAAAGTAATAGAGAGCCCTTCAACATTCATGCCTTGGTGCACTAAGAAGGTTGCACCAGTTAATTTCCAATTCCCCATATGGTATTCATATCAGGGGATGTGGTGTTCATGGAGCACTACATTTCACTATACTCTCAAATCAACAAAGCCCACCAAAGGTGGATTCATGAAATGTTATCTCCCAGAATTGGCCACACTTGGCTGGTTTTGTGCGAAATAAAAGGCTTGCTCAAGAACATGCCTCAACTAGTTCTTCTCAAAGTCAAGAATATAGAGTACAAGTTGTTGAATTACTCCTGCATCAAGAAAATGAGAATATCGAACAGGCCTCTCGTATGGAGCAAGCACATCATAAAGTGACAGAAGTGTCCAAAATCATCCAACGGTCTTTTGATCCGGACGATAAAAGTGGATGTCGATTGATGCATCTGGCTAATTTCCAAACTAAAGTCTTCAAAATCAGGATATCTTTTAAGAAAGTCTCAGAATTATCTTTTCAAGAGCCACCCCAGCTTTCCAGACTGGGGACTCTTTTAACCCAACCCTTAGAATCAACAAATAGGATTCGAGGAGTTGATCGAGAACAGCAGGAACTGCCCCAGTCCACTAGAATGGGGACTTTTTCAAATTATCAATCCCCTCCTTAGTGAAAGTTGTTCTTATCTCGATTGGGGAAGAAGACACAAGAGGAACGATGAACCAAATTATCAAGAGATTCTCTCCAAATTATGGTTCTCCAAGAAATTCCCGAGGGATCAAATCAACAAAAGGCAATGTCTCGTCAAGGGCCTGGTAGAAGCTAATATCATAGAAATGCTGATAAAAGAGATGTGATGAATTATGCAACAATTAATGTCATTAATGGCATTGTTTCTAATCCTCCAGAATATGAGGCTCACTCATGGGACTCAGATGAAGAGGTTCGTGCTCAACAATTTTTACACACATATACAAATGAAGAAGGTGTGTGTACACGAAATCAACGGTTTACCCAGAATCTTGGTGTTACATCAAATAACCCACTTCCCCCACTCCTAAAGGGATCAAACAAGGGGAAAGGAAATAATCAGGTTACATACCCTTCCTTAAGAGAAGTCCAATTTCTCTCACTAGTGAAATGGTTTGCACAATAGGGGGAAGAAATAAAGGAATTGAGAAGGATGAATGCAGAACTACTTCAGGGTAGTCTTCCTCCTAAACAAGATGTAGTCGGTCATCCAAGGGAATTTGTTGTGGATACTGAGATGGATCAAGAATATCATCCTCTCTATATACACCCTCACAGGTCTAATCTTATGGGTCTAGTGTAACAATAGTTGGTGGTGCTACCATTAGTTGTAGCACCAGCCACTATACCTGTCCAGACTCCAATTATTGCACCTGCCCAGGTCCTAGCTCAACCAAATGTTTCTAAAAAGTTAATAACTACTATTGTGTCATTAACAGCTCGGTTGGAAGCTATGGAGGGATAGCGTGCTTTGTTTCAACTAGAAAATAATGCTTACCCTGAATTGGTAGATTCAATTTCTCACCCATCATGTTTTGGGAACCCTGTATTCCCTATTTTCAATGGATCAAGCAATCCTAAAAAAGCATTTGACGCATTATGTATCATGTTTTGATCCTATGATGGGAACTTCGGAGAACAAAGAAGTAGTGAAACTCATATGATTTGTGAAAACCTTGTAAGTACCAGCCATTTTTTGGTATACAAACTTGAAATCCCGGTCAATTACCGGATGGGATGATCTCCGTCAACAATTCCTTCTTCGGTTCAGCTCAACTTTTCCAAAGACAATAGTTTTTAATCTTACAAACTGTAAGTAAAGGGATAATGAAACAGTCTCCGATTACATTGCTCGCTGGAAGGGATTAACATATTCCCTAAGCTTAGAACTCCCTCAAGAGGAACTGTTTCCAATCTGTGTGGAAAATCTGTGTGACGAATTATGCACGTTGTTGATCCCTGTGAAATACACAATAGGGTTTTGAGACCTTACTTTAATCGCTCAGCAGATTTAATATTCCCTTATAAAGACTAAGTATAAAGCTCGTGTAATTCCATTAGCTCTAGGAAGGAGAATGGCTAAAGCAGATACTGCTACCGTATGTTTAAACAAGCACCCGTACCTACTTCTACCTCAAAACCTTCATCTTCTCGAAGGGCTCCACCTCCTGAGCGTCAACAACAGAGGATGTTTCGTCAAGATGATCAAAGAGATCAAAGATGGAAACAGTTTGATGAGTTGAAGAGTAAATTTTATTCTTTCCGAAATGAACATGTTCCTGGTTACTTCCTTTCGGCCGTGGAGAATAATTTGGTTTAGTTTCCAAGGCCCAAGAGGCCAAACAAGGAAGAAGATGAAGATCGTCCCTATTATTTCCCATTTCATCAGATGTTGGGGCATCCCATCCAAGAGTGTTTTGTCTTCAAAGACCTCCTACAAAAGATGGTCGACTCAGGAGAAGACAAACTAAAAGGCTCTTCATCCCAGGTAGCATGTGTTACTGCTACAGTTCCAGAGGAGGAAGGCGGATGGCAAGAATTAAACAGAAAAAATGCACTAAATTATGATGATTGGATGGTCAGAAAGACGATCAACCAAACTCATGCTATTTTGCAAACACAATTGAAGAAACCAATTTTTCCTTCTGCCATGAATGCCGCTGCAAAACCCTCTTAATTAAAGAGAAAATCCTCAGAGAAATGGCATAACTCCAAGAAAAATGAACAATTAGAAAAAGATGAGTATGTGTCAAAGCCTAAGTTGTCTTTGACTCTTGCAGATTTCATGCCATATACTTCAAAGCAATGGGAACCATCCCACCAAACGGCACAACCTAAATTGTCTATTCAGGCAGAGTCTTCATCGGATGAAGAGATAATATTATGTTCTATTAACATGATTCACTTAACAGATCCTTATGCCAGTCGTGGTTTCAATTTCAATGAGCATGAATTCCCTGTATCAAACAGAGGAATTAGAGGTAATTCCAAGGGTCTGGGATATAGAGGAAGACATGGATATCCCAGAAGCCACTATTCCAATTTTACCCCTGCTAAAACTATGTATGTTACAGAAACTCCTTGTAGAGCCCTTTAGTGAGCTCAACAAGAACATGCAAGTTCTTCCACAGATAGCAAGTTCAGTCCGGGCTCAGTTATTCTGGAGGATTGGTTGGGGGTTCCATCTTCATCCTCTCAAAAAGTAAATATACCTAATTGGTATGATCTTCCAAGGCCAAAAATATTGCCAACTCTTATCCCGATAAAAGATGCATCAACTTCCTGAGCATCAATTTCCAAGGCACCTGCTAAACTACATGTTCCTGTTTGGAAACGAAGACCTCTAGATCAAAAGAATGATGTGTTGAAACACCTGGCCCAGGTACCGGCCAAGTTATCAATTCTGGATGCTTTGAATCTATCAAAAGACCTTCGAGAGGCACTCATCGAGGCTTTGTCAAGTCCTCATGAGTTTGAAACTGAAATTGTTGCAGCTGAAATCTATCACGTAGAGAATAATCCTGTGGAATTCCATGCAGTGACATCTTTCATAGATGAAGAAGAAGATGATGTCATGCATGGACATATTATACCTTTGTACTTATCTGGAAAGTTCAATGGCGTAGACATCCTAAAATATTTCATTGGTATTGGTTCAAGAGTCAACCTCATGCCCATTCGTACACTTCATCGATTGGGCCTCACAGGATCTGATTTATCTCTTTCTACTATGATGTTACAAGGATATGATAAAAATGAACAAGAACCACTGGGCAAAGTTACACTCAGAACTCAGTTTGGAGATCTTGTATCCAATTAAAATTTCATGGTATTTGATAAAGACTCATCCTTTAACATCTTGCTTGCAAGACCCTTGCTACATCAACATGCAACTATCCCTTCATCATACCATCAATGTCTCAAGTATTGTTTTGATGGTCAAGTTGGGACATTGTATGGTGATAAGGCCTCGTTCAAGACATGTGAGTCTAAATACATTGAGGTGGAATTCTATCACATGAAGGGAAATGAGAAATCCACAACAAGGGAGATTACCAATGTTAATGCTCTATATGGTTTGGAGAAGATTCCAGTAAATCATTTTACACTTGTGAGTACAGATTATGTGTTGCCTACTAGTCAAATTGACATGATAGACTCAAATCCAAATACTCTTATGGAAACTTCAATAATGTCAATCACAGAAATTAAGCCAGACAGCATGGGAGAAATTGGTGATTCACCGAGCAATGATGAAAGCTCAAATGGGGATGTCTTCATTTCATCTGCTGAAATCAAGAAAGTCTATACGTCGCAACCAGGCCAGAATAAGTTATAGAAATGTTAGAGGTGAACGATGATGTCGATTCTCAATCCATTATCTCCTCCTTAATACCCAAGAAAGACCCTTCGTCATCAATCAGGTCGGAAATGGAAGCTTCTTCTTCAAGATGTTCAAATTTTAACATCTCTTCCGATCATGAAAATTATACTTCATCATCTACTATGCAAGTAGAAATGGATGAAATAAAACATGTTAAAGAAGAATAAGATGATCTCATAGATGCTCCTCCAGCATTTGAAGAGGGTATCTGTACCACCGTGGATGAACTCATAGAAATAAATATGGGTACAAAAGAAGATCCACTCCCCACTTTAGTCAGTGAAACCATGAATCTTAATGAAAAAAAGATGTATATTTCCTTTTTAAATCAAAATCGAGACATATTTTCTTGGAACTATACAGGGATTCCCGAGCTTGATCCTGATGTTGCTACTCATCATTTGGGTTTACCAGAAGAACATCAAGGATTTAAGAAAGCCGCGAGAATAACACACCCAACTTATGCTTCCAAAATTGAAGCTGAAGTGGATAAGCTTATCAAAGATAACATCATCAAATATGTTCAATATCCCAAGTGGTTGGCCAATATTGTCCTTTTGAAGAAGAAGAATGGAAAATTAGAGTTTTCATCGATTTCAGAGATCTCAATCGGCATTGTCCTAAGGATGATTTTCTAGTTCCAATTACAGAACTTTTAGTCAATGCAACGACTGGATATGAAGAACTTTCCATCATGGATGGATATTCTGGATATAATAAAATCTGAATGGCTCCATAAGATGAGGAATTCACAGCCTTATGTCCCCCTTATGGTGTTTTTTTCAATTGGGTAATGCCCTTTGGCTTAAAGAATACATGCGCAACATATCAGTGTGAGATGCATCATATCTTTAAGCCCTTTTTAGGGAAGTTTGTTGAATGATATGTGGATGATTTTGTGGTCAAATACAAACAACGTTCTAATCACTTTTCTGATTTGTAATTAATATTCCGCAAGCTTCGACATCATAATTTGAAGATGAACCCCTTAAAATGTGCTTTTGGGGTAACCTCAGAAAAATTTCTCGGCTTTGTTGTACGCCATTGCAGTATCGAAGTCAATCCTAAGAAGACAAAGTCAATCCTTGGTATGTCACCTCCTTGAAATTTTAAAGAATTTAGAGGAATTCAAGGACACTTTTCCTACATTCGGCATTTCATCCCCAATTTGGCAGGCAAAAGTTTACCCTTCACCAAATTAATGAAGAAGGGAGTCACTTACCAGTAGACTAAATAATTTCAAGAATCATTCGATATTCTCAAGAAATACCTCTTAAGTCCACCGGAACATATGCTACCTTTTGAAGTAAGACCACATATCCTCTACGTGACAGCCTTAGAGCGATCATTGGGTGCCTTTCTTGCTCAGAAGAATGATGCTGGGAATGAAAATAGCATCTACTATCTTAGTCGGACTATGCTTGAAGCAGAAACCCGGTATTCAATTATTGAGAAGTTCAACCTGGCATTAATCATTGCAGTTCAGAAATTGAGACACTACTTGCAACATCATGAGGTCCATTTGGTATCTCGCAATAACCTTATCAAATTCATCCTTAGTTGTCCAATGCCTATAGGATGTCTAGCAAGGTGGGCAGTTATTTTGCAGTAATTCGACATTCAGTATGTGTCTCAAAAGGAAATAAAAGGCCAAATTCTGGCTGATTTCCTTGATGAACATCCTTTATTTAATGATACATCTTTAGATATTGAACTCCCTGATGAGGAAGTCTTCTCCATTTAAGATAGTCCCCATATATGGTAAATGTATTTTGATGGTGCTTCCAGAAGTCCAATAGGTTAGAAAATGGAAGATACTAAATTCAACAAGGTTGGATTAGGAGTTATTCTTATTTCCCCAGAAAAGTCAGTGTTACCTTATTCCTTCTTATGGTGGGAAGGTGGTACCAAAAATGAATCAGAATACCATCCTCTCATTGCAGGCTTGGAGTTGGTGCTTCCAGCATAACTGAATCACTTAAGGGTGAAAGGTGATTCATACCTAGTAATAAAACAAGTCAATGGGGATTATGCAACCAGAAAAGAAGAATTTATCCATTTGTATGATTACATCAGAGAGTTAATGGAGGAATTTCCTACGGAACCAACATTTTGTTATGTCTTGCGATCACAAAATGCTCAAGCTGATGCACTGGCTAATATAGCCACAGCTCTGGCATATCCAAATCAGGAAAAATCTACCATCATTATTGCCCATCTTCGTACAATTTTACCTTATGTTCGAACTAGAACAGAGGAGATCAATGAAATTAGTACCATTCTAGAACCGTATGTTCATATTATAGGATGTATGACACCTATCAGGGAATACCTTCAAAATGGAACACTTCCACCTGATAGAGTCGGGAAAGAACAAATCCAGCGATGTGTGGTCAATTTTACTCTTTATGATATCCCAGATCACCTAGAGAAAATTCTCTACAAGCGTGGTTTCGATGGATTTCTCTTCAGATGCATTGATAGTGAAGGGACAATGTTTGTCATGAAAGAAGTACATGCAGATGTCTGTGGTACCCACCAATCTGGACATAGACTGTCTGATCAGATTCGAAGGCTTGGATACTTTTGGCCTTTAATGATACAAGATTGTTTTGATTTCACAAATAAGTGTCATTCATGCCAATAACATGCCAATTTAATTCATCAACCTCCAAAGTTTCTTCATATAGCTAAATACTCATGGCCATTCTCCACATGGGGAATGGATGTGGTTGGACCTTACCCTTCAGCTACGGCCAATCAGTTTAAATATATTCTTACTGATACTGACTTTTTTTCCAAATGGGTCGAGGAAATACCTCTCAAAAAAGTTAGTTCTAAAAGAATTGTTAGCTTCATCAAGTCTAACATCATTACCATATTTGGTGCCCCTCATACCATATTGATGGAAAATGGAACCAAATCTTATTCATCTGAGATGAAGAAGTTGTATCAAGAATTCAACATTAAATCAAAACATCCATCTTAGTATCATGCAGTGGACAATGGCCAGATAAAAACCATCAACGGGACTCTTTCAAACATACTGAAAAAGATTGTGGATAAAGATAAGAAGTCATGGACTGATAAACTCTTTCATGCTTTATGGGCGTATCAGACTACCACCCGTACTGCAATGCGGTCAACTCCATATTCATTGGTATATGGAACGGAAGTAGTCTTGCCTATTGAAGTTCAACTACCCTCACTCAGAGTAGCCATTTGTGATCAATCATCTACAGATGAACAATCTGAAAAGCGATTGAATGAATTGGAACGGTTATATGAGAAAGGATTGTGCACCTTGCACCACTTGGAAGTTTATCAGAATTGAATAGCATGATCTTTCAACAAAAAATTTCATCTTCATTCATTCATTCAGGGAGAAATGGTACTGGTTCTCAGAACTCCAATGATACTAGGAAAGAAACCTCCAATGCTTGAGCCAAAATGGGAAGGACCTTATTCAATACATAAGGTCTAATTCAATAGAACTTATTAATTAATCTCAATGGATGGAGAACTCATCACTACTCCATCCAATGCCAGATTTCTGAAGAAGTATTTTGTATAAACACAAAATACATTGTTATGGTCGATAAATATGACCTTAAACTATTTGTATTACATTCTTCCCACATGACGTTAAATTGTGACGTCCTAACTACATGACGCTAAATTTTATACAAGTCTCTTATGTACATCAAGATGTTAAATTGAACCATCCAGAGTCCATGCATATGACTTTAAACTATTTATATTTCTTTCGTCCCGCACGATGTTAAACTGTAACGTCCTAGCTACATGACGCTAAACAGTAAAGAAGTCCCTTATGTCCAGATAGATGTTAAACTGCATAACCAAAGGTCCATATATATGACCTTAAAATAGTTGTATTACTTTCGACCCACATGATTTTAAACTGTGACGTCCTAACTACATGATGTTAAACTGTGCAGATGTCCCGTATGTCCAGAACGACGTTAAACTGCACCATCCATGGTCCATACATATGACCTTAAACTGTTTGTATTAATTTCATCCCACATGACCTTAAACTGTGTCCCCTTCATCAACTTTTATATATGACGTCAAACTATATAGTAATGGTCCTTAATACGCCCCACGGTGATGTCCTCTTTTGTCCTTACTACATGACATTAAAATGCACAGTCCCTATTTTTTCCAACATGGCATTACACTATATTGTCCATATTGTCCTAACTAAATGACGCTAAACTATATAGAAAGTCCTTTAAAACATCCTATATGAAATTAAACTATACTTTTTCCCTGTTACCTAACATTAAACTATGCAGCACCAATAGTCTTAACTGCCAGACTATAAACTGCATAGTCCCTTTAATACATCCTACATGACATTAAACTGTTCATCCTTAAGGTTATTGATACCTCTTGTTTCTCACACCAAGTATGACTCACGTGACCTTAGAGAAAACTTCAACCATAACACTCTCTCTGGGCTACTAACCATGTGTATGTCCCAACAATATTTTTTAGGTCGTTGTCCCCAAGAACAACTTGATCACTAATTCATTCTTTAATTGAACTATTCAGACTTTGATCCTTGCCATCTAGGCTGGGTACGAAGGAAACCTCTTGAGGTTCAAGCCCAAAACCAATATCTTCACATCAGATCACCTCCATCTCGTACGATGTTGATTTGTGAAACCACCCCCAGAATCAATATCATTACATTGGTTCAACTTCGTCCTTTCTATATGACGTTAAACTGTACAACATTTTTTTGTCCAGTGTGATAATAAACTATAACATTCTTTGATACCCTCACATGAGAGGGAATAATTATTTACATTGATTTTCTATCATGTTTTATTCCAAAACTACGTGCATACATGACAATGCCCGAATTTTTTATTTTGGGTCAACCCATAATTGCACTAAAGCCCCCTTTCACCCTTCACATGTACGAACCAAATCTGTACAGAGGGTATTTCTAGAAATACGTGGGATTGATTCCCATCCTTATGGGATATGTAGGAACATTTGAGTGTCCCTCGTATCCAGCCCCATGTCTTTTGGGCCTGACCCCAAATTTCACTTTCAGTCCCTTGGCTAAAAAAAATCCCCATGAAGACATACATTGTGTATTTCTTATAATGGTCTGAGCTCTATGACCCTAAACTAAGATTTCAAATCCTTTCATCCAACGTGGTGTTAAACTGTATTTCAAGAACTACGTATGGCTTAATTTTCATCCTTATGGGATACGTAGTGGAGTCTAACATTTCAAATCAAGACCCAGCCACAACAAGATTATGGTTAGCGTTGATCTATGTGTATTTACATACATTGTGAAATACCCATCTTTGTGTGTCATAATCACAACCTTAAATATGTTCAGATCTTCATAACACTTTTCTTGAATTCTATTCCCAAAAATGTTAAATTTCTGAGAGTTCTTTTGCCTAACTATGCAGCATGTACCTTTAGGTGGCCTTGCATAAATAGTCAACATAACAGACCTGTCAGCCAAAAGATGCTATTATTTAACTATGCAGCTAATGCTCTTAGATGGCCCTGCATAATTCAACCCTCTAACGGGTTTGTTAAATAATGGTAACTTCATTATTTGGACTAAAACCTCTTTTTTCCCTTAGTTATCTTAACAACGATATGTAGGGATCCGCAAAAATAGCCATTCTTTAAATATTTGTATCATACTCTTTTTCATGATCTTAAAATATTCAATTATATGGTTTATATTTTCCCTTCCCTACGTTTGGGTCAGACCTTCATTGGATTGATAATCATCCCGTTCTTAAACAATCCTATTTGGAAATATCTTCTCCATATTCAAGTACCTTGTTCCATACAACAAACTCTATACTTTGGAAAATTTGAATCTTCATAAGCTTTCACTAGATTTTTAGCAGTAGAAAAGTAACTTTCTGAGAGTTCTTTTTCCTGAAAACGTAGCACGTGCCCTTAGGAGGCCTTTCATAAACAAGTCTACATAAAGGACCTGTTAGCTAAAAGATGCTATTATTTGACTATGCAGCCAATGCCCTTAGGTGGCCCTGCATAATTCAACCGCCTAACGGGTTTGTTAAATAATGGTAAATTCATTCTTAGAAAATAATTCTTCTAATAACTCTTAGTCATTTTTCATATCATTCCTCATATTCAAGATTTCTTAAGTTATAGTTTAAATATTTTCACTCATACTTGGGTGTGGTAATATGTTTCCAAATGAATTATTAAGTAATTGAGTCAATTATAATTCATTCGGTCAAAGCTGTTTCGATCTTAATCATTTAGCCTTTTTATGTCTGATATGCACAACTTTAAACTGCCAGATTTCTTGTTTCTTCTCACCTCAGAGTCAAATCCCCTTTTCTCTCCGGATCCAAATCTAAGGGGGGACTTTTTTTGATTCTCATTTTTCTTCACAGAGTCTAAACGAAATGAAAATGGAAAATACCTCAAAAAAAGAAGATTAATCCTTTGAATAAACATAAAAAATAGAGAAAGGTATGAACAAGGAGAAAATTTCCCATAGGTTGTGAAAGTTGCAGGATGGTCATGAAAGTACACCTGCGCGCCGCCTAATGGTCGTGCAGGTGACTTGCTCGCCCTCTTTGAAAATCGCCCAGGGTCTTCTCTAGCCAATAAATACCCCCGGTGGGCCCCCCATTTAGGGAGGAATGTTTTCCAGAATTCAGATACAGAGCTTTGAACACCCATGTCTTTTCTTCAACTCTTCTGAACATTTCTAAGGTAATTCTTTACCTAGAATGGAAGGTCTAAACAAGAGGAATAAGGTCTAAGTTTTAGAATTCACTAACACTTGCGCGCCTAAGTGTTTTACCCTTAAGGTAAATGGACACACTTGCACGCCTCATTACCTACTCATTGAGACTTGCATGCCACTCTTCTGGATGTACCTCGGGATAAATCTAAAGGATTTGGTCAAGGATCGCCCAAGTATTACCCTAACGGATGAAAATCGCGCAAGTACCCATGTGCCACACAGGTATACCTGCGCGAACAGGACTTTCACACCCACACAGTACCTGTGCACCTACCAGGACTTGTGCGGCCTTCTATTTTTGGGTGCGCTTCCTACCCATTTAACCCCTTTTATGCCATTCCACCTCTCCATTTCAAGATTTAGTCTTCAAAACACTTTTTAAAGCCATTTATGGCATGTTTTCTTGATTTAATTCTTTATCCGAAAGGAATTCACTGAAACATCTCTCAAAACCTAGTGATTTACACATCATTATGTCACTAATATTAGATATTTCACTCATTCAACCTGATTCTTTAAGCTGAGAGAACCCTATATATGGGAATACTCTTTAGGAGTAATACCCATGTCCTCATTAATCTGGGCCTCCTTTTCAGGAGTAAGCCCCAGTCATAATTTCCATTAAACTGGGCCTCCTTTTTATGAGTAAGACCGAGTTTTGAATCCTCAAATATGGGAATCCTCCTCAAGAGTATCCCCAACCATAATTTCTTTAACCTGGGATCCCTTTTCAGGAATAAGCCCCAATCTTCAAGTTCCCAAATATAGGCATCCTCTTCAGGGGTAATCCCCAACCATGGTTCTCTTAACCTGGGCTTCCTTTTCAAGAATAAACCCCAGTCTTAAAGTTTCAAAATATAGGCATCCTCCTCATGAGTAAGCCCCAACCATGGTTCTCTTAACCTGGGCTTCCTTTTCTGGAATAAACCCCAGTTTCAAATCTACAAATATGGGAATCCTCCTTTGGAGTAAGCCCCAAGTCCCTTTATTTGTCAAGTCCCTTAACCTGGGCCTTCTTCTCAGGAGTAAGCCCCAGCCTTAATCTCTCTTAACCAGTCTTAATTTCCTTTTGATCTGGGCTTCCTTCTTAAGAGTAAAACCCAATCATAAGTCCCATCCTAACTTGGGAATCATCCTTAGGATTAATCCCCAAGATTAGAGTATCCAATTATCCATGAAGAACATATACATTTTTGGACCCTGTTCCTAGATTTCTTCTCTGAAGTAAATCTTAATCCTCATCTATTTGGGAGTCATACACACATAAGCCCCACATCATTGCATCTTTTGTGGCACAATTGTTCGGTTTCACCAATACATCTTGTTTCTCATACCAAGAATGATTCACATGAGATTAGAGTGTAAATGTAATCATAACGTCTTTATTTGAGCCATAAATCCTTCATAAACATCATACTCCCTTACTCGAACTACATGGGTTCTGATTCCTTGTCCAATACAAAGGATACGTAGGTAGCCCATCTCTGGGTAAAATCCCAACATTGAAATAATCCATATCCTTCTGAATGACAATAAACTTCATGTTCCCCACTGAGTGGCTTTAAAACCAGTATGGTCATCATAATGACCAAGAGACTTTTATGTATCAAAGGATACCATTGACTAAGAATCTCTAACAAATACAGATGATTCTCAATCGATGAAGAACATCGAATACATATAAAAGATTCTCTAAATTTCCTACATATCAATCATTGATTGTCATATCTAAAGGAAAGCTCATTTTATTCTTGGTAATTTAATAAGGATTCATGAACATAACTTAAATCTATAAAGAGAGTCAAGGAGTAGACAATAATTCCCCTCAAAAAGGTGTGATGAGTCCGACCTCCCATCCACTCGACCAATGGAAATTCTTAAACCTCATCAGTCTATAACTGATGAGCGCCAACCTTTGGAAAGTAGGTTCAAATGGATATGGAATCATTGGATGTTTCCGGTTCTACAAACAAACAAATTATAAACCGCTTGTAATGTTTGAATCTTAAATCAATGAGATCATCCCCAATTCCAGAGGGAAACAAATACTCGATCAGGCCATGTAGGGAAACTAGGACATCAGATGGGGGAGCTCACCACACAATTGAGATGGGTTATTATAGATGATGGGGGAAAATGATATTCAATATTACCTTTTGTTGTGTACTAGTTTTAGGTTGTTTTTCTAGTGGACTTATCAGGGTTACCACCCGAGAGAGATGTTTAGATTACGATCATATTGTCTCTGGAGTGGAGCCACTTTCCATTCCAAATTACCAAATGGCGCTAGGAGAGATCCAGTGACTGGAGGATCAGTTAGAGGAATTTGAGCGTAAGGGGTTTATATGTTCTAACCTTGGGGATCTCATGTGCTATTATCTAATAAATCTGACGAGTCACTAAGTCTATGTGTCGATTATAGGAAGATAATACTGATGATAGTTAAGAATGAATACCTAATCCTAGAATTCATTACATGTTTGATCAACTTCAATGTGCCTCAATGTTTTCCATGATTGATTTAGGATTACGATACAATCAGTTGAGGGTGAGAACTTTTAACATGCCCATGATGGCTTTATGAAGTAGGTATGGCTTGTATGAATTCCTGGTGATGGAATTTTGTTTTACCAATTAAAAAGATGTGTTCTTGACCTTAATGAACTAGATATTCCACCTATATTTGAATTAGATTTCAGTTGTTTTTGTTGATGAAATCTTGGTGTTCTCTAAAAGTCATGAAAATCATGAGAAATGTCTTGATAACATCTGTTGTACCATATGAGATCATAAATATTACACCAAGCTATTAAAATGGCAGTTTTGGATTGATGAGGTGGCATTTTGGGACATATCATATCTGAGTCAGGCATATTAGTGGACCCAGAAAAGGTGCAGGTTGTGGTGTCTAGGGAGAAACCCAAGAGTGTCTCTAATATTTAAATATATTTTTGGATGGTTATTACCAAAGTGTTTTTTCTCATTTGGAAGCACCACTCACTAGAATGACCATGAAGGTGGTTAATTTCGATTTGTCAAAGGCATCCAAAAATTCATTACATGAGCTAAAGAAGCGTTTTCCCACCACACAAATTTTGATCATACCCAGACTAGGTAAGAGGTACACGTTATTCTAAAATGTGTTTGGTGTTGGACTTAGAGAAATGTTGATGCAGGATGATCGTGTTATAGCTTATGGGTTGAGGCAGTTGTAGCCACAAGAATTATATTGTCATACTAATGACCTAGACCTATCTTTTGTGGTTCATGCCTTAAATTTTTGGATGAAATATTTTTTTGGAGAACCCATTACATTTTTTATCGACTATAAATGAATCAAAACATATTCTCTCAGTGGGATTCGAATGTTCAGTAGTGATGGAGGGTTTAGTACATGCAATTAATTGATATTGAATTGGTTTACAGTCTGGGAAAATGGAATAGTGTTGTTGATGCTCTGAGCTAGAAGACTAATAATCTAGTAGTTCAAGAATAAAGTTCAATGTGGTTGATTATGGACTTATATGTGGAGAAGAATTTGGTGATAAAAGAGGGGCACATTAAGATAACCCTTTCATCTATAGTAGTTTATTCCCAAATTTTGTGTCGAGTTAAAGAGATGCAGTTTGTTGATATAGTGTGTTTGGTTACGAATGAGTGTCATAAATGTTGAGAGTCACCTTCTAGTTGGAACATCAACACTAATGGAGTTTCTTAAATTCATGGTCGTGTTGTGTTTCCGGCAGATGAATTGGAAGAGTTTATGTGCATGTTCCATGCATCATTATAGGCAGTACATCTAGGCTAGACTAATATGTACAGTGACATGCGTAGGTGGTTTTTTTTGGCTGTGAATAAAGAAGGATGTGGAAAGTTTTTTGTCACGATGCCTTACCTGTCAGCAGGTGAAAGATGATCATCAGTTCCTAGGTGGGTGGTTCCATTCATTGCCTATTCCAAAGTAGAAGTGGAATATGTCATGATGGAAATCGTATGGGGGTCTTTCGGGGACACCTCAGAATAATGAATCCATTTGGGTGGTGGTTGATCATCTTACCATACTTTCCCATTTCATTCCAATTTAGGAGACATATATAGTCGACTAGTAAGAGGAGTTTAATGTTAGTAAAATAGTTCTATTGCATGGTGTGACGAAGAACCATATTTTCAAACCATGATCTATGTAACACCTCACACTTCTGGAAGGGACTACATAAGGAAATAGGTAACCAGGGGTTTCTGAGTACAACTTACCTACCCTAGAATGATGGGATTTTGGAGCATATGATTCATATATTAGCAGAGATATTGAGAGCATGGGTTACCGATTTCAAAGGATCATGGAAAAAGAAATTGTCTCTTGTGGAGTTTTCTTATAAAATCACTTTTCAGACTACAATCAGATGGATCCTTTTGAGGAACTTTATGTGAGACTGTGTAGATCACTATAGTTTTGGTTAGAGGCCAGTGATTCGAGCTGTTAGGGCAGAGTCTTGTGGAGTAGATGTCATAGAAGGTTCGTTTGATTCAATAGTGTATGGAAATTGCTCAGAGTTGGCCGAATTCATATGCATATCAGTGTTATAGACCACTTGAGTTCATAGTGGGTGATAGTGTGTTTATTTGGTTGTCACAATAGTTGGGTCACCGTCAAATTTAGAAACAGTGAAAGTGGGTGCCTAGATATAAGGGGATATTTGAGATTGTAGAGAGGATCAGACCAGAGGCTTACAGATTGTCTTATCCACACTGGTTTAGTTGGATGAATGATATTTTCCATGTTTCACAACATCGATAGTATAACACTGTCCCATCTTATGTGATATTTGATGAGGAAGTAGATCTTGAGGCTGATTCCTCCCATAAAGAGAACCTAGTTTGTATTGTTAATTATAGAAAGAACATTTTTAATGGTCTGTTTGTGAACATGGTTCATGTTCAATGACTACATGGAAATGTTCAGGATGAAAAAATGGTAGTTAGAATCTAATATGTGAATCCAGTGCCCAAAACTCATTTTATTATAAACTCAATGATTCTTAGAAATAACAGCATAGGGACGAGCCGTTATAAGGTGGGGAGGATGTAATATCTTTGATTTCTCCATAATGTATGTTTTACATAAATTTTAGTTTAGAACTTTTTTTATTAAATTAAGTAATTTTCAAAGTATTTAAGGAGGATTCGGATGTTCTAGGGGTTCAGGACACGAAAATGTGAAAAAATAATTTTTCTGGACTAACCATGCGGGTAAATCGTGCACCCTTAAATCCATTAAAAAATTACAAAATTGCCACTCTAGGATTTTATATCTCACTCTGGATTTCCTCCAACTCCATTGAAACCCTAGGAACAAACCAAAGGGACCACGTGCTCCCCAGGATCAATCTCCTCAGATTTTTGGCCGTTTGGAGGGTCGTTAGATGAGAATCGAAGATCCATATTAATATAATCTTCATCCTCTCTCTCTCTCTCTCTTTTGTGGTTTAGGTCTGGTATTTTGGGTGATCTCCATTCAATGCTCTCAAAAAATCATTTTTAGTGAGATCTAGTTTTATGATTCAATGGTGTGTCGTATTTGGATCTATGGCCTTGGTTAAGAGGGTGTTCACCAATGGATTCAAGGTAGGTGGTCTTCATACCATATCCCTTGGGTTTTGGGTAGATTTTTGCATGTAGTCCATTTATTCAAGCTCTGTCTTAAAGTGTTATTTGATACATTGACATGATGTTATGTAGGGATGTCTAAATGGTTAATTGAACCCCTCTTGATCCCCATGGTATGCAAAGAGGATGACTCGACCAAATTAGGGCCACCCGAGGGGTGTGCCGATATTCCCTAGACATAAAGCTAGCTACGTAAATGTATGTCGTTGAGTGTGAAAATACATCCTATGATGAATACATTAATCTGAATATATTATGTGCAATTGGTGTTTAATAAAACACTTAGGATGGGTAATTACCTAAGTGGTTGTTTTGTTATCATGGAAGAAGGGTTAAAATAATAAATGGAAAAATTCTATGGATTATAATTGTACTAGAATATGCATAGTGAGATAGGCATGGAAAATGGGAATGGGGATAAAAGGTTTGTGTAAATTGAATAATAAATTTTTTAATGAATTGTGGAAAAAGGAAATTTCCCATAAAGGTTTGTGTATTGAGATTTTTGTGATGTTGTAAATGAAGCTTTCTACGTTTTTTGTTATATGGTGTTTTGTGGTGGATGGTAAATATGAATGTGCACATGGATTGGTAGAGTGGAGTATTGACTTGAGGTTCTACATGCACAGGTCAAGTTGGATCGAGGTATTAACTCCTTCCAAGAATGCACTGTTTAGGGAAGGGGACAGTGGCCCATTCCCTTAATGTTCTCATTCCACCCAGACTGAGGCTTTGTGATGAGGATATTGAGAATTGTTGTCAAATGATTCCTAGAGAGTAAGGTCATGTTAAATTCTAACAACATGAAAATGATTATAATGACAAATCCAATAATCACATCAAAAGTGTGACATGATAAATAAAATTTATTAGTAATAGACATTGGTTAATTGGTAGGTTTACATAAAGGTACATAATCTAAAGATAGACTATTGAACTGTTTACCATAACTTTCCTTTATTTATCTATTTGGGGATTCTACTATTTTCATTCATTTGTAATTTTCATACATGACACTGTTGCATATCATAGCATATTTATTATAGTTTTTGATTGTACCTAGTTTTTGGATTTTGTTATTTATGCATGTTATGGATTGTTCTCTATTGTTTCTTAGATTTTAATTATTATATTTTTTTGTCTTAAGTTGGTAATGAGGGTATTATCTCCCCACATGACCTATTGGACCCTCACTACTAGTCAGAATTCTCTAGCATATGGGGAAGTGTGCCTGAGTTCATGTAACTACCCAGCTCGGAGCACCAGTTTAATGGTTCCTAGGTCGAGGATATTACAACTTCCCACTAGGAGTGCATATTTCATTTTGTGTAATGATATACAATTTGTTTCAATGTATTGGTTATTTAGAAATGAAAAATTTGATTTGAAATGAATAATTTATAAATGTATCATGGTGTTGGTAGATTTAAAAATGAATGATTTTGAAAAGGAAGATGTATTTTTTTATAAATGGTTGAACTTGGTAATGATTGATTTTGGAAGGAATTTACATTATTGTATTATGTGGTATAATTTGAAACTTCAATGATATATATTTATAGAGAGTCATACATATACGATTAATTCTATATAGAATATGGAACCCAATAGGTATCATAGAAACCATCATAAGGAAGCAGCTGAAAATAGGGATTCTCGTAAGACAAAGGATAACTAATAACTTGTTCAAAGTATAATCCAAGATATTCAGTCTATGAAAAATGGGAACAAGAGAGATGTTCCATTGAAAGTGGAACATTACATCCTATTCTATAAAAAACAATCAATGTGTTGGGGTGATTCTAAACCACAAAAGGTAGAGGAGTGGATAAATATAAATATTAATAACTTTGATTTCATTGGCACACCAGCAGAGAAAAAATTCATGTTGGTGATATGTATGATGGATGATATTTCATTCTAGGGTTGGGATTCAGTTTTTCAGGTGAAATTGGAACAAGGACTAGTATGAGAGTATTTTGGAGAATAATTTTACAAACAATTCCATCCTTACATGTTTATAATTTCATCAATGACGGAATTCTTTTTAATGTTGTAAGAAAATCAATCAATCAAGGAGTACGTGGATAAATTCATGAATGTTGTGTGCTTTTCCACCATTATTGCTGCTAGTGAGTCATTAAAGGAAAAAAAGTGAATCAGGAATGATGTGGGAAATTGGATCAAACATTAAGGTGTTCAATATTACAGATTATATATAGATGGTCAATATATTGAAAGTGGATAAAAGGGACATCTTAAGAGATATGAATAGATATAAATTGTTGACAACCATGGGATTTAGTGGGAAATCTAATTCTAGAGGGAAGAATATGCTAGACACCTATTTTGAAGGTGGGGTATTGAATTAGAATCAAACAGTGGGATTAGTAAACATTCCCCCATGAACAAAGAGAAATGTTTTATGTTTCTAATGTGGTTCACATTACCACATGATGAGAGTGTGTGTGACCTAACCAAGAGAATGAAGCAACTATAATGAGATGTGAAATCATCATCACTATTATTTCAATTCTCTGAGGTCGAATTCTCAACACAGTTCTCAGGTGTCATATGTGTCAAATTCTTTAACTAGATAGGGAAAAAAGAATGCATCCCATCATTAGAATAGGTCCATCCATGGTGAATATATGAAAATAAGACTCATTATATTGTGCATTCCCAATAGGGAATTATGGAACAAAGAATGGAATGAATGGAATTATATAAAGCTAAGCATTTTATTATCGATGATTAGTAATGAAATCAATAGTGAGAGGTACTATTCTTTTTAATTAAACCCTTATTTAGCATATTTTTTAAAATAGGTGCGTCAAATTCCTTTATTTCTTTGGGTTTTGTTGATTTGTTGGGTTTTATTGCTGAGATGATGCATTATGTGTCAATATTTAAATCTCCTCCTGGTCAAGGATTATGTGACCCTCTATGTGCAGATCATTTTCTATACCTTTTCATGTAGTTAAAATGATATGGGATTTTTCATTGATAAATATTGATGTATATGATGTAATCCTTAGTTTGGATTCAATGAAATCCTTCAAGGCTTACATGAACTGTTATACCATAATGGTCAGTTTTGTAAATAATGATGGAGTTTGGAATATATATTGAAGAGGAAAAAGCATAAATAATAGTGAAAAAATATTTTTATCAGCAGAAGTTGGAGGAATACCATATGAGTTGATGGAATTGACTTTTTAATCAATGGATGACATCGGGGATTGTAGTTTTCTAGTTTTGGTTGATCAGTTTCATGAATTGTTTTCCAGAAATTTCTCAAGGTTAACACAAGTCATGGAAGTGTAATAAATAATTGATCTCCACCTATATAATAGTACTATTTACCTTTGTATTATTGTATAGAACCAATTGAGGTTATGGAACTGAATTTTTAGTTGGAAGAGAATAAAATAAAAGAGTTCAATTGTCCAAGAACGTTTCCTTGGGAAGTAATATTTTTGTTTTTATATAATTCATATTTATATATTTGGATAAGAATTCATTATCTTATGCCAAAACAGGTTACAACAAGGAATATGTATCCAATTCGATGCATTGATGATCTTCTTGATCTGTTGAGGGAGTTTAATAGTTCTCCTATATTTATTTCTGATCATGATATCAATAATTTCTAGGTCCAAATGAGGATATCAAATGAAATCTTTCAGGAGTAGATTTGTCCATTATTAATATGTGGTAATTTATGTAGGGCTTACTAATTCACCTAAAATCATTATGGAATTTATGAATCAGAAATATTAATGAAATCTATTTTATTTTATGGTGGTGTTTGTGGATGAAATATTTGTGTATTCAGGGAAAATGAAAAATCAAGAAGAACATATGAAAATGGTGTTGGGAATATTGAGGTGTCATCGGTTGTATTCAAAATTATCAAAGTGTGATTTTTGGACATAAGATGCTCTCATAAATGTCCATTTAATTTATGAAAATGGTATTTCTATTGATGTAGAGATGGTAGAATTTTATTCCCTTGGTGACCTCCAATGAATGTATTCATGATATATAGTTTTCTTGGTCTATCATATTCTTACCGATGTTTTTTTCATGACTAGATTCACCTCTGATATCTTTAAAAAATAATATTTTTCTATTCCAATGGAGTGAGTATTATCAAAAGTCTTTTCAAGAGCTAGATACATCCTCAAAAACATTACTTTTTCCAAAATCATGAAAAGTGTTTCTGTGTATTCTAATCCATCGGGATCTTGGTTGGGATGTGTTATCATGTAGGGAGAGCATGTTTTTTCTTATAGATCAAGTAATTTATGATTTCCTGAAAATAATCTCCCAACAAATTATTTAGAGGTAGAATTCATAATACATGCTTCAAATAGGTTGAATCATTACCTATTTGGTGAGAAATTTATTTTCTTACAGATCAAAAATTCATGAAAAATATTTTGTTTCAATGGGAAATGAATATGATTCAAATAAGATGGTTGGATTATCCCTAAATGTTTGAATTTAACTTTATGTGTACACTAGGGAATGAAAATTTAGTGGAAGATGCCTTAATTTGATGTTAATATTCTTAGTTGGCTAAATAATGTTTATATAAATGGTAGTTGATCTCATTACTAGATTCCGTGAACCTGAAAGATAAAGGTCAAGATGAAGTTATTTCATTCATTCATGTTTCATTCATCACTAATATGGTTAAAATAGTTAAATAAGAAAAGGTATCTGATTCAAAATACCTCGATATAATGCCAAAACTCAATGGTGGGGAGACCATTGAGGGATGTAAGCTAGACGAGACATCAATGTGGTCATTTATAAATCACATGGTCATACATATGGATTTATAGGAATAAAATATTTATGATTACCACCATTCAATATAGGATGTTCATCCTAGAATAAAAAAATATTTATAATATGTTGATAGTTTAGTTTTGGTGGGTCTGTACAAAAAGGAATATGGCTGGTATTATTTAGTTATTCTTAATATGTCATCAGGTTTAGGAAGTGTATCATCCAAAAAAATATATGTTACAGTCTCAACCAAACCATTTTCCGAAATTGGATTAAATAGCTATGGATTTTATAACAGGTCTCCAAATAACGGTTCAGAAACATAATTCCTTATGGGTGATAGTAGATCTGATCACAATGTCATCACATTTCATCAGTATTCATGAATCTCATATGGTGGAATATTTTTCAAGAATCTATATCATAGAAGTGGTAATGATGCATGGAATACGAGTTTAAAACATGTTAGAGAGATATATGAGGTTTATGTAGCCTTTTTTGAAACCCTTATTAAAATACCCCGGAACATATTTGACTATGAGTATATTGTATAATAAAAAATGGTATATCCAAATGAATAATAAAAACATTTGAATAAATATTTTGGGATTCATTAAATTATTTTGGGGGATCATGGGAAGATCACATACCTTTCTTGGAGTTCACATATTATAAAAACGATCAATGCTTGATAAATATGGCTATGTTCAATGAATTGTATTGGGGTTAATTTTTCCCCCTAATTATTTATTTGGAATCTGATGAGAATTTACTAGTTGGTGTGGGGAATTCCAAAGAGGCAATGGATAAGTTTTAGCTGACCAATAAGCGGATGGGAATGGCACAGAGTTATTATAAATCATATTTGGATCATCGTCAATAACCATTGTCATTTGAGGTGAATGATCATGTGTTCTTGAGGATCAATCTATGTCTTGGAAATTTATGTATTAGGAATCATGGAATGATATCAACTTGATTAGTAGGACCTTATGAGATACTAGAACATGTTAGTGAAGTAGGATATCGGTTGTCATTTCTTACATAGCTTAGTGTTGTGTGTAATGTGTTTTGTGTGTCTCAAAAGAAAAAGTATCACCCTGATCCTCCCCAGGTAATTCGATGGTATCACATTAACTTAGACCTAGATGCATAATTTTTTCACATACCAGTGTGGGTCATGGGTAGTAAAAAAAATTCGAGAATGGGAAAATCATAAGTACATTGAGGGTTTAGTAAAAACACTGTCAGATCCATGAAGAGTCCTTAGAACATGAGAATAAAAAAAGAGGGAAATGGACAGAACTCATTCATAATAGCATTGGTTTTCTACCTTATAGGGATGGAAACTCTAATGGTTGGGATAATTTAGAATGAACGATTTTATATAAGTAACACCTTTTTAGGATTTTCAGGAATATAAAGTGTTGGGGTAATCTATGGGAGGGTTTGGAAAGAAGATTGAAATGTTTTTGGGGATTTTATAAAGGTTCAAGGTTGGTTCATGGTTAGTGGAAACTATGATGTTTTTCAAGTAAATTTTGTACAGTGAGGCATGGGCTAAGGAGAAGGCAAAAGAGTAGGATAATAGTTATTCTAATCTAGGAAGCAGTCTGTGAGAAATCTTTCCACTTTCGATAGTAGTTTTTGGAATATATAGTGCATGGATTATAGTACATGTGATCTAACTATGTGAGGTTCTTTAATAAAATTAAATTTTAAGACATGATTAAAAAAATATTTCCCTAACCATTGGACAAACCATGAACAACATAATAACTAGATCCAAAAAAGTTGATCTAAGTTTGGATTAAGATTTGATCCCACATTTATTCCCCAAAGAAACTATAACATATGATTTTCTCCTTCCTAAGGCTGTAGAGGCTTCTCCAATTGATAAAGAGGTAATTTAGAAGCTTTTCTTGGTGCATTGAAGTAAGATTCTCATGGTAATTCATCATTCTTGGGGTGTTTCCTTTGCTTCCTTAAATATAAAACACCATCTTTATATCTCTCTCGGATTCATAGATCTATACGACTTGTGGATATATTTAAGATAGTTAGTGAAAAATATGATGAGATATTTCTTCATTGATAATATGGGAGGAGGTCTATGCTTGGGTTTGGAGTTTCAACCCAATTCTATGGACATTTTCACACTATTTTTTGTATTCAGCGTGTTTTATGAGGTAGGTGTCATCACTGTTGACCCCTATATATTTAATATGAAAATTTCATTTATAATTGGTCATTTTAATTGAAATGTTTTGTGAAATTGGATTAGAAAACAAGGTTTAAACCCACATTAGTGATGATTTATATTTATGTGTATATTTTAAAATTTTTGTATCAAATTCATTATGGATTGATTTAAATAATATGATTTAAAAATTGGTTTCTTGGTTGGATTTACATTTTTTTGAATAGTTTCCAATAATTGTTTTATTAATTTGATTTGGAAAAATTGTATTTGAATAGGTTTTTAATTTCGTTTCTGGTGTATGTTCATGTGCATTGAGATGGATAAGGGATTGATGTACCCCCATCAAAATGTTGGTATGGATACAAGAGTAAATTACCCCCATCAAGGTGGTCCACAATGGGATGGCTTAGTGGAAGGAAGACTCACCACTCAAGATTATTAGGTGTTCCATGGTTGTATGCATGGTTTGTTGGGTGGTTATGTGGAATGAAATGTATTATTCAAAAATGGAATTTTTGAAATGGTTTTAGAAAATTTTATTTTTTAATTCCTTTGAACATGATATTGTATTGTAAAAACAACATGGTTATGGATCCTTTTTATATATTCATATAAAAATTTTATAAATTGTTTTATATAAAGTATTTATACAAAATGTGATATCATATTCTATCATAGTGGAATGAGTAAGGAAATCATTTGGTAAAAACCTAACGAGTTTAATTACACACCCCTACTTTGGATTATTGGTGCTTTTAATGATAACATATTTCAAGAAATGGGAAAAAGGAAATTATCACATTTCTCTAGCGGTATTCATTTTTTCAAGAGATATTTTATGGAGTTTGATCATGGAGCTAGATTCAGCATATATTATGTCTTCCCGCCTTTTCGTTATGTTTGTTAAGTCTTCAACTTCTCATTTTGGTGTTTTGTAGTCTTCTTCTATTGTACTATTTTTTTGTTTGTTTATGATAAAAAGGGTAATTCACTGAGTTTCCATTCATTTATATAATGAATCATGTATTGGTTTATTTATTAATGACACGTTTCTTTGGTTGTTTATTCTCAAAATGAATATTTTTGCCCCAAATATTAATGAATCCCTTGGAATTTTTTTCATCCATTAGTGTCTTAGGGATGTCTCATAATGCCATGTAATGGCCATCCACATTCTCAATCTAATGATGAGGGGGTGGATGTTAAAAACGCCAAATACTGTTGAATTTGTTTCCATAATAATGTTTATTATAGATAAATTAAATGATTTCCTAAAAAAGATTGTAAAAACCTAGGGGAATGACTTGATCTTGATGATTGAAGATACATTAGGCTATTTTAAACCCACCTATATAACACCCACAATAATAATCCCATACATATTGATTTAGGGGGGAGGGATAACCTCATATGGAATTAAACCACATTTCCAATAGTATTTTATGAGAGATGAATCTAGACATTGAAAAATCGTGGAAGGATAATTGATTGAATTAGAAAATATAGAGAAAATTATTATATAATATTTGGATGATTCAAATGTCCACACAGTGTGAACAAGGATGGCCTGTGAAAATATAACTAAAAAATGAACATTTAATCTTAGAGACAGATTTATGTTGTAAAAATCCATACTCAAGTTGTTTCTAAGTAATGAACCTTCCATATCAGAAGGATATTTTATTTTTATTCACATATTCCAATTTTTTTCAAAAATTACTATTAAATGTGAAGAAAACCCTTTCAACATACATATGGATAACATGAAGAAAACCCATGGTCTTATACCTCAAGAACCAATTGTGTATATTTTAATCCCTCAACATGATTATCATTTAAAATCCAATAAAATGTATATTTCCATTAAATTTAATATGATTTTTTAGTTAAACATAAAATCCATATACCTAAATAAACATTTTGAATGGATTTAAACACAACATCAATTAAGTGTGTGGGTGTAAATCATATTTATATAACCTTATATCAAGGATTTATATTAAATTTTTCATTTATTTTGAGCCAATGATGTTGACCAAAATCACTTTTTAGTAGAAACCTGAGAATTTGAAAAAACATTATTAGTTTGTTGTTCCCTTATTATTACATTAACGATTAAAAAAACAAGCATGTGATATCCCTTTTTCCCTGTTTACATGTCCATAAGCATGATATTACTAATAATAATGAAATCGATGAAATTATACACCATTAATGATGTAAAAAGTTTTTTCATTTTGTGATAATAACATTTAGGAAATAAAAATAGTAGTCATTTCAAGAAATTCCATAGAATTGAATGGTATGAACAAAACACAATGAAACAAAATTGAATGATTTTTTATGAAGAATGTGAGTTCTAATTAAATATTTTAATATACCATAATAGTAATAATTTTTATAGAAATTGATAATAAAATTGAAGGCCCAATTCGGAAATCATGTACTCCAGTATTGATCTAAGATATAGAGATCACACAAAGGTTATTCATTATAACATATTTTAAATTTTAATTATTGAAATTATTTGAATTGTAAAATAGTAATAGAATTAATTTTTTTTTTCAAAGGTGGGTGATAATGAAAAATTATGATTTTTCAGAATAATTTTATTTTTGTAAATTAAATTCATTTTAAAGTTGGCATTCTTTTATTTTCATAAATTGTTATTGATTTCTAAATTGTGTTTTTATAATTACATGAGTTATTTTACAAAACCATATGTTATCATTCCTAAAAAATTTACAATCCAATGTTTCCCATTATTCATATAATATATTTCATGAGAAACTTCATCATGTTATAATTCTATGACATATTTTGAACCTTTTTGATGTTGTAACTAAACAGGATTCCATTTAATATTACTGTTGAATTTTATTATTTATTCCATCAGCATTAGAAAAAAATTATGTTGAATCCTAATGTGTCGTATAGAATACATGAACAAACATGATAGGAAAATATTCACATTAAAATCATATTATATCCATTCCTACACTACTAAGAGTATGTTCCACGATATTACAATGAAAATGAGTTGGGTAGTTATATGGTCATGGTGGATGGGTATTTACAACATTGAAGACATTTTACTAGGTGTTTTCATTTCATTTAGGGGCCATATATGTTATTAATAATTGTAAATTATTATTCACCGGTTTCGCAATAATAAATTATATTAAAATTGTAATAAATGTTTGAATATAGAGGTGACAGAAATAACCAATTATAGACAAATAATTTAGGGATCATATTGGGTTTTGTGGATGATGTAATTTTTATTATAATAGAAAGTCTTGAAAAAGAAAAGAAAAGAAAAATAATGATATGTATATTCATTCCACATGATTTCTCATATTAGATTCCTACTGTCGGATTTGGGTTGTTGTAGATATAACAAAGTCAACATCATATAATTAATTCATTAGGATTATATTTTTATATCATGAATTATGGTAGATATTCGTAGATAATATATGTAAGTATTCATTATTCATTACATTCCAAACTCAATTACCATATAAATTTTATCATAGATGAAATTTAATCATTATATATATTGATTTTTATCATTACACATAAGAGATAATAGATGCCTTGAATGCATATGATATGTGATAGGTACATGAGGGATGAACACAACATCATTAAAATAATTACGAATATATATGACTATAAGTATTTGAATGTTAGGTAAATTGAAATTTTAATCCCAATATATGATGAATTACTAAATATATTTGTATGGAATGTTTAGTAGTGTTTTATCGAAAGAAGAAGTGTAAAATACTTGAATGATTTGGTTTATTTAATGAGTGTGAAGTAATATGAATACTATATTATGAAAATTTATTGTTCAATTTATGTTTACATTAAATAATTTTATCTATAGATATAAATATCAGTATAATGAATTTTCCCAATGAGGTTAATGATATAAAATGACTAAGGTGAACAATTTCTATGTGTCGGGGAATTGAAAAAATAGCATTCCACATGAATATTTAAATACTAATTCTATTTATTTGCTCATGACTTGATTTATCATGGTGGTATTTAATTATTTATGTGATTTATTGATTGATACAATGAATGGATTAAAATGATAACATAAGATCAAAATTTTCATCAAAATAATACATTTTTATATGGTGATTATTATTGGTTTTTTAAAATGCCATAAATTTAAAATCCAAACAAAAATATTGGAAAAACTACTTATAATCCAAATCACATCATGGTTGTTTTATTCATTCCATAAAATGATAAAAATTCATGAAATTATGGGTATTCTGTAGAAAATCTAGTAGTGAAAACATGAAAACTCACTACATGACTCCTTCAATCACACCATTAACCTTGATGTTTATTCGATGATCATTTATATTTTTATATAAAAAATGACGGGACATCAATATTTTTTCTTATCACCCCTACATACTATTGGGATTGAATTGGGTGGAGTTACATGTATATTTGATAGAAATTAAACCCTTCATAGGTGAGATCGACTCATATAAATACAAGGCACTTGCATGTTTGGAGAGATCACACACTGATGGAATGTGACGAGCAAGGAAACCTTGTTGTTTATTTGATTTTATATTTTAATTTTAACTTTAGTTTCCATATTCTTAAAATTATTTCTTCCCCCTAAATCACATAACATACCCTTCACATATAGGGGTAAAATATACAAAAATAGGATTTTTATACATATAATTTATATCATAATTGTAGAACATTACTTATTTTATGAAATAATCCACCCTAGAACCATATTGTAATAGTACAATTAGAAACATGGATATATAATTATATTATTCACAAGTGAACTAAATTATATATAACTTCATTATTCATAAATATCATAATTCATTTAATAATCAAAATACATACATTATTTTACAACATATTGAACATAAATACATTAAAGGGGGATATTAGATGCTTAGAAATAGTAAATAAGGAAGATATCAATGACCACATGAATTGAATATGAGCATAAGCTGAAGAGAACAATAAAATAGAAATTTAAATCAACAGCCTATATATATAAGAAAATAAATTGTTATTCATGGAATGTGTATTAAAATTTTAATAAGATATGAATTATAATGGATTGAATTAGCATGATCCATGAAAGCAAAACAATGGCATCCGTCATATTTTTTTGTATACCAAAAACTATTGAAAAATTTTTCTGTAGTTTTTACATAATAGTTCATATAATATCTTAGAGTATTCATTATACTCCCTAAACAATCATAGTAGTCATGGTTAAACCCCAAGACTATCATAATGTATGAATTTCTTCACTAAACATGGTTCAAACCCCATTCCAGTTCTATTTATCTCATGTTATACTTTTCCCATTGCATTAGAGGGGAAAATAAGGGCACACCCACCCATCAAACAAGAAAGATAAATAAATTACATTCCATGGGAACATAAATCATTTATCATATCACATATCATGGGAAATAATCAGGTTTTTAATAATTTCATCATATAATAAACTAAGGAAAATAAACTTGGTTTATAATCATTAAATTAATTCATCATAACAAATCTCAAAGAAAAGGTAACGGTTTCCATAAATATTTTTCCATGATAATCATAAACCATTAGTAGAAATAATAAGGAAATTACCCTTGGATTTTTTCCTTAGAAAAACATATCTAATATCTACTGATTCTGTCACGCATTGAATAATTCCATTAATTATCACAAGGAGTGTCCCAACAGTAAAATACCCATAAAAATTTAAAATTAGTTATTTAAAATCTAATAAATTCCTATAAAAAAAACATACTTCTAGAAAAACTATGAATCATTTATTGGGTGAATCATAGAATTGATTATTTTCTGACATCGGGAAATTCTTTCTGTGCCATATATGACAAAAATTACTAGTTCATTCAAATTTCAGGAAAACAAATAAAAAGTACATCATTTACAAAAATATAATAAGAATCCTTATAATTTTTTAATATATTATATAAATGTTTTAAATTACATTAAAAAATAATATCGGTTTGCTTAAAAAATTCTTAAATTTTTATTAAAACAATGTTATGAAAGAGAGAGGATATTCAACTGATGCGTGAAATATTGTTGGTTTTCCATAAAAATGTTATTTATATATGATGAGTACAATGTGTAAGTTAGATGAATAGGAAAAAATATTTCTCATGAAATTAAAATTGGATATGAAACTTTATGAGTTTCATGAAGATTGTATCATTAATGTTCCTCATCATAAACATAATCGTAAACATTACAAATAAATAATTATATTATAATATAAAACAATTACTCATTTTCAGTCTTTTTAATCATAAAATAAATGAATGTGGTGAACATAATTTAAAATATGAATACACATATTTTTCATTATTTGAGTCAATAATTAAATTAAGTTTGAGCATATTCACCATATAAAATAAACATGTCGGTAATATGTATTGTTTTTTACTAAAATAATGGTGACATGAAATTTCCTTTCCACAGGACTAACTTCCATCGTACATGTTAGATGATCATATATAATAAATATATATATATATATATTAAATATATTTTACAACCATAATCCTATATATCATAATATATATGATTTACTTATAACCTTTTATTACTAATCAATTCACAATACATTATTAAAATAAGTGTTCTCAGTGATTACTATTACTTTTTTTCTATATGTTTTTGTTTTATATTTTGGTCCTTCCCATTGATTATATTTCAATATAATCAAAAATATAAAATATATTTATATCGGTATATAAATATTATATAAACTTATAGTAACAAATAGATTTTGTAGATATGCAAATGAATTAAATCGTTCATGTTGAGGGTAGGCCATACCAACAAAAAATGATGTTTTCATTTTTTAAATGGCTTGAACAAAATAAAGGTAAATATTATATTATCATTACAATTTAATTTGTATATCATTTATATCATATATATTCCTAAAATCTATCCAAATAACAATCCATGTCAATATAAAATGTAAAATGTATCACATCACATTGGTGAGGCGACAATCCATACATAACCATGACGATGATATCATTTTCAAAAGAATTAATAATTAACAAGGTATGTGAAATATTATAATTAAAATTTTGTAATAACATCATAAATATCATAAACATACATTATATAGTTTAGTATTTATTTCCTTGATAGTAGGTGATGGAAACTAAATATGACTCGTTCGTGAAGAGGTGATCTACCATACACACAATCGATTGATTTGTTTCCCAATTGACCGAAGGAAAGATGGGTATAAGATATGAATTAAACATTATATTCTCAATGAATACTGAATATATTAGTGTTATTATTTTAGAATAAATGAATAAAAATTTATAGAGGTAGAATAATAAATAATTTGACAAATCATGGTGAAGAACGAAACCTCTTCTTTGGAAATCCTTGTTATGGTTAACAACAAAAACCATTCTAATAGGGATTTATAACTAAATAAATGTCACTAAGAAAATAAATTAGATGAATTAAAAGTATATTTTTGTGTATATTCAGAATAAAAACTACTTTTTGAGCTTGAAGAAAAATGAAGATGATATGACCATTTATTAGTGTGGGAGGGGTATTATTGGAATTGGTTAATTTATTAATATGATGAAATTTATGTTTTATTGAAAAATCGATTTTTTTTTATATTATTAAAATAAAATACGATATTTATTATACATAATCTTCTATAAATAAATTAGAGAAGTTTACGGGATGTCTATGGCCTTATCATTATTGTATAACCCATTTTTCCTTTTTTGACCATTATAAAGGTAATAAGGTTTTTACTCTTTTTGGGACATGATATTTAAAATAAAAGGTAAATTTGATATTAAATTGAAAATTTTTTAAATTTTTTAAAATATAATACAAAATTTTATTATGATAGAAAATTTTGGAATATTAAATCAATTAATATAATATTACTTTTTATAAAATACCATAATTGTTGTTTTTTGGAACAACTTTTTTTGGCATTGAGAAAAACATGACAACATACGGAATTTACAATTTTTCTATTAAAACCCCTATAAAAGTTTATATTCATCTAAAAACTAATTTAATATATTAATTATTTCAATTTATGTTTCATGTAATATTTTGAAAATCATTTGTTGTTAACTAAATAAATGATGTGGTAGCATTGCGTAAGCATTCAAAGAAATTATTTTTTCTCGGAAAACTAAATAATAGTTACATAAAAAATATAAATAATTTATATTTCAAATTTTTAATCAAAATAATAAATACGGTGTCTTTATGCACGTCAAAATATATTATAAAAATTAATATCGTGATTGTTACATTTTTTACATTACTTTATATAAAATAATATAAATGAAAAAATTGTGAAAAAATAAAAAACAAGTATTGTATTCAAATAGTTACTTTTTATTGAAAATATAACCCCATAAAGTAAAATTATTGCAAGTATTATGGTCATTTTTAGTTCATTTCATATTTTTTGACATTAATTATCTATTTTACCATTACAATAGTGATAATAATTTACTATAGTTACTATTCATAACGACAACAAATAATATTGGAATTTTTAGATAATATAAAAGATATATATTATAAATACGGATTCCATTTTAATTTATTAACTAAATATAGGATGTAGAAATTCACTTTATAATAACCATGTAATGCATGATGATAAACAGTTTTGCGAAAAATGATACTTTCATGGAAGAGTTAATTTTATAATAACTCTATTATTAGTAACATTCAATGTATGAAATAAAATTAATATATATATAAAATTTATAAATCTAAATTCTATATTTTCTCATTAGTTGGATTTTTTAGTTAAATTTTTTACTGGCATTATGCACATAAATACATTTTTCAGATAAAATGATTTTTATGAATGAAACATGAAAAATCCCATAACCATGATAATTTCTTATTCAAATAAAAATTATTAAATTATTTTATATAAATTGGATCATATTTTTCTTAAATACAAAAAATGATATGTATTGATAATTTTAAAATAACTTGAATTAATAGAATGAAATTATAGCATTTAGGAAAATGATAATTTTTACTATTTCCTGCAAAATCAATTATTTTAGATCAAATCTCACAAATCTGGTAATGAATGGTTTTCATCAAAATAGATTTAGGGATTCATGGAATCCTTCGATATTTAATGGGTGTGAACCTTCGAAAGAACCATTCCTATAATGAACGAGGAAAAAACATTTCTGAGGATATTTTGAATAGTCCTCATCTTGAAAATGGTAAACATGTTTCTTTCCTCGATGCTCTTAAAGGTTCTAATTTGTAGAAGGCTTCGAAGACAAAGACTCATCTCTACAAAAATAATGAATATGGAGTCTTCTTTGTTGATGCAGACTATGAATCCCTATAAAAATGAGCACGAATGTGTATGTTTTATATCATGGGGTGCATTTATTATCGTGATGGGGATAAAACCGTGTAATCTACTGGTCTTAAGCATAGAATTTCATACTATTGGGACTTTTCTTTCTAGATGATAGTCCAAATTGGTTGAGGTTATTTTTCATTTTATTTAAACTCTCAAGATGATTTAGATATGGTCTGTAATATAGAAATCATTAAACATAAGTCCGGTTTCCTCTGAATATCTAAATGGGATTACGCATTTAATGATTACACTCATAGTAACAATACGTCTCAAATTTGGGTTCGATTTTATGGTATAAACTATTGATTTTGGAATCCAAATATCCTAAATGATATCAACTACTATATAAGAGTCCCTCATAAGTTAGATCAGATAACATTGAATGGTGAATTAGGTCTCTATGATACTGTTATGGTTGATGCCAATATAGATTATAAAATTCTAAAAAATATCAGTACCAATGAGAATTAATGTAGTGCAGATATTAGGATATAATAAGAACACAAGCCTCCCTTCTGTGAATTATGTTCAATCATTGGTCATTCAATCTTGAATTGTAGATTGGTGAAAAAATAGGTAACCCACACCAATGAAAATGACTGGACTAGAGTTAAAATTCATTAAAAGGGAATAGGATATGTCCTATATAATAACAAACATTCAGAAATTAAAAAATAAATATGGGATAAAAATGAAAATGACATGAATCACACAATGGAAGAATTGAAGAAAACATGGTCTAAAATGATTGATGAAGAGGATAATGAAATTGAAGACTAATTACTTTTAAAATGACTTTAGAATACTGTTAAGGGTAATGTCAAATACATTTAGAATGAATTGGAAATAGAGTAGACTACATCTTGTAAAGACTCAACTCTGACACTACTTGTTTTAAATGAATATTTCCTTTTTCTATATGTTGATAATAACACTTTTGATATAGGTGGAAACGATACCTCACTAGTGAAGAATTTGAACAATCATAATACACAAACTGCTGATATTTTTCAAAACACACCCCTTTTGGATTATGTTTCTTCCAAAATGAGTTCATTTCCAATGCAGATACATGTTCTGTGAAACAACAAAAACAATTCCAGGACATTACAGCTTCTAGCAAGGCAGAGCCTATAGAGGCCCGTGGAATTTATTTTAATAGCCGAAGTAGGTAAAGACAAGGCATGAGACTCAAACAAAAATACATTTTTCTCTTATCCAAAGGAAGTTACTGCCTTCAGAGGGGATGTTTATTCTTTTATCTTATGAATCATCAGATTAAAAACGGCCACATGAGTGAAACCAAATACTTCCATTATCTTCTAGATTCATATTGATGTTGGATGTGGAATCAGGAATGATTGAAAAGGGAAAACTATGGATTACAATATGAATGATACCAGGATGCACACTATTGAAGGAGATGATTCCAATCATCATGAATGGGATGAAGAAACAAAAACTCAGGTAGAAGACAAAATAGGTACACATAATAGCAATAGATCTCCTATCATTATCATTCTCATAAAAAATAGTGAAACACCAAGGATCAAGTGCCAGTGTATAAAACCTCTCATGATATCCTTGAGAAAGATGAACTCTGGAGGTAATAGGAAAGGAGGGAAATCCCAAAGCACAGGTACTAATGAATATTCAATACTTTAACTATCAGTGTAGTCATATCTCTGACACAATCACAACTCTAAAAAAACATTTATCCATGCAAAAGCCAAAAAATTCCTATTATAAAGCCTAAAATTAACATTTAATCTATATTTATTAGCATAAATTATGTAAATTACTGTTTTATTTTTTCATCTTCTAAGAATAATTTTTTTCACTCTCTTTGGATCTTTTATCACTCTTCTTTACGCATTGTGCATGTTTTTTACGTAGGCACTCATTCATTCACATGTTAATTAGATTTTAAAAATATCCATATTTTTTCACTTTGAATTATACTAATAATAGATACCATGATAGAATATTGTTATGGATAAACATGTCTTACTTAAATAGAAATATCCTAGATCCTTAGATTATCACGGGAGACTTTAATGTATCTTTGGACCTAGTGATAAAATGGTTCCATCCCATTATAACATTTTCTAAAATGAATTTAAATAATTTATTTAAGAAAACTACTTTATTGAAATAAATCTTATAGCATACACATATTTTTGGTATCGAAGATATCATAATAGGGTTTTGTCTAGTAAATATTATAAATTATTTACTATTATTCAATCCCTTGATAAATGGGATATGATTCCCAATATTACTCTACCTAGGCTCAACCCAGATCATCACCCTATTCTAGTTATCATTATTTCTAATGTTTCGAAGACCATCTTAACCTTTTGGATTTAACAATTCTTCGACCATTATGAGTGATTATGATAAGATTTTTACTGCACTTGGAATTATATGAACTTTAATAATAATGTTTTTTCATGTATAATGAGATTAAAACATATTTAAAAAACTAATGTATTGGTGAAAAGAAAGAGTCGAACAAATTGATAATGAAATTTATTTCATGTAAAACTCCCTCAATCGAATTTTGGTTGACACTACCAGAATAGAATTTTTTAATGACCCTCAATAATAAATTATCCTTTTCACTAAGTTAAAAAATCATCTCACCATGAAAGAAAATATTAGGAAGAAGACCTTCCAAATTATTTGGCTAATGGATGGGGACAGAAACACTAAATTCCACATTTCTCTACAGAGAGATAGGAAAACATGTAGACCCATTTACATTAATAAAGATGGGGATATCATCATTGAGAATGGGGATGGTTTGGTGAATCATGTTGTCTCCTATTTTAAGAATATCTTTAATGTTCCTGATCATAATAAAGACTAATAACTAGATATAATTTTTTTCTTAGTGAGAGATAATGAAAACACCCACTTGATTATTGTTCATATAGAACAAGAAATTAAATATGGTGTTTTATGTTTAATATTATAGTTCTCCCAGTATATATGGCTTCACTAAGGTTTTTTTCTCGACACTAGTGGGATATTGTCCAACAAAATGTTTGTAAACTGATTAAATCCTTTATATTCTAATGGATTCCGTCCTTATGGGACTAATGCTCAATTATTACCACGTATTCTAAAAGTGTATAATTCTTCAAAAAATATTCTCTTCAAACTCATTTCCCTCTTCAACATAATAAATAAAATAATCTCCAAATTATTATGTAATATATTTTATACTATTTCCAGGAAAAAAATTCTTGTAAAAAATGTAGTTTCTTAAAAGTAAGAAACATCCAAGACTATATCTTACATGACTACGAATGTAATAACATGTAAAATATAACCATTATAGGAGGAAATGATTCTAATAAACCTGAAAATTGAAAATATTTTGACACAAGGGAATGATGTTTTATTTTCAGGGTCTTTAAAATGTGTGGATTTCATGATAATTTTGTTAATATAATAGAAACTCTTCTTAGTAATACCAACAATTCTATCTTCATTAAATGTGATACAATGTGATGTTTCCATTTCTAATAGGTATTCAGGAAATATGACCCTTTTTCATCCATTCTCTTAGTAATTGGTGAGTTCTACCTTAATCGGCACCTCACCAATCTTGTTAACCAAGGCATGATTAAGCCCATATATACCGTCAAAAACATGATTGTCCTCTATCACATATTTTTTGTGGATGATATAATTTTCTTTTTCAAGGGGAGAAAAATATTGTCCATAATATCAATTATACCCTCTCCCACAATGAATATGTGCATGTTCAGTGCATAAACTAGATAAAATCATCTGATTTCTTTGGGAAAATATTCCCATTAAATAGAAAGAATAATATAATAAATAAACACGATATAAAAGACTTATCCATACCCTTAATGTGCCATGGAGTTACTATATTTTTGGGAAATCCAAAAAGAAATTACCTTTAAAATATTTTCGATCAAATTTATAATCAATACTCTTCTTGGAAAGGAAAATCTCATTCAATGGAAGGATGACTTTGATATTAAAAATACGCCATTGTTTCTAAAATTATTTACTCTATGATGGTTTAAAATGGCCTATCAAATTAATAATAAATATTAATAGTAAAATAAAAAACAATATTTTCATTGGAAGCATTCTTGAAAGGAAACATGTCATTGTTCCTTGGAAAAATTGATGTCAGCCCCTTGAAATATAGGGGCATAGGTATGAAGGCCCTGTGCTTATTTAATGAAGCCCTTCAATTCAAACTAACTTGGATCCTTCTTAACAACATTACCATAGCCTTTAATTTCCTAAGATTATGATATTATAACAAGCTTAGATAAAGAAAAAACATTACACATGGTCTATTCTATATGGACTTCCATAAAGAACTCTTCTTCAAAAACAATTTCTTACTCTATGTGGATTGTAAATATGTAATATTCATTGATGTTTTTTTTAGATAAATAAAATTGTTAATAAAATTTCCTCTATGAATGATTCCATGAATTTATCTTCAAACATTAATATCTTTATAAATAACTGTGTACTCTCTTGGGATGTGTATTTACCCAATGAGATTAAAAAAATTATCGCCAACTACCATTTTGTCTACACTGCTGATTTTTTTTACTTGGGAACCTACTCATAATGGTATTCTAAAATATAATATTTATTACAATTACAATATTGAAAATGAAAACCAAGATATTTTTAGTAATAAAAATTTAAAAAATGATAAACCTTTTAGGTTCCATCTGGTCAAGAGGATAAGCCATAATATAATTCCCACTGAATGTTGTCTTCAACTTTTGGGTATTAAAATTTTTCCCAAATGTTGTATGTGTAATCTAGACATAGAGGATGTGAGCCTTTTGTTCTTATCATGTTCTACTACTTCTACATTATGGGAATACCTATTTTATATTATTGATCTATGATGAATAGATTGGGAAACCATTCATCTTCATCTCCAAAGATTCAATTATATTGTTTTCTCAACATACATTGATCAAATTTTGATTACTGCTATGGCAGAACTAATTCATGTCATCTGGTATAAGAGAAATTATATCATTCACAACAATAATACTTTTTATATTTGTGCATTTCAAGTGAATATTTATATTGCTATCAAAGAAGCTCAAATGATGCAAATAGATAACACCCACAATGACATCAAGGATTTTATTATTCTTCGTTGGATTTGAATCAAAAAAAGATTTAGTCAAATGAAATGTATTCTAGAAGTCTTCTAGCAACCCCCACTCCCTGGAGGGATGAAAAAAATGATAATGGTAACCCAAAAGGAAATCTTGGCACTACAGGGTATGGTGTTATATGAAGAAATAAAAATGGTCATTTGTTCGGATGTTGATATAGTTATTGTTGAGTCACCACCTCCTTAGAAAATGAGATGTTTAGAATCATTTTTGATGTCGATCTCATAAAACCAAAAAGTTATGATAACATATGGATCCAAAGTGACTCCATTACCATCATCCAAGCTCTCCAACATGGGATGGTTCACTTGGCATGGCCCCTCACAGTATGATGGATGACATGCCTCCAACATCTAATGGAGCACAATAATATTATTACCCATGCCTACCGCAAGGCATACAGGGTTGTAAATATCCATGACAATAAAGGATTTAATAGCATTATTATGTGTATGGAAGATCTCCCAGTATATCTCACCCAACATTATGAATAATACTGTAATAAATTTCCTTGTTTCAGACATTTGTAATATTAATTCCCATCTTTATATATATTTAGGCTTTGTTATTTTTTGCAATCAATCATCATATCTAGAAAAAATATTTTTGATGAATTTGAAAAATTCCCAACAAGATTTTTTATATATGATTACCTGAAAAATTATAACCTTTTTATTATATAAAATTTCATATTGTTCCAAAAATTAATTATAATATTTTCTCACAAAAATAAATAATAACTTTGGGGAGAATTTTATTTCAATAATAGAATGACTTTAATAAAAATAGATTTCGTATTTAATAAATAATTATCAAAAAAAAAAAATTGAATAATATTTATACCTATACCATTAATAATGTAATATTATTCATGCATTAGAATTTAACAGCTCGTTTATAATGGTAATATAATAATATTTCTTGGATTGTTTAGTCCTATTTTTTCATGTTGTAGACACTGTCAATCATAGTTTAAACATTAAAAATATTGTGGTTTTACATTACTCCTCTGAGTGACCATAATAGTTTTTATCCTTGAAATTTCAACATGATCAAAATTTTCAGGTGTCGTCAATCTCAAAAAAACCTTATCTAAATTCCCACATCGTACAAATTTCTAGTATAACACCTTTCCAAAAATAGAGAAATGAAATGGCTAAGACAATATAGAATAAAATATAAAAATGTTTATATATAAGAGAAAATTATTGGGATGTGAAAAATTTTACATGAATCATTATACTAATTCTCAAATAATTATATATAGTAATAGAGATCACTAGTCAAAATAATTTGAATGAACAAGATAAGGATACTCACCATAAACAATAAACAGAATATGCATGAGAAAGACCATCGATTCAATCAAATGAATGTAATGGATGTAATTATAATTTTACAATAATTTTCTTAAATTTGAGGAATTTAATTTCTATCAAAACATATAATATAAGTTAATAAACTAACATAATATGTATGATTTTATCTTCTAATAAATTACTACCATATTCTTATCTTTATATTCAAATGATGAATAGTTCTGAAAAATTAATCATACCAATGAAAAAAATTATCATCTAGTAGATCAAATGTTCCACAAAATTATAAAAATATAATCCTATTATTATTTTTCTATAAGAAAAAAATCGTTAATAGAAGTTAATATAATTGCCAAAATTTATAAACCATCATATAAATAGAAGTGATATGAACCTGTATAGCCTCAATAATACCACCCAATGATCAACATATATTATTTGATAAATAATTAACCACATCATTTTTTATAAAATTCTAAACCCAGATTTAACCCTAAAAAATAGAAGGATTTTTACACTTTTATTAAGATAATAAATTAACATTAATATTAAATAATTATAAGTCAAACAAAAATTCATATAAATAAAAATAATATTCTTTAATAATTCATATTCTTGGTATTATTATCATTTACATATAAAAAATTAATCATTATAATGTCACAAAAAAATGATATATTCTTCCCAAAATATAATTCTACCTTTATTCCTCATGTATGATCATATAAAATAATGTGCCCTAAAATCAATTTAATTTTTTTTGTATCTTAATTAAAATATGAAATAATATCAAAGATATCACGTTGTCCAGATGTCAGTGTTTCACCATTGTCACCCTTTAGTTGGGGGTTCAAGGACCACTACCTTACATGATGGGAAACGTTGTCCATTTAACCAAAACTCTATTTATATAATTCGTATAAAAAAACCCTAAATATATTGAATATCGTTAAAAATAACTTTAATCGTCATGGATAATAAATACCCAATACTTTACTTGTACCAATAATCATATGAAAATATAATTATTCCTCGAATAATACTTCATATTAATCCTAATGGTTACATGTACAATATCCCAACAGAACATCAACCATAATAAAATTGAAAACATTATCATATATTTACTTAAAATAAAAAAGGGGTATTTAAGATTTTTAGATTATGATTAACCATAAAATCATAATCCCATATTGGTATATATAATTATATAATAATTCATATATGAAGACATATATTCTTAATAAATTTACACAATCCTAATTTGATTAATAATTCATATAACTCAAATAACCATTTGGTAAAAATAAATAATGATACAAAATAATTCTTGAATCCCAATACATAAATAATTTAATACTTTCACATAAATTAAGGGTATAACATAGGTTATCATTATTTTATGAGTAATAATTTTTATGTTGGAATTGACATGGATAATTCACCAATGCACCACAATTATTAAAATGAACTATAAAGTGATCATTGGTATGATATTTATTTATCTTCATTAATCCCATACCTCATCCCTATAAATTAATTATTTATTAAATTCTTTTCAACACATAAAACAATTTTCTATTATATTGAGACTTTATCTTTGGGGTCTCATTCAATATTTCTGAAATAATGAAAATTCATCCTTCTTTCCAGCATGGTTTTAACAACCCAATCTTTTAGTGAACATTATCCTTATATTTATATCATAGACTTATGGTTATTTAATGTATAATATTCTAATCCTATATAATGATAGTTTATTTGGAATAATCAAATATTCATTTAGTCTGTTAATAACCCCATTTAGTTACTTAGAATCACCAAATTTTCTAACACATTCATATTTTGCAACATTACCCCATGTTCCAACAATTGAATGAAACCTAAAACCATAATGTCAGAATTAGTAATCCTATGTATGAATTATATTTTAGTGGGTGTATAAATAATTTTACTATACTATTAATCTAGGATTCACTATATTTATCATATATCATTCATGAAAATTATTTATTCATCTAAGACATATTGGTTCATTATGGAATTTTAATTATACATAGGCATATCTCCTCGGAATTTCAAACTTGGTGGACAGTAGGGGAACACTCATTTTGAACCAGAAATATAGATGAGATATACTCTAGTGAATCATTTCAATTTTATTAACCTTATATACATCTATTCAAAATCTATATAAACTAGTTGTATCCTTATAAGGTTATTTTCCTAGGAAACCCACACTCTATTCTTTAATACATGTTTGGATGACATCTTATTCTCAAAAGTATCTAATATGATCTCATTAATGTTCTACCATCAAAGTATATAATAGTTAGTTGAACCACATTCTGATGCCAAATATAGAAACCCATGATATTAATATATTGAAATTAAATATTAATAGATGAATTGTCATTATCAAACATGAAAATACCTAATAGAATATTATAGGCCTATTATTATTAGAAACTTGGTTAAAAACACAAACAATTCATATGTTAACTTCAACTTATCCCACTATGTTCATTAAAAATAGTACCACACTTAGACATGTCAATCATAATATCTTTCATCAAACCATAGGGAATGGGTATATACGAAAGGGTGATCTTATATTCTTATTAATGGTAAAATATTATTTTCAATTACAACATAATAAATATATGATAATAATATTTTAATAACATGAAAATTAAAATTTAGTACCATAAATTGAATATCATATATCACAATCAAGAATCATTGTTTAAGAATGGTAGTTTAGATTACAGAAATCATATATAAGTAAAATAACATGATCCATTACATTATATCAATAGCATAAGACAAATGTTTTCCAAATACACAAAAGAATAGAAAATACTTTCATTTATAGTCAATGATTAATATCAAGATAGTCATAGATAATTGGTTTAACTCCATAATTTATTATATTAGGCAAGGTTTACTCCGAAGTATAGCAGAATGGACACATTCCCTTAGAGAACTAGTTTCACTTTCCATTCAAGCCTTTTTATCTGATGGATATTCATGTTACCTAGTGTATTTGAGGTATATATATTTCTCAAGCCACCCGCACAAAAATTAAAAACATCTTAATGTATAAAAATAGAATAAAAATAATTTTTCACATAATTAAAAATTAAAAAAATGATTCATAAAAATTTCATCAAGGAATAACATGTGTAAAAATACGAGTTTCCAAACCATTAAATAACTTCATAATTATAAAAATTGTGAAAAAATGGATGGGTTTTATAGGAAAAATCATTGTAATAATATAACATATTTAGATGTACTATATATGATTTAATTGGATCATAACCCTAGTAAAACATAAGTAACATCTATGGATTATATCATTGTAAAAATATTTCTTAAAATATTTCGCAGAACATTTATTTATGAGATTTTCATTTTCACTTTGAAACAAAATATTTAATATTTAATATTTTGCCAAATTTTTGGGAAAATTTTCTATTATAATATAATCATTTAAAAATTTAATGGAATCATCATGTTTCTATGAATTCATAGAGGGATGAATTCTTTTCAGGCAATTCACATTAAGATAATGATTCTATTAACATTTTTTGTAAAAACAAAAAATACCATTATTTCAAAAAATAAAAAATGATTCATTTTTATAAATTTTTTAAAATGTTATTAATGGTTAAAAATAACATAGAAAATTCATAGGTCATTATTTAAAACATTCATGAATTCATTTATGGAATGTGTGGACTTGGGAAATATAAGATATTTTTCTGAAGGGACATATAATGTCATTTTTCCTTATAAAGGTTCATTCAGTTTCCTATGTACATAATGCGGTGAAATTGAATATAGAACATTTATTCTATAGATATAACAACATGTGGTGATACTTCATGTGTTTAATGGGATGTAGATCATCAAATTTCATCAACTGAAACATAATCACTACCAATCAATATGAACAACGATATTATATCATAAAAACCTTTTTAATATGGTGTATTTTGAATCGTAACCCCCATAAAATTGATTATGTCAAATAGAAATGTAAATGCGAAAAAATTTCGCAAGAATCATCATATTAGTCATTTATTGGTATAGTTTAATGCCTCTGACCTAGGATCCACTAAGGTGGTGCTCCGAGCTGGGTAGTTATATGAGCTCAGGTGTGCATGCCCATATGCCAGAGGTTGCTTACTAGCATAGAGGGACTAATAGGTCATGCTGGGAGACAATACCCTCATTAATAGAGTATTTAACAAAAGATAATAACATAAATAATATGAAAAATGAGAAAAATCATTAAAATTGCATAATTGAAGGATTTCCAAAACTAGGTATAACCATGTGCAATAATAAATATGTCACTCCACAATATAGTGTCACATGAACAAAACCATAAAAGAAACGAGACAATAGAATCTGAAAAATGGTCCAGACTCCAAGTCGGGTACCTCACCCAACATGTCCCATGTCCATCTTAACTCCCCTGCATAGAGCCCCTTCCATTGTCATGACCAGGAAGAATGAAATCTACTTGGGTACACAACGGTGGCCCAAGTAGGGTGTGAGTATAATTTAGTAGGCCACCACCAACAGTGTCTCCAAAATATCTAGCAAAAGCATATAGTTAATTAATGTGATAAATGATGAAATGTATGGATAAAAAGTTCATTATGCCAATCTAGACTATGTTCATTTATTTTGTAATACCATTAAATTTGCTGTCACTATATTGAAATTTCATCATTTAATCTACCATTTTTATGTCACTAGTATAAAAATGGGAAAGGGAAGCTCCACCTATTATCAGCACTATGAAAAAAGTGCTGATAAAGGAACACTATATCAGTGCAAACATTTTAGCGCTAATAACTGATAAAGGATACCTTTATCAGCACTAAAAAAGCACTAATAAAGGGTACCCTTTATGAGTGAAAAAATATTGCTGATAAAGCCATGCTTTATTAGCAATAAATTTTAGCGCTGATAAAACTATAGTCCCATATTTTATAAAATCAGGCACATAGTATCCTCTATTCATCGCACCCTCAGTCCCTCAAACAAATGTACCCTTGCAACAACTCCCCCCCCCCAATCTTCTAGTTGCCAGACCTCCGCTACTAACCCTAGTATTTATCCTCCACCTCGAACCCCTTCTGTAGATCCTCCTTTCTGCTCGACCCTACTTGTCCTCCTCTTCACTCGGCCCTACTCCCCGTGAACCCTACTCCTCCATTTTTCGACGGTTGGCATCTCCTCCCATGCACCTCCCCCTCTGGAGGTCACACGTTCCCCCTCTAAGGGAATTTATTTTCTCTACTTCTTGATTCTCTTCTTGAACAATCTTTTAAGGAATAATTTTACAACAATGATGATTTGGTGTTTGGGTTTTTTGTTGTGGTTTTAATGGTTAATGGTCATACATAGGCCTTTTATATTTCCCTAATTTTTAAAGACGTGTTTTATCAGATTATTCTACTCTTTCTTATGAAATATTTGTTAAATAATTAGTTGAGGTTGGGGATATAAAATTTTTCCTTCATTATTATGTATAAATTGTGGAATTATCATGTTATTTTGCTGCCATTTGTTGGATTATACTTGTTAACCTAAATACTATAATGAATTACACTAAAGGAAATTAAAGTGAAGAGGGAGTTTCTCATGTGATTTTTGAAGTTCCATAATAGTTCTTATATATTTATGGATTTATTGGTGTTGTTTCTATGTGATTTATTTCTGATGTTGTGAATAAAATTTCTTACTACTAATAATATGTTATAATCACCATTCATAATTTTCTAGTAACATATTGAACAAAGTGAATTGGTTTTATGTAAATCTGTAATTATTGTGGAATATTTGAACTATAAATTCTACTTTAATATGAATTGATGTTTAATGGGGAGTTCTTAGTGTGAATTTCATATATGTTTTCCCTTTGATGCTTTTATGTATGGGGTATTTATCACTATGATTATAAGGGTGATGGTTGATTGATGTGGTTGGGAACATGTGGGGTGGTAATTAATACATTTGTGATGGATGGATTATTGTGTGGTTATGATAGAAATTATATGGATCTTTAGGCAGAAAATAAGTGGCTTAATGGATTTTATAATGTTTTTAGTGGTATTTTATGTCATGAAAATGTATTTGTTATTGGGTAGTGTTATATTTTCCTTTTTTGTATGGAATATGGTTAGAATAAATGAAAATAGTAATGGGTGATGGGTTGGAAATGATAAATGATGGTTTTTGAAATGATTAATGATAGTTATTGGAATAATTATATTTAATAAATGTATAAATATTGAATAAATGTTACTAATGATTAATGAATGGATTATAGTGGGTAGTGATTTAATGATTGGTATTACCTTAAAATGGTTAAAAATAGAAATGCATATGGTAATAAAAATCCATGAAATTATAATATTAAATAAATTGAGAAGTTGGTAATGTTGATATGGATTCTTATGTGATTTGTTGGGTATTATTTGTGGCATTATAATAGAAGTGGTTATTAGAGGGTGGTAGTAACAAGGCAATGGTTGACGTGGGTGTTTGTAGTGTTAGATTGGTGTAAACCCTTATGAAAGATTTATGTGTAACTCTATACTTATTATATTTTCGTATTATTTCTTATAAACCATAACTTGAGTTGAGTAACATGATTAAAATCTATATGGGTACTTTGGTTCTGAGTGTTTTTCTCAATATCTAGTTTACCTGGGGAACACATATAGAACCACTACCTCTTCCTGTCTCCCCCTTCACACTTAGTATGAGTTGTAATGGCTCACTATGGGTGTATATATACATCCTATAATAATTTTTGGTTTTGTTTTATACGTATTCTTGTTGAAATGATTATGTTTATTTGGTGTGGATACATAGTGGGAGTTGTGCATTATAGGAGGAGAGTATATTGTTTGTGTCCTTCATGTTCAAGATATCATACTGGGATGAGGATGTGATGAGTGGTTGTGATGTGGATATAGTTTCTTATGTTCTTTTGACATGTGTATGTGTGGATATATGGTTGTGAGATTATATAGAAGGGGTTGAAGCATAATAAATATTCCATTAGAGTGTGAGAATTACTAGATTAGTGGGGAAGTGTATGTGGTGTAATTTATTAATATATATTCTTTTGATATAATGTTACTATACTTGAATTTGATATTGGGTGAGTTATCCTTGGTGAGGTTGGGTGATATATGACCATATATTGGTGTGTATTAGTTCTGTAATTTATTCACAAAGGCATTAATATATTTCATAAACATTTTCATGAGAGTTTTTGGGAAGGATCCTATTGAGTATACTTGTATTCTCACACCTATTTATATAATAATTTTTATAAGTTTTTGAAGATGGATTTGGTAAATAAGAGGGAAATCACTATCTTGAGGTTAAGAGTTATAGCTAGAGCCACTAGTGTAGGATTTGTTTTTGATATGTTATTTTAGATACTTTTTTTATATATGATATGCACATGAATTATGGATTGGGTTTTGTTGTATATTATATGGAGTTGATTGGTTGGGTATCTCTGTTATTGGGATTTATGAGGGAAACACATCCCATTTCGTTATTTTATACCCTCAATGCTAGTCTCCATCCTATGTGATGTTATAGGTAGGATTCATGAATTTCACTTATTTTCACTGCCTTTTTAGGAGTGGTTCATAGTGGTGGTGAGATATGATAGTGTGGTATCAGAGCTTTAGTTGAGTGTTAATATGGAGTTTGGAATTAGACACGCATGATGGTTGAATGGGATGATAGGTTAATAACATGGGAGACCATCTATGACACAAGTGATTATCTGCCCTGTGATTTAAAGTAAGTAACTTGAGCTTACAAAAAATATTAGGCTTAATGATATTGAATGTAGGGAAGATTCTTATGATTGTTTGATCTATCATTCTTGATTATTCTTGTATTTAGAAGACTTGTTTTGTGTATTTGAACCATAAATAATAATATTTGAGATTAAAATAGGATAGAGATGAATAATGATATGATGGATGCTAATTGTTTGACAATAGATTATGAGAACAGAGTGAAATACTTCATCACGTTTGCATAGGATTATGAAAAGGATCCCTCTCAAATCTTTTGTCCATTTTACGTTGTTGTTATTCTATACTAATTACTCTATAAGAGTTGTAAGAACATTTTATAGGTTAAGGAATAGACCGGAGTTATAAATGTTGAAATAAACACAGAGAAAAAGTGAATGTATCTACTAGCTGGGATAAAACTGCGTTTTTTGGATTATCAGATATGAATACCAATATGGATAACAAAGAAGACCGTAGGGAAGCTATGAATATAGATGTCAATGATGATGAAGATTGTAATAATGGAATGACAAGGAAAATTGAAGATAAACTCCGTGATTGGACAAAATTGACTGAGAAGTTAATGAGTTATGCAAAGACGCCATTGTATGCTGGTAGCACTAAATATATAGCATTTTCAGCTGTACTATAGTTTTATAATTTTAATGCAGGCAACGGATTGAGCGATGACAGTTTTACGGAACCACATTCTCTCTTGAATTACATTCTCTTGGAAGATAATGAGCTCCCAAGCTGGAAATATAAAGCTAAACGAATGATACGCTCGATTGGTATGATTTTTGAAAGAATACAACCCTTCCCGAAAGAATGTATATTGTTTTTCAAGGAGAAAAAATCACTTAAATAATGGCCCAAGTGTGGTTCTTCTCGATACAAGAAAATGAATCTACTCCTATGAAAATTTTATGGTACTTTCCAGTTATTCCAAGGTTTAGGCGTCTATATGGAAGTGAAGAAACTGCAAGACAATTGTCATGGCATGGAGATAATAGAAATAAAGATGGGAAATTATGTCATCTAGACAACTCTCCTCAATGGAAGAAAATTGATCATGAGTATCCTGAATTTGAAAAAGAGCCAAGAAACCTTCATCTTTCTTTATCTACAGATGGAGTGTATCCTCTTGGTTTTCAATCATGAACTCACAGTACATGGCATGTTATGTTGGTGAATTATAACTTTCCACCCTAGTTATGCTTGAAGTTGAAATTTATTATGTTATATAAGCTTGTATCAGGACCAAAAAAACCAGGTAACGACATTGATGTTTATTTGGCCCCTTTAATCGTGGATTTGATGTTATGGTGGGATTCTGGTGTTATGTTGTATGATTCCTATAAAAGTGAATACATCACATTGAGAGCGATGTTGTAAGGTACGATAAATGATTTCCCAACTTATGGAATTTTTTTAGGCTATAGCATTAAAGGAACTCAAGGGAGTCCCGTTTACGAAGAAGATACGGAATCAATTAGGTTAAAACAATCATAGAAATCTGTGTTTCTAGGAAATCGTATATTTCTACCTCATCGGCATAAGCACTGATCTTGTACAACATCATTCAATGGATGTTCAGAACAATGCACAACACCGTCTCCACTAACAGAGGATCAGACTATTGAGAAAGTAAAAGATATGAATACTATTTTTGTTAAACCATATTTGAAAAACCATACGAAAATTGGTTGGAAAAAATGATTAGTCTCTTTTGAAATACCATACTGGAATTTGTTGTATGTTAGAAATGTTATTGATGTGATGCAAGTGGAAAATATGTATGTGAAAGTGTTATCGGAACGTTGCTAAATTCCCATGGTGAAACAAAGGATGTAATTAAGGCATGTTTGGACATGGATGACATGGTAATACGAGAATATTTGGCACCTGTGAAGGGTGAAAATCGAATGTTTCTTCCTCCAGTGAATTACACTCTTTCTAAAGAGGAGAGATATTAGTTTTTCAACATCTTAAATGATGTAAAGGCTATATAGTGTATTCATAAAATATCAAGAACATTGTGTCAATGAATGATTTGAAGTTATAAGGTTTGAAATCACATGAATGACATGTGTTGATGCATGATTTTGTTCCTATATCTATACGTTGCATTTTTCCCCAGAATATTTTTCATACATTTAACAAGCATTGTTTCTTTTTCAAATATATATGTAGAAAAGTTTTAGACCCGGTGAAATTTCCAACTATGGAAAATGAAATTGTCATTATCTTATGAGAATTAGAAATGTTCTTCCCACCAACATTCTTTGATATGATGGTTCATTTTAGGATTCAGTTGGGGAAAGAGATTCGACTTTTTGGTCCTATGCACTATAGATGGATGTACCCTGTTGAACGATATATGAAGATTTTGAAAGGGTATGAAAAAAATAGAAGTCAACCAGATGGTTTTATAGTGGAGAGATATATTTTTGAGGAAGACATTGAATTCTATACCAAATGCCTATATAATATGGAAAGCACTAGTCTCCAGAAATCTCATCACACTGGACGCATTGAGGGTGAGTGAATTTCTGGAAAATATGTTTGTAAAATCAATATTACAAATTGGGAGAAGGCCCATCTTTACGTTTGGACTAACAGTTGGGAGGCCTCTACATATATTGAAACTCACAAATTAATTCTTATGTAGTTTAATCCATCATAGGCTGAAAAATTGATATCTAATACACATAATCACTAGTTTATTGGATGGTTTCAGGACCATATTTTTAAGGAGTTAGATGAAAATCTGAATTCATTTTCAGAACAACTTAGATGGCTAGCCGTCGGACCAAGTGTGTATGTATTATCTTAAAATGATTATGTAATTAATGGTTATACATTCTATAAAGATGAACATGATGAAGATAGTACCATGAAAAATAGTGGAGTTACACTTGTGGCATAAGCAATGCATGTTTCTAGTAGTAAGGAAAGAAATCCAATTCATGCAAATATGTCATACTTTGGCATTATCAAACAAATACGGGAGTTGGATTATAAGACATTCTAATTGACGATTTTTTAATGTAAATTCTTTGATAATAACAGTGGTGTTAAAATAGATGAATGGGGATTTGTGAATGATGATTTTATTAATGAAGGGTACAAAGATGGACAGTTTATAATGAAATCACAAGCATTACATGTTTTTAATGTTATGGGTCCTGCAAACTGAAAGTGGTCGATTGTTCCGTCATCATCCAAAACTACTGAAGGGTCTGATGAAAATTTAGTGGAGGAAAATCATTTCAGTGTTCTGTCGCAATAATTTTAAAGCGGTCCCAATTTAGATGATATTTTTTATGTTAAAAGAGACCACAATGAAGGAATTTGGATAATCGACAGAGGTTTCAAATCCCTTCAGCCTTTGAATAAAAGAAAAAGAGTTCAATAAAGTGGCGATATTTTTTTGTAATATAGATCTTGTTATCTCATATTATTATCTTATTATTATTGAATTTAAGTAATAAAAATCAATTGTTCAACCACTTTTGATTATAATGACTTCTTCACATTCTTGTGCTCAAAACCTCATTGTTGAACAAGTCTCTCAAGCAGCTGATGCTACTGCTGATGCGGCTGTTCACAGTGTAGAGAAACAACAAGTTTCTGAACCTATTGTTGCTCCTAGTGTTGAGTTCCAACAACCATCAGCACATGCCATTGGTACCATTTCAGATGAAGATATAGATGATATTGATATCGATGAAATGGTTTGGGGATAAAGGACTGATGTGGAAGAAACCACAGTTGCAGTGTAGTTTGACGGTGTTAGCTAAAGTTCTTAAGTTGAAAACCAAAGGCATCAAATTTGATATTTGATGGAATTCCTGAGGCAACATGTGAATCCCAAGAAAGATATGTTTAGTAGATACATTGGAGTTGTCACTCAGGAACGCATGCCGATTGACATAGATTCATGGCACCATGTTGTGTCCGGGATGAAGGCTATGATCTGGGAAGAAATTATGGTAACATTATGATATTATTTTTTTAATTTACTAGCAAATAATATAATGAAATAGTTTCTTCCTCTTCTAAATCTCATGAAGAGTACATTTATAGTATATTATTCACATAAGAATTATACACTATTTCTTGCAGAAAAGACTCATCAAGGTTTTCGCACTAGTTTAAATAAATGACACCTGGAATATTCCAAAGGTAAAATAAACCTACATCCACCCCTTGTCTATGCTCACCTGATATCCCAAAAAGCATGGGACGCATTTATTTGATATCGTGGGGATGAGAAGTTTCAGGTACATTGTGGGTGATAATATGTTGTTTGAGGATACATGTATTCATCACTTTGATTGTCAATATTAAATTTATAAAATAGAGACTCAGTACTAGAAATAAGGAATGTGCATCAAAACCAACATACCCCTATTGTAAAGAAAGGATAGGGTACGATTCACTAGAAAAGAAAATGCTACGTATTTTAAATTTACAGTTATTTTGTTAGGTTCCAAGAAACAACATCATAATTATCTTTCTATATTTATATGTAGATTGATGAGTCTTAAACCAAAGACACTTCCATCCCATGTCGGGTGCTATAATAGGAGGCATGTGTGAATATAGAAGGAAAGCTAATAGATGAAAACACACAATAATTCTGGGAAATATGTGTAAGTATGTCACGAAGATAAAAAATATTTTTTTTTAAATTGATATTACATATAAATAATTAGTTATCTTCTTATATCTGACAGTCACAGGAAACAGCTACTCATATAGCAGATGAAAACCTATTATCGACAGCGTTGAAGTGGCCATTACAATACGGTCATGTCATAGGTGCAGGGTTTGGGGTGACACCCATAGTATATTTTGAGAAAAAAAGAAACAAATGATAGAGTTAAAAAAATTGAAACAAATGAGTGAAATACTAGCAACTCATGAAGAACAATTTCAATATCAAGGAGATTTTCTAGAAACTTATATTGGTGGGAATCAAGGAAAAGACACAACTCCGGAAAAACCAGTGAGTGAAGATCCAACCCCACCCCCACCAGCTTGGAGGTGAGCCATTACCCTCAAAGAGTTGTCTTAGCTGTGTTAATCAATATTCTCATAATTGTTCCCAGGAAATGTGAATCAGAAAAACCCTGATACTTTTCCAGTACTAATGTTGTACCGAGTGATAATGACTGTTATTTATATCTGTCCACACCCACATATCACCTTGTAGCGAGGGCTACAATGTTCAACATCCCAAAGGAAAAGCTTTATAATAGACCACTTCTGAAAGATAATCTAAAAGTGATTATTATTGTATCTCATGAGCCAAATAAATAGCTACCTACTTTACTGGATGATTACGATATTCATACAGTAGAAAAGGCTATAGGGACATTCATTGCATGGTCATCACTACATGTAATAGTACATATGTACAAAGAGGTATTTATTTCATTTTTTCCAAGATAAACCTTTATCAATTAATGAAAAAAGGGAATGAACCAATGGATATTATTATAGATGGAGAAAGGGAAGGGGTGATAAGAAATGTGGTTCAAAAGCATCTAAAGCATCGACCAACTGATCCCAATGAGCTATTGAAATCACAACAACACCACCTATTCTCTGTCCACATTTACAAGCATTGAATACCCATGTGGATACGAAGCTAAGAGGTGGTAGTAGTCAATTAGTGGTTTTTTAAATGAATATATACAGAGAGGAAAGTTATGATTTCATTGCTGCTGAAAATGTAAATGAGATCCTTGAAAATGGTTGGCTAGGCGTCACAGTTGTAAATTTATATATGAAGAATGTTTTCATGAATTGATTTTCTAAAAGCTGATATAATGTGAAAATTAAGACTAATTTAATTTTATATTATTGATACATGTATATATGAAAAACTATTGAAGGAATTTCCCTATGAGACAAAATTCGGACTCATTATTCCTCATACCACATCAACAGATCAAACAAAATTAGAGCCATAAAAAAAGGATGAAATAGTGACCAGCTAGCTGAAAACATTTTAAAGCAAGATTACAGATGAAAAAATCTTCCTAATGCCAACCATGCATGGGTAAAACTCTATGATTGAAGCATATCAATTATATTTTTACGTCTTTTATTACTTATTCCTTTTTGTTTTTTAGAAAAAATTGTCTTCTAGTTGCGATGAACTTGGATACTCCGCAGATTTATTTTCTGGATTCAATGCAAGGATATCGAATAAACCGACCAAACATGATGGAGTTTTTGAATATCTAAGACAATAAATTCTATGTTTTAGGTACAACATCAAGTAATATTTTTAATATTATCTTAAACTGAGGATTCTATTATGATAGGGCGGTGTATCATTATCATCTAAAAAAGGAATGAGGACACGATCTAGGCTTAAAGAGCTAAGAAAGTACTACGTTTGGACAAATATCTGGGTATATATAATAAAAATTCACTATCCAAAAACATATCTGTACAAGTTAATTATTCTCCTAATGATCAAATTTTTTTAGTGTCCAGAACATACAAAAGATAATTATTATAGTTATTATGTTTGTAAATTTATGATAGATATCCGTTTTCATCAACAAACTAGCATCCCTCAGAAGTTATTTTTAAAAAAACTACTATTTAATTTTAATTATTTATTAATTCTTTATCTATATATTTTTCAGTACTACTATGACTGTCAAAAAGCCTCAACTCCCATGAAGATATAGATTTGTTCATAAATGAGTGGGACACATTCCTGATGGAAGATTATACAAAAATAGCATGACGATCTGACTTGGGGACGTGTATAATTGGCGGTCATTTTTGTGAGGGGTTAAGGGGATCAAAAGAAGAAACATTATTTTATGTAAATGTTCATAGGAAAATTGTAATTGTTATTAAATAAAACATCCTATCTCCAATGAGTCATTTTCCCTTTTTAATAGATGAAATGCGCTGGCAACATGAAAGAATGATGAACCACTTTTCTTTGGGATATGGATAAGTAAAACCAGTAAAATATCCAAAATACCTTCCTATCTGACCAAACATAATTGGATTTTGTTGATCCTCTAGGATAACGATCTATTGCTGCGTTGGTGATGTGTACGCGTCAACCATGCCTCCATATGAGGCATGGTGTGGCCTATATCACTCAATGTGTCCCTCTTTTATTTAAAATAGACATAATTTTATGTGAAACAACAACTGACATACATAAATCTAATGAAATGCATTCAGATTGTGTTGATCCTTCAGAAGAATTATCCATGGGACAATTGTGACTTGAACAAGTCAACCAAGCCTCAATATGAGGCATGTTGTGGCCGATATTACTCAAAGTGTCTCGCTTTTGATTAAAATAGAAAAAATTTTATGTGAAAAAAACAAATGACCTATGGAAATCCAACCAAATTCATTTAGATTATGTTGATCCTTTTGGATAACAATCCATGGGAAACTTGTGATGTTTAAAAGTCAACCACGCCACAATCTGAGGCACAGTGTGGCTGGTATCACTCAAAGTGTCTCTCTTTTGTCTAAAATCGGAAAAGTTTTAAATGAGAACAAAAACTGACATACATAAATTTGACAAACACATTCGGATTCTGTTGATCCTTTATAAGAACAATACATGGGTCAATTTTGACGTGTACGAGTCAACCAAACCTCAATTCAAGGGACGGTGTGGCCGGTATCACTCAATGTGTCTCTCTTTTGTATAAAATGGACTGAATTTTAAGTGAAAACAACAACTGACGTACATAAATCCAACCAAACACATTCGTATTGTGTTGATCCATTAGAAGAACAATCCATGGGTCACTTGTGACGTGTAAGAGTCAACCACCCTTCAATACAGGGCACAGTGTGAACGGTATCACTCAATGTGTCTCTCTTTTATTTAAAATGGACAACGTTTTAAGTGAAAACCACAACTGACCTAAAGAAATCCAACTAAATGCATTCGGATTGTGTTGATATTTTAAAAGATCAATACATGGGTGTGTTGGTGAGGTTTTTGAGTCTACCCCACCACAATCTATGGCACGTTGTGATCGGTATCACTCAAATTGTCTCTCTTTTGTTTAAATTGAAATGAATTTTAACTGAAAACGACAACTGACATACGGAAATATGACTAAACACATTCATAATGTGCTGATATTTTAGGATAACTATCCATGGGAAACTTGTGACATGTATGAGTCAGCCATGCCTCAATCTGAGGCACGGTGTTTTTGGTATCACTCAAAGTGTCTCTCTTTTGATTAAAATGGATAGAATTTTAAGTGAAAACTAAAACTGACCTATAGAAATCAGACAAAATGCATTTGGTTTGGCTTTAACCTTTAAGAGAGTGATCCATTGGACACTTGTGACATTTAAGAGTCTACCATTCCTCAATTCGAGGCATGGTGTGGCCAGTATCACTCAAATTGTCTCCATTTTGTTTAAAATGGAAAAAATTTTAATTGAAAACAACAACTGACATATGGAAATCTAACAAAACGCATTTAGATTGTGTTGATCCTTTATTAGAAAGATCCATGGGATAATTGGTGACTTGTACGAGTCAACCCTGCCTCAATATGAGGCATGGTGTGACTGGTACCACTCAAAGTGTCTCACTTTTGTTTAAGATGGACAAAATTTTAAGTGGAAACAAAAACTGACGTATGAAAATCCAACAAAACGGATTTTTATTGGGTTGATCCTTAAGTATAATGATATATGGGTGCATTGATGACATGTACTAGTCAACCACACCACAATACATGGCACGGTGTGGCTAATATCACTCGAAGTGTCTTTTTTGGTTTAAAATGGACAAAATTTTAAGTGAAAACAACAACTGACCTACGATAATACAACCAAACGCAATCATATTAGGTTTATCCTTTAGGATAATAATCCATGGGTGCATTGGTGATGTGTACATGTCAACCCATCTTCAATCCAAGGCACGGTGTGGCCGATATCACTCAAAGTGTCTCTCTTTTGTTTAAAATGTACAGAATTTTAAGTGAAAACAACAATTGACGTATATAAATCTGACCAAACACATTTGTATTGTGCTTATACATTAGAATGATGATCCATGTGTATGTTGGTGATTTGTATGAGTCAACCCTGCCTCAATCTGAGGCACGGTGTGACCGGTATCACTCAAAGTGTCTCTCTTTTGTTTAAAATGGACAGAATTTTAATTGAAAACAACAACTGAAGTATAGAAATATGACCAAAAATATATGTATTGTGTTGATACTTTATTAGAACGGTACTTGGGGTCAATTTTGACTTGTATGAGTCAACCACCCCTCAATCTGAGGCACAGTGTGGTTGGTATCACTCGAAGTGTCTCTCTTTTGGTTAAAATGGACAGAATGTTAAGTGAAAACAACAACTAACGTATGGTAATCAGACCAAACACATTCATATTGTGTTTATACGTTATTATAATGATCCATGGGTCACTTTTCATGCATAAGAGTTCCCCACACCTCATTCCAAGGGGCAGTTTGGCCGGTATCACTCAAAATGTCTCTCTTTTGTTTAAAATGGACAAAATTTTAAGTGAAAACAACAACTGACGTACATAAATCGGACCAAACGAATTTGTATTAGGTTTATCATTAATTATAACAATCCATTGGTATCTTGTGATGTGTTTAATTCAACCATGCCTCAATTGGAGGCACGGTGTGGCTGGTATCACTCAATGTTTCTCTCTTTTGTTTAAAATTGACATAATTATAGGTGAAAACAACAAATGACGTACATAAATCTAAGAAAACGCATTTTTATTGTGTTTATCCTCTAGAAGAACAAACCATGGGTCTATTGGGAATTTTATGAGGCAACTCTACCTCAATATGAGGCACGGTGTGACCTGTATTACTGAAAGTGTCTCTCTTCTGTTTAAAATGAACAAAATTTTAAGTGAAAACAACAGCTGATGTATAGAAATCTGACCAAAAGCAATCCTATTGTGTTGATAATTTAGGAGAACAAACCATGGGTGACATGTGACGTGTACGAGTCAAGAAATCCACAATCCGAGGCATGGTGTGGCCGGTATCACTCAAAGTGTATCTCTTTAGTTTAAAATGGACCAAATTTTAAATGAAAACAGCAACTAACGTATGAAAATCTGACCAAATGCATTTGGATTGTGTTGATACATTATGATAATGATACATGGATCACTTTTGAGGTATAAAAGTATATCACACTTCAATCCGAGGGATGGTGTGACCAGTATAACTAAAAGTATCTCTCTTTTGTTAAAATTAGATATAATTTTAAGTGAAAACAACAACTGAACTACGTAAATCAAACCAAATGCATTCAAATTATGTTGATACTTTAGGATAATGGTCCATGGGTGCTTTGGTGACATGTACAAGTCAACCCTGCCACAATATGTGGCACGTTGTGACTGGCATCACTCAATGTGCCTCTCTTTTGTTTAAAATGGAATGAATCTTAATTGAAAACAAAAATTGACGTATGGAAATATGACCAAACACATTCGGACTATGTTTATCCATTATGATAACTATCTACGGGGCCCTTTTGATGTGTACGAGTCAACCACGGCTCAATCCAAGTAATGGTGTGTCTAGTATCACTCAAAGTGTCTCTCTTTTGTTTAAAATGGACAGAATTTTAAGTGAAAACATAAATTGACCTTTGTAAATCCAATAAAATGCATTTGGATTGTGTTGATCCTTTATAAGAACTATCTATGGTTCTCTTGTGATGTGTACGAGTCAACCATGCCTCAATATGATGCATGGTGTGGCTGGTAGAACTCAAAGTGTCTCTCTTTTGTTTAAAATGGATAGAATTTTAAGTTAAAACAACAACATACGTATGGAAATTCGACCAAAAGCATTAGGGTTGTGTTCATACCTTAAGAGAACGATCCATGGGTGCATTGGTGACATTTACAAATCAACACCGCTTCAATATGAGGCACAGTGTGACCGGTATCACTCAAAATGTCTCTCTTTTGTTTAAAGTGTGCAGAATTTTAAGTGAAAACAACAACTGAAGTACGAAAATCTGACCAAACCCATTCAAATTGTGTGTATCCTTTAGTATAATGATCCATGGGTGTGATGGTGACGTATATTGGTCAACCAAACATCAATATGAGGCACAATGTGGCCGGTATCACTCAAAGTGTCTCTATTTTGTTTAAAATGGATAGGATTTTAAGTGAAAACAATAACTAACCTAGGAAAATCTGACCAAACACATTCAGATTATGTTGATAATATAGGAGAATGATCCATGTGATTTTTGGTGATGTGTACAAGTCAAACCCTCCTCAATCTGAGGCACGGTGTGGCCGGAATCACTCAAAGTGTCTCTCTTTTTGTTTAAAATGGACAGAATTTTAAGTGAAAACAACAACTAACATACGTAATTCTAACCAAACAATTTCAGATTGTTTTTATCCTTTATAAGAACAATCCATGGGTTTTTTGGCGATGTTTATGAGTTAACCTCACATCAATTCAAGGCACGGTGTGACGGTATCACTCAAAGTGTCTTTATTTTGTTTAAAATGGACAAAATTTTAAGTGAAGACAACAACTGACATATAGACATCTGACCAAACACATTCATATTGTGTTGATCCTATAGGATAATGATCCATGGGTAACTTGTGACATGTACCAGTCAACCACTCCTAAATCCGAGGCATTTTGTGGCTAGTATCACTCAATGTTTCTATTATTTGTTTAAAATGGACATAATTTTATGTCAAAACGACAACTAACATACGGAAAACCAACCAAAGGCATTCCGATTGTGTTTATCCTTTATGATAACGATTCATGGGTCAGTTTTCACATGTACGAGTCAACCAAACCTCAATTTGAGGCACATTGTGGCTAGTATCACTCAAATTGTCTCTCTTTTGTTTAAAATGGCCAAAATTTGAGTGAAAACAACAACCGACATACAGAAATCCAACCAAATGAATTCGTATTGTGTCAATCCTTTAGAAGAATGATCCATTGGATCCTTTAGATGTGTATGAGTCAACCTAGCCTCAATCTGAGGCACGGTGTGGCCAGTATAACTCAATGTGTCTCTTTTTTTAAAAAATGGACAAAATTTTAATTGAAAACCACAACTGACCTACCGAAATCCAACCAAACACATTCAGAATGAGTTGATCCTTTAGGATAATGATACATGGGTCACTTTTTAAGTGTATAAGTCATCCATGCCTCAATTCAAGGCATGGTGTGGCCGGTATCACTCAATGTATCTCTCTTTTTTTTAAAATGAACAGAATTAAAACTAAAAAACAACAACTGACGTATAAAAATGTGTCCAAACACATTCGTATTATATTGATCCTTTAGAAAAACGACCCATGGGTCACTTGTGACATGTAAGAGTCAACTGCTCCTCAATCAGTGGCACGGTGTGGCCTGTATAACACAAATTATATCTCATTTGTTTAAAATGCACAAAATTTTAAGTGAAAATAACAACTAACATACCGAAATCCGACCAAACGCTTTCTTATTGTGTTGATCCATTACTATAATTATCCATGGGTCAATTTTGATGTGTACGAGTCAACCACCCTTCAATCCAAGGCACAATGTGGCTGGTATGACTCAATTTGTCTCTCTTTTGTTTAAAATTGAACAAATTTAAAGTGAAAACAACAACTGACCTAGACAAATCCAACAAAATGCATTCGAATTGTTGTGATCCTTTATGAGAGCGATCCATGGGTCACCTGGGACATCTATGAGTCAACCACACCTCAATCCGAGTCGTGGTGTGGCCGGTATTACATAAAGTGTCTCTCTTTTGATTAAAATGGACCAATTTAAACTAAAAACAACAACTGACATACGAAAATCCAAAAAAACGAATTTTGATTGTGTTTATCTTTTAATAAAATGGTCCATGGGTCACTTGTGATGTCTAAAAGTCAACCATGCTTCAATAAGAGGCATGGTGTATCTGGTATCACTCAAAGTGTCTCTATATTGTTTAAAATGGACAGAATTTTATGTGAAAACTACCACTGACCTACAAAAATCCGGCCAAATGAATTTGGATTGTGATGATCCTTTAATATAATGATCCATAGGTCACTTTTGATGTGTAATATTGAACCACGCCTCAATCCGATGCACGATACGGCCGGTATCACTCAATGTGTATCTCTTTTGTTTAAAATGTACAGATTTTTAAATTAAAACAACAACTGATGTATGAAAATCTGATCAAACCCATTCAGATTGAGTTGATACATTAGAAGAACGATCCATTGGTCAGTTTTGACATGTAAAAATCAACCAAACTTCCATCCGAGGCATGTTGTGACCAGTATCACTCAATGTGTCTCTCTTTTGTTTAAAATGGACAGAATTTTAACTGAAAAATAGCAACTGACATACGGAAATTGGACAAAACTCATTCGGATTGTGTTGATTCTTTAATATAAGGATACATGGGTCACTTGTGACATGTATGAGTCATCTATGTCTTAATCTGAGGTACGGTGTGTCCGGTATCACTCAAAGTGTCTCTCTTCTGTTTAAAATGGACTGAATTTTAAGTTAAAACAACCAGTGACCTACGGAAATCTGACCAAATGAATTTGGATTGTATTTATCCTTTATGAGAACAATACATGGGACACTTGTGACATGTAAGAGTCAACCACACCTCAATCTAAGGCACATTGTGGCCAGTATCACACAAAGTGACTCTCTTTTCTTTAAAATGGGCAGAATTTTAAATGAAAACAATAACTGGCATATGGAAATCTGACCCAACACATTCAGATTGTGTTGATATTTTAGTAGAAGGATCTATGAGTGGGTAGGTGACATGTATGATTCAACCCAACCTCAATCTGAGGCACGGTGTAACCGGTATCACTCAAAGTGTCTCTCTTTTGTTTAAAATGGACAGAATTTTAAGTGAAAACGACAAATGACATATGGAAATCCAACCAAACGAATTCATATTGTGTTGATCCATTATGGGAACTATCCACGAGTGCATTGGTCATGTGTAAAATTCATCCATGACTCAATAATAGGCATGGTGTGGTCGGTATCCCTCAAAGTGTCTCTCATTTGTTTAAAATGGACAGAATTTTAAGTGAAATCAAAAACTGATCTACGAAAATCTGACCAAATGCATTCGTATTGTGTCGATCCTTTAGGATAATGATACATGGGGTGCATTGGTGATGTGTATGAGTCAAACTATCTTTCATCCAAGGCATGGTGTGGCTGATATCACTCAAAGTGCCTCTCTTTTGTTTAAAATGGACATAATTTTAAGTGAAAACAACCACTAACATTTGAAAATCGGACGAAACACATTCGGATTGTGTTGATCCTTTAGGAGAATGATCCAAGGTTTCTTTAGTGACTTGTAAGAGTCATCACCGCCTCAATCCAAGGCATTATGTGATCAGTATCACTCAAAGTGTCTCTCATATGTTTAAAATGGAAATAATTTTAAGTGAAAACAACAACTATCGTAAAGAAATCCAACCAAACACATTCACATTCTGTTTATCTTTTAGGAGAACGATCCATGGGTCACTTATGATATATACGAGTCGACCCCCCTTCAATCTGTGGCATGGTGTGGCCTTTACCACTCAATGTATCTCTCTTTTGTTTAAAATGGACAAAATTTTAAGTGAAAACAACAACTATCCTACGGAAATCTGTCCAAATGCATTCGAGTTGTGTTGATAAATTAGGAGAAAAATCCATGGGTGTGTTGGTGATGTGTATGAGTCTACACCACCTTAATCCGTGGCACGGTGAGACCGGTATCACTCAATGTGTCTCTATTTTGTTTAAAATCGACATAATTTTAACTGAAAACAACAACAGACATACAGAAATATACACAAATACATTCATATTTTGTTGATCCTTTAGTATAACGATACATGAGTCACTTGTGATGTGTAAAAGTCAGCCACACCTCAATCTGAGGCACAGTGTGGCTGGTATCACTCAAAGTGTCTCTCTTTTGTTTAAAATGGACAGAATTTTAAGTGAAAACGACAACTGACATATGAAAATCTGATAAAATGCATTTGGATAGTGTTTATCTTATAGGAGAACGATCCATGGGTATGTTGGTGATGTGTAAGAGTCAATCCAACCTCAATCTGAGTTACGGTGTGACAGGTATCACTCAATGTGTCCCTCTTTTGTTTAAAATGGACAAAATTTTAAGTGAAAACAACATCAGACATACAGAAATATGAACAAATTCATTCAGATCATGTTTTTCATTTAGGATAACTATCCATGGGTGACTTTTGACATGTATGAGTCAACCACGCCTCATCCCAAGGCACGGTGTGGCCGGTATCACTCAAAGTGTCTCACTTTTTTTTAAATGGACAGAATTTTAAGTGAAAACAGCAACTGACCTATAGAAATCTGACCAAATGCATTCGGATTGTATTTATCCTTTTTAAAAATGATCTATGGGTGCGTTGGTGACATTTATATGTAAAAACCTCCTCAATCCATGGCACAGTGTGACTAGTGTCACTCAAAGTGTCTTTCTTATGATTAAAATGGACAAAAATTTATGTGAAAACAACAAAAGACATATAGGAATCCAACAAAACGCATTTAGATTGTGTTGATCCATTAGGATAATGATACATGGGTCACTTTTTACATGTAAAAGTAAACCATTTTTCAATCTGTGGCATAGTGTATCCGGTATCAATCAAAGTGTCTCTCTTTTGATTAAAATGGACATAATATTAATTGAAAACAACAACTGCCATACGAAAATCCAACCAAACATATTCGAATTATGTTAATACCTTAAGATAATGATCTATGGGTTTACGTGTGATGTGTATGAGTCAACCATGCCTCAAATTGAGTCACGGTGTGGCTAGTATCACTCAAAGTGTCTCTTTTTTGTTTAAAATGGACAGAATTTTAAGTGGAAACAATAATTGACATATGAAAATCTGACCAATCACATTAATATTGTGTTAATCCTTTAGGAGAATGATACATGGGTGTGTTGGTCAAATTTAAATGTCATCCCCACCTCAATCCAAGGCACAGTGTGACCAGTATCACTCAAAGTGTCTCTCTTTTGTTTAAAATGGACATGATTTTAAGTGAAAACAACAACTGACGTATGAAAATCCAAAAAACTGCATTCAGATTGTATTGATAATTTAGGATAATGATCCATCGGTGAGTAGGTAACGTGTAAAAGTTAACCATGCCTCAATCCATGGCACTGTGTGGCCACTATCACTCAAAGTGTCTCTCTTTTGTTTAAAATGGAATGAATTTTAAGTGAAAACAACAACTGATGTATGGAAATCCAAGAAAACGCATTCGGATTATGTTTATTCATTAATACAATGATCCATGGGTGATTTGGTGATGTGTATGAGTCAACCCCACCTCAATATGATGCATAGTGTGACCGGTATCAATCAATGTGTCTCTCATTTGTTTAAAATGGACATAATTTTACGTGAAAACATCAACTAACGTACATAAATAAGAACAAACGCATTCGGATTGTGTTTTTTATTTAGTATAACAATCCATGGGTGACTTTTGATGTGTAAGAGTCAACCACACTTCAATCTGTGGCACTGTGTGGCAGGTATCACTCAAAGTGCATCTCTTTTGTTTAAAATGGACAGAATTTTAAGTGAAAACAACAACTGATGTATGAAAATCTGACCAGATGCATTCAGATTGTTTTGATACATTAGGAGAATGATACATGAGTCACATGTGGCGTGTACAAGTTAACCACACTTCAATACGAGGTACAGTGTGGCTGTTACCACTCAAAGGGTCTCTTTTTTGTTTAAAATGGACATAATTTTAAGTGAAAACAACAACTGACCAATGGAAATCTGAACAAATGCATTCAGATTGTGCTTATACATTAGTATAATTATCTATGTGTGCTTTTTTGACATTTATGAGTCAACCACGCCTCAATCCATGGCACGGTGTTACTGGTTTCACTGAAAGTGTCTTTCTTTTGCTTAAAATGTACTTAATTTTAAGTGAAAATAACAACAGACGTATGGAAATCCAACAAAATACATTTGAATTGTGTTGATCCTTTGGAATAATGATACATGGGTCACCTCAGATGTGTACGAGTCAACCACTCCTCAATTTGTGGCATGGTGTGTCTCGTATCAATCAAAGTTTCTCTCTTTTGTTTAAAATGGACAGAATATTAAGTGAAAACAACAAATGACCTACATAAATACAACCAAACACATTCGGATTGTGTTTATCCTTTAGTATAATGATCTATGAGTTTACTTGTGATTTTTATGAGTCAACCACATCTCAATTGGATGAACGGTGTGGCCGGTATCACTCAAAGTGTCTCTCTTCTGTTTAAAATGGACATAATTTTAATTGAATACTACATCTGATGTACTGAAATCTGACCGCAATCATTAGTATGGTATTTATCCTTGTAGAATAATCCATGGGTGTTTTGGTGACCTGTATGTGTAGACCCAGCCTCAATCTGAGACACGGTGTGACCAGTATTACCCAAAGTGTCTCTCTTTTGTATAAAATGGACAGAATTTTATGTGAAAACAACTACTGACGCAAGAAAATATGACCAAATGCATTTTGATTATGTGGATCATTTAGGATAACAATCCATGGGTGCGTTGGTGATGTGTACATGTCAACCACGTCTCAATCTGTGGCACGGTGTGGCCAGTATCACTCAATGTGTCTCTCTTTTGTTCAAAATAGACATAATTTAAAGTGAAAACAATGACTGACTTATGGAAATCCGAGAAAACACATTTGTATTGTGTTTATCCATTAGTAGAAAGATAAATGGGTGTGTTGGTGACATGTATGAGTCAACCTCGCCTCAATATGAGGAACGATGTGACCGGTATAACTCAATGTGTCTCTCTTTTGTTTAAAATGGAAAACATTTTAAGTGAAAACAACAAATGACATACGAAAATCTGAAAAAAGGCAGTAGTATTGTGTTGTTCATTTAAGAGAACAATCCATGGGTGACTTGTGATGTGTATGAGTCAACCATGCCTCAATCTGAGGCATGGTGTGGCTGGTATCACTCAAACTATATCTATTTTGTTTAAAAAGGACAGAATTTTACGTGAAAACAGCAACTGATGTACGAAAATCAGACCAAACGCATTCAGATTGTGTTTATACTTTAGGATAATGAACCATGGGTCACTGTTGACTTGTACTATTAAACCACACTTCAATAGGAGGGACAGTGTGGCTGGTATCACTAAAAGTGCCTCTCTTTTATTTAAAATGGTAAAAAAATAATAGAAAAAAAAACTGACCCATGGAAATTTGACCAAACGCATTAGGATTGTGTTTATCCTTTAAGAGAATGATAAATGTGTACGTTGGTGACATGTAAAATTCAAACCCGCCTCAATCAATGGAATGGTGTGATTGGTATCACTCAAAGTGTCATTATTTTGTTTAAAATAGAAAAACATTTAGGTGAAAACAACAACAGACATATGGAAATATGACCAAATGCATTCAAATTGTGTTGATCCTTTAGGAGAATGATGCATGGGTCACTTTTGACTTGTACGAGTCAACCACGCCTCAATTCATGGAATGGTGTGTTCAGTATCAATCAAAGTGTCTCTCTTTTGTTAGAAATGGACAGAATATTAAATGAAAACAACAACTGACCTACGGAAATCCATAAAACCCCATTTGGATTGGGTTGATCCTTTAAGAGAATGATCCATGGGTTTACTTATGACGTGTACGAGTCATCCATGCCTCAATTCGAGGCACGGTGTGGCCGGTATCACTCAAAGTGTCTCTTTTTTGTTTAAAATGGACATAATTTTAAGCAAAAACAACAAATGACATACCGAAATACAACCAAACACATTAGTATTGTGTTCATACTTTAGTAGAATTATCCATGGATGCCTTGGTGATGTGTACGAGTCAAGCCAACTTCAATCTGAGGCATGGTGTGACCAGTATCACTCAAAGTGTCTGTCTTTTGTTTTATATAGACAGAAGTTTATGTGAAAACAAAAACTGATGTTTGGAAATCCATCAAAATGAATTCGGATTGTGTTTATAATTTAGGATAAAGATCCATGCATGTGTTGGTGACAGGTAAAATTCATCCATGCCTCAATCTGTGGCACGGTGTGGTCGGTATCACTCAAAGTGTCTCTTTGTTTATTAAAATGTAAAGAATTTAAGTGAAAACAACTACTGACCTAAGAAAATTGGAAACAAAACTTTCAGATTATGTTTATCCTTTAAGAGAAAGATCCATGGGTGATTAGGTGACGTTTACAAGTCAATCCTGCCTCAATCTGAGGCACGGTGTGGCCGGTATCACTCAAAGTGACTCTTTTTTTTAAAAAATTGACAGAATTTTATGTGAAAACAAAAACTAGCATACATAAATCCTACCAAATGCATTAGTATTGGGTTAATCTTTTAAGATAACGATCTATGGGTGCATTGGTGACATGTATGAGTCAACCCCACCTCAATCTGAGGCACAGTGTGACCGATATCACTCAAAGTGTGTCTCTTTTGTTTAAAATGTACATAATTTTAAGTGAAAACAACTACTGATGTATGGAAATCCAACCAAACTCTTTAAGATTGTGTTGATCCTTATATATAATGATCCATCGGTGTATTGGTGACATGTACAAGTCAACCCCGCCACAATCCAAGGCATGTTGTGTCCAGTATCCCTCAAAGTGTCCCTCTTTTGTTTAAAATGGACATAATTTTAAGTGAAATCAACATCTAACCTAAGTAAATCCTACCAAATGCATTTATATTGTGTTTATACTTTAGTAGAATGATACATGAGTCAATCTTCATGTGTTCGAGTCAATCACTCCTCAATCTGAGGCACGGTGTTGCCGGTATCACACAAAGTGTCTCTCTTTTGATTAAAATGGAACAAATTTAAGTGAAAACAACAACTCACATATGTAAATTAGACCAAAAATGTTCATATTGTGTTTATTATTTAGGATAATGATACATGGGTCACTTGTGATCTGTAAGAGTCAAATATGCCTCAATCTGGGGAAGGATGTGGTCGTTATCGCTCAATGTGTCTCTCTTTTGTTTAAAATGGATAGAATTTTAAGTGAAAACAACAACTAGCATACTTAAATCTGAAAAAACGCTATTGTATTGTGTTTTCATTTAGTAGAAAAATCCATGGGTAACTTGTGATGTGTATGTGTCAACCACACCTCAATCTAGGGCACAGTGTGGCCGGTATCACTCAAAGTGTCTCTCTTTTGTTTAAAATGGACAAAATTTTAAGTGAAAATAACAACTGACAATCACAAATTTGACAAAACACATTACAATTTTGTTGATCATTTAGGAAGACGCTCCATGGGTCACTTTTGACATGTATGAGTCAACCATGCCACTATGTGAGGCATGTTGTGAACGGTATCACTCAAAGTGTCTCTCTTTTGTTTAAAATGGACAAAATCTTATGTGAAAACAACAACTGACCTATAGAAATCTGACCAAATGCATTCATATTGTTTTGATACATTAGGTGAAAAAATCCATGGGTGCATTAGTGATATGTACTAGTCAACCCTGCTTCAATTCGAGACACGGTGTGGACAGTATCACTCAAAATGTCCTTCTTTTGTTTAAAATGGAAATAAATTAAGTGAAAACAACAACTGACGTATGAAAATCTGAAGAAACACATTTGAATTGAGTTGATCATTTAGTATAATGATACATGGGTCAATTTTGATGTGTAAGAGTCATTCACACCTCAATACGAGGCATGATGTGGCTGGTATCACTCAAAGTGTCTCTCTTTTGTTTGAAATTGATAGAATTTAAAGTGAAGACAACAACTGACGTACGTAAATCTGACCAAACACATTAGGATTGTGTTTATCATCATAGAGAATGATCCATGGGTCACTTGTGATGTGTACGAGTAAACCATGCCTCAATTTGAGGCTTTTTATAGCCAGTATCACTCAAAGTGTCTTTTTTTTTGTTTTAAATAGGCAGAATTTTAAGTGAAAACAACAACTAACCAACGGAAATCCAACCAAACACATTCATATTGTGTTTAACCTTTAGAATAACGATCCATGGGTCACTTTTGATGGCTAAAAGTCAACCACTCCTCAATTTAAGGCACGGTGTGGCCGGTATCACTCAATGAGTCTCTCTTTTGTTAAAATGGACAGAATTTTAAGTGAAAACAATAACTAACATACTGAAATCCAAACAAATGCATTCGTATTGTGTTGATCCTTTAGAATAATGAACCATTAGATACTTGTGACATGTACGAGTCAACCACACCTAAATCTAAGGCATGGTGGGTCCGGTATCACTCAAAGTGTCTCTCTTTTGATTAAAATAGACAGAATTTTAATTAAAAACAACAACTGACGTACACAAATCTGAACAAACGCATTCATATTGTGTTGATCCTTTAGGATAACGATCCATGGGTCAATTTTGACATGTAAGAGTCAACCACCCTTCAATCCAAGGTACGGTGTGGCCAGTATAACTCAAAGTGTCTCTCTTTTGTTTAAAATGGACAGAAGATTAAGTGAAAACAACAACTGACGTACAGAAATCCGACCATCCACATTAGTATTGTGTTTATTCAATAGGATAACAATCCATCAAAGTGTTGTCGATGTTTACGAGTCAAATTGGCCTCAATCTGAGGATAGTGTGACCAGTATCACTCAAAGTGTCTCTCTTTTGTTTAAAATGGACAAAATGTTAAGTGAAAACAACAACTGACATACATAAATCCATCCAAATGCATTTTTATTGTTTTATCCTTTATGATAATTATACATGGGTGTGTTGGTGACGTGTACGAGTCAACCACACCTCAATCTGAGGCATGGTGTGGTCTGTATCACTCAAAGTGCCTCACTTTTGTTTAAAATGGATAGAATTTAAAGTGAAAAAACGGACCTAAAAATATCATACCATACGCTATTCGATTATGTTGATATTTTAGGATAAGGGTCCAGGGGTGTTTTAGTGATGTGGATGAGTCAACCACACATCAATCCATTCAGGGTGTAGCCGGTATCACTAAAACTATCTCTTTTTTGTTTAAAATGGAAAGAATTTTAAGTGAAAACAACAACTAACATACGGAAATCTGAGCAAACAGATTCATATTATGTTGATCTTTTATGGGAACGATCAATGGTTGTGTTGGTGATGTGTAAGAGTCAACAACACATCAATTAGAGGCACAGAGTGACTGGTATCACTGAAAGTTTCTCTCTTTTGATTAAAATCCACAGAATTTTATTTGAAAACAACAACTGACGTACAGAAATCTGACCAAACACATTCAGATTGTCTTGATCCTATATTAGAATGATCTGTGGGTCACTTGTGACATGTAAGAGTCAACCAAGACTCAATATAAGGCACATTGTGGGCATAATCACTCAAATTTTCTCTCTTTTGTTTAAAATCAAAAGAATTTTAAGTTAAAAAAAAAACTAACATACAAAAATCTGATGAAATGTATTCATATTGTGTTGATACTTTAGGAGAACGATATGTGGGTCACTTGTCACATGTACAAGTCAACCATGCCTCAATCCGAGGCAAAGTGTGGCCAGTATCACAAAAAGTGTCTCTCTTTTGTTTAAAATGGCCCAAATTTATGTGAAAAAAACAACTTAAATAAACGCATTCAGATTATGTTGATCATTTTGGAGAACGATCCATGGGTCACTTTTGATGTGTAAGAGACAACCATTACTCAATATGAGGCACAGTGTGGTCGGTATCACTCAAAGTGTCTCTCTTTTGATTAAAATGGACATAATTTTAATTTAAAACTACAACTGACATTCGGAAATCTGGCCAAATGCATTCAGAATGTGTTAATCTTATAGGATAACAATACATTGGTTACTTGTAACATGTAAATATCAACCACCCCTCAATCCAGGGCACAGTGTGGCTGGTATCACTCTAAGTTTCTCTCTTTTGTTTAAAATGGATATAATTTTATGTCAAAACAACAAATGACATACTAAAATATGAACAAAAAAATTAGTATTGTGTTCATACTTTAGTAGAATGATCCATGGGAGACATTTGGTGTGTACCAGTCAACCATGCCACAATCTAATGTGCGGTGTGGCTGGTATCACTCAAAGTGTCTCTCTATTGTTTAAAATTGACCATATTTTAAGTGAAAACAACAAATGACCCACAGAAATGTGAAAAAACACATTAGGATAGATTTGATACTATAGGAGAACAATCCATGGGCGTTCTAGTGACATGTACGAGTCAACCCCGCCTCAATCAGTGGCACAGTGTCTCCGGTATCAGTCAAAGTGTCTCTCTTTTGTTGAAAATGGACAAAAGTTTAAGTTAAAACAAAAACTAACGTACAAATATCTTACCAACCGCTTTTGGATTGTGTTGTTAATTTAGGATAAATATTCATCGGTCACTTGTGACATTTATGAGTCAACCATGCCTCAATTGGAGGCATGGTGTGGCTGGTGTAACTCAAAATGTCTCTCATTTGAATAAAATCGACAGAATTTTAAGTGAAGACAACAACTGGTACATGTAAATCTGACCAACCACATTATTATTGTGTTTATCCTTTAATAGAATGATCCAAGGGTCACTTGTGAAATATACAAGAGAATCACAGATAAATCGGAGGCACAGTGTGGCCAGTATCACTCAAAGTTTCTCTCTTTTGTTTAAAATGGACAAAATTTTATGTGAAAACAAAAACTGACCTATGGAAATCAAACCAAACGCATTCATATTGTATCAATCCTTTAGTATAATGATCCATGGGTCACTTGGGACATGTATGATTCAACCACGCCTCAATCTGAGAAACATTCTGGCCAGTATCACTCAAAGTGTCTCTCTATTGTTTAAAATGTGCAGAATTATAAGTGAAAACAACAACTGACCTACGAAAATCTGACCAAACACATTCAGATTGTGTTGATACTTTTGTAGAAGGATCCATGGGTCTCTTTTGATGTGTAAAAGTCAACCATTCCTCAATCAAAGGCACGGTGTGGCCCGTACCACTCAATGTCTCTCTTTTGTTTAAAATGGACACAATTTTATTTGAAAACAGCAACTGACGTATGGAAATCTGACCAAATGCATTCAGATTGTTATTATCCTTTATAATAATGATCCATGTTACACTAGTGAAGTGTATGAGTCAAACATACCTCAATCTGAGGCACAGTGTGGCTGGTATCACTCAAAGTGTCATCCTTTTGTTTAAAATGGACAGAATTTTAAATGAAAACAACAACCGACATATGCAAATTCGACCAAACCCATTCGCATTGTGTTGATACTTTAGGATAACATTCCATGGGTCACTTGTGACATTTACAAGTAAGACATCCTTCAATCCAAGGCACTTTGTGGATGGTATCACTCAAAGTGTCTCTCTTTTGATTAAAATGGACATAATTTTAAGTGAAAACTACAACTAACATTTGGAAATCCGATCAAACGCATTAGGATTGTGTTTATCATTTAGGATAATGATCCATGGGTGCATTGGTGATGTGTACGAGTCATCCCTATCTAAATACGAGGCACGGGGTCAACAGTATCACTCAATGTGTATCTCTTTTGCTTAAAATGGACTGAATTTTAAGTGAAAAAATAACTGATATATGGAAATACATCCAAATGAATTTATATTGTGTTGATCCTTTAGTATAATTATCCATGGGTGCATTTGTGACATGTATGAGTCAAACACACCTCAATATAAGGCACAATGTGGCCTGTATCACTCAAAGTGTCTCTCTTTTGTTTAAAATGGACAGAATTTAATGTTAAAAAAATGACCTACAAAAATCAGACCAAAAAAATTATTATTATGTTTATCCATTAGGAGAATGATAAAAGGGTGTGTTGGTGACATTTATGAGTTAACCCTACATCATTCTGAGGCACAGTGTGTTCGATATCACTCATCGTTTCTCTCTTTTGTGTAAAACAGACAGAATTTTAAGTGAAAACAACAACTGACGTATGAAAATCCAACCAAACGAATTCGGATTGTGTTAATAATTTAGGATAATGATCCAGAGGTGTGTTTTTGACATGTAAAAGTCATCCATGCCTCAATCCAAGGCACAATGTGACTGATATCACTCAAATTATCTCTCTTTTGTTTAATATAGACAAAATTTTATGTCAAAACAACAACTGACGTACGTAAATTAGACCAAATGAATTCGTATTGTGTTGATACAATTGGAGAAATATCCATGGGTCATTTATGACATGTAAGAGGAAACCACGCCTCAATCGGAAGCATGTTGAGGCTAGTATCACTCAAAGTGTAACTCTTTTGTTTAAATTGGACAGAATTTTAAGTGAAAATGAAAACAAATGTATAAAAATATGTCCAAATACATTCAAATTGTGTTTATCATTTAGGAGAACGTTTCACGGTACACGTTTCACGTGTACGAGTCAACCACGCCTCAATATGAGGCACGATGTGTCTAGTATCACACAAAGTGTCTCTATGTTTTTTAAAAATGGACCAAATTTTAGTGAAAACTACAAATGACCTACGAAAGTCCGACAAAATGCATTCATATTATGTTGATCATTTAGTATAACGACCCATGAGTCACTTGTGACATGTAAGAGTCAACCATGTCTCAATATGAGGCATGGTGTGGCCGGTATAACTCCAAGTGTCTCTTTTGTTTAAAATGGATAGAATTTTAAGTGAAAACAACAACTGCCATATTGAAATATGATCAATCGGATTCAGATTGTGTTGATCCTTTAGGAGAACAATACATGGTTCAATTGTGACGTTTACGAGTCAACCATGCCTCAATAAGCGGAACGGTGTGGCAGGTATCACTGAAAGTGTCTCTCTTTTGTATAAAATGGACAGAATTTTATGTTCCAACAACAACTGACATAAGCAAATATAAACAAACACATTATTATTCTGTTTATACTTTAGAATAATGATTCATAGGTAACTTGTGATGTGTACAATTCTAACATGCCTCAATCCAAGGCCCGGTGGGGCAGGTATCACTCAAAGTGTCTATCTTTTGTTTAATATGGATATAATTTTAAGTGAAAACCACAACTGACCTATGGAAATCTGACCAAACAGATTTTAATTGTGTTGATACATTTGTAAAAAGATACATAGGTCAATTTTGACCTGTACGAGTCAACCACACCTCAATCCAAGGCACGGTGTGGCCGGTATAAATCAAAGTGTCTCTCTTTTGTTTAAAATGGGAAAAATTTTAAGTGAAAACAACAACTGACTTATTGAAATCTGAACAAATGAATTTGGATTGTGTTGATCCATTAGTAAAATGATCCATGGGTCCGTTGTGACGTGTAAAACTCTACAACACCAAAATCATAGGAATTTTGTTGTGGGTATCACTCAAATTGTCTCTTTTGTTTAAAATGGATAGAATTTTAAGTGAAAACAACAACTAACATATGTAAATCCTACCAAACACATTCAGATTGTGTTGATCCATTATAAGAATGATCCATGGGTCACTTTTGACGTGTACGAGTCTACCACGCATCAATCTGAGGAATGGTGTGGCCGGTATCACTCAAAGTGTATATCTTTTGTTTAAAATGGACAGAATTTTAAGTGAAAACATCAACTCACGTATGGAAATTCGACCAAACGCATTCGGATTGTGTTAATACATTAGGAGAAAAATCCATGGTAACTTGTGACATGTACAAGTCAGCCAACCTTCAATATGATGCATGGTTTGGGCGGTATCACTCAACGTGTCTCTCTTTTGTTTAAAATGGACAAAAGGTTAAGTGAAAACAACAACTGACAAATAGAAATCTAACCAAAATCATTAGTATTGGGTTTATATTTTAAATTAATGATCCATGGGTGTGTTGGTGACGTCTATGAGTCAACACCACCTCAATATGTGGCATAGTTTGACCGGTATCACTCAAATTGTATCCCTTTGTTTAAAATGGACAGAATTTTAACTAAAAACAACAACTAACGTACGTAGATCTGACCAAACACGTTCAGATTATTTTAATATTTTAGGATTACAATCCATTGGTCACTTTTGATGAGTACGAGTCAACCATTCCTCAATCCGAGAAATGGTGTGTCCGTTATCGCTCAATGTGTCTCTCTTTTGTTTAAGATGGATAGAATTTTAAGTAAAAACAACAACTAACATAAGGAAATATTACACAATGCATTAATGTTGTGTTGGTCCTTTTGGAGAACGATCCATGGGTTATTTGTGACGTGTACAAGTCAACCACACCACAATCCGATTCACGATGTGGCCGGTATCACTCAAAGTGTCTCTCTTTTGTTAAAAATATGCAGAATTTTATGTGAAAACAACAACTGACATACGGAAATCCAACCAAACGCATTCGGATTGTGTTGATAATTTAAGGAAAAATCCATGGGTTCGTCGGTGACTTGCACGAGTCAACCTCGCCTCAATCTGAGTCACAATGTGAGCGGTATCACTCAAAGTGTCTCTCTTTTGTTTAAAATGGACAAAATTTTAAGTTAAAACAATAATTGATTTACAGAAATCCGACCAAACACATCTCTATTATATTTATCCATTATGATAATGATCCATGTGTTTATTGGTGATGTGTATGATTCAACCACGCCTAAATATGAGGCACGGCGTGGGCGGTATCAATCAAAGTGTCTCTCTTTTTTTAATGGACAAAATTTTATGTGAAAACAACAACTGACCTATGAAAATATGACCAAATAGATTAAAATATGTTTGTATTTTAGGACAATGATCCATGGGTGTGTTGGGGATGTGTACGAGTCAACCCGAACTCAATCTGAGTCACAGTGTGGCTGGTATCACTCAAAGTGTCTCTCTTTCGTTTAAAATGGACAGAATTTTAAGTGAAAACAATAACTGACATACAGAAATATTAAAAAATGAATTTGTATTATGTTCATACTTTATAAGAACGATACATGGGTGCATTGTTGATGTGTATGAGTCAACACTACCTCAATCAGAGGCACGATGTGACCGGTATCACTCAAAGTGTCTCTTTTTTTTAAATGGATAGAATTTTAAGTGAAAACAACAACAGACATCTGGAAATCTGAACAAAACAATATCGAATTATGTTGATCATTTAGAAGAACGATCCATGGGTCTCTTGTGATGTGTACGAGTCAACCATACCTCAATTTGAGGCATGGTGTGGTCGATATCACTCGAAGTATCTCTCTTTTCTTTAAAATGGACATAATTTTAAGTGAAAAGGACAACATACATACAAAAATCTGAACAAATTCATTAATATTGTGTTGATCCTTTTCGAGAACAATAAATGGGTCACTTTTCATGTTTATGAGTCAACCAAATGTCAATCTGAGGCACAGTGTGGTAGGTATCACTCAATGTGTCTCTATTTTGTTTAAAATGGAAAAAAAAATAAGTGAAAACAACAACTGACTTACGGAAATCCAAAAAAATACAGTCTTAGTGTGTTTATCCTTTTGATGAAATTTCCATGGGTCACTTGAGATGTGTACTAGACAACCACACCTCAATCTAAGGAATGGTGTGGCCTGCATCCCTCAAAGTGTCTATTTTTTTAAATGCACCGAATTTAAAGTGAAAACAACAACTGACATATGGAAATATGAGAAAACGCTTTCAGATTGTGTTTATCTTTTATGAGGACGATCCATGTGTGCGTTGGCGAAGTGTACGAGTGAACCCTAACTCAATCTGAGGCACGGTGTGAACGGTATCACTTAATGTGTCTCTCTTTAGTTTAAAATGGACACAATTTTAAGTGAAAACAACAACTCACCTATGAAAATCCAACCAAACGCATTCAGATTGAGTTGATAACTTAGGAGAATGATCCACTGGTGACTTTTGATGTGTAAGAGTCAAACAATCCTCAATCTGAGGCATGGTGTGGCTGATATCACTGAATGTGTATCTCTTTTGTTTAAAATGGACAGAATTTTAAGTGAAAACAACAACCGACATACGTAAATCTGACCAAACACATTCTGATTGTGTTTATACTTTATTATAATGATCCATGGGTCACATGTGATGTGTACGAGTCAAACACACTTAAATCTGAGGCACTGTGTGGCCTGTATCACTCAAAGTGTCTCTCTTTTGTTTAAAATGGACAGAATTTTAAGTGAAAACAACAACTACAGTACGGAAATCCGACTAAATGAATTCAGATTGTGTTGATCCTTTATTAGAATGATCCATGGGTGTGTTTGTGATGTTTATGAGTCAACCTTGCCTCAATTCGTTGGCACAGTGTGACCGGTATCACTCAAAATGTCATCCTTTTGATTAAAATGGACATAATTTTAAGTGAAAACAACAACTGAAGTATGGAAATCTGACCAAACGCATTTTTATTAGGTTGAACCCTTAGTATAATGATACATGGGTCACGTGTGGTGTGTAAGAGTCAACCAAAACTAAATTCAAGGCACAGTGTGTCCGGTATCACTCAAAGTGTCTCTCTTCTGTTTAAAATGGACAGAATGTTAAGTGAAGAAAACGACTGACCTATATAAATCCAACCAATTTCATTCGTATTGTTTTGATCCTATAAGATGACGATCTAGTAGTCACTTGTGATGTGTATGAGTCAACAACGCCTCAATCTAAGGCACAGTGTGGCCGGTATCACTCAAGGTGTGCCTCTATTGTTTAAAATGGACAGAATTTTAAGTGAAAACAACAGACATATAGAAATCCAACCAAACGCATTAGGATTGTGTTTATTCTTTAGGAAAATGATCCATGGGTGCGTTGGTGATGTGTACGAGTCAACACCACCTCCATCCGAGGCACGATGTGACCAGTATCACTCAATGTGTCTCTCTTTTCTTTAAAATGGACATAATTTTAAGTGAAAACAACAACTGGCATAAGTAAATACAACCAAACACATTCAAATTATGTTGATAATTATCAGAATGTTCCATGGATGCGTTGGCAATTCGTACAAGTCACCCAATCCTTAATCTGAGGAATGGTTTGGCTGGTATCACTCAAAGTTTCTCTCTTATGATTGAAATGGACAGAATTTTAAGTGAAAACAAAAACTTACATATTAAAATCTCACCAAATGCATTTGGATTATGTATATCCCTTAAGATAACAATCTATGGGTGCTTTAGTGAAGTGTAAGAGTCACCCCCGCGTCAATATGAGGCACAGTGTGGCCGAAATTAGTTAAAGTGTTTATCTTTTATTTAAAATGGGTAGAATTTTAAGTGAAACCCCAAATGACGTATGTAAATCTGACCCAACACATTAGGATTATTTTGATCCTTTAGTAGAACGATCTATGGGTGATATGGTGATGTGTTTGAGTCAACCCTTCCTCAATATGAGGAATGGTGTGACCGATATCACTAAAAGTGACTCTATTTTATTCAAAATAGACATAATTTTATGTGATAACAATAACTAACGTGCGGAAATCTGGCCAAAAACATTCTGATAGAGTTGATCCAATATTATAAAGATCTATGGGTCACTAGTAAAGTTTACGAGTCAACCATGCCACAATTCGATGCACGTTGTTTCCAGTATCACTCAAAGTGTATCTCTTTTGATTAAAATGGACATAATTTTAAGTGAGAACAACAACTAACATACATAAATTTGACCTAATGCAATCAGATTACATTGATCGTTTAAGAGAAGGATCCATGGGTCACTTTTCACATGTGAAAGTCAACCACGCCTCAATCTGAGACACGGTGTGGCTGGTATCACTCAAAGTGTCTCTCTTTTGTTTAAAATAGCCAAAATTGAAGGGAAAAAAATGACATTCTTAAATCTGATCAAACACATTCAGATTCTATTTATCATTTAGGATAACGATCCTTGGGTCAATTTTGACGTGTATGAGTCAACCACGCCACAATCTGAGGCACGGTGTGGCTGGTATCACTCAAAGTGTCTCTCTTTTGTTTAAAATGGACCAAATTTTAAATGAAAACAACATCTGACGTATAAAAATCTGACCAAACGCATTCGGATTGTGTTAATACATTAGTATAATGATCAATGGGTCACTTGTGAAGTTTACAAGTCAACCATTACTCAATCCGAGGAACGGTGTGGCCGGTATCACTCAATGTGTCTCTCTTTTGTTTAAAATGAACATAATTTTAATTGAAAACAACACCTGACATATGAAAATATCACCAAATGAAATAGGAATGTGTTGATCCTTTAGAAAAAGGATCCATGGGTCACTTGTGATGTGTAAAAATCAACCATGCCCCAATCCGAGGCACGGTGTAGCCGGTATAACTCAAAGTGTCTCTCTTTTGTTAAAAATGGACGATAATTTTAAGTGAAAACAAGAAAGGACCTATGGAAATCCTACCAAATGCATTCGGATTGTTTTGATCCATTATGAGAATGATCCATGGTCTTATTGGTGACGTTTATGAGTCAAATTTGCCTCAATTCAAGGCACGGTGTGGCCGGTGTCACTCAAAGTGTCTCTCTTTTGTTTAAAATGGACAAAATTTTAAGTGAAAACAACAACTGACATACAGAAGCCCATCCAAACACATTCTTATTGTGTTTATTTTTAGTATAATGATCCCTGGGTCACTTTTGATGTGTATGAATCAACCACACCTCAATCCGAGGCCCGGTGTGGCCGGTATCTCCCAATGTGTCTCTCTTTTGATTAAAATGGAAAGAATTTTAAGTGAAAACAACAACTGACATATGGAAATCTGACCAATCTCATTCTTATTGTGTTTTTTTTAGTAGAACGATCTTCCAGTAACTTGTGACGTGTACAAGTCAACCATGCTTCAATCTAAGGCATGGTGTGCCTGGTATCACTCAAACTGCCACTCTATTGTTTAAAATGGACAAATTTTAAGTGAAAACAACAACTGACCTACAGGAATCCAACCATATGCATTCTTAATGTGTTTATCATTTAGGATAACGATCCATGGGTCACTTGTGATGTGTAAGAGTCAAAAAATCCTCAATATGAGGCATGTTGTGGCCGGTATCCCTCAAAGTGACTATCTTTTGTATAAAATGGGAAGAATTATAAGTAAAAACAACAACTGACCAATGGAAATCCAACCAAATGCATTAGTATTCTGTTTATCCTTTACGATAAGGATCCATGGTTGTTTTGGTAATGGGTAAGAGTTGACACTGCCTTAATCAGAGGAACAGTGTTACCGGTATCACCTAAATTGTCACTCTTTTGTTTAAAATGGACAGAATTTTAAGTGAAAACAACAATTTATGTACGGAAATAGAACCAATGCATTCTGATTTTTTTGACCCATTATAAGAAAGATCCATGGGTGCATTGGGGATGAGTATGACTCTACCCAGCCTCAATCCGTGGCCTGGTGTGACCAGTATCACTCAGAGTGTCTCTCTTTTGTTTATATTGGATAGAATTTTAACTGAAAACAACAACTAACGTACGGAAATAAAAACAAACAAATTTGGATTTTGTTGATACTTTAGGATATCGAACAATGGGTCAATTTTTATTTGTACGAGTCAACCATGCCTCAATTAGAGACAGGGTTTGACCTATATCAATCAAATATTATCTCTTTTGTTTAAAATGGGAAACATTTTAAGTGAAAACAAAAACTAACATATAGAAATCCAACCAGAAGCATTCTTATTGTGTAGATCTTTTAGGATAATGATCCATGGTTCACTTGTGATATTTACGAGTCAACCACACTTCAATACAATGAACTATGTGTCCAGTATCACTCAAAGTGTCTCTTTTTTTAAATGGACATAATTTTAAGTGAAAACAACAACTGACATATGGAAATCTGAACAAATGAATTTGGATTGTGTTGATCCATTAGGAGAATGATCCATGGGTGCATTGGTGACATGTATGAGTCTACCACGCCTCAATCCCAGGGATAGTGTGCCGATATCACTCAAATTGTCTCTCTTTTGTTTAAAATGGACATAATTTTAACTGAAAACAATAACTGACCTACAAAAATATGAAAAGAATCATTTAGATTATGTTTATATATTAAGAAAACGATCCATGGGTGCATTAGTGATCTGTATGAGTCAACCCCACCTCAATCCGAGACTTGGTGTGGCTATTATCACTCAATGTGTCTCTCTTTTGATTAAAATGGACAGAGTTTTAAGTGAAAACTACAATTGATGTATGGAAATCCGACCAAAAAAAATTGGATTGTGTTGATCCTTTAGGAGAACCATCCATGGGTGTCTTGGAGATGTGTATGAGTCAACCCAGCCTCAATACGAGGAATGGTGTGACCGGTATCTCTCAAAGTGTCTTCATTTTGATTAAAATGGACACAATTTTAAGTGAAAACAATAACTAACGTGAACAAATCTGACCAAATGCATTCATATTGTGTTGATTATTTAGGATAATGATCCATGGGTCACTTGTGACGTGTAATAGTCAACCAAGACTCAATTAAAGGCATGGTGTGGCAGGTATCAATCAATCTGTCTCTAATTTGTTCAAAATAGACATAGTTTTAAGTGAAAATAATAAATAACGTATGGAATTCTGACCAAATGTATTTAGATTGTGTTTATCATTTTGGAGAACAATCCATGTGTCACTTTTCAAGAGTAGAGTCAACCAACCCTTAATCTGAGGCACATTGTGGCTGGTATACCTCAAAGTATCTCTCTTATGTTGAAAATGGACGAAATTTTATATGAAAATAACAACTGACATACGGAAATATGAACAAAGAATTATGATTGTATTGATCCTTTAGGAGAACAATCCATGGGTCACTTGTGATGTGTAAGATTCAACCATGCCTCAATCTGAGGCACTAATTTACCAGAATCACTCAAAGTGTCTCTCTTTTGTTTACAATGGACAGAATTTTATCTGAAAACAACAACTAACGTACGAAAATCTGACCAAACACATCTTTCTTGTGATTATCCTTAAGGATAATGATCCATCAATCACATGTGATCTGCACGATTCAACCACACCTCAATCGGAGGCACGGTGTGGGAAATATAACTCAAAGCTTCTCTCTTTTGTTTAAATTTGACAAAATTTTAAGTGAAAACAACAAATGACGTACACAAATCTGAGAAAATGCATTCATATTGAGTTTATCCTTTATAGAAAGAAACCATGGGTGCATTGGGGATGTGTATGAGTCATCCCACCTCAATATGAGGCACGGTGTGACCTGTATTACTCAAAGTGTCTCTCTTTTCTTTAAAATGGACATAATTTTATGTTAAAACAACAATAAATGTACGAAAACCCAACCAAATGCATTCATATTGTGTTGATCATTTTGTAGAACGATCCATGGGTGACCTGTGATGTGTACCAGTCAACCAAGCTATAATCTGAGGCATGGTGTAGCCGGTATCACTCAAAGTGTATCTCTTTTGTTTAGAATGGACAAAATTTTAAATTAAAACAACAACTGACATATTAAAATCGGAACAAACGAATTCCTATTGTGTTGATACTTTAGTAGGACTATCCATGGGTCACTTGTGATGTGTAAGAGTCAACCACACTTCAATACGAGGCACGGTGTGACCAATATCACTCAAAGTGTCTCTCTTTTGTTTAAAATGGACAAAAATTTGAGTGAAAACAACAACTGAGCTTCGTAAAATCCAACCAAACGCATTCATATTTTTTTATCCTTTAGTAGAATGATCCATGGGTGCGTTTGTGACGTGTAAGAGTAAAACTCTCCTCAATCCATGGCACGGTGTGACCGGAATCACTCAAAGTGCCACTCTTTTATTTAAAATGGATAGAATTTTAAGTGAAATAAACAACTTATGTATGGAAATCTGACCAAAAAAAATTGGATTGTGTTTATCCTTTAGTAGAATGATTCATGGGTCACTTTTGATGTGTACAAGTCATCCAATCCTCAATAAACATAAATATGTGCCCGATATCACTCAAAGTGTCTCTCTTTTGTTTAAAATGGACATAATTTTAAGTGAAAACTAAACCTAACCAACATAAATCCAACCAAACGCATTCTTATTGTGTTGATAATTTATGAGAACGATATATTGGTCACTTGTGATGTGTATGAGTAAATCACGCCTAAATCTGAGGCACAGTGTGGCCGGTATCACTCAAAGAGTCTCTCTTATGTTTAAAATGGACAGAATTTTAAGTGAAAACAACAACTGATTTATAGAAATCTGAACAAAGCATTAGGATAATGATTATCCTTTAAAATAATGATCTATATGTGCATTGGTGACTTGTAAAAGTCAACCCCTCCTCACTCTGAGTCACGATGTGACCTCTATCCCTCAAGATGTATCACTTGTGTTTAAAATGGATATAATTTTAAGTGAAAACAACAACTGACATACGGAAATCCGACCAAACACATTCAAATTGTGTTGATCCATTTGGATAATGATCCATGAGTGTGTTGGTAATGTTCATTGGTCAATTAACCTCAATCTGAGGCATGTTGTGGCCGGTATCACTCAAAGTGTATGTCTTTTGTTTAAAATGGACATAATTTTAAATGAAAACAACCACTGACCTACAGAAATCTGACCAAATGAATTTGAATTGTATTGATCCTTAATAAAAACGATCCATTGGTCACTTTTGACGTTTAATAATAAACTGCACCTCAATTCGAGGCACGGTGTGGCTGGTATAACTCAAAGTGTCTCTCTTTTGTTTAAAATAGACAAAATTTTAAATAAAAACAACAACTGACGTACGGAAATTAGACCAAATGCATTCGGATTGTGTTGGTATTTTAGGTGAAGGATCCATGGGTGGGTAGGTGACAAGTAAGATTCAACCCCGACTCAATCTAAGGCATCTTGTAACTGGTGACGCTCAAAGTGTCTCTCTTTTGTTTAAAATGGACATAATTTTAAGTGAAAACCACAACTGATGTACGTAAATCTGACCAAATGAACTCAGATTGTGTTGATCCTTTAGGATAAATATACACGGGTTCATTGGTGATGTGTACGAGTCAGCCATGCCTCAATCTGAGGCACGGTGTGGCCGGTATCACTCAAAGTGTCTCTCTATTGTTTAAAATGGACATAAATTTAAGTGAAATAAAAAACCGACCTATGAAAATCAAAGAAAACACATTTTTATTCTGTTGATACTTTTGTAGAATGATCCATGTGTGCTTTGGTGATGTGTATATATCAACCCAACCTCCATCCAAGGCATGGTGTGGCCGATATCAATCAAAGTGTCTATCTTTTGTTTAAAATGGGAAGAATTTTAAGTGAAAACAACAACTGACGTATGAAAATATGAGGAAAAGCATTCATATTTTGTTGATCCATTAAGATAATGATCCATGGGTTCTTCGGTAAATTATATAAGTCACCCCTGCCTCAATCTCTGCCACGATGTGACCGGTATAACTCAAAGTGTCTCTCTTTTGTTTAAAATGGAAACAATTTTAAGTGAAAACAACAACTGACATAAGTAAATCTGACCAAACAAATTCAGATTATGTTTATCCTTTATTAAAATGATCCATGGGTCACTCGTGACATGTAAAATTCAACCACCCTTCAAAAGAAAGCACGGTGTGTCCGGTACCACTCAATGTGTCTCTTTTTTGTTTAAAATGGACCAAATTTTAAGTGAAAACAACAAATAACCTACAAAAATACAACCAAACACATTTTTATTGTGTAGATTCTTAAGGATAATAATACATGATTTTGTTGGTGATGTGTATGAGTCTACTCCACCTCATTATGTGGAACGGTGTGACCGGTATCACTCAAAGTGTCTCTCATTTGTCTAAAATGGACAAAATGTTAACTGAAAACAATAACTGACGTATGGAAATCTAACCAAACGCATTTATATTATGTTGATCCTTTAGTATAATGATCCATGGGTCACTTTTAACGTGTATGAGTCAACCACGCCTCAATCTGTGGCACTGTGTGGCCGGTATCACACAAAGTGTCTCTCTTTTGTTTAAAATGGACATAATTTAAATTGAAAACAAATAATGACGTATGGAAATCATAGAAAAAGAATTCAGATTGTGTTTATCCTTTTGGATAACGATCCATGGGTGCATTGGTGATGTGAATGAGTCAACCCCACCTCAATCTGAGGCACGGTGTGACCGGTATCACTCAACATGTCTCTCTTTTGTTTAAAATGGACAAAATTTTAAGTGAAAACCACAACTGACATATGAAAATCAGAACAAATGAATTTGGATTGTGTTTTATCATTTAGTATAATGATACTTGGGTGACTTGTGACATGTACGACTCAACCACGCCTAAATATGAGTCACGGTGGGGCCGGTATCACTCAACGTGTATCTCTTTTGTTTAAAATGGACAGAATTTTAAGTGAAAACAACAACTGATGTATAGTAATATGACCAAACGCATTCTGATTGTGTTTATCCTTTAGGATAATGTTCCATGGGTCACTTTTGATGTATACGAGTCAAACACACTTCAATATGATGCATAGTGTTGCTAGTATCACTTAAAGTGTCTCTCTTTTGTTTTAAATGGACAAAATTTTAAGTGAAAACAACAACTGACCTACAAAAATCTGAGAAAACACATTTGGATTGTGTTTATCCTTTAGTTGAATGATCTATGGGTGCTTTGGAGACATTTAAGATTCAATTCTACCTCAATCCACGGCACGGTGTGATTGGTATCCCTCAAAGTATATTTCTTTTGTTTAAAATGGATAGAATGTTAAGTGAAAACAACAACAGAAGTATGGAAATCTGAAAAAACTCATTCAGATTGTGTTGATCCATTAGGATAATGATAAAAGGGCCAATTTTGACATGTACGAGTCAACCATTCCTCAATCTATGACATGGTGTGTTCGGTATCAATCAAGGTGTCTTTCTTTTGTTTAAAATGAAAGGAATATTAAGTGAAAACAGCAACTGACCTACATAAATCCAACCAAATGCATTTGGATTGTGTTTATCCATTAAAATAACGATACATTGGTTTGCTTTGGACATGTATGAGTCAACCACACCTCAGTATGAGGCACGGTGTGGCTGTTATCACTCAAAGTGTCTCTTTTTTGTTTAAAATGGACAGAATTTTAAGTGAAAACAACAACTGACATACCTAAATCCAACCAAATGCATTAGGATTGTGTTTATCCTGTAGGATAACGGTCCATGATTTCATTATTGACATGTACAAGTCAACCCCACCTCAATCTGAGGAATTGTGTGACTAGTATCACACAAAGTGTCTCTCTTTTGTTTAAAATGGACATAATTTTAATTGAATACAAAAAATGATGTACATAAATCCATCCAAATGCATCCATATTGTGTTGATCATTTAGTAAAATTATCCATGGGTGTGTTGGTGAAGTGTACGATTCAGCCACACCTTAATCCGTGTCATGGTGTGGCCGGTATCACTCAAAATGTCTCTCTTTTGTTTAAAATGGACATAATTTTAAATGAAAACAACAACTGACCTATGAAAATCCGACCAAACACATCAGATTATGTTAATACTTTAAGATAACTTTCTATGGTTGAGTTTTCAACATGTACAAGTCAACCCTGTATCAATTTGAGGCACGATGTGGCCGGTATAACTCAAAGTCTCTCTCTTTTGTTTAAAATAAACAGAATTTTAAGTGAATGCAACAACTGACATACAAAAATCCAACCAAACACATTCGTATTGTGTTTGTCCATTAATATAATGATCCATGGGTGAATTAGTGACATTTACGAGTCAACCCCACCTCAATCTGAGGAACAATGTGACCGGTATCACTCAAAGTGTCTCCTTTTTTATTAAAATGGACATAATTTTAAGTGAAAACAAAAAATGACGTATGTAAATACGACCAAACACATTTTATTTCTATTGATCTTATTGGATAATGATCCATGGGTCACTTGTGACAAGTTAAAATCAACCACTCTTCAATCAAAGGCACATTATGGACAATATCACTCAAGGTGTTCCTCTTTTATTTAAAATGGACAGAATTTTAAGTGAAAACAATAACTAACTTACGGAAATCCAACCAAATGCATTTATATTGTGTTTATCTTTTAATAGAACTATCCATGGGTCACTTTTCACGTGTTTGAGTCAACCACGCCTCAATATGAGGCATAGTGTGGCCGGTATCACACAAAGTGTCTCTCTTTTGATTAAAATGGCGCAAATTTAAGTGAAAACAACAACTGACATACAGAAATATGAATAAACGCATTCATATTGTCTTGACCCTTTAGGATATCGATCCATGGGTCACTTGTGATGTGTATGAGTCAACCATGCCTCAATCTGAGGCACGATGTGGCTGGTATCACTCAATGTGTCTCTCTTTTGTTTAAAATGGACAAAATTTTAATTGAAAAGAACAACTAACATACAGAAATCTGACCAAACACATTTGGATTTCTTTTATCCATTAGTATAACAATCCATGGGTCACTTGTGATGTGTACATGTCAACCACACCTCAATTCATGGCATGGAGTGGTTAGTAAAACTCAATGTGTCTCTCTTTTGTTTAAAATGGACATAATTTTATGTGAAATCAAAAACTAAAATACAAAAATATGACCAAACACATTAGGATTATGTTGATCCTTTAGTAAAAGGATCCATGGGAAACTTGGGATGTGTTCAAGTCAACCACGCATCTATCTAAGGCACGGTTTGGCCGGTATGTTTCAAAGTGTCTATCTTTTGTTTAAAATGGACAAAGTTTTATGTGAAAACAACAACTGGCCTATGGAAATCCGACCAAAATCATTCAGATTGTTTTGATCATTTGGGATAATAATACAAGGGTGCGTTGGTGAGGTTTATGAGTCAACCCTGCCACAATCTGAGGAACAATGTGTCTAGTATCACTCAATATGTCTCTCTTTTGTTTAAAATGGACAAGATTTTAAATTAAAACAACTACTGACATATGGAAATCTGAACAAACAAATTTGGAATGTGTTAATACTTTATTAGAATGATAAATGGGTCTCCTGTAATGTGTATGAATCATCCAAAACTCAATCCGAGGCACGGTGTGGCTACTATCACTCAAAGTGTCTCTCTTTTGATTAAAATGGACAAAATTTTAAGTGATGACAACAACTGATGTACAAAAATATGACCAAACACATTCTTATTATGTTTATCTATTTGGAGAACGATCCATGAGTCACTTGTGATGTGTACGAGTCAACCATGCCATTACATGTGGCACGGTGTGGCTGGTATCACTCAATGTGTCTCTCTTTTGGTTAAAAAGGACAAAATTTTAAGTGAAAACAACAACTAACCTACAGAAATCCAACCAAATTCATTAGTATTGTGTTGATCCATTAGGAGAAAGATCCATGGGTCACTTTTGAAGTGTAAGAGTCAACCACTCCTCAATATGAGGCACGGTGTGGCCGGTATAACTCAAAGTATCTCTCTTTTGTTTAAAATGGGCAGAATTTTTATTGAAAACCACAACCGACCAATGGAAGTCCAACCAAACACATTCTTATTGTGTTGATACTTCAAAAAAACAATCCATGGGTTACTTGTGACATGTAAAAGTCAACCATTCCTCAATAAAAGGCATGGTGTGGCCAGTATCACTCAATGTGTCTCTCTTTTGTTTAAAATGGACAAAATTTTAAGTGAAAACAACAACTGACGTATGGAAATCTGAACAAACACATTTTGATTGTGTTGATCTTTTATAATAATGATCCATGGGATACTTGAGACATGTACAATTCAAAAACACCTCAATACGAGGCATGGTGTGTCTAGTATCACTCAAAATGTCACTATTTTGATTAAAATGGACAGAATTTTAAGTGAAAACAACGACTAACATATGGAAATCCAACCAAACGAATTTTGATTGTGTAGATACATTCATTGAACGATACATGGGTTTCTAGTGACATGTAAGAGTCAACCCCTCTTCAATCCTAATAACTGTGTGTCCGGTATCACTCAAAGTGTCTCTCTTTTGTTAAATATGGACAAAATTTTAAGTGGCAACAATAACCGATGTACATAAATGTGACCAAAAGCATTAGGATTGTATTTATCTTCTAGGAGAAAGATCCATGGGTGTGTTGGTGATGTGTAAGAGTCATACCCTCCTCAATCTGAGTCAAAGTGTTACCAGTACCACTCAAAATGTCTCTCTTTTGTATAAAATGGACAAAATTTTAAGTGGAAACAATAACTGACATACATAAATCAAACCAAATGAATTTGGATTGTGTTTATACTTTAGGATAATAATCCATGGGTGAGTTAGTGACGTTTATGAGTCAACCATCCCTCAATCTGAGGCACGGTGTGGCCGATATCACTCAAATTGTCTCTCTTTTGTTTCAAATGAACATAATTAAAAGTGAAAACAAAAACAGACATACAAAAATCATATAAAATGCATTTGGATTATGTTGGTATTTTAGGAGAAGGATATATGGGTGGTTTAGTGACATTTACAATCCAACCCCACCTCAATATGAGGCACGGTGTGGCCGTTATAACTCACAGTGTCTCTCTTTTGTTTAATGTGGAAACAATTTTAAGTGAAAACAACAACTGACATACGGAAATCTGTCCAAACGCATTCAAATTATGTTTATATTTTAAGATAATGATCCATGGGTGTGTTGGTGATGTGTACGAGTCAACCTATCCTCAATATGAGGCATGGTGTGACCAGTATCACTAAAAAGGTATCTCTTTTGTTTAAAATGGATAGAATTTTAAGTGAAAACAACAACTGACGTACGGGAATCTGTCCAAATGAATTTTTATTGTGTTAATTATATAAGAGAACTATCCATGGGTCAATTGTGTAGTGTATGAGTCAACCATGCCTCAATCCAAGGCACATTGTGGGCAGCATCACTCAAAATGTCTCTCTTTTGTTTAACTTAGAAAATTTTTTAAGTGAAAACAAAAACTAATGTACGGAAATATGAACAAATGAATTCAGATTGTGTTGATCATTTAGGATAATGATTCATGGGTCACTTGTCACATGTAAGTGTCAACCACACCTCAATCTGAGTCTCAGTGTGGCCGGTATCACACAAAGTGTCTCTCTTTTGTTTAAAATGGACCAAATTAAACTGAAAACAAAAACTGTCATATGAAAATCCAACCAAATGCATTCAGAATGTGTTGATCCTTTAGGATAATGTTCCATGGGTCACTTGTGATGTGTACGAGCCAACCATGCTCAATCTGAGGCATGGTGTGGTCAGTATCATTGAAAGTGTCTCTATTTTGTTTAAAATGGTCAAGATTTTAAGTGAAAACAACAACTGACGTATGTAAATCAAACCAAATTCATTCGTATTTTCGTGATCAATTAGTTAAAAAATAAATGGGTCACTTGTGACGTGTATGTGTCAACCACGCCTCAATCTGGGGCTTGGTAGGGCTGGTATCAAAGTGTCTCTCTTTTGTTTAAAATGTACATAATTTTATGTGAAAACAACAACTGACATACGAAATAGGACCAAACAAATTTTTATTGTGTTGATCCTTTAGTATAACGATCCATGGGTCACTTTTGACGTGTACGAGTCAAACACGCCTCAATCTGAGGTAGGGTGTGGCAGGTATCACTCAAAGTGTCTCTCTTTTGTTTAAAATAGACAAAATTTTAATTGAAAACAACAATTGACCTATGGAAATGTGACCAAACGCATTCGGATTGTTTTGATAATTTAAGAGAACAATCCATGGGTGTTTTGAGACATTTATGAGTCAACCCTGCCATAATCTGAGGCACGGTGTGGCCGGTATCACTCAAAGTGTCTCTCTTTTTTTAAATGGAAACGATTTTAAGTGAAAACAACAAATGACGTACAGAAATTTGACCAAATTCATTAGTTTTGTGTTGATACATTAGGATAACGATCCATGGATCACTTGTGACATGTACGAGTCATCCATGTTTCAATCTGAGGCACAGTGTGGTAGGTATCACTCAAAGTGTCTCTCTTTTGTTTAAAATGGACAGAATTTTAAGTGCAAACAACAACTAACATATGGAAATCCAAAAAAACGAATTCGGATTGTGTAGATACATTCATAGAACGATCCATGGGTCACTAGTGACCTGTAAGAGTCAAACACCCTTCAATCCTAGGCACGGTGTGTCCGGTATCACTCAAAGTGTCTCTCTTTTGTTAAATATGGAAAAAATTTAAGTGGAAACAACAATTGACGTATAGAAATGCGACCAAAAGCATTAGGATTGTATTTATTATCTAGGAGAACAACTCATGGGTGTGTTGGTGATGTGTAAGAGTCATCCCCTCTTCAATCTGAGTCAAAGTGTGACCAGTATCACTCAAAGTGTCTCTATTTTGTATAAAATGGACAAAATTTTAAGTGGAAACAACAACTGACATACATAAATCTAACCAAATGATTTTGTATTGTGTTTATACTTTAGGATAATAATCCATGGGTTCATTAGTGATGTGTACGAGTCAACCACGCCTCAATCTGATTCACGGTGTGGCTGATATCAGTCAAAGTGTCTCTCTTTTGTTTCAGATGGACATAATTAAAAGTGAAAACAAAAACGGACATACAAAAATCGTATCAAATGCATTTGGATTATGTTTGTATTGTATGATAAGGATATATGGGTGTTTCAGTGACACTTACAATCCAACCCCACCTCAATATGAGGCACGGTGTGGCCCTTATATCTCAAAGTGTCTCTCTTTTTTTTATAATGGAAACAATTTTAAGTGAAAACAACAACTGACGTACGGAAATCTTTCCAAACACATTCATATTATGTTTATCTTTTAGTATAATGATCCATGGGTGTGTTGGTGATGTGTACGAGTCAACCCCGCCTCAATATGAGGCACGGTGTGACCACTATCACTAAAAAGGCATCTCTTTTGATTAAAATGGATAGAATTTTAAGTGAAAACAACAACTGACGTAAGGGAAGCCGTCCAAATGAATTTGTATTGTGTTAATTATATAGGAAAATGATCCATGGGTCAATTGTGTAGTGTATGAGTCAACCACGCCTCAATCCAAGGCACGTTGTAAGGAGCATCACTCAAAATGCCTCTCTTTTGTTTAACAAGGAAAAAATTTTAAGTGAAAAAAAAACTATCATACGGAAATATGAAAAAATGATTTCAGATTGTGTTGAAAATTTAGGATAATGATCATTGGGTCACCTGTCACGTGTAATGGTCAACCACAACTCAATCAGAGGCTCGGTGTGGCCGGTATCACACAAAATGTCTCTCTTTCGTTTAAAATGGTTCAAATTTAACTGAAAACAAAAACTGTCATACAGAAATCCAACCAAATGAGTTTAGAATGTGTTGATCCTTTAAGAGAATAGTTCATGGGTCACTTGTGATGTGTACGATCCAACCAAGCTCAATATGGGGCACGGTGTGGCCGGTATCATTGAAAGTGTCTCTTTTGTTTAAAATGGACAAGATTTTAAGTGAAAACAACAACTGAAATACGTAAATCAGACCAAACGCATTCGGATTGTTCTGATCAATTATTAAAAAAATACATGGGTCACTTGTGATGTGTATGTTTCAACCACTCCTCAATCTGGGGCATGGTATGGCCGATATCACTCAAAGTGTCTCTCTTTTGTTTAAAATGGACAGAATTTTATGTGAAAACAACAACTGACATATGAAATATGACCAAACGAATTATTATTGTCTTGATACTTTATTAGAATGATCCATGAGTCACTTTTGACATGTACGAGTCAACCACGCCTCAATCTGATCCATGGTGTGGTAGGTATCACTCAAAGTGTCTCTCTTTTGTTTAAAATAGACAAAAGTTTAAGTGAAAACCACAACTGACCTAAGGAAATGTGACCAAAATCCTTCATATTGTATTGATCATTTAAGATAACAATTAATGGGTGTTTTAGAGACGTTTATGAGTCAACCCTGCCAAAATCTGAGGCACGGTGTGGCCGGTATCACTCAAAGTGTCTCTCTTTTGTTTAAAATGGAAACAATTTTAAGTGAAAACAACAACTGACGTACGGAAATCTGACCAAATGCATTATTTTTTTGTTGATACATTAGGATAACGATCCATGGATCACTTGTGACATGTACGAGTCATCTATGTTTCAATCTGAGGCACGGTGTGGCTGGTATCACTCAAAGTGTCTCTCTTTTGTTTAAAATGGACAGAATATTAAGTGAAGATAACAACTGACGTATGGAAATCTGTCCAAATGAATTAATATTGTGTTTATCCTTTTGGAGAATGATCCTTGGGAAACATGTGAAGTGTATGAGTCAACCAGACCTCAATATGAGGCGCGGTGTGTCCGGTATCACTCAAAGTGTCTCTCTTTTGTTTAAAACAGACAAAATTTTAAGTGAAAACAACAACTGACCTACAAAAATCTGAACAAAAGAATTTTGATTATCTTGATCCATTTGGAGAACAATCTAATAGTCACTTGGGATGTGTATGAGTCAACCACGCCTCAATCCGAGGCACGGTGTGGCCGGTATCACTCAAAGTGTCTCACTTTTGTTTAAATTGGGAAGCATTTTAAGTGATAACAACAACTAAAATACGTAAATCCAGCCAAACACATTCGGATTGTGTTTACCCTTTATAATAATGATCTATGGGTCACCTGTGATGTGTAAAAGACAACAACGCTTCAATCCAAGGCATGGTGTGGCCAGTATCACTAAAAGTGTTTCTCTTTTATTTAATTTGTCCATAATTTTAAGTGAAAACAGAAACTAACGTAAGAAAATCCAACCGAATGCATTTTTATTTTTTTGATATTTTATAAGAATGATCCATGGGACACTTGGGAAGTGTACGAGTTAACCACCCCTCAATTTGAGGAATGGTGTGACCGGCATCACTAAAAGTGTCTCTCTTTTGTTTAAAATGTATAGAATTTTAAGTGAAAACAACAACCGAAGTACAGAAATTTGACCAAACCCATTAAGATTGTGTTTATCCATTTGGATAACTACTTATGGGTCATTGTGACATGTACGAATCAACCACCCTTCAATATGAGGCACATTGTAGCCAGTATCGCTGAATGTTTCTCTCATTTGTTTTAAATGGACATAATTTTAAGTGAAAACAACAACTGGCGTACGAAAATCCAACAAAACACATTAGGATTGTGTTTATAGTTTAGAATAACAATCCATGGTTGTGTTGGTGTCGTGTATGAGTCAACACTTCCTCAATCTGAGGCACAGTGTCACCAGTATCAATCAATGTGTATCTGTTTTGTTTAAAATAGACATAATTTTAAATGAAAACAACAATTAACGTCTGGAAATCCAACCAAATGCATTCTGAATTTGTGGATATTTTAGGATAATGATCCATGTGTGCATTTGTGATGTGTACGGGTTAACCACGCCTCAATACGAGGCACGGTGTGGCTGATATCACTCAAAGTATCTCTCTTTTGTTTAAAATGGACATAATTTAATGTGAAAACTAAAACTGACCAACGAAAATATGAGCAAACGCATTCGTATTATGTTTATAATTTAGGATAACAATCCATGGGTTCATTGGTGACATGTAAAAGTCATCCTCGCCTCATTCCGAGGTAAGGTGTGGTTGGTATCACTCAATGTGTCTCTCTTTTGATTAAAATGGACATAATTTTAATTGAAAACAACAACTGACATACGTAAATCCGACCTAACAAACTCGGATTGTGCTGATACGTTAGGAGAATGATCCATGGTTGTGTTGGTGATGTGTATGACACAATCCTACATTAATCTGGGGCACAATGTGAGTGGTATCACTCAAAGTGTCTCTTTTTTTAAAAGGATGGAATTTTAAGTGAAAACAAAAACTGATGTATAGAAATCAAAACAAATGCATTCGGATTGTGTTGATACTACAAGATAATGATCCATGGGACACTTGTGATGTGTAAGACCCAACCATGCCTCAATCCAAGGTATGTTGTGTCTAGTATCCCCCAAAGTGTCACTCTTTTGTTTAAAACAGACATACTTTTTAGTGAAAACAAAAACTAACATATGGAAATCTATCAAAATGCATTCAGATTGTGTTGATAATTTAGGAGAACAAATCATTGGTCAATTTTCATGTGTACGAGTCAACCACACCTCAATCTGAGGAACGGTGTGGCCGGTATCACTCAAAGTGTCTCTCTTGTTTTAAATGGCCAAAATTTAAGTGAAAACAACAACTGAACTGCATCAATCCTACCAAATGAATTCATATAGTGTTGATCATTTAAGATAATGATCCATGGGTCAATTTTGAAATTTAAGAGTCAACCACACCACAATATGAGGCACAGTGTGGCCGGTATCACTCAAAGTGTCTCTCTTTTGTTTAAAATGGACAAAATTGTAAGTGAAAGCAAAAACTAACATATGGAAATATGACCAAATGGATTCGGATTGTGTTGATCATTTAAGAGAATAGTCCATGGGTCACCTGTGACATTTACGAGTCAACAAAGCCTCAATTTGGGGCATGGTGCGGTCTGTATCACTGAAAGTGTCTCACTTTTGTTTAGAATGGAAAAAAGTTATTGTGAAAACAATAACTGACATTCAAAAATAAGAACAAACACATTAGGATTGTATTTATCCTTTAGAAGAACGATCCATGGGTCACGTGTGATGTGTACAAGTCAACAACTCCTCAATAAGTGCCACTGTGTGGCCGGTATCACTCAAAGTTTCTCTCTTTTGTTTAAAATGGATATAAATTTAAGTGAGAACAACAAAAGTCCTACTGAAATCTGACTAAACGCATTTGGATTCTGTTGATCCTTTCAAAAAACAATCAATGGGGCACCTGTGACATGTAAAAGTCATCCACGCCTCAATATGAGGAACGTTGTGGCCGGTATCACTCAAGGTGTCTCTATTTTGTTTAAAAAGGGCAAAATTTTAAGTGGAAACAATAACTGACCTACGGAAATCCGAGAAAATGCATTTGGATTGTGTTGATACTTGAAGAGAATGATCCCTGGGTCACTTGTGACATGTAAAAGTCAACCACGTGTCAATCTGAGGCATTGTGTGACTGGTATCACTCAAAGTGTCTCCCTTTTGTTTAAAATGGAATGAATTTTATGTGAAAACAACATCTATCATTCCGAAATCTGACCAAACACATTAAGATTTTGTTGATCCTGTAGAAAAAGTATACATGTGTCACTTGTGACGTGTATGAGTCAACCATGACTCAATCCGAGGCACGATGTGTCCAGTATCACCCAGAGTGTCTCTCTTCTATTTAAAATGGACAGAATTTTAAGTGAAAACAACAACTAACATACATAAATTCGACCAAACGGATTCATGTTGTCTTAATAATTAAGGAGAACGATCTATGAGTCACTTATGACATGTACTAGTAAATCACCCTTCAATCCGATGCATGTTTTGTGTGGTATCACTCAACGTGTCTCTCATTTGTTTAAAATGGACAAAAGTTTAAGTGAGAACAACAGCTGACCTACAAAAATATGACCAAACACATTCATGTTATGTTTATCCTTTAAAATAATGATACATGAGTGTTTTTGAAATGTGAATGAGTCTACCCCACCTCAATCTATGGCACGGTGTGACCTGTATCATTCAAAGTGTCTCCCTTTTGTTTAAAATAGACAAAATTTTAACTAAAAACAACCACTGGCATACCGAAATATGACAAAACTCATTTGAATTGTGTTGATCCTTTATGATAATGATCTATTGGTCCCTTGATATGTGTACGAGTCAACCATTCCTCAATCCGAGGCACAGTGTGTCCGGTATCACTCAAAGTGTCTCTCTTTTGTTTAAAATGGATAAAATTTTAAGTAAAAACAAGAACTGACCTACCGAAATCTTACCAAACGAATTCTGATTGTTTTTATCCTTTAAGAGAATGATCCATGGGTCACTTGTGATGTGTATGAGTAAACCACTCCTCAATTAGAGTCACGGTGTGTCCAGTATCACTCCAAGTGTCTCTCTTTTGCATAAAATGGACAGATTTTTAAGTGAAAACAACAACTGGCATACATAAATCCAACCAAACGCATTCGGATTGTGTTTATAATTTAAGAGAACAACCCATGCGTGTGTTGGTGATGTTTACCAATCAAACCCTCCTCAATTCGAGGCACGGCGACGAGTATCACTCAAATTGTCTCTCTTTAGCAGAAAATGGGCAGAATTTCATGTGAAAACAATAATTAACCTACAAAATTATGAACAAATGCATTCTTATTGTATTGATACTTTAAGAGAACAATTCATGGGTTTATTTGTGACGTGTACGAGTCAACCACACCTCAATATAAGGCACGGTATGGCTGGTATCATTTAAAGTGTCTCTCTTTTGTTTAAAATGAACAGAATTCTAAGTGAAAACAATAACTGACCTACAAAAATATGACCAAATGCATTCAGATATGTTGATCCTTTAGGAAAATGATCAATGAGTGCATTGGTGATGTGTGAAATTCTATCCGAACTCAATCCAAGTCATGGTGTGGCCGGTATCACTCGAAGTGTCTCTCTTTTGTTTAAAATGGACACAATTTTAAGTGAAAACAACAACTGACGTACGAAAATCTAAAAATTGAATTCATATTGTGTTCATAATTTAGATGAATGATACATGGGTGCATTGGACATGTGTACAAGTCAACCCTACCTCAATCTGAGGTACGATGTGACCGGAATCACTCAGAGTGTCTCTCTTTTGTATAAAATTAATAGAATTTTAAGTGAAAACAACAACTGACATATAAAAATCTGACCAAACACAATTGTATTGTGTTGATCTTTTAGGAGAACTATCCATGTGTCTCTGGTGATATGTACGAGTTAACCACACCTCAATCTGAGGCATGGCGTGGCTAGTATTAATTGAAGTGTTTCTCTTTTGGTTTAAATGGGCATAATTTTAATTGAAAACAACAACTGACGTACGAAAATCTAACCAAATGCATTCGTATTGTGTTGATCCTCAAGAAGAACGATCCATGGGAAAATTTTCACGTGTAAGAGTCAACCACTCCTCAATCTAAGGCACAATGTGGCTAGTATCACTCAAACTGTCTCTCATTTGTTTAAAATGGAAAAAAATTTAATTGAAAACAACAACGTACATACGGATATCTGAACAAACACATTAATATTGTGTTTATCCTTTCATAGAACGATATATGGGTCAATTGTGATGTTTATGAGTCAACCATGCCTCAATATGAGGTACGGTGTGGCTGGTATCACTCAAAGTGTCTCTATTTTGTTTAAAATGGATAGAATGTTAACTGAAAACAACAACTCACACACTGAAACCTAAGAAAATGCATTTAGAATGAGTATATCCTTTAGGAGAACAATTCATGGGTATGTTGGTGACATGTATGAGTCATCCCTGACTCAATTAGAGGCACGATGTGAACGGTATAACTCAAATTTTCTATCTTTTGTATATAATTGACATAATTTTGAGTGAAAACAACAACTAAAATACGGAAATCTAACCAAACGCATTAGGATTGTGTTTATCACTTAGTAAAATGATCCATGGGACTTGTGTTATGTAAGAGTCAACCACACCTCAATAAAAGGCATAGTGTGGCCGATATCACTGAAAGTGTATCTCTTTTATTTAAAATGGACACAATTTTAAGTGAAAACAAAAATTGACGTACGAAAATATGACCAAATGCATTAAGATTGTGTTGATCCATTAAAATAACGATCCATGGGTCACTTGTTATGTGTACAAGTCAACCACTCTTTAATCAGAGGCACAGTGTGGCCGGTATCACCCATAGTGTCTCCCATTTGTTTAAAATGGATAGAAATTTAAGTGAAAACAACAACTAACCTATGGAAATATAGAAAAACGAATTCGTATTGAGTTATTACTTTATTATAATTATCCATGGGTGTGTTGGTGATGTGTACGAGTCAGCCTCACCTAAATTTGTGGCACAGTGTGACCGTTATCACTCAATGTGTCTTTCTTTTGTTTAAAATGGACAAGATTTTTAAGTGAAAACAACAACTAAAGTATGGATATCCGACCAAAAAAATTTGTATTGTGTTTACCCTATAGTATAATGATTCATGGGTCACTTGTGATGTGTAAGAGTTAATCACGCCTCAATCCAAGGCATGGTGTGTCAGGTATCACTCAAAGTGTCTCTCTTTTTTAAATGGACAGAATTTTAAGTGAAAACAACAACTGACCTACATGAATTCGACCAAATGAATTATGATTGTGTTGATACTTTAGGATAACTATACATGGGTCACATGTGACATGTAAGAGTCAACCACGCCTCAATCTGAGGCACAGTGTGGCCAGTATCACTCAAATTGTGTCTGTTTTGTTTAAAATGGACAGAATTTTAATTGAAAACAACAACTGATGTACGGAAATCTGACCAAACGCATTAGTATTGTGTTTATCCTTTAATATAATGATACATGGTAGTTTTGGTGAAATGTATGACTCAACCCCCCTCCATCTGAGGCATGGTGTGACCGGTATCACTCAAAGTGTCTCTCTTTTGTTTAAAATGGACAAAATGTTAAGTGAAAATGACAACTGACGTATGGGAATACAACCAAACAAGTTCAGTTATGTTGATGCTTTAAAATAATGATCCTTTTTTGTGTTGGTGATGTGTACAAGTCATCCAAGCTTCAATCCGAGGCACGATGTGGCCGGTATCACTCAAAGTGTCTCTCTTGTGTTTGAAATGGACATAATTTTAAGTGAAAAAGAAAAACTGACCGAGATGAATCTAACCAAACACTTTCGTATTATGTTGATCCTTTAGGATAACAATACATGTGAGCGTTGGTGATGTGTACAAGTCAACCCTGACTCAATATGAGGCACGATGTGGCCGTAATCACTCAAAGTGTCTCTCTTTTATTTAAAATGGACAGAATTTTAAGTGAAAACCACAACGGACATACAGAAATCTGACAAAAAACATTCATATTGTGTTGAACTTATATGAGAAATACCCATGGGTATCTTGTGACATGGACGAGACAACCATGCATCAATTCGAGGCACGTTGCGGCCAGTATCACTCAAAGTGTCTCTCTTTTGTTTAAAATGGATAGAGTTTTAAGTGAAATCGACAACTAACATACGGAGATCCAACCAAATGCATTAAAATTCTGTTTATATGTTAGGAGAAGGATATATGGGTCACTTTTCATGTGTACTAGTCAACCACGCCTCAATCTGAGACAATTTGTGGCCTGTATCACTCAAACTGTCTCTCTTTTGTTAAAAATGGCCAAAATTGAAGTGAAAACAACAACTGACATTTGAAAATCCAACAAAACGCATTCATATTGTATATATCCTTTAGGAGAATGATAAATGGGTCAATTTTGATGTGGAAGAGTCAACACCGCCTCAATCTGAATCACGATGTGGCTGGTATCACTCAAAGTATCTCTCTTTTGTTTAAAATTGATTGAATTTTAAGTGAAAACAACATCTACCATACGGAAATATAGAAAAATGCATTCAGATTGTGTTAATCTTTTAGTATAACAATCCATGGGTCTCTAGTGATGTTTATGAGTCAACCACACCTCAATAGGAGGCACGGTGTGGCCAGTATCACTCAAAGTGTCACTCTTTTGTTTAAAATGGGCAGGATTTTAAGTGAAAACAAAAGATGACATATGAAAATATGACCAAAAACATTCGTATTATGGTGATACATTAGGATAACGATCCATGGGTGTGATGGTGATGTGTGCGAGTCAACACCACCTTAATCTGAGGAACGGTGTGTCCGAAATCACTCAATGTGTCTCTCTTTTGTTTCAAATGGTCAAAATTTTAAGTGAAAACAACAACTGATGTACGGAAATCCATCCAAATGCATTTAGATTGTGTTTACCCTGTAGGAGAAAGATCCATGGGTCAGTTGTGATATGTAAGAGTCAACCATACCTCAATTCAAGGCACGTTGTTTCCAGTATCACTCAAAGTGTATCTCTTTTGTTAAAAATAGACATAATTTTAAATGAAAACGACAACTAACATACAGAAATCCAAACAGATGAATTCAAATTCGGATTATTAGTTATTAAAAGAATCTAAGTGTTACTTTTCAAATGTATGGGTCAACCACACCTCAATCCGATGCATGGTGTGGCCAGTATCACTCAAATTGTCTCTCTTTTGTTTAAAATGGCCAAAATTGAAGTGAAAACAAAAACTAACATTTTGAAATTATAACAAACTCATTCATATTGTGTTGATCCATTATGAGAACGATACATGGGTTACTTGTGATGTGTATGAGTCATCCATGCCTCAATCTGAGGCATGGTGTGGCTGGTATCACTCAATGTATCTCTCTTTTGTTTAAAATGGAAAAAAAACTTTAAGTGAGAACAAAATCTGATATACAGAAATATGATCAAACGCATTCATATTGTGTTAATAATTCAGTTGAACAAAACATGGGTCTCTTGTGACGTTTACGAATCAACCATGGCTCAATCTGAGGCACGGTGTGTCCGGTATCACTCAAAGTGTTTCGTTTTTGTTTAAAATGAACAAAATTTTATGTTAAAAGAACAACTGACATACGAAAATATGACCAAAAACATTTGTATTGAGTTGATCCTTTATTATAATGATCCATGGGTCCCTTTTTATGTTTACGAATCAACCACGCCTCAATCTGAGGCACAGTGTAGCCGGTATCACTCAAAGTGTCTCTCTTTTGTTTAAAATGTACTAAATTTTAAGTGAAAACAAAAACTGACCTATGGAAATCTAAACAAATGAATTCGGATTGTTTTGATTTATTATGATAATTATCCATGGGTTCATTGGTGATTTTCATGAGTCAACACCTCCTCAATCCGAGGCATGGTGTGGCTGGTATCACTCAAAGTGTCTCCCTTTTGTTTAAAATGGACAAAAGTTTAAGTGAAAACAACAACTGAAGTACAGAAATCAGACCAAACACATTTAGATTGTGTTTATCCTATATTAAAAACATCCATGGGACACTTGTGACATGTACATGTCAACCATGCCTCAATCCGAGGAACGGTGTGGCCGATATCACTCAAAATGTCTCTCTATTGTTTAAAATTAACAAAATTTTAAGTGAAAACAACAACTGACCTATGTTAATCCAACCAAATGCATTTTGAATATTTTTATCCTTTAGGAGGATGATCAATGGGTCACTTGTGACATGTAATAGTCAACAAATCCTCAATAAGAGGCACGGTGTGGCCGGTATCACTCAAAGTGTCTATCTTTGGATGTGTATGAGTCAACCCCGCCTCAATTCGAGGCACAGTGTGACCGGTATCATTCAAATTATCTCTATTTTGTTTAAAATGGACATAATTTTAAATGAAAACAAAAAATGATGTACGAAAATCAGACCAACACATTCCGATTTTGTTGATTCTTTAGAAGAAATATCCATGGGTGCATTGGTGATGAGTACAAGTCAACCCCGCCTCAATTCATTGCCTGTTGTGACCAGTATCACTTAATGTGTCTCTCTTTTGATTAAAATGGTCAAAATTTTAATTGAAAAGAACAAATAATGTACAAAAATCCCACCAAATGAATTTTTATTTTGTTGATGCTTATGATAATGACCGATGGGTCAGTTGTGACATGTACGAGTCAACCATGCCTCAATCCGAGACACGGTTTGACCTATAACAATCAAAGTGTCTCTCTTTTGATTAAAATTTAAAAAAATTTAAGTGAAAACAACAATGACATATGGAAATCCAACCAAAATCATTAATATTGTGTTTACCAATTAGTAGAATGATACATGGGTCACTTTTGATACGTACATGTCAACCACGCCTCAATCCAAGGCACGATGTGTCATGTATCACTAAAAGTGTCTCTGTTTTTTTTAAAATGGATAGAATTTTAAGTGGAAACAACAACTAACCTATGGAAATCCAACCAAATGCTTTCGTATGGTTTTGATCCATTATGATAACAATCCATGGATTCATTGGTGACATGTATGAGTCAACCCTACCTCAATCCAAGACACGGTGTGGCTAGTAGCACTCAAAGTGTCGCTCTTCTATTTAAAATGGACAAAATTTATGTGAAAACAAGAATTGACGTACAAAAGTCCAACCAAAAGCATTCTTATTGTGTTGATACTTTAGTAAAATGATCCATGGGTGCATTGGTGACATGTACAAGTCAACCACACCTCAATACAAGGCACAGTGTCGCCGATATCACTCATAGTGTCTCTCTTTTCATTAAAATGGACAAAATTTTATGTAAAAACAACAAATGACCTATGAAAATCAGACCAAACGCATTAATATTATGTTTATCCATTATTAAAATGATCCATGGGTGAATTTTTGACATGTATGAATCAACCCCACCTCAATCTGAGACATGGTGTGGCTGGTATCACTCAAAGTGTCTCTCTTTTGTTTAAAATGGACAGAGTTTTACGTGAAAACTACAACTGATGTACATAAATCTGACCAAATGCATTTGTATTGTGTTTATCCCTTAAGAGAACTATCCATGGGTGTGTTGGTGACATGGACGAGTCATCCCCACCTCAATCTAAGGCACATAGAGACCAGTATAACTAATAATGTCTCTCTTTTGTTTAAAATTGACTGAATTTTAAGTGAAAACAACAACTGAAGTGATGAAATTTGACCAAATGCATTTTTATTGTGTTGATCCTTTAGTATAACGATCCATGGGTCACTTGTGATGTGTAAGAGTCAACCAAGACTCAATTAAAGGCATGGTGTGGCCGGTATAGCTCAAACTGTCTCTCTTTTGTTTAAAATGGACATAATTTTAAGGGACAATAACAACAAACGTATGGAAGTCTAACCAAAAACATTCATTTTGTATTGATATTTTAGTAGAAATATCCATGTGTCACTATTTTGTGTAGCGTCAACCACCCCTCAAACTGAGGCACAGTGTGGCTCGTATAACTCAAAGTGTCCCTCTTTTGTTTAAAATGGACCAAAATTTAAATGAAAACAACAACTAATGTCATAAATCTGACCAAATGCAATCCTATTTTGTTGTTACTTTAGGATAATTATCCATGGGTCACTTGTGATGACTAAGAGTCAACCACGCCTCAATCTGAGGCACGGTGTGGCCGGTATCACTCAAAGTGTCTCTCTTTTGTTTACAATGGACATAATTTTATGTGAAAACAACAATTGACATACAAAAATCAGAAAAAACACTTTTCGATTATGTTGATCCTTTAGGGAAACGATCCATTTATCACTTGTTATGTGCATGAGTCAACCACACCTCATTCCGAGGCACAATGTGCGTAGTATCACTCAAAGTTTCTCTCTTTTGTTTAAAATGGATAGAATTTTAGGTGAAGACAAAAACTAAAGTACGAAAAATATGAACAAACACAATCAGATTGTGTTGATACATTAATAGAATGATCCATGGGTTACTTTTGACGTTTACGAGTCAACCACGCCTGAATCCAAGACACAGAGTGGTCAGAATCACTCAAAGTGTCTCTCTTTTGTTTAAAATGGACACAATTTTAAGTGAAAACAACAACTGACCTACATAAATCTGATCAAACGCATTCATATTTTTTTTATAAATTATTATAATGACCCATGGGTGCGTTGATGACATGTATGAGTCAACCCCACCTCAATCCAAGGCACGGTGTGGCTGGTATCACTCAAAGTGTCTCTCTTTTGTTTAAAATGGACAAAAAGTTTATGTCGAAACAACAACTAATGTACAAAAATATATCTAAACGACTTCATATTGGGTTGATCCTTTATAATAATGATCCATGGGATAAATGTGACGTGTAAAAGATAACCACAACTAAATACAAGGAATGGTGTGGCCGGTATCACTCAAAGTGTCTCTCTTTTCATTAAAATGGACATAATTTTAATTTAAGACAATAACTGATGTACAAAAATCATACAAAACGCATTATGATTGGGTTTATCCATTAGAATAATGATCCATGGGTCACTTGTTATGTGTATGATTCAATTGTGCCTCAATCCGAGGAACGGTGGGGCCAGTATCTCTCAAAGTGTATCTCTTTTGTTTAAAATGGACAAAATTTCAAGTGTAAACCAAAACTGAAGTTCAGAAATCTGTCCAAATACCTTCATATTGTGTTTATATTTTAGGAGAGTGATCCATGGGTAACTTGTGACGTGTACAAGTAAACCAAACCTCAATCTAATGCATGGTGTGCCGATATCACTCAGAGTGTCACTCTTTTGTTTAAAATGGACAGAATTATAAGTGAAAACAGCAACTGGCCTAAGGAAATCTGACCAAACACAATTGTATTTTGTTTAATCTTTAGTATAATGATCCATGGGTGCATTTGTGACATGTAAGAGTCAACCTAGTCCCAATCCGTGGCACGGTGTGACCGGTATCACTCAAAGTGTCTTTCTATTGTTTAAAATGGACAGAATTTTAAGTGAAAACGACAACTGACGTATGGAAATCCAACCAAACGCATTTGAATTATGTTGATACATTATAATATTGATAAATTGGTCACTATTAATGTGTACGAGTAAACCATGCCTCAATCTATGGAACGGTGTGTCTGGTATCAATCAAAGTGTCTCTCTTTTGTTTTAAATGGACTAAATATTAGGTGAAAACAACAACTGGCGTACAGAAATCCGAAAAAATGCATTCTTATTTTCTTGATCATTTAGGATTACAATCCATGGGTCAGTTGTGACATGTACAAGTCAACCATGATTCAATCCAAGGCACGGTGTGGCCGATATCACTCAAAGTGTCTCTCTTTGGTTTAAAATGGACAGAATTTTAAGTGAAAACAACAACTAACATGCGTAAATCTGAAAAAATGCATTAGGATTGTGTTTATCCTTTAGTAAAACGTTTCATGGGTGCGTTGGTGACCTTTATGAGTCAACTTTGTCTCAATCCAAGGTACGGTGTGACCAGTATCACTCAATGTGCCTATCTTTTTTTTTAAATGGACATAATTTTAAGTTAAAACAACAAATGGCATACATAAATCTGATAAAATTCATTCAGATTGGGTTGATAATTTATGATAATGATACATGGGTGAGTTGGTGACATGTACGAGTCAACCACGCCTCAATCTGAGGCTTGGTATGGCTGATATCACTCAAAGTGTCTCTCTTTTGTTTAAAATAAACAATATTTTAAGTGAAAAGAACAACTAACCTATGAAAATCCAACCAAACAAATCTGGATTATTTTTATCCTTTAGGAGAATGATCCAGGGCTATCTTGGTGACGTGTAAGTGTCAACCACACCTCAATTCAAGGCACAGTGTGGCCGGTATCACTCAAAGTGTCTCTATTTTATTTAAAATTAACGAAATTTTAAATGAAAACAATATCTATCCTATGTTAATCTGACCAAATTCATTAGTATTGTGTTGAATCTTTATAAGAACGATCAATGGTTTCCATGGCGATGTGTACGAGTCAACCCCGCCTCAATACAAGGCACGGTGTCACCGGTATCACTCAAAGTGTCTCTCTTTTGTTTAAAATTATCATAATTTTAAGTGAAAACAAAATCTGAAGTATGGAAATCCAACCAAATGCATTCGAATTGTGTTGATCATATAAGATAATGATAAATGTGTCACTTGGGACATGTTCGAGTCAACCACGCCATTATATGAGCATTATTGTGTCCAGTATTACTCAAATTGTCTCTCTTTTGTTTAAAATTGACAGAATTTTTAGTGAAAACAAATACTAGAGTACATAAATCTTACCAAATGCATTAAAATTGTGTTGATCCTATAGCAAAAAGATCCATGTGTCACTTTCCACTTGTTCGAGTCAACCAAACCTCCATATGGGGAACGGTGTGGCCGGTATCACATAAAGTGTCACTATTTTTTTTAAAATGACCCAGATTTAAGTGAAAACAATAACTGACATACAAAAATCCAAAAAAACTCATTTAGATAATTTTGATACTTTAGGATAATGATCCACGGGTCACTTGTGATGTGTACGAGTGAAAAAACCCTCAATTTGAGGCACGGTGTGGCCGGTATCACTCAATGTGTCTCTATTTTGTTTAAAATGGACAAAATTTTAAGTGAAATAAACAATTGGCATATGGAAATCTGACCAAACACATTCATATTGTGTTGATCCTTTAGGAGAAAAATCCATAGGTCACTTTTGACATGTATTTGTCAACCAAACCTAAATCCCGGGCACGGTGTGGCCGATATCACTCAAAGTGTCTCCCTTTTATTTAAAATGGACATAATTTTAAGTTAAAACAACATCTGACATAAGCAAATATGACCAAACACATTAGTATTGTGTTACTACATTTGTAGTATTATCCATGGGTCACTTTTGATGTGTATGAGTAAACCACACCTCAATACAAGGCACGGTGTGGCCGGTATCACTCCATATGTCTCTCTTTTGTTTAAAATGGACAAAATTTTATGAGAAAACAAACAATGACCTACGGAAATCTGAACCAATGCATTTGTATTTTTTTGATAATTTATGAGAAAAATCCATGGGTGTATTACTGACATGTAAGATATAACCCCGCCTCCATCCGAGGCAAGGTGTGGCCGGTATCTCTCAAAGTGTCTCTCTTTTGTTTAAAATGGACAAAAAGTTTAAGTGGAAACAACAACTGATGTACAAAAATCTGACCAAACGCATTTTTATTGTGTTGATCATTTAGTAAAATGACCCATGGGACACTTTTGATGTTTAAAATTCAACCATGACATAATCTGAGGCAAGGTGTGGCTGGTATCACTCAAAGTGTCTCTCTTTTGTTTAAAATGTACAGAATTTTATGTGAAAACAACAACTAACGTACAAAAATCAAACTAAACGCATTAGGATTATGTTTATCCTTTAGTATAACGATCCATGTGTCACATGTGATGTGTATGAGTCAACCACGCCTCAATATGAGGCACGGTGTGGCCGGTATCACCAAAGTGTCTCTCTTTTGCTTAAAATGGACACAATTTTAAGTGAAAACAACAACTGACCTAAGGAAATCTAAACAAACACATTTGAATTGTATTTATCCTTTATTAGAAGATCCATGGGTCACCTGTGATGGGTATGAGTCAACTGCGCCTCAATTTGAGTCACGGTGTGGCCGGTATCACTCAAAGTGTCTCTCTTTGGTTTAAAATGTGCAGAATTTTATATGAAAACAAAAACTAACGTACAAAAATCCATCAAAATGCATTCGGATTGTGTTGATACTTTAATAGAATGATCCATAGGCCACTTGTGACATGTAAAATTCAACCACGCCTCAATCCAAGGCATGTCATTGTCGGTATCACTAAAAGTGTCTCTCTTTTGTTTAAAATGGACAAAAGTTTAAGTGAAAACACCAACTATCATACCGAAATCCAAACAAACGCATTCGTATTGTGTTTATCCTTTAGATGAAATATCCATGGGAATTTTTTGACATTTAATAGTCAACCACTCCTCAATCCGAGGCACACTGTGGCCGGTATGACTCAAAGTGTCTCTCTTTTGTTTAAAATGGACAGAATTTTAAGTGAAAAAAACAATTGATGTTCAGTAATCTGAAAAAATGCATTCATACTGTGTTTAACATTTAGGATAACGATCCATGGATCTCTTTTGACATGTATGAGTCAACCACCCTTCAATCCGAGGAACGGTGTGGCTGGTATCACTCAAAGTGTCTCTCTTTTGTATAAAATGAACAGAATTTTAAGTGAAAACAACAACTGACGTAAAAAAATCTGACCAAACACATTAGGATTATGTTTATGTTTTAGGATAATGATCCATGAGTGAATTGGTGACATGTATGAGTAAAACCTACCTCAATTAGAGGCATAGTGTGACCAGTATCACTCATAGTGTCTCTCTTTTGTTTTAAATGGACAGAATTTCAAGTGAAAACAACAACTGACATACCGAAATCCAACCAAATTCATTGAGATTGTGTTGTTCCAATAATATAATGATCCATGGGTGAATTGGTGACGTGTAGGAGTCAACTACGCCTCAATCCGAGGCATGGTGTTGCCGATATCACTCAAAGTGTCTCTCTTTCTTTTAAATGGGAAGAATTTAAAGTGAAAACAAAAACTAACCTACACAAATATAACCAAAAGAATTTTTATTATCTTGATATTTTAGGAGAATGATCCATTGGTGTGTTGGTGACGTGTATGAGTCAACACCTTCTCAATCCGAGGCACGGTGTGGCCGGTATCACTCATAGTGTCTCTCTTTCGTTTAAAATGGACAGAATTTTAAATGAAAACAACAACTGACATTTGTAAATCCTACCAAATGCATTAGGATTGTTATGATCAATTATAATAACGATCCACGGGTGTGTTGGTGATGTGTACGAGTAAACCTCGCCTCAATCCGAGGAATAGTGTGACCGGTATCACTCAAAGTGTCTCTCTTTTGTTTAAAATGGACAGAATTCTAAGTGAAAACAACAACTGACACACGGAAATCCGACCAAAAGGGTTCTTAATGTGTTTAGACTATATGAGAATGATCCATGTGTCACTTGTGATGTGTACGAGTCAACCACGCCTCAGTTAGAGGCATTTTGTGGCCAGTATCACTCAAAGTGTCTCTCTATTGATTAAAATTGACAGAATTTTAAGTCAAAACAAAAACTAATGTACGAAAATCAAACCAAATGCATTGATATTGTGTTTATATTTTAGAAGAATGATTCATGGGTCACATGTCATGTGTACAAGTTAATCATCCCTCAATATGTGGCGCGGTGTGGCCGGTATCACACAAAGTGTCTCTCTTTTGTTTAAAATGGCCCAAATTAAAATGAAAACATCAACTGTCATATGGAAATCTGACCAAACACATCCATATTGTGTTTATCCATTAAAAGAACGTTCCATGGGTCACTTTTGATGTTTACGAGTCAACCACACCTCAGTGCGAGGCACAGTGTGGCTGATATCACTCAAAGTGTATCTCTTTTGTTTAAAATGGACAGAATTTTATGTGAAAACAACAACTGACATACATAAATCTGAACAAATACATTTGTATTCTGTTGATCCATTAGGAGAACAATAAATGGGCCACTTTTGAAATGTAATTTTCAACCACACCATAATCAGGGGCACGTTGTGGCCATTATCTCTCAAAGTGTCTCTCTTTTGTTTAAAATAGACAGAATTTGAAGTGAAAACAACAACTGACATAAGAAAATACATACAATGCATTATAATTTTATTGATACGATAGGATAACAATCCATGGGTCACTTTTTATGAGTACGAGTCAACCACGCCTCAATCCAAGGCACAGTGTGGCCTGTATCACACAAAGTGTCTCTCTTTTGTTTAAAATTGACATAATCTTACTTGAAAAAAGCAACTCACCTATATAAATCCTAACGAACACATTTGGATTGTTTTGATCCTTTAGGAGAAAAATAAATGGGTTCATTGGTGACGTGTACGAGTCATCCCCACCTTAATCTAAAGCACGGTGTGGCCGGTATCACTCAAAGTGTCTCCCTTTTGTTTAAAATGGAAAAAATTTGAAGTGAAAACAACAACTGACATATGAAAATCTAATCAAACGCATTCATATTCTGTTGATCCTTTTTTAGAATGATCCATGGGTCACTTGTGATGTGTAAGAGCCAACCGTGTCTCAATCTAAGGCACTGTGTGGCTGGTATCACTCAAAGTGTCTCTCTTTTTGTTTAAAATGGACATAATTTTAAGTGAAGACAACAACTAACATATAGAAATCAGAAAAAATTCATTCTTGTTGTGTTTATCCTTTATAAAAACTATCCAGGGGTCACTTGTGATGTGTACAAGTCAACTACGCCTCAATCTAAGGCACGGTGTGGCTGATATCACTCAAAGTGTCTGACTTTTGTTTAAAATGGACAAAATTTTAAGTGTAAACCGAAACTGGCATACAGAAATCGGACCAACACCTTCAGATTATGTTGATATTTTAGGATAACGATCCATGGGTCATTTGGGAGGGTAAGATTCACTCAAACTACAATCTGAGGCACAGAGTGGTTGATATCACTCAATGTGTCTCTCTTTTGCTTAAAATGGACAGAATTCTTAGTGAAAACAACATCTGACCTACGAAAATCCAACCAAACGCATTCGGATTGTGTTTATCCTTTATGATAATGATCCATGGGTGCACTGGTGACAAGTACGAGTCATCCCTACCTCAATCTGTCACATGGTGTGATCGGTATCACTAAAAGCGTCTTTCTTGTGAAAAGAACAACTGACATATGGAAATCCAACCAAACTCATTCGTATTTTTTTGATCCTTTAAGATAATGATACATGGGCCACTTGTTACGTTTTTGAGTCAACCATTCCTTAATATGTGGAACGGTGTGTCTGGTATCAATAAAAGTGTGTCTCTTTTGTGTAAAATGGATAGAATATTAAGTGAAAAAAATGACCTATGGAAATCCGACCAAACGCATTCGGATTGTGTTGATCATTTAGACGAATAATACATGGGTCACTTGTGACATGTATTAGTCAACCAAACCTCAATATGGGGCACAGTGCGGTCGGCATCACTCAATGTGTCTCCCTTTTGTTTAAAATGGACAGAATTTTAAGTGAAAACAACAACTGACATAATGACATACAACCATACGCGTTATTATTGTGATTATCATTTTGTATAACAATCCATTGGTGCATTGGTGACATGTACGAGTCAACCACGCCTCAATCCGAGGCACGGTGTGACCAATATCACTCAAAGTGTTTCTCTTATGTTTAAAATGAATTAAAGTTTATGTGAAAACAACAACTAACATCTGTAAATCTGATCAAATTCATTTAGATTGTGTTGATAATTTACGATAATGATCTCTGGGTGTGTTGGTGATGTGTATGAGACAACCACGCCTCAATCAGTGGCACGGTGTGGCCAGTATCACTCAAAGTGTCTCTCTTTTGTTTTAAATGGACATTATTTTAAGTGAAAACCACAACTGACCTATGAAAATCCAACTAAACACATTCGGATTATGTTGATCCTTTAGTAGAAAAATCCATGGGTGTGTTGGTGACGTGTACAAGTCATCCCCGCCTCAATCCGAGGCATGGTGTGGCCGGTATCACTCAAACTGTCTCTCTTTTGTTAAATTTTTTCAAAATTTTAAGTAAAAACAACAACTGACGTATGGAAATTTGAACCAATGCATTCATATTATTTTGATCATTTAGGAGAAATATCCATGGGTGCATTGGTGATGTGTACGTGTCTACCCCACCTCAATATGAGGCATAGTGTGACCGGTATCCCTCAATGTTTAGCTCTTTTGTTTAAAATGAACATAATTTTAAGTGAAAACAAAAACTGACGTATAAAAATCCGACCAAACACATTCGGATTGTGTTGATCTTATAGGAGAATGATCCATGAGTCACTTTTGAAATGTACGAGTCAACCATGCCTCAATTTGAGGCACGTTGTGGCCAGTATCACTCAAAGGGTCTCTCTTTTGATTAAAATGGACATAATTTTAGGTGAAAACGAAAACTAACATACAGAAATCCAACCAAATGAATTCAGATTGTGTGTATCCTATAATAAAAGGATCCATGGGTCACTTTTCTTGTTTTTTAGTCAACCAAACATCCATCTGAGGCACAACGTGGCCAGTATCACACAAAGTGTCTCTCTTTTGTTCAAAATGATCCAAATTTAAGTGAAAACAAAAACCGACGTACATAAATCCAACCAAATGCATTCAGATAGTGTTGATCTTTTAGGGGAATGATCCATGGGTCACTTTCGATGTGTGAGAGTCAACAACTCCTGAATACGAGGAACGGTGTGGCCGTTAGCACTCAATGTGTCTCTCTTTTGTTTAAAATGAACAGAATTTTAAGTGAAATAAACAACTGACATACGGAAATCTGATCAAATGCATTTGGATTGTTTTTATCCTATAGGAGAAAAATCCATGGGTCACTTGTGACATGTATTTGTCAACCACGCCTCAATCCAAAGCACGATGTGGCCAGTACCACTCAAAGTATCTGTCTTTTATTTAAAATGGGTAAAATTTTATGTGAAAACAACAAATGACATACGGAAATATGACCAAATGAATTATTTTTTTTGATACTTTAGGAGAACGATCTATGGGGTACTTGTGATGTGTAAGAGTCAACCACGCCTCAATCCGAGGCACAGTGTGGCCGGTATCACTCAAAGTGTCTCTCTTTTGTTTAAAATGGACTAAATTTTAAGAGGAAACAACCAATGACATACAGAAATCTAACCAAATGCATTCAGATTGTTTTGATACATTAGGTTAACAATCCATGGGTGTAATGGTGACCTGTACGAGTCATCCATGCCTCAATATGAGGCAAGATGTGGCTTGTATCACTCAAATTGACTCTCTTTTGTTTAAAATGGAGGAAAATTTTAAGTGAAAACAAAAACTGATGTACGAAAATCTAACCAAACGCATTCGTATTGTGTTGATCTTTTAAGATAACGATCCATGGGTCACTTGTGACACATAAGAGTCAACCACAACTCAATTCGAGGCATGGTGTGGCCGGTATCACTCTAAGTGTCTCTCTTTTGTTTAAAACAGATAGAATTTTATGTGAAGACAACAACTGACGTATGAAAATTTAACCAAATGCATTAGGATTGTGTTTATCCATTAGGAGAACAATACATGTGTCACTTTTGATGAGCACGAGTCAACCAAGCCTCAATATGAGGCATGGTGTGGCTGGTATCACTCAAAGTGTCTCTCTTTTGTTTTAAATGGACAAAATTTTAAGTGAAAACAACAAATGACCTACAGAAATCCGAAAAAACACATTTGGATTGTGTTGATCCTTTAGTAGAATAATCCATGGGTCACTTGTGATGTGTACGTGTCAACCAATCCTCAATCTGAGGTACGGTGTGCCTGGTACCACTCAAAGTGTCTCTCTTTTGTTTAAAATGGGCAGAATTTTAAATGAAAACAACAACTAACCTATAGAAATATGTCCAAATGCATTTGAATTGTGTTGATACTTTAGGAGAATGGAAAATGGGTCACTTGTGACGTGTAAAAGTCAACAATTCCTCAATCCAAGGCACGGTGTGGTCGGTATCCCTCAAAGTGTCTCTCTTTTGTTTAATATAGACATAATTTTAAGTGAAAACAACAACTGACATTCAGAAATATGAACAAACACATTTGGATTCTATCGATACTTTAAAAGAATAAAACATGGGACACCTGTGGAAATTAAGAGTCAACCACGCCTCAATCCGAGGCACAGTGTGGTCGGTACGACTCAATGTGTCTCTCTTTGGTTTAAAATGGAAAGAATTTGAAGTTAAAACAACAAGTGACAATCATAAATCCGACCAAATGGATTCGAATTGTGTTGATCCTTTAGGAGAACAATCCATGGGTCACTTTTGACATGTACGAGTCAGCCATCCTTCAATCCAAGGAATGGTGTGGCCGGTATTACTCAAAGTGTCTCTCGTTTTCATTAAAATGGGCAGAATTTTAAGTTAAAACAATAAATGATGTACTGAAATCCAAACAAATGCATTAATATTTTGTTTATCCTTTAGTATAATGATCCAAGGGTTCATTGGTGATGAGTACGAGTCAACCCCACCTCAGTCTGATGCATGGGGTGACCAAAATCACTCAAAGTGTCTCTCTTTTGTTTAAAATGGACACAATTTTATGTGAAAACAACAATTGATGTATGGAAATCTGACCAAATGCATTCATATTGTGTTGTTAAATTATGATAATGACCCATGGGTGAGTTGTTGATGTGTAAGAGTCAACCACGCCTCAATACGAGGCACGGTGTGGCTGGTATCACTCAAAGTGTCTCTCTTTTGTTTAAAATGGACTAAATTTTAAGAGAAAACAACCAATGACATATAGAAATATAACCAAATGCATTCAGATTGTTTTGATACTTTAGGTTAACAATCCATGGGTGTAATGGTGACCTGTACGATTCATCCATGCCTCAATATGAGGCAATATGTGGCTGGTATCACTCAAAATGACTCTCTTTTGTTTAAAATAGAGGAAAATTTTAAGTGAAAACAAAAAATGATGTACGTAAATCTAACCAAACGCATTCGTATTGTGTTGATCCTTTAAGATAACGATCCATGGGTCACTTGTGACACATAATAGTCAACCACGACTCAATTCGAGGCACGGTGTGGCCGGTATCACTCTAAGTGTCTCTCTTTTGTTTAAAATTGATAGAATTTTATGTGAAGACAACAACTGACGTATGGAAATTGAACCAAATGCATTAGGATTGTGTTTATCCATTAGGAGAACAATACATGTGTCACTTTTGATGTGCATGAGTCAACCACGCCTCAATCTGAGGCATGGTGTGGCTAGTATCACTCAAAGTGTCTCTTTTGTTTTAAATGGACAAAATCTTAAGTGAAAACAACAACTGACCAACAAAAATCCAAAAAAACACATTTGGATTGTGTTTATCCATTAGTAGAATAATCCATGGGTCACTTGTGATGTGTACGTGTCAACCAATCCTCAATCTGAGGTACAGTGTGACTGGTACCACTCAAAGTGTCTCTCTTTTGTTTAAAATGGGCAGAATTTTAAATGATAACAACAACTAACCTATAGAAATATGTCCAAATGCATTTTAATTGTGTTGATACTTTAGGAGAATGTAAAATGGGTCACTTGTGATGTGTAAAAGTCAACAATGCCTCAATCCAAGGCACGGTGTGGTCGGTATCACTCAAAGTGTCTCTCTTTTGTTTAATATAGACATAATTTTAAGTGAAAACAACAACTGACATACAAAAATCTGAACAAACACATTTGGATTCTATCGATACTTTAAAAGAATAAAACATGGGACACTTGTGAAAATTAAGAGTCAACCACGCCTCAATCCGAGGCACGGTGTGGTCGGTATGACTCAATGTGTCTCTCTTTGGTTTAAAATGGAAAGAATTTGAAGTTAAAACACCAAGTGACATTCATAAATCCGACCAAATGGATTCAAATTGTGTTGATCCTTTAAGAGAACGATCCATGGGTCACTTTTGACATGTACGAGTCATCCAGCCTTCAATCCAAGGAATGGTGTGGCCGGTATTACTCAAAGTGTCTCTCTTTTTCTTTAAAATGGGCAGAATTTTAAGTTAAAACAATAAATGATGTACTGAAATCCAACCAAATGCATTAATATTTTGTTTATCCTTCAAGATAATGAGCCAAGGGTGCATTGGCGACGAGTACAAGTCAACCCCACCTCAATCTGATGCATGGTGTGACCAAAATCACTCAAAGTGTCTCTCTTTTGTTTAAAATGGACACAATTTTAAGTGAAAACAAAAATTGACGTATGGAAATCTGACCAAATGAATTCATATTGTGTTGTTACATTATGATAATGACCCATGGGTGAGTTGTTGATGTGTATGAGTCAACCACGCCTCAATCTGAGGCATGGTGTGGCTGGTATCACTCAAAGTGTTCTATATTTTTAAAAATGGGAAGAATTTAATGTGAAAACAAAAATTGGACTACGAAAATATGACCAAACAAATTTGGATTATGTTGATATGTTAGGATAACGATCTAGTGGTTCATTATTGATGTGTTTGAGTCAACCTTGCCACAATCCGAGGCACGGTGTGGCCGGTATCCCTCATAGTGTCTCTCTTTTGTTTAAAATAGATGGAATTTTAAGTGAAAACAACAATTGATGTAGAAAATCTTACCAAACGCATTCGGATTGAGTTGATGCTTCAGAAGAAAGATCCATGGGTGTATTGGAGACGTGGATGAGTAATCCTCTCTTTAATCTGAGGCACGGTGTGACCATTATCACTCAAAGTGTCTCTCTTTTGTTTAAAATGGAAATAATTTAAAGTGAAAAAAACAACTAACGTATGGAAATCTGACCAAATGTATTTTTATTGTGTTTATCCTATAGGAGAACAATACATGGGTAACTTTTGATTTGTATGATTCAATCATTCCTCAATCCGAGGCACATTGTGGCTAGTATCACTCAATGTGTGTCTCTTTTGATTAAAATGGACAGAATTTTAAGTGAAAACAAAAACTAACATACGAAAATCTGATCAAATGTATTGAGATTATGTTTATACTTTAGGAGAAAGATCAATGGTTCACTTGTCACATGTAAAAGTCAACCATGCCTCAATCCGAGGCACAGTGTGGCCGGTATCACAGAAAGTGTCTCTCTTTTGTTTAAAATGGCCAAAATTTAAATGAAAACATCAACTGACATACGAAAATCTGACCAAATGCATTCTGATTGTATTGATCCTTTGGGAGAACGATCCATGGGTCACTTTTGATGTTTATGAGTCAACCACAACTCAATCAAAGGCATGGTGTGGCCGGTATCACTCAATGTGTCTCTCTTTTGTTTAAAATGGACCGAATTTTAAGTGAAAACAACAAATGACATACGGAAATATGACCAAATACATTAGGATTGGATTGATCCTTTAAGATAACAATAAATGGGTCCCTTGTGACATATACGTGTCAACCACGCCTCAATCAGGGGCATGGTGTGGCTGGTATCACTCAAAGTGTCCCTCTTTTGTTTAAAATGGATAGAATTTTAAGTGAAAACAACAACTGACAAACGAAAATACTAAAAAATTCATTAGGATTGTATTTATCCTTTATGATAATGCTCTATGGATCACTTGTGATGTGTATGAGTCAACCACACCTCAATATGAGGCATGGTTTAGATGATATCCTCAAAGTGTCTCTCTTTGGTTTGAAATGGACAAACTTTTAAGTGAAACCAAAAACAGACCTACAGAAATATGACTAAACACATTTTGATTGTTTTTATCCTTTAAGATAACAATACATGGGTGAAATGGTGACGTTTATGAGTCAACCCCACCTTAATATGAGGCACGATGTGGATGTTATCATTCAAAGTGTCTCTCTTTTGTTTAAAATGGAAAAAAATTAAGTTAAAACAGCAACTGACGTACTGAAATATGACCAAATGCATTCAGATTGTGTTGATCCTTTAGGTGTAATATCCATGGGTAATTTTTAATTTGTACGATTCAAGAATGACTCAATCTGAGGCACGGTGTGGCCGGTATCACTCAAAGTGTCTCTTTCTTTAAATGGACATAATTTTAAGTGAAGACAACAACAGACGTATGGAAATCCAACCAAAGGCAATCATATATTGTTTATCCTTTAGGAGAATGATCCATGGGTCTGACTTGAAGTGTAAAAGTAAACCTCGCCTCAATCTGAGGCACAGTGTGGTCGGTATCACTCAAAGTGTCTCTCTTTTTTTAATGAAGAAAATTTTAAGTGAAAACAACAACTGACGTACGGAAATCCAACCAAACGCATTAAGATTGTGTTTATCCTTTGTGATAACGATCCATGGGTGTGTTGGTGATGTTTAAGAATCAACCCCACCTCAATTAGAGGAATGGTGTGGCCTGTATCACTCAACAAGTCTCTCTTTTGTTTAAAATGGACAAGTAAACCACGCTTCAATCTGAGGCACGGTGTGGCCAGTATCACTCAAAGTGTCACTATTTTGTTTAAAATGGACAAAATTTTAAGTGAAATTAACAAAATTCCTATGTAAATAAAACCAAAAACATTATAATTGTGTTTATCCTTTAGTAGAACAATCCATGTGCCACATTTCACGTGTACAAGTAAACCACACCTCAATCTGAGGCATGGTGTGGCCGGTATCACTCAAAGTGTCTCTCTTTTGTTTAAAATGGACAAAATTTTAAGTGAAAACAACAACATTCCTACGTAAATAAAACCAAATTTTTTTATTGTGTTGATCCTTTAGTAGAAAGATCCATGGGTCACTTTTTATGTGTACGAGTCAACCACGTCTCAATATGAGGCACAATGTGGCCGGTCTTCCTCAAAGTGTGTCTCTTTTGTTTAAAATGGGCATAATTTTAAGTGAAAACAACAACCAATATACAGAACCAAACACATCGGGATTGTGTTGATACATTAGGATAATGATCCATGGGTCACTTGTGACGTTTAAAAGTCAACCATGCCTCAATCCAAGGCACAGTGTGGCCGACATCACTCAAAGTGTCTCTTTTTTTTAAATGGAGAAAATTTTATGTGAAAACAAAAAATGACTTATTAAAATCCGTCCAAACACATTCATATTGTGTTTATACTTTATAAGAATGATCCATGGGACACTTTTGATGTGTACGAGTCAACCACGCCTCAATCCGAGGCACAGTGTGGCCGGTATGACTCAAAGTGTCTCTCTTTTGTTTAAAATGTACAGAATTTTATGTGAAAACAACAACTGACATAATTTTACCAAATCTATTATAATTGTGTTTATCCTCTAGGAGAATGATCCATTGGTCACTTGTGACATGTATGAGTCAACCACACTTCAATATGAGGCACAGTGTGGTTGGTAGCACACAAAGTGTCTCACTTTTGTTTAAAATGGACAGAATTTTATGTGAAAACAACTACTAACGTACAGAAATTAGACAAAACACATTAGGATTGTGTTTATAATATAAGTGAACAATCCATGGGTGCATTGGTGATGTGTAAAATTCAACCCTGCCTCAATCTGAGCCATGGTGTCGACTGTATCACTCAAAGTGTAACTTTTTTGTAAAAAATGGACAAACTTTTAAGTGAAAACAACAACTGACGTACACAAATATGACCAAAGGCATTCATATTGTGTTGATCCTTTATGATAAAGAAAATGGGGTCATTGGTGATGTGTATGAGTTAACCATTCCTTAATCCGAGGCACAGTGTGACCGGTATCACACAAAGTGTCTCTCTTTTGGTTAAAATGGACAGAATATAAAGTGAAAACAAAAACTAATATACTAAAATCCTACCAAACACATTCATATTAAGTTTATACTTTAAGAGAATGATCCATGGGTGCATTGGTGACGTGTACAAGTGAACCCCGCCTCAATCTGAGGCACGATGTGGTCGGTATCACTCAAAGTGTCTATCTTTTGTTTAGAATGGATAGAATTTTAAGTGAAAACAAAAACTAATGTATAGAAATCCAACCAAAACATTCAGATTGTGTGATAATTTAGGAGACCTATACATGGGTGTGTTTCTAATGTTTATGAATCCACCATGCCTCAATCTGAGGCATGGTGTAGCTGATATCACTCAAAGTATCTCTCTTTTGTTTAAAATGTACATAATTTTAAGTGAAAACAACAACTGATGAATGGAAATCCAAACAAACACATTAGTATTATGTTTATTATTTAGTTTAATGATCCATGGGTGTGTTGGTGACATGTAAGAGTCATCCCCACCTCCATCTGAGGTCCGGTGAGACCAGTATCACTCAATGTCTCTATTATTTGATTAAAATAGACAAAATTTAATGTAAAAACAACAACTAACGTACGAAAATCCGATCAAATGAATTCGTATTGTGGTGATACTTTAGGAGAATGATCGATGGGTGTGTTGGGGATTTTTACGAGTCAACCACTCCTCAATATGAGGCACAATGTGGCTTGTACCACTCAAAGTGTCTCTCTTTTGTTTGAAATGGACAGAATTTTAAGTAAAAACAACATCTAACCTTAGAAAATCCGACCAAACACATTCAAATTATGATGATCCTTTAAGATAATGATCCATGGGTGCGTTGGTGATGTGTATGCGTCAACCCTGCCTCAATCCAAGGCATGGTGTGTCCAGTATCACTCAAAGTTTCTCTCTTTTATTTAAAATGGATAGAATTTTAAGTGAAAACAAAAACAGACGTACATAAATATGACCAAATGCTTCTATATTTTCTTGATACATTAGGATAACGATCCATGGGTGTTTTGGTTACATGTATGATTCAAACCTACCCTAATACAAGGCATGGTATTTCCGATATCACTCAAAGTGTCTCTCTTTTGTATAAAATGTATAGAATTTTAAGTGAAAACAACAACTGATGTAAGAAAATCCAACCAAACACATTAATATTGTGTTAATACTATTGGAAAACGATCCATGGGTCTATTGTGACATGTATGAGTCAACCACGGGTCAATTCGAGGCACGATGTGGCCGTTATCACTCAAAGTGTCTCTCTTTTGTTTAAAATGGACAAAATATTAAGTGAAAACAACAACTGTCATATGAAAATATGAAAAACGCATTCAGATAGAGCTAAGATTTTAGGAGATTGATCCTTGGGTCACTTTTGATGTGTACAAATCAACGACGCCTCAATCCAAGGCACAATGTAGCCAGTATAACTCAAAGTGTCTCTCTTTTGTTTAAAATTGACAAAATCTTGAGTGAATACAACAACTGACATATGGAAATCCAACCAAACACTTTCAGATTGTTTTTATTTATTATGAGAATGATACATGGGGGAATTGGTGACATGTAAGAGTCAAACCCTCCTCAATTTAAGGCACGGTGTGGTTGGTATCACTTAAAGTCTCTCTTTTGATTAATATGGACAAAATATTAAGTGAAAATAATAACTGAGATATGGAAGTCAGACCAAACACATTCGGATTGTGTTGATACTTTAGGAGAACAATCCATGGGTCACTTGTAATGTGTACGAGTCAACTAAGCCTCAATCTGAGCCATGGTGTGCGAGATATCACTCAATGTGTCTCTATTTTATTTAAAATGGATAGAATTTTAATAGAAGTCAACAACGGACGTACGGAAATCCGACCAAACTCATTCTGATTGTGTTTATACTTTTGGAGATATATCCATCAGTCACTTTTGACGTGTTAATGTCAAAGACACCTCAATCTAAGGCATGGTGTGACTGGTATCACTCAAAGTGTCTCTCTTTTGTTTAAAATGGACAAAATTTTAAGTGAAATCAACAACTGACCTACAGAAATATGAACAAACAAATTCGGATTGTGTTGATTTTTTATAAGAACAATACATGGGTAATTTTTGACATGTAGAAGTCAACCACGCCTTAATATAAGGCTTGGTGTGTCCGGTATCACTCAAAGTGTCTCTCTTTTGTTTTAAATGGACAAAATGTTAAGTGAAAACAACAACTAACCTACTAAAATCCAATAAAAAACATTTGGATTGTGAATATTGTTTTTTATAATGATCCATGGGTGAATTGGGGATGTGTACGAGTCATCCCTGCCTCAATCCGAGGCACGGTGTGATCGGTATCAGTCAAAGTGTCTCTCTTTTGTTTAAAATGGACAAAATTTTAAGTGAAAAAACAACTGACGTATGGAAATCTGACCAAAGCATTCCAATTATGTTGATACATTAGGTGAATTATCCATGGGTGTGTTGATGATGTGTATTAATCAACTGCACCTCAATCCTTGGCCCAGAGTTACCAGTATCACTCAAAGTGTCTCTCTTTTGTTTAAAATGGACAGAAATTTAAATAAAAACAACAAATGATGTACAGAAATCAGATCAAACGCATTCGGATTGTATTTCTCTATTAGGAGAACGATCCATGTGTAACTTTTGACGTGTACGAGTCAACCATACCTCAATCTGAGGCATGGTTTGACTAGTATCACTCAAGCTATCTCTCTTTTGTTTAAAATGGACAAAATTTAATGTGAAAACAACAACTGACGTATGGAAATCCAAGAAAAAGCCTTGGGATTTTGTTTTTCCTTTAGGATAATGATCCATGGGTGTGTTGGTGATGTGTACGAGTAAACCCCACCTCAATTAGAGGAATGATGTGACCAGTATCACTCAAAGTGTATCTCTTTTGTTTAAAATGGACATAATTTTAAGTGAAAACAACAACTGACGTACATCAATCTGAACAAACGCATTTGGACTGTGTTGATCCTTTAGGAGAATGATCTATGGGTGCATTTGTGACATGTATGAGTCAACCATAACTCAATCCAAGGCACAGTGTCGCCGATATCACTCAAAGTGTCTCTGTTTTGTTTAAAATGGACAAAATTTTAAGTGAAAACAACAACTCACCTAAACAAATCTGACCAAATGAATTCATATTATTTTAAACCATTTTGATAACAATCTATGGGTGCATTGGTGATGTGTAGGAGTCAACCCCACCTCAATCCGAGGCACGGTGTTGCTGGTATCCCTGAAAGTCTCTCTCTTTTGTTTAAAATGGACAAAATTTTAAGTGAAAACTACAACTGATGTACAGAAATCCGATCAAATGCATTAGTATTGTGTTTATACATTAGAATAACGATCCATGGGTGTGTTGGTAACGTGTAAGATTCATCCCCACCTCAATCCAAGATAGAGTGTGACCGGTATCACTCAAAGAGTCTCTCTTTTGTTTAAAATGGACAAAATTTTAAGTGAAAACAAACAATGATGTATGGAAATATGACCAAATGCATTTGTATTGTGTTGATCCTTTAGGATAACAATCCATGGATCACTTGTGATGTGTATGAGTCAACCAAGACTCAATTTACGGCACTGTGTGGCCGGTATCACTCAAAGTGTCTCTCTTTTGTTTAAATTGGACAGAATTTTAAGTGAAAACAACAATAGACATATGAAAATATGACCAAACACATTCTGATTATGTTGTTCATTTAGGATAACTATCCATGGGTCACTTTTGACGTGTAAGATTCAAACATGCCTCAATCTGAGGCATGATGTAGCCGGTATCACTCAAAGTGTCTCACATTTGTTTAAAATGGACAGAATTTTAAGTAAAAAACAACAACTGACGAACAAAAATCCAAAAAAACGCATTAGTATTATGTTAATCCATTAGTATAATGATCCATGGGTGTGATGGTGACATGTACGAGTCGTACCCCCCTCCATCTGAGGCACGGTGTGACTGGTATCACTCAAAGTGTCTCTCTTTTGTTTAAAATGGACAGAATTTTAAGTTAAAACAACAACTGACATATGGAAATCTGTCCAAACGCATTCGGATTGTGTTAATACATTAGGAGAATGATCCATTTGTGTGTTGGTAATGTTTATGAGTCAACCACGCCTCAATCCGAGGCACAATGTGGCTAGTACTACTCAATGTGTCTATCTTTTGTTTGAAATGAACAGAATTTTAAGTAAAAACTACATCTGACCTACGGACATCTGACCAAACACATTCAGATTATGTTGATACTTTAAGATAATGGTCCATGGGTGCGTTGGGGATGTTTAAGAGTCATCCCGGCCTCAATCCAAGGCATGGTGTGGCCAGTATCACTCAAAGTGTCACTCTTTTATTTAAAATGGACATAATTTTAAGTGAAAACAAAAACTGACGTACGTAAATCTGACCAAACACATTTGTATTGTGTTTATACATTAATATAACGATCCATGGGTATGTTGGTGACATGTATGAGTCTACCCTACCTCAATCTGAGGCACGGTATGTACGATATAACTCAAAATGTATCTCTTTTGTTAAAAATGGACACGATTTTTAAGTGAAAACATCAACTAACGTATGGAAATTCAAAAAAACGAATTCAAATAGTGTTGATATTATAGGAGAATGATCCATGGGTCACTTTTGATGTTTATGAGTCATCCACATCTCAATTTGAGGCACGTCGAGGCTAGTATAACTCAACATGTCTCTCTTTTGTTTAAAATGGACCGAATTTTAATTGAAAACAACAACTAACGTACAGACATCTGACCAAATGCATTCAGATTGTGTTGATCCTTTAGGATAACAGTCCATGGGTGACTTTACATGTTTATGAGTCAACCATGTCTCAATCTAAGGCATGGGTGTCTAGTACCACTCAATGTGTCTCTCTTTTGTTTAAAATGGATGGAATTTTATGTGAAAGCAACAACTGACATACGGAAATCCAACCAAACGCATTCAAATTGTGTTAATACTTTAGGATAACAATTCATGTTTTACTTATGACATGTACATGTCAACCTCCCATCAATACGAGTCATAGTGTGGCCGGTATCACTCAATGTATCTCTCTTAAGTATAAAATTGACAAAATTTTAAGTGAAAACAACAACTGACATACGTAAATCCAACCAAACGCATTTGTATTATGTTAATCCTATTGGAGAAGAATCCATGGGTCACTTGTGATGTCTACGAGTCAACCATCCCTCAATAAGAGGCATGGTGTGGTCGGTATTAATCCAAGTGCCTCTCTTTTCTTTAAAATGGACATAATTTTAAGTGAAAACAACAACTGACATACGAAAATATGACCAAACACATTAGGATTAAGCTGATATTTTAAGAGAAAAATCCATGGATCAGTTGTGATGTGTAAAAATTATCCACGCCTCAATTCGAGGCACAAAGTAGCCAGTATCGCTCAAAGTGATTCTATTTTGGTTAAAATGGACAAAATTTTGAGTGAAATCAACAACTAACCTATTGAAATCAGACCAAAAACACTCGGATGGTTTTTATCCATTATGATAATGATCCATGGGTGAATTGGTGATGTGTAAGAGACAATATCACCTCAATTAGAGGCACGGTGTGGCTGGTATCACTCAAAGTGTCTCTCTTTTGATTAAAAGGGTCAAAATTATAAGTGAAAACAACCACTGACATATGGAAGTCAAGCTAAACGAATTTGTATTGTGTTGATCCTTTAGAAGAATGATCTATGGGTCACTTGTAATGTGTACGAGTCCACCACTCCTCAATCCGAGGCATGGTGTGGCCAATATCACTCAAAGTGTCTCTCTTTTGTTTTAAATGGGCATGATTTTAAGAGAAGACAACAAATGACATACAGAAATCTGACCAAACACATTTGGATTGTGTTTATAAATTATGAGAACGATCCATGGGTCACTTTTGACGTGTATAAGACAACCACATCTCAATCTAAAGCATGGTGTGACCGGTATCACTCGAAGTGTATTTTTTATAAAATGGACAAAATTTTAAATGAAATCAACGACTAACCTACAGAAATCTGACCAAACGCAATCGTATTGATTTTATCCTTAAGGAGAACAATCCATGGGTAATTTGGGACGTGTACGAGTCAACCATGCATCAATATGAGGCATTGTGTGACCGATATCACTGAAAGGGTCTCTCTTTTGTTTAAAATGGACAGAATGTTATGTGAAAAAAAATAACCTAAAAAAATCCTACCAAATGAATTCTGATTGAGATTATACTTTTATATAATGATCAATTGGTGTGTTGGTGATGTGTAAGAGTCAACCCCACTTCAATCTGAGGCACATTGTGTCTAGTATCACTCAGAGTGTGTCTCTTTTGTTTTAAATGGACAAAATTTTAAGTGAAAACAACAACTAACATATGTAAATCTAACAAACACATTCCGATTTTGTTGATACTTTAGGATAAAGATCCACGGGTGCATTGACGATGTGTACGAGTCCACCCCGCCACAATCTGTGGCTTGGTGTGACCGGTATCACTCAAAGTGTCTCTTTTTTGTTTAAAATGGACATAATTTTAGCTGAAAACAATAACTGACGTATATAAATCCATCCAAACACATTTTTATTGTGTTTATACGTTAATAGAACAATCCATGGGTCACTTTTGACGTGTACGAGTCAACAATGTGTCAATCTGAGGCATGGTTTGACCAGCATCACTTAAACTATCTCTCTTTTATTTAAAATGGACTAAATTTTAAGTGAAAACAACAACTGACGTATAGAAATCCAACCAAACACAATCGGATTGTGTTGATCCATTAGGATAATGATACATGGGTCACTAGTGACATGTAAGAGTTAACCAAAACTCAATACAAGGCATGGTGTGTCCGGTATCACTCAAAGTGTCACACATTTTTTAATGGACAAAATTTTAAGTGAAAACGACAACTGACGTATGGAAATCTGACAAAACGCATTTATATTGTGTTGATCCTTTACAATAATTATCCATTCATGCATTGGTGACATGTAAGAGTCATCCAAGATTCATCATAACACATGATGTCACCAAAATCACTCAAATTGTATCTCTTTTTTTTAAAAATCACAAAATTTTCAGTGGAAACCGCAACTGACCTACAAAAATATGACTAAATGAATTCGGATTATGTTGATACTTTTAGATAACAATCTATGGGTGAGTCAATGACGTGTACGAGTCAACCCTGCCACAATCTAAGGCACGGTGTGGCTGGTATCACTCAAAGTGTCTCTCTTTTGTTTAAAATGGACAGAATTTTATGTTACAACTACAACTGATGTACAGAATTCCCAACAAACTCATTTGGATTTTTTTGACCCTTTTTTAGAATGATACATGGGTGTTTTGGTGACGTGTATGAGTCAACCACACCTCATCCTGTGGAATGGTCTGACCGATATCACTCAAAGTGTCTCACTTTTGTTTAAAATGGACAAAATTTTAAGTGAAAACAACTACTGACATACAAAAATCTAACCAAATGCATTCAGATTGTGTTTATACTTTAGGATAATGATCCATGGGTCACTTGTGATCTGTAAGAGTCAAAAAAGACTCAATTTAAGGCACCGTGTGGCCGGTGTCACTCAATGTGTCTCTCTTTTGTTTAAAATGGACAGATTTTTTAGTGAAAATAACAACTGATGTATGGAAGTCAGACCAAAAACATTTTGATTGTGTTGATACATTAGGAGAACGATCCATATGTAATTGTTCACATTTATGAGTCAAGTAACCCTCAATTTGTGTCACAATGTGGCCGGTATAACTCAAAGTGTCACTCCTTTGTTTAAAATGGACAAAATTTTATGTGAAAAAAACAACTGAAGTACGTAAATCCAAAAAAACGAATTCTGATTGTGTTTATCCTTTAGGAGAATGATCCATGGTTTAATTTTGACATGTATGAGTCAACCAAGCCTCAATATGAGGCACGGTGTGGCCGGTATCACTCAAAGTGTCTCTCTTTTGTTTACAATGGACAAAATTTTATGTCAAAACAACAACTGAAATATGGAAATCCTACCAAACACATTTGGATTGTGTTTAACCATTATAAAAACAATACATGGGTTACTTGTGATGTGTACGAGTGAACCACACTTTAATAAGAGACACGGTGTGGCCGGTATCACTCAAAGTGTCTCTCTTTTGTTTAAAATGGACAAAATTTTAAGTGAAGAAAACATCTGACGTACGAAAATACAACCAAAAGCATTCCGATTTTGTTGATACTTTAGGATAACATTACATTAGTCACGTTTTATGTGTATGGGTCAACTGCACCCCAATATGAGGTACGGTATGGTCGGTATCACTCAAAGTGTCTCCATTTTGTTTAAAATGGACAAAATTTTTTCTAAAAACAACAACTGACTAACCGAAATCAAACCAAACGCATTCGTATTGTTTTGAATCATTAAGTTAATGATCAATGGGTGAATTGGTGACGTGTAAGAGTCAAACCCACCTCAATCCGAGGAACGGTGCAGCCGATATTACTCAAAGTGTCTCTCTTCAGTTTAAAATGGACACAATTTTAAGTGCAAACAACAACTGACGTATGGAAATATGATCAAACGCCTTCAGATTATGTTGATATTTTAGGATAACGTTCCATGGGTCACTTTTGACGTGTAAAAGTCGACCACACCTCAATACAAGACACGGTGTGGCTGGTATCACTCAATGTGTCTCTCTTTCGATTAAAATGAACATAATTTTAAGTGAAGACAATAACTGACGTACAGATATCAGACGAAACATATTCATATTGTGTTTTTTCTTTTGGAGAATGATCCATGGGTCAGTTTTGATGTGTACGAGTTAACTACGCCTCAATCAGAGGAATAGTGTGGCCGGTATCAATCAATGTGTATCTCTTTTGTTTAAAATGGAAAAAATTTTAGGTGAAAACTAAAACTAACCTAAGGAAATCTGTCCAAACTCATTCATATTGTGTTGATCCATTAGGATAATGATACATGGGTCACTTTTAACTTGTAAGAATCAACCACGCCTCAATCTATGTCATGGTGTGGCTGGAATCACTAAAATTATCCCTTTTTTGTTTTAAACAGACAGAATGTTAAGTTAAAACAACAAAGGAGCTACGAAAATCCAACCAAATGCATTTGGATTGTGTTGATACTTTAGGAGAACAATCCATGGGTGAAATGGTGATGTGTACGAGTCATCCCCACCTCAATTTGAGGTACGGTGTGACCGGTATCACTCAAAGTCTCTCCCTTTTGTTTAAAATGGACAGAATTTTAAGTGAAAACAACAACTGCCGTACAAAAATTAGACCAACTCATTTTTATTCTATTTATCTTTTAGGAAAATGATCTCTGGGTCACTTGTGACATGTAAAAGTCAACCAATCTTCATTCTGAGGCACGGTGTGTTAGGTTTCACTCAAAGTGTCTCCCTTTTGTATAAAATGGACAAAATTTTAAGTGAAAACATCAACTGAGCTACGAAAATCAGACAAAACGCATTTGGACTAAGTTGATCCATTAGGGGAATGATCCATGGGCCACTTGTCACATGTATGGGTCAACGACACCTCAATTTGGGTCACGGTGTGGCTGGTATCACTCAAAGTGTCTCTTTTTGGTTTAAAATGGACACAATTTTATATTAAAACAACAAATGACCTATGGGAATCCGGACAAACAGTTTAGGATTGTGTTGTTCCTTTAGGTGAACAATTGATGGGTGTTTTGGTGATGTGTATGAGTCATCCCCACCTCAATTCGGGTAATGGTGTGACTGGTATCACTTAAAGTGTCTCTCTTTATTTTAAAATGGACATAATTTTAAGTGAAAACAACAACTAATGCATGGAAATTAGACCAAACTCTTTAGGATTGTGTTGATCCTTTTGGATAACGATCTATGGGTCATTTTTGTATGAGTCAAACCCCCCTAGACACCAGCCCACCCCTAGGACACCTCCATGGGCAGCCCACCCCCACCCACTGGACATCACCCCCACCCCTCCTAGACACCATCCCACCACCATTGACATCCCCCACCCCCAACCCCCATGGACACCCACAACCCACTCGATGACCCACACACCCCTAGACACCCACCCCCCTGGACACCCCCACCCACCTGAACACCCCCACCACCCAGGATGCCCCACCCCTCCTAGACACCACCCCACCACCTAGACACTCCCCAACCCCCATGTAAACCCCCACCCCCAAGGACAACTGTCCCCACCCCACTTAGGGAGCCCCACCGACCCCCCTGGACCGCCCCCACCACCTTGGACTCCATCCCACCCCTAGAAACCCCCATGGAAACCCCCCTAGACACCCCCCTAGACACCCCCACCCTTGACGACCCCCAACCCCTGGAGGGACCCCACCACATGGATTCCCCCCACCCCAACTAGACACCACCCCACCTCCTAGACACATCCCCATCTACCTGGACACCCCCACCCCCATGAACAGCCCCCACCACCCCATGGACACCACCCCACCCCCTTGGAAAGCCCCCAACCTCATGATCCGCCCCCAACCTCCTGGACCGCCCCCATGCTCCTGGACTACCCCAACCCCCTTGACACCCCAATCCACTCGGACAACCACATCCCCCCGGACACCCCTACCCCCTTGGACAGCCACCCCAAACCCTTGAACAGCCACCCCAACCCCATGAATTCTGAATTGAATTATTTATGTATTTAATTATCTTATAAATTATGTGTTAATGTGGTATGGGTATACATGATGTATAGGTATACCTGGTGTAATTTCCTTATGAATTATGTGTTAATATTGTATGGGTATATTTAATGAGATGCTGAATTTTTTGAGGGTCCTTTTTGGGTGTGCTGCTGCAGAATTTTATGTTATAGAAGACAGAGAATTTAACAACACTTTTTAGTTCTGATAAAGGGGAACCCCAGTCCTTATCATCACTGAGATTTATCGCACTTTTTTATCCCTGTTAAAGCGCATTTTGAGTGGTGATAAAGGTCATTTTTTCAGTAGTGTGTGTTCAATGGATTATGCATATTCAGTATTCTAAAAAATAATGGAATAATATAATGCTCTATCTCACTAGGATTCACATTATAAAAAACCCATAATCATCACCATGAAGCCTTATTCCTGGTTGAAAGCAACCATTATGGGATTAGTAATATGTCTCCTTCACTAACCCTTTCTTTTAGTGGCAGAGCTAGAACCTCGGTCCAACTCAACTAGTGGGCATAGAACCTCAAGTTGATACCCCAAAATTTCAAGCCATGTGGACATACCTATTTATCATTCACCACAATTAACCATATCCCAACAAGCATAGACAATATCATTTACCACATCACAATAATATCAGTAAATGGGAAAATAACATTATTTCCTCAGTCCATTAAGACATTCATTATTCATTTACTTAACACTATATCCCCATTTCCATTTTCCATGCCTATTTCACTAATCATGTTCATGTGATATTCCAATCCACTGGTATTTTTCCATTAATCTATTTAACCATTTTTCTTTCCAACCGAACAACCCCTTAGGCCATTACCAAACCAAAGTGTATTACTAAACCCCAATTAAACATCCTTCAAGAATATTAATATATTCATGTAAGAGTTGGTGTCCAATTACCAAGTATATTTAGTTTGATTACATTTATATTTAATGTATTATTACATATTGTTCATTGTTCTGCATGACTATAACGTAATAATGTCCAAGAGTATTACTTTCATTGAAAAGGTCATGGTAGTCCCCCGCTATAATGAGAACCACAATATGCTATAACAATATTCATAAATATATTTCTCCAGTTGGATGACATGCTATGATGAAACAAATAGCATGCATACCATCAGGGGTGAGTACTCATAAGCATATGAGACTTCCCCTGATGATGTTCGCACTTGGTAATCTCCCAGATAAGAGATTAAGAGAACATACCCCCTAGTTGGAATTCTGCAGGTTTTGGTGTCATCAGATATTTCTATCCTTGAGTGTGTGAAATGATACTTGGACTTTATGATTAGCATTAATATGTGTCACCGCATACACACTTTTATGTATTGATGAAAACTGTCTTGCAGACAGTGGTAGGAAGTAGGGTACGTTTGGTTTGTCACGAGTGGCCTATTATTAATGGATAAGTCGAGGAAGTATTTTTCCCTTCCATTTACGGAAGTTGAAATCTTGAACCTTTGATTGAAAAAAAACCGTCCCATGAAATTTCCTAGATAGGGTCTGACAACAAATTTATTCAGGTGTTAAAAGAATGAAGTATCAAACATAAAAGTTGATGACAGAATCATGAAACCTACTTGATGAGATATTGTGACAATGATATTATATTACACATTGAGTGTTCATATGTGGATGTCGTTGATGCGACATTACATTCATTCTCTTGGGTTCCTTGACATATTGTTAGATAGTACTCTTGGACTTTAGGTATTCCCACCTAATGCAAATGACAAAAAATCCTATAGGGTGACACATTAAATGTTTTTGGTGGTCTCGGTTAAATTCTATTTGAATTTAATTAATTAAAGAAATATTATTCTCAAGACCATGGAATAATTTATTCATGTTAATATGATCACATAAATTAAATAAAATATATTTATTTTTTTATTGAACATTTAATAAATATTTATTTACTAGTTAGTATTAAAAATATTTATTTATGAGAATAAATTATTTATTTATTTATTCAGGTATTCAATAAGTGTAAGTGGAGTTCAAGAGAACCACGGTCGGTCTGATAGTAAAATAATTATTTGCAAGATGGTAATAATTATATAACTAGTTGGCACAAATTAAAATAATGTTTTTATTATTTTGGGATGTGGAATTTTATTTTTAATTCTGTTTTTCACAAGTTTGCACTCTATAAATAATTGCGCGGTATTATTTTTAAATGCATGGGTTTTTTCAAAGTTCATGAATGTATTAAATTGTTTCTATGCAATTAAATATTGTAATTGAAATTCCATGTATATAAATATGAAAGTACCCCTATTGTGCCATACACCACACCACATGCTTGGTGAATTGTGAATTGTTGAGCTAAACAATTTCTCGCTTGAATCCTCTACTCTCCCCTCTCAAAAACAAGAGATGTTTTTCAAGGCCGAAGAACAAGCGATCAATAAAAACTGACACAAGACACTCGCTTCGCCGTTATAGAACATGAAAAACGAGTGGTTTCAGTCGGAGGTCATCAGAGCAAATGAAGATCTTGTGATGCATAATAGTCAACCACGCCTCAATCCGAGGCACGGTGTGGCCGATATTACTCTAAGTGTCTCTCTTTTGTTTAAAATGGACAGAATTTTATGTGAAGACAACAACTGACGTACGTAAATTGAAAAAAAACGCATTAGGATTGTGTTTATCATTTAGGATAATGATCCATGTGTCACTGTTGACATGTACTAGTCAACCATGCCTCAATCTGAGGCACGTTGTGGCCGGTATCACTCAAAGTGTCTCTCTTTTGTTTTAAATGGAAAAAATTATAACTGAAAACAACAACTGACCTACGGAAATCTGAACAAACTCATTTGGATTGTGTTGATAATTTAGTATAACGATCCATGGGTCACTTGTGATGTGTATGAGTCAACCACTCGTCAATCTGAGACATGGTGTGGCTGGAATCACTCAATGTGTCTCTCTTTTGTTTAAAATGGGAACAATTTTAAATGAAAACAACAACTGACCTACAGAAATCTGACCAAAAACATTCGTATTGTTTTGATTTTTTAGGAGATCTAAATATGGGTCACTTGTGATTTGTAAAAGTCAACCACCCCTGAATCCAAGGCACGGTGTGGTCAGTATCACTCAAAGTGTCTCTATTTTGTTTATTATGGACATAATTTTATGTGAAAACAACCAGTGACCTATGGACACCCAAACAAACAAATTCTAATTGTGTTAATCCATTATAAGAACAATACATGGGACACTTGTGACATGTAAGAGTCAACCACGCCTCAATCCGAGGCACGGTGTGGCCGGTATGACTCAATCTGTCTCTCTTTTGTTTAAAATGGATAGAATTTTAAGTTAAAACAACAACTGACATTCAGAAATCCGACCAAACGAATTCAAATTGTGTTGATATTTTAGGAGAACGATCCATGGCTCACATGTGACATGTATGAGTCAGCCAGCCTTCAATCCAAGGAATGGTGTGGCCGATATCACTCAAAATGTCTCTCTTTTTCTTTAAAATGGACAAAATTTTAAGTTAAAACAACAAATGCTGTTCTAAAATCCGACCAAATTCATTAATATTGTGATTATCCTTTATTATAATGATACAAGGGTGCTTTGGTGATGATTATGAGTCAACCCCGCCACAATCCGAGGCATGGTGCGACCAGTACCATTCAAAGTGTCTCTCTTTTGTTTAAAATGGACAGAATTTTAAGTGAAAACAACAACTGATGTACGTAAATCCGATAAAATGCATTCATATTATGTCGTTATATTATGATAATGATCCATGGGTGCGTTGGTGATGTGTACGAGTCAAACAAGCCTCAATATGAGGCATGGTGTGGCCTGTATCACTCAAAGTGTTCTCTATTTTTAATAATGGGTAGAATTTAAAATGAAAACAATAATTGACCTATGAAAATATGACCAAACACATTCAGATTATGTTGATATTTTAGGAGAATGGTCCATGGGTTCATTGTTGACGTTTACGAGTCAACCCTGCCACAATCCGAGGCACGGTGTGGCCGATATCCCTCATAATGTCTCTCTTTTGTTTAAAATGGATGTAATTTTAAGTGAAAACAACAACTGATGTAAGAAATCTTACCGAATGAATTTGTATTGTGTTGATACTTCAGAAGAAGGATCCATGGGTGTGTTGGTGACGTGGATGAGTATTCCTCTCTTCAATCCTAGGTACGGTGTGACCAGTATCACTCAATGTGTCTCTCTTTTGTTTAAAATGGAAATAATTTTGAGTGAAAGAACAACTAAAAAACTTAAATCTGACCAAACACATTTGAATTATTTTTATCCTATAAGGGAATGATACATGGGTAACTAGTGATTTTTATGAGTCAACCACACATCAATCCATGGCACATTGTGGCTAGTATCACTAAATGTGCCTCTCTTTTGATTAAAATGGATATAATTCTAAGTAAAAAGAAAAACTAACGTATGAAAATCTAATCAAATGGATGGAGATTATGCTTATCCTTTAGGAAAAAGATCCATGGGTCACTTGTCACATGTAAATGTCAACCACGCCTCAATCAGAGGCATGGTGTGGCCGGTATCACAAAAAGTGTATCTCTTTTGTTTAAAATCGCCCAAATTTAAATGAAAACATCAACTTAAATACGAAAATATGACCAAACACATTCTGAATATGTTCATCCTTTTGGAGAAATATCCATGGGTCAATTGTGATGTGTATGAGTCAACCACACCTCAATACATGGCACGGTGTGTCCGGTATCACTCAAAGTGTCTCTCTTTTGTTTAAAATGGACATAATGTTAAGTGAAAACAAACAACTAACATATGAAAATCTGACCAAACACATTCAGTTTGGGGTTATCCTTTAGGAGAACAATCCATGGGTCACCTGTGACATGTACGTGTCAACCAAAACTCAATCAGGGGCATGGTGTGGCTGGTATCACTCAAAGTGTCCATCTTTTTTTTTAAAAAATGGACAGAATTTTAAGTGAAAACAACAACTAACATATGAAAATACTACCAAATGCATTCGGATTGTATTTATCCTTTCGGAGAATGATCCATGGGTGAATTTTGATGTGTAAGAGTCAACCATGCCTCAATCTGAGGTACGGTGTGGACGATATCCTCAAAGTGTCTCTCTTTTGATTAAAATGGACAAAATTGTAATTGAAAACAACAACTGACCTACAGAAATCTGACCAAACACATTCGGATTGTTTTGATCCTTTAGGATAACAATACATGAGTGCATTGGTGATGTTTACGAGTTAACTCCACCTTAATCCGAGGCACAGTGTGGACGGTATCACTCAAAGTTTCTCTCTTTGGTTTAAAATGGACAAAATTTTAAGTTAAAACAACAACTGACGTACTAAAATCTGACCAAACGCATTCAGATTGTGTTGATCATTTAGGAGAATTATCCATGGTTCACTTCTGATTCTTACTATTAAATAATTACTCAATCCGAGGCATAGTGTAGCTGGTATCACTCAATGTGTCTCTCTTTTGTTTAAAATGGATAGAATTTTAAGTGAAGACAACAACGGACATGTGGAAATCCAACCAAAGGCATTCATTTTTTGTTTATTATTTAGGAGAATGATACATGGGTCACATTTGACGTGTACAAGTAAACCCCGCATCAATCCGAGGCACGGTGTGTTTGGTTTCACTCAAAGTGTCTCTCTTTTGTTTAAAATGAACAGAATTATAAGTAAAAACAACAACTAACGTACGAAAATCCGACCAAACAGATTCAGATTGTGTTGATAATTTAGGAGAACAATCCATGGGTGTGTTGGTGATGTTTACGTGTCAACCCCGCCTCAATTAGAGGAATGTTGTGGCCAGTATCACTCAAAGTGTCTCTCTTTTGTTTAAAATGGACAAGTAAACCACGCCTCAATCTGAGGCATGGTGTGGCCAGTATCACTCAAAGTGTCACTCTTCTGATTAAAATGGACAACATTTTAACTGAAAACAAAAAAAATCCTTCCAAAATACAACAAAAAACATTCCGATTTTGTTTATCCTTTAGTAGAACGATCCATGTGTCACATTTGGCGTGTACAAGTAAACCACACCTCAATCTGAGGCACGGTGTGGCTGGTATCACTCAAATTGTTTCTCTTTTGTTTAAAATGGAAAAAATTTTAAGTGAAAACAACAACAGTACTATGTAAATTCAAACAAAAACATTATAATTATGTTGATCTTTTAGTAGAACGATCCATGGGTCACTTTGGACGTGTACGAGTCAAACACGGCTCAATATGAGGCACACTATGGCTGGTCTCCCTCAAAGTGTTTCTCTTTTGTTTAAAATCAGCATAATTTTAAGTGAAAACAACAACCGATCTATAAAAAACCAACCAAATTCATTCATATTGTGTTGATACATTAGGAGAAAGATCCATGGGTCACTTGTGACGTGTAAAAGTCAACCATGCCTCAATCCAAGGCACGATGTGGCCGACATCACTCAAAGTGTTTCTTTTTTTTTAAATGGACAAAATTTTAAGTGAAAACAACAAATGAAGTACAAAAATCAAACAAAAAACATTCAGATTGTTTTTATCATTTAGAAGAATGATCCATTGGACACTTGTGTTGTCTACGAGTCAACCATGCTTCAATCTGAGGCACGGTGTGGCCGGTGTCACTCAAAGTGTCTCTCTTTTGTTTAAAATGTACAAAATTTTAAGTGAAAACAAAAAGTAACATACGAAAATTCGACCAAATCAATTAGGATTGTGTTTATCCTCTAGGAGAACGATCCATGGGTCACTTGTGACATGTATGAGTCAACCACACTTCAATTCGAGGCACGATGTGGATGGTAGCACACAAAGTGTCTCTCTTTTGATTAAAATGGACAGAATTTTAAGTGAAAACAACAACTGATGTACGAAAATCAGACAAAACACTTTAGGATTCTGTTTATCCTTTGGGTGAATGATCCATGGATGTATTGGTGATGTGTGCGAGTCAACCCCGCTTCAATCTGAGCCATGGTATCATCTGTATCACACAAAGTGTATCTTTCTTGTAAAAAATGGACACAATTTAAGTGAAAACAACAACTGACTTACACAAATACAACCAATGGAATTCGTATTGTGTTGATCCTTTAGGATAATGATCCATGGGTGCATTGGTGATGTGTATGAGTCAACCATGCTTCAATCCGAGGCATAGTGTGGCTGGTATCACTCAAAGTGTCTCTCTTTTGGTTAAAATGGACATAATTCAAAGTGAAAAAAAACTGACATACTAAAATCTGCACAAACACATTAAAATTAAGTTGATACATTTGGATAATGATCCATGGGTGCATTGGTGAGGTGCACAAGTGATCCTCGACTCAATCCGAGGCACAGTGTGGTCGGTGTCACTCAAATTGACTATCTTTTGTTTAAAATGGACAAAATTTTAACTGAAAATAATAACTAACATACAGAAATCGGAACAAAGCATTAAGCTTGTGTTGATCATTTAGTAGAACGATCAATGGGTGTGTTGGTGATGTTTATGAATCCACCACGCCTCAATCTGAGGAATAGTGTAGTCGGTATCACTCAAAGTATCTCACTTTTGTTTAAAATGTAAATATTTTTTAGTGAAAACAACAACTAATGTACGGAAATCAAAACAAAAGCATTCGGATTATGTTTATCCTTTAGTATAATGATCCATGGGTGCATTGGTGATGTGTACGAGTCATCCCCACCCCCATCTGAGTCCCGGTGAGAGCAGTATCACTCAATGTGTCTATCATTTGTTTAAAATGGACAGAATTTTATGTTAAGACAACAAATAACATACATAAATCTGATAAAACGAATTTATATTGTGTTGATACTTTTGAATAATGATTCATGGGTGCGTTGGGGATGTTTATGAGTCAACCACACCTCAATTCGAGGCACGGTGTGGCAAGTACCACTCTAAGTGTCTCTCTTTTGTTTGAAATTGACAGAATTTTAAGTAAAAACATCATCTGACCTACAAAATCTGACCAAACACATTCGGATTATGTTTATCTTTTAATATAATGATCCATGGGTGCGTTAGTGATGTGTATGAGTCAACCCTTCCACAATCTGAGGCATGGTCTAGCCAGTATCACTCAAAGTTTCTCTCTTTTATTTAAAATGGACAGAATTTTTAGTGAAAACAAAAACTGACATACATAAATCTGAAAAAACGCATTTATATTGTGTTGATACATTAGGATAATGATCCATGGGTGCATTGGTGACATGTAAGATTCAACCCTGCCCCAATCCGAGGCACGGTATTCCCGATATCACTCAAAGTGTCTCTCTTTTGTATAAAATGGATATAATTGTAAGTGAAAACAACAACTGACGTAAGGAAATCCAACCAAACACATTCATATTTAGTTAATCCTATTGGAAAATGATCCATGGGTCTCTTGTGACATGTATGAGTCAACCACACAACAATACGAGGCATGGTGTGGATGGTATCACTCAAAGTGTCTCTCTTTTGTTTAAAATGGACATAATTTTAAGTGAAAACAACATCTGTCATAACAAAATATGAAAAATGAATTCGGATTGAGCTGATATTTTAGGAGAAAAATCCATGGGTCACTTGTGACGTGTAATAATCAACCACGCCTCAATCCGAGGCACGGTGTAGCTAGTATAACTCAAAGTGTCTCTCTTTTGTTTAAAATTGACAAAATTTTGAGTGAATACAACAACTAACCTATGGAAATCCATCCAAATGCATTCATATTGTTTTTATCCATTATGAGAAAGATCCATTGGTGAATTGGTGATGTTTAAAAGTCAACCCTGCCTCAATTCGAGGCATGGTGTGGTTGGTATCACTCAAAGTCTCTCCCTCTTTTTAAATAGACAAAATTTTAAGTGAAAACAACAACTGAGATATGGAAGTAAGAACAAATGAATTCAGATTGTGTTGAAACTTTAGGAGAACTATCCATGGGTCACCTGTAATGTGTACAAGTCAACTAAGCCTCAATCCGAGCCACGGTGTGGCCGGTATCACTCAAAGTGTCTCTCTTTTGTTTAAAATGGACAGAATTTTAAATGAAGACAACAACTGACATACTGAAATCTGACCAAAATCATTTTGATTGTGTTTATACTTTTGGATAAAGATCCATGGGTCACTTTTGACGTGTAAAAGTGAACCAATCCTCAATATAAGGCATGGTGTGACCGGTATCACTCAATGGGTCTCTATTTTGTTTAAAATGGACAAAATTCTAAGTGAAATCAACAACTGACCTATAGAAAACCGAACAAACAAATTCGGATTGTGTTGATCCTTTAGAAGAATGATCCATGGGTAATTTGTGATGTGTAAGACTCAACCACACCTCAATCTGAGGTTGGTGTGGCCAGTATCACTCAAAGTGTGTCTCTTTTTTTTAAATGAACAAAATGTTAAGTGAAAACAACAACTAACCTACAAAAATCCAACCAAACACATTTGGATTATAAATATCATTTAGTATAATGATCCATGGGTGTTTTGGTGATGTGTACGAGTCGACCCTGCATCAATCCGAGGCACGGTGTGACCGGTATCACTCAAAGTGTCTCTCTTTTGTTTAAAATGAACAGAATTTTAAGTGAAAACAACAACTAACGTATAGAAATCTGACCAAAGCATTACGATTTTGTTGATAAATTAGGTGAAAGATCCATGGGTTTGTTTATTATGTGTACGAGTGAACCCCACCTCAATCTGTGGCCCGGTGTTACAGGTATCACTCAAAGAGTATCTCTTTTGTTTAAAATAGACAAAATTTTAACTAAAAACAACAAATGACGTACTGAAATCAGACCAAATGCATTCAGATTGTATTTTTCCTTTAGAAGAACGATACATGGGTAACTTGTGACATGTACAAGTCAAACATGCCTCAGTCTGAGGCATGATTTGACCAGTATCACTCAAACGATCTATCTTTTGTTTAAAATGGACAAAATTTTATGTGAAAACAACAACTAACGTATAAAAATACAACCAAACACATTGTGATTTTGTTTTTCCTTCAGGAGAACTATCCATGGGTGAGTTGGAGACGTGTACGAGTAAACCCTTCCTCAATTAGTGGCACGGTGTGACCAGTATCATTCAAAGTGTCTCTCTTTTGTTTAAAATGGACAAAATTTTAAGTGAAAACAACAACTGACATATGGAAATCCAACCAAACGCATTAGGATTGTGTTGATCCTTTAAGAGAATGATCCATGGCTGCATTGGTGATGTGTATGAGTCAACCATGACTCAATACAAGTCATGGGGTCACCGATATCACTCAAAGTGTCTCTCCTTTGTTTAAAATGGAGAAAATTTTATGTGAAAATGACAACTAACCTACAAAAATCTGAACAAATGAATTCATATTATTTTAATCCTTTAGGATAATGATTCATGGGTGCATTGGTGATGTGTACGAGTCAACCCCGCCGTAATCCAAGGCACGGTGTGGATGGTATCACTCAAAGTGTATCTTTTTTGTTTAAAATGGACAGAATATTAAGTGAAAACTACAACTGATGTACAGAAATCCAATCAAACGCATTCGTATTGTGTTTATACATTAGGATAATGATCCATGCGTGTGTTGGTGACATGTACGATTCAGCCCCGCCTCAATCCGAGACACAGTATGACCAGTATCACTCAAAGTGTCTCTCTTTTGATTAAATTAGACATAATTTTAAGTGAAAACAACCAATGAAGTATGTAAATCTAGAAAAATTCATTCAGATTGTATTTATCCTTATGGATAACGATCGATGTATCACTTGTGATGTGTACGAGTCATCCAATACTCAATTTATGGCATGGTGTGGCCGGTATCACTCAAAGACTCTCTCTTTTGTTTAAAATGGACAGAATTTTAAGTGAAAATAACAATAGACATATGAAAATATGACCAAACACATTCAGATTGTGTTTTTCCTTCAGGAGAATGATCCATGGGTCACTTTTGACATGTACAAATCAACCATTCCTTAATCTGAGGCATGATGTTGCTGGTATCACTCAAAGTGTCTCACATTTGTTTAAAATGGACATAATTTTAAGTGAAAAAAACAACAGACATACAGAATTCCAAAAAAACGAATTATTATTGTATTTATCCATTAATATAATGATCCATGGGTGCATTGGTGATGTGTACGAGTCATCCCCACCTCTATCCGAGGCACGGTGTGACCGGTATCACTGAAAGTGTCTATCTTTTGTTTAAAATGGACATAATTTTAAGTGAAAACAACAACTGACATATGGAAATCCAGACAAATGCATTCGGATTGTGTTGATAATTTAGGATAATGATCCATTTGTGTGTTGGTGATGTTTACGAGTCAACCATTCCTCAATCTGAGGCATGGTGTGGCCAATACCACTCAAAGTGTCTCTCTTTTGTTTGAAATAGACAGAATTTTAAGTGAAAACAACAACCGACATACAATAATCTTGAAAAACGCATTAGGATTATGTTGATCCTTTGGAAGAATAATCCATGGTTGCATTGGTGATGTGTATGAGTCAAAAATACCTCAATCCGAGGAATAGTGTGGCCGGTATCACTCAAAGTATATCTCTTTTATTTAAATTGGACAAAATTTTAAGTGAAAACTACCAATGACGTATGTAAATATGACCAAACACATTTTGATTGTGTTTATCCTTTAGGAGAACGATCCATGAATGCATTGGTGACATGTACGAGTCTACCCTGCCTCAATCTGAGGCACGGTATGTCCGATATCACTCAAAGTGTCTCTTTTTTTAAATGAACAAAATTTTAAATGAAAACAACAACTAACACATGGAAATTTGAACAAACACATTCAGATAGTGTTGATATTATAGGAGAAATATCCATGGGTCACTTTTGACGTGTACGAGTCAACCACGTCTCAATTTGAGGCACGTTGAGGCTAGTATCACTCAAAGTGTCACTCTTTTGTTTAAAATGCACAAAAGTTTTATTGAAAACCAAAACTAATGTACAAAAATATGACCATATGCATTCATATTGTGTTGATACCATAGGATAACAGCCCATGGGTCACTTTTCACGTTTATGAGTCAACCATGACTCAGTCTGAGGCATGGTGTCACTAGTACCACTCATTGTGTCTCCTTTTTGTTTAAAATGGACAGAATTTTAAGTGAAAACAACAACTGACGTATGGAAATCCTACCAAATGCATTCAAATTGTGTTGATACTTTAGGAAAACGATCCATGTTTCACTTATTAAGTTTACAGGTCAATCTCCCTTCAATACGAGTCATAGTGTCGCCGGTATCACTCAATGTGTTCTATTATTTATAAAATGGACAAAATTTTAAGTGAAAACAACAACTGACGTACCGAAATCCAACCAAGCGCATTCTTATTTTGTTAATCCTATTTGAGAAAAATACATGGGTCACTTGTTACATGTACGAGTAAACCATGCCTCAATACGAGGCATGGTGTGGCCGGTATCACTCAAAGTGTCGCACTTTTATTTAAAATGGAATGAATTTTAAGTGAAAACAACAACTGACATACAGAAATATGACCAAACACAGTAGGATCAAGCTGATATTTTATGAGAAAGATCCATGGGTCATTTGTGACATATAAAAATCAGCCACACCTCAATCCAATGCAAAAAGTAGCCGGTATCTCTCAAAGTGTCTCTCTTTTGTTTAAAATGGACACAATTTTGAGTGAAATCAACAACTAGCCTATGGAAATATGACCAAACGCATTTGGATTGTTTTTATCCATTATGATAATGATCCATGGGTAAATTGGTGAGGTGTAAGAGATAACCCCACCTCAATTCGAGTCACTGTGTGTCTGGTATCACTCAAAGTGTATCTCTTTTGATTAAAATGGTCAAAATTTTAAGTGAAAACAAACACTGACATACGGAAGTCTAACCAAACACATTTTGATTGTGTTTATCCTTTAAGAGAACGGTCTATGGGTCCCTTGTAATGTGTATGAGTCCACCACTCCTCAATTCGAGGCACGGTGTGGTCAGTATCACTCAAAGTGTCTCTCTTTTGTTTTAAGTGGACAAAACTTTAAGAGAAGACAACTACTGACATATGGAAATCCAACCAAACACATTCATATTGTGTTTATACATCATGAGAATGATCCATGGGTCACTTTTGACGTTTATGAGACAACCACATCTCAATATGAGGCACGGTGTGACCGGTATCACTCAAAGTGTCTTATTTTTAATGGACAAATTTTTAAATGAAATCAACAACTAACCTACAGAATTCTGACCAAACACAATCAGATTTAGTTGATCCTATAGGAGAATGATCCATGGGTAATTTGGGACGTGTAAGAGTCAACCATGCATCAATATGAGGCATGGTGTGACTGGTATCACTCAAAGTGTCTCTCTTTTGTTTAAAATGGATAGAATGTTAAGTGAAAACAACAACTGACCTACAAAAATCCTACCAAATGCATTTGGATTATGATTATCCTTTGATATAATGATCAGTTGATGTGTTGGTGATGTGTACGAGTCGACCCCACCTCAATATGAGGCACGGTGTGCTTGGTATCACTCATAGAGTCTCTCTTTTGTTTGAAATGGACAAAATTTTAAGTGAAAACAATAAGCGACGTATGTAAATCTGACCAATGCATTCCGATTTTGTTGATACTTTGGGATAAAGATCCATGAGTTCATTGATGACATGTACGAGTCCACCCCACATCAATCTGTGGCTCGGTGTGACCGATATCACTCAAAGTGTCTCTTTTTGTTTAAAATGGACAAAATTTTAACTGAAAACAATTACTGACTTATATAAATATGGACAATCACATTCGAATTGTGTTTATCCTTTAATAGAACGATACATGGGTCACTTTTGATGTGTACAAGTCAATCATACCCCAATACAAGGCACGTTTTGACTAGCATCACTCAAATTGCCTCTCTTTTGTTTAAAATGGACTATGTTTTAAGTAAAAACAATAACTAACGTATAAAAATCCAACCAAACGCAATTGTTTTGTGTCTATCCATTAGGATAACTATCAATGGGTCACTTTTGACATGTAAGAGTCAACCAAACCTCAATAGAAGGCATGATGTGTCCGATATCACTCAAAGTGTCACACTTTTTTTAAGTGGACAAAATTTTATGTGAAAACAAAAAATGACATATGGAAATCTAGAAAAAACTATTCATATTGTGTTGATCCTTTACGATAATGATCCATGGGTGCATTGGTGACGTCTAAGAGTCGTCCAAGTCTCAATCTAAGGCATAGTGTCGCCGGAATCACTCAATGTGTCTCTTTTGTTTAAAAATGACAAAATTTTCAGTGAAAACCGCTACTGACCTACAAAAATATGAACAAAATATTTCAGAATATGTTTATCCTTTGGAGAACGATCCATGGGTGCGTCAACGACGTTTACGAGTCAACCCCGCCTCAATCCGAGGCACGGTGTGGCTGGTACCACTCAAAGTGTCTCTCTTTTGTTTAAAATGGACAAAATTTTAAGTGACAACTACTACTGATGTACAAAAATCCCAACAAACACATTTGGATTTTGTTGATCCTTTAAGAGAACAATCCATGGGTGTGTTGGTGACGTGTACGAGTCAACCCCGCCTCCTCCGTAGAACAGTGTGACTGGTATCACTCAATGTGTCTCACTTTGGTTTAAAATGGACAAAATTTTAAGTGAAAACAACAACTCACATATGAAAATATGACCAAATGAATTTAGATTGTGTTTATACTTTTGGGTAATGATCCATTGGTCACTTGGGATGTGTACGAGCCAACCTAGACTCAATTTAAGGCACGGTGTGGCCAGTGTCACTCAATGTGTCTCACTTTTGTTTAAAATGGACAGAATTTTTAGTGAAAATAACAACTGATGTATGGAAGTTAGAAAAAATTCATTTGTATAGTGTTGATCCTTTAGTATAATGATCCATATGTTACTGGTCACGTGTGTGAGTCAACCACCCCTCAATCTGAGGCACAATGTGGTCAGTATAACTCAAAGTGTCTCTCTTTTGTTTAAAATGGACAAAATTTTATGTGAAAAAACAACTGACAAACGTAAATCCCAACAAACACATTACTATCAAGTTGATCCATTAGGATAACTATCCATGGTTAAATTATGATGTGTATGAGTCAACCATGCCTCAATCTGAGGCACGGTGTGGCCAGTATCACACAAAGTGTCTCTCTTTTGTCTATAATGGAATGAATTTTATGTGAAAACAACAATCGAAATATGGAAATCCAACCAAACACATTTTTATTGTGTTTATCCTTTATAATAACAACCCATGGGTTACTTGTGATGTGTATGAGTGAACCAAACATCAATCGGAGACACAGTGTGGCCGATATCACTCAAAGTGTCTCTCTTTTGTATAAAATGAATAAAATTTTAAGTGAAAGAAACAACTGATGCATGAAAATACGACCAAAAGAATTATAATTTTTTTGATACTTTAGGAGAACGATACATTGGTCACACTTTATGTGTATGGGTCAACCAAGACTAAATCTGAGGCACGGTGTGGTCGGTATCACTCAAACTGTCTCCATTTTGTTTAAAATGGACAAAATTTTAACTGAAAACAACAAATGACCAACATAAATCCAACAAAAAGCATTTTGATTGTTGTGAATAATTAAGTGAATGATCAATGGGTGAATTAGTGATGTGTACGAGTCAAACTAACCTCAATCTGAGGAACGGTGTGGCTGATATCACTCAAAGTGTCTCTCTTTTGTTTAAAATGGACAAAAGTTTAAGTGCAAACCACAACTGACGTATGGAAATCTGACCAAATGACTTCAGAATGTGTTGATATTTTAGGAGAACTATCCATGGGTCACTTGTGACGTTTAAAAGTAAACCACACTTCAATACAAGGCACGGTGTGTCCGGTATCACTCAATGTGTCTCTCTTTTGATTAAAATGGACATAATTTTAAGTGACGACAACAAATGACATACATATATCTTACCAAACGCATTTAGATTGTGTTTTTTTTAGGAGAATGATCCATGGGTCACTTGTGATGTGTAAGAGTCAACTACACCTCAATAAGAGGCACAGTGTGGCCGGTAACACAAAAAGTGTCTCTCTTTTGTTTAAAATGGAATCAAATTTAGGTGAAAACAACAAATGACCTACGAAAATCAAGAGAAATGAATTCAGATTTTGTTGATCCATTATAAGAATGATAAATGGTTCAATTTTAACATGTAATAATTAACCATGCCTCAATATGTGTCATGGTGTGGCCAGTATCACTCAAATTGTCCCTCTTTTGTTTTAAACAGACAAAATGTTATGTGAAAAAACAACTAACCGACAAAAATCCAACCAAACAGATTCAGATTGTGTTGATAATTTATGATAATGATACATGGGTGTGTTGGTGATGTGTACAAGTCATCCCCGCCTCAATATGAGGAACGGTGTGACCGTTATCACTCAAACTGTCTCCCTTTTGTTTAAAATGGACTGAATTTTAAGTGAAAACAACAACTGCCATAACAAAATCAGACCAACTCATCCATATTCTATTGATACATTAGGAGAATGATCCCTAGGTCACTTGTGATGTGTAAAAGTCAACCAATCTGCATTCCAAGGCATGGTGTGTCCGGTTTCAGTCAAAGTGTCTCTCTTTTGTTTAAAATGAACAAAATTTTAAGTGAAAACATCAGCTGACCTATGAAAATCAGACAAAATGCATTTGGAATAAGTTTATCCTTTAGGATAATGATCCATGGGTCACTTGTGACATGTATTAGTCAACCACACCTCAATACGACGCACAATGTGGCTGGTATCACTCAAAGTGTCTCTTTTTTTATAAAATGTACCAAATTTTATTATTAAAACAACAACTGACCCATGGAAATCCATCCAAACGCTTTAGGATAGGGTTGGTGTTTTAGGTGAATGATCCATGGGAGTTTTAGTGATGTGTATGAGTCATCCCCGTCTCAATTCGAGGAACGGTGTGACCGGTATCACTTAAAGTGTCTCTCTTTTGTTTAAAATGGACATAATTTTAAGTGAAAACAACAACTAACGCACAGAAATTCGACCCAACGCTTTAGGATTGTGTTGATCCTTTAGGATAACGATATATGGGTCGTTTTTGTATGAGTGAAACCCCATTGACACCGGCCCACCCTCAGGATACCCCCATGGACAGCCCACCGCCACCACCTAGACACCAACCAACCCCCCTGGACGGCACCACCACCCCTCCTAGACACCACCCCACCACCATGGACATCCCCCACCCACAACCCCATGGACACCCCAACTCACTCGACGACCCACACACCCCCTAGACACCCACCCCCCTGGACACCCCCACCACCCTGGACGCCCCCACTACCCAGCATGCACCCAGCCCTCCTAGACACCACCCCACCACCTAGACACCCCCCAACCCCCTTGGAAACCCCCACCCCAATGGACAACCACCCCCACCCCTCTGGACACCACCCCACCCCTCTTATGTAGCCCCACCGAACCCCATGGATCGCCCCCACCACCTTGGACTCCGCCCCACCCTTGGACACCCCCTAGACACCACCTGGACAACCCCTAGGACACCCCCACCCTTGACGGCCCCCAACTCCCTAGAGGTTCCCCACCCCCTGGATGCCCCCCACCCCAACTAGACACCACCTCCTGGACACATCCCCATATTCCTGGACACTCCCACCCCCATGGATAACCCCCACCACCCCCTAGACACCACCCCACCCCCTTGGACAGCCCCCAACCTTTTGAACCGCCCCAACCTCCTGGACCGCCCCCAAGCTCTTGGACTACCCCATCCCCCCTAGACACCCCTATCCCCTCGAACACCCCCATCACCCTGAACACCCCTACCCCCTTGGACAACCACCCGAAACCCATGAACACCCACCCCAAGCCCCTGAATTCTGAATTGAATTCATTATGTATTTAGTTATCTTATGAATTATATGTTAATGTGGTATGGTTATACTTGTCTTATAGGTATAATTGGCGTAATTGCATTATGAATTATATGCTAATCTTGTATTGGTATATTTGATGAGATGCTGAATTTTTTGAAGGTCATGTTTGGTTGTGCTGCTACAGAATTGGGTGTGCTGTTGCAGAATTTTATGTTATAGTAGACAGGGAATTTAACAACAATTTTTAGTGATGATAAAGGGGACCCCCACCCCTTATCATCACTGAGATTTACCACAATTTTTAGCACGGTTAAATATCATTTTGTGCTGCGATAAAGGTTGTCTTTTGAGTAGTGTGTGTTCAATGGATTAGGCATATTCACTATTCTCGAAAATAAGGGAATAATATAATACTCTATCTCACTAGGCCTCGCATTATAACAGACCCATAATCCTCACCATGAAGCCTCAGTACGGGAGGAAAGAAACCATTATGGGATTAGTAATATGTCTCCTTCACTAACCCTTGCATTTAGTGGTAGAGCTAGAACCGCGGTCCGTCTCAACCAGTGGGCATAGAACCTCAAGTCGATACCCCACTCTTTCAAGCCATGTGGACATCCTTATTTATAATTCACCACAATTAACCATATCCCAACAAGCATAGCCAATATCATTTACCACATCACAACAATATCAGTAAATGGGAAAATAACATTATTTCATCTGTCCATTAAGACAATCATCATTGTTTTACTTAACCCTATATCCCAATTTCCATTTTCCATGCATATTTCACTAATCATGTTCATGTGATATGCTAATCCACTGGTATTTTTCCATTAATACATGTAACCATTTTTCTTTCCAAATGAACAACCCCTTAGGACACTACCAAACCAAAGTGTATAACTAAACCCCAATTAAACATCCTTCAAGAATATTAAAAAATTCATGTAAGAGTTGGTGTCCAATAACCAAGTATATTTAGTTTTATTACATTTATATTTAATGTATTACTACATATTGTTCATTGTTCTGCATGACTATAATGTAATAATGTCCAAGAGTATTACATGCATTGATAAGGTCATGGTAGTTCCCCGCTATAATGAGAACCGTGATACGCTATAACAATATTCATAATATATTTATGCAGTCGGATAACATGCTATGATGGGACACATAGCATGCAGACCATCATGGGTGAGTACTCGTAAGCATATGAGACATCCCCTGATGATGTTTGCACATGGTAATCTCCCAGATATGAGATTAAGAGAACATACTTCCTAGTAGGAATTCTGAAGGTTTTGGTGTAATCATATATTTCTATCTTTGAGTGTGTGTAATGATCCTTGGACTGTAATATTATCATTAATACGTGTCATGACATACACACTTTTATGTACTGAAGAAAACTGTCATGCAGACAGTTGGTAGGATGTAGGGTACGTTTGGTGTGTCACGAGTGGCATGTTATTAATGGATAAGTCGAGGATGTATTTGTCCCTTCCATTTATGGAAGTTGAAATATCTTTCCTTTTATTTAAAAATAACCGTCCCATGAAATTCCACAGACAGGGTCTAACAACGAGTTTATTCAGGTGTTCAAAGAATGAAGTATCAAACATAAAAGTTGATGACACAATCATGAAACCTGCATGATGAGATATTGTGATAAATAGATTATATTACACAGTGAGTGTTCATATGTGGATGTCATTGTTCCAACATTACGTTCATTCTCTTGGGTTACTTAACCCATTGCTAGATATTACTCTTGGACATTAGGTATTCCCACCTAATGCCAACGAGAAAGAATCCTAGATGGTCACACATTAAATGTTTTTGGTGGTCTCAGTTAAATTCTATTTGAATTTAATTAATGAAATAAATATTATTCTCAAGATCGTGGAATAATTTTATTCATGTTAAGATGATCACATAAATTAAATAAAATATATTTATTTTTATTGAACATTTAATAAATATTTATTTACTAGTTAGTATTAAAAATATTTATTTCAGAGAATAAATTATTGATTTATTTAATCATGTATTCAATAAATGTATGTGGAGTTCAAACAAACCAAGTTCGGCCTGATAGTAAAATAATTTTTTGCAAGATAGTAAATAATTATTTAACTAGTTGGCATAAATTAAATGTAACACCCCGAGCTTCCACGATACACTTCTCATTCAATAATGCAATAGCTTGCATTGTACGCAACGTCGAGTTCTAAAACACCGCGACTAATCAAAGTAGCCGTTATGAATAGTAATAACCACTTTTTAAAATTATAGAAATTTTATATTTCAAAATGGACTTTATTTTTGTATTCATAATATCGAAATTATCCAAATTTGATTATTTTGTAATTTTTCTGAGAACTTCTAATTTTTTATGAATAGTGAAAAATACTTAAAAACAACTTTTTTAATCAAAATAATTTATAGTGATAAATTATACTATTTTGTGGTTTTAAAGTATAATTAGAATATATTTTTACCATTTTATCCAATTGTGGTCATTAGAATTAATTTAACATTGAAATTGGACATAAACAATTGCCAATCTTTTGATATAAATTGTTTCTTAAAACACGCTATTTGTTGTGACAACGGGAATTAATTATAAAATTAATTTATGCAACTTATATGTTTGTAATTTTGTAAAATAGACATCATTTTTGAATTCAGATTATCAATTATATCTTAGGGTGAAATTTTGGCCTTATTCTGAAAAACTTCAATTTTTGATGAATAGTGAAACCACTAAGTGGTTGTTAAAAACTGATTTTTCGTTAAAATGAAATATTACCACTTCTGTGATTTGATTTTCAAAAATCCGACATACATAGTTGTCATTAAGAAGTAAAATGTGGTTCAATAAGATTAAAATAATTTCTTGGTGAATAGTAACATTTAAGTTCTTAATCGCGATTAGAGGTAATTAGTGTAGTTTAAGGCAAAAATAATTTTTTAATAATATGAGATGAGCTTGACACTTGTCCTACTCCTATTGGATGAGTCATGGCAGACCAAGAAAACCCATAGGTCAACTTGGGGACCCCATGGAGCCACTTTGGTTGGAAAATGACATTAATATATATTTATTTAATGTTAAAATTATATTGACACAAACATGAGTTGTTTTACTAAAATAGTTTTTAAGTGGGGTTACACAAGTCAAAAATTTTACTATAAATATTAATTAGAAAGCTAAAAAGATTTCCTACGTCATAGTATTTTTTTATAATTTTTAGACGTTAAATATATTAAATTATTTTTGAAACAATGATGATGCAGCGATGACCTCATTATTTAACGATTTAAATAAAATAAAGAGATAATGTAAAATCCAAGGCCTAAACTTCTCAAAAACCTATTGGATGAGTATATTTCGAACCCTTATCACCTTACCCTTGAATTATATAAGTTTGGGACCTCTAAAATCCGAAACTCATTTTATAATAAAGTGACTTTTCTTTACTTTCCAAGAGTGCCCCTCCTCTCCACTTATAAAAGGCCTCCACCTCTACCACCTCATTCACACTTTCAAGCCATTTGGTTCGGCCAAACTCTGCCCAAATACTCTCCCAAATTCCCCCTCTTACTCCTTGACGCCTCACTTTGGGTAGAACTCTTCCCAAGGAAGCCTTTGGCTCAAATCAAAAAGAGTTACCCAATTTTAAGGTAATGTCTTCTCTAATGTTGTTTTGTTTTATTTTTTTTCTCCAACCCCCTAAAATCTTTTTATTAATTTCTTTTGTAACAACACCAGTATACTCAATATACTAGGATGTTTTTAAAAGAAGGATTCGAGCTACACTTACACACACCTACATCTAATGGTTAAAGAACATACAGTTTCTGTGGATGGCGAATTTCTGCCTCATGAAACGATGATTGTTCAACACTCATATAACACCTTCAAAGGTGGACATTAAGATGTCACTATATTTATATAGGATATATAATATGTTTATGTTTTACTTATGCTTCTGTATTTCTCATTTATGGCATAATTTATTATTTCCATTATGGGTAAACACGATATTTTCATTTTAGGAAGTGCGGACTACCGCCCCCTCAATGTGATTTGAATCGTTAATACCATATGTGGGATGTATAAAGGATGGATTAAGTGATATTATACATGATGTTATACTGGAATTATAATATACCTTTATATCATTATGATTTCATTCCATTAAATATGAAATAGAAATGAAAGTAGCGTTCATGCGTACGTACGGCTTCTAGTCTCCATGAACGGTGCATTTCATTTCTTACATCTAAATGTTACGTAATATTATAAATGAATATATATACTGGATATATATGATATATATGACATCTAAATCATGAATATAATTCTGGAGATAATGTATATTCTACCACATAAACAACTTGTAATTATAAGAAGTTTATGGTTGACTCAAGTACCAAAGATCGACAAAACGACCGTTATTAACTTAAATAATTACATAATGTTCATAACATTGTAATAACTGATATAAAAAGGATAATGAAATTAAAAATGGTTCTTAATAAGGTATATATTAACTCTAGTTTATTATTCAGGAGGTTAAAGAACGGTTGAGTCAAGTCAGACACGAGGTAAGGGAACTTCTTAACCCAATTTATATTCTTTGGGTTAATCTCCTACTTTCAAATTATGTCATGATATTTTTATGTCCTATCTTGTATTTGTACATTATTTATGTGTACTTATAGTGAATACAAATTATAGATGTACTTTATTTAAAAAAATGATCTTTTTAAGGACTTCGTCTCAATCCCCTTTCGTTGAGGCATATTTGGTTTTATACACAACTTTCTTTTATACGGTGTATAAACCCCATTGACTTTTACGTTTATTCAAAAGGAATATTTTTTATACGAAGCGTTTACTAAACGAAAAAAGGGAATGTTTTTGTCGTACGTATGTGGCGACAACGACTTCTCCGCCGCCGTGACCACTATTTGAGTTTCGGCTTCCTCTACAAGCCATACCCTTTTTAATGAAAAATAAATACAATGTTATACTTTTCTTTTATTTTGGTATTGAAAATGGTTTTGAAAGCGTTTTTATTATATAAATGTGTTGTATTGATATCTTGTGATTGAAATGTGGAAATGTTATGTTTCCTTTATGCATGTTTTATGTGATACGATTATGTTATGGTTTATGAGACGTTTAAACCTGTTCATATGAGGAATGTATTGGGCTTAATAAGTGACGGGTGGAGCCCGCTATAGCTCCTCGATGCATCGGTAGGTCTCACGAGACAACTAGACGTGGAATTGGCCGAGGCCCTTTCCCAATTTGATTTATGGTTTTGGCCGATGCCTTAATCATTTTAGACCTCTTGGCCGAGGTCTTGGCAAAATGTTTCAGAATGTCCGACATTATACATTCCCTCATTATGAAAGTGGTAATTGATATTGCATGTGATTATGCGACCAGTAGAATATCCATGTGAATAAGTAAATGGCATTATCTCATTTTACTTTTTCCATATTATGTTGAAGTTTATGTTTAAAAGGCTTTTGTTTTAGTTATACATTGCCTTAAATGTTAATGTTTATTTATGAAATCTTCCGCAATATTGTTATCCTTACTGAGCATTTGAGCTCACCCCTTTCAATGTTTTAATATTTTCCAGGATGTGAAGAAGTATTTTATGAATGAACTGCAGGGATAGTCAGAAGAGGATATGAGTGTGGACTATGAAGACTTTGTTATTAGTTTTTCACTTTATGATGTAATGTAACACATATGAATGTATCTAGTGTTTCCAAGGCTACAAAACTAATCGGTCTTTCGAGACTTGATCTTTTGTGATCATGACAATGTTACGAAGTAACGCACCGGCTCTGAGTAGCTGGGGTTGGGGCGTTACAGTTGGTATCAGAGGCAGTTTAGTACAAACCTTGGAAGCTAGATTTAGACAAACTCTGATTAGAGCACGTAGACCTAAGATGAACTTTGAGGATTAGTATAGAAGAACTTCCTAAAATTTTGGTATTGTAGAGATTTTGTGAGTTTTCCGAGCAATACATCCCTGTCTGGATATGAGCAGGTAGAGGCGGCTCTGGCACAGATGTACCTAGGGGTAAAACCCAAAAACACCGCTTTGAGCTAGACTCGAACGGGAACTGGTGCACGACAATGGGCCTTGCTGCACTCTTGGTTATGACAGTCCTGGGGGATATGCTTAGGATAATTCTCATTTTCTTTACAAACCACTATGAATGGTTATGAGTATATACTTCCTCAAATAAAACCTTTTTATTATTATGGATTATATCCATAAATAGTTCAATTTATGTTAAGTATTTTACAAGTATGGAATTATGTATTTTGATTCATAAACTAATCTAGTTTATCCCATTGTTTAGAAATGGCGCCTAGTGGAAGGAATGGAAACCGTATCAATGCACGCACTCCGTGTAGGGATTGCCCTCCTGCTCAAGATAATTATTGTGGATCTGGAGATACAACTAGTTCTGATCAACTTATTACCATACTGGGACAACTCACTCAAGTTATGAATAATAACCTTACTTGTATGGATCACCCTGATCCACAACGTGGAGGATCAATGTTAGACCGCTTCATGAGGCAACAACCACCAACATTTAATGGGGGTACAAATCCGTTAGTAGCTGAGCAATGGATAAACTCCTTAGAGAAAATATTCCATGCCTTGGGGAGTAGCGAAAGGGAGAAGGTTGTCATGGCAGTTTACCGCCTCACTGGAGATGCCGATCAGTGGTGGTCGCTGATTCAAAACACAAAGGAAGATGATGACGTATCGAATATGGAATGGAGGGAGTTCAAAGAGCTTTTCTTAGAAAAATACTTTCCACGTGACCATCGAGCAGATATGGAAAGGCAATTTCTGAGTCTGAGGCAGAAGGAGGATGAGAATGTCGCAAAGTATGAGGCTAACTTTACAAGGTTAGCGAGGCATGCTGCCGATTATATACGTCACACAAGGAGTATGATTGATCGTTTCATTGATGGGTTAAAGCCATTTCTCCATCGAGCTTTAGTGTCACAATCCTTCTCATCATACGAAGATATTGTCTCGTGTGCTATCAAGACAGAAAAGGAATTCTCTAAGTCTTATGACAACAAAGTAAAGCAAGAGATGAAGAGAACGGTGGAACAAGAGACAGATAAAGGGAAAAAGGGAAATAAGGATTTTCCATTATGTGATAATTGTGGGAAGAATCACCCTGGTACTTGCCTAAAAGGAATGGGAGTTTGTTATAAATGTGGAGAAAAGGGTCACCAAGCTCGTGATTGCAAGGGAAATAAAGAGGCTATCAAAGTTGAATGCTACAATTTTAGAGAAATTGGTCATTATGAAAATGAATATCCTAAGCGTCAGGGAAACTTACCTCAGAAAAGGCCAAGGGATCAAGGACAATCTTTTGCTGTTACTACGGTTGAAGAAGAATAACTAATGTATTGGTGCTTTTGGACTCATGGATTATATTCTGGTTATTAGAATAATGTGATATATATATAAGGATTGTACAGAAGTACTTGTTGATTTCAGTAAGGTTTTAATATGATGAAGGTAATTATATTTTTAGTATGTGACAATAAGAGAAACTTTACTTTGTTTGGGGAATCTGATAAATTGATTTTGGAATTAAGAGACCTTTTAGAGAAAGTCTGGACATAGGTATTTTGGATAACTATAAAGGTTGGAGTGGATTAAGTTGATCTTTGGATAGTATTGTTTAAGGTTAAAAAATTTATGAAGATTATTTTTGGAATATTATGATACTATAGTTTTAGGAAAAGGACAACCTACAGGGTGGGGCATAACCCGTCGCGTCGGACAAAGCTGCAGGAATCGAACCCACAATCATAGTGCGACATGCCTTTATTTCCTACCACTAGCCTACAGGAAGTCCCTGGTTATTACAAAATAATTTTACTAATCTAAATGGTATTTGTTAACATTTGGAACCTTATACAATTAGGATAAGTATAATATTTTTGAGTTCTATTATCTTTTTGAGTTAAAGATGAGTTGAGGGTTGAAACTCTAATTGTCAAGCATAAATATATTTATACCTATCTCTTATTCAATGAATAAATTAATTCTTAAACTTTATTAAAGGGATATTAAAACAAAAAAATGTGTTATCCTAATACCTTATGTCTTGTTGAACTGATGATATTTTAAATCAACATAGATTGAAGGATTTGAGGCCCTCAATTTGACAGTTGATTGTGATTGATGACCTCAATCACTCCCTACAAATATTTATGTTTTTCCTCCAATTATATGTCTCTAATTTCCACCAATGTTCTCCTAATCGAGATCATAATTGGGTGGTGACTTTTTCATTTCCCTTTCCCTCTTATTAGGGATAAATTTTATTAATCTTATTTCCGATTTGGGTTTTCCTCAAAGGTATTTTCTCTTTTCAACCTTTTATTTTCAAAGAAAAATTTCAAATTTCGAGGATGCAATTTATTGATGGAGGGGAGAATGTAACACTCCGAGCTTCCACGATATGCTTCTCATTCAATAATGCAATAGCTTGCATTGTACGCAACGTCGAGTTCTAAAACACCGCGACTAATCAAAGTAGCCGTTATGAATAGTAATAACCACTTTTTAAAATTATAGAAATTTTATATTTCAAAATGGACTTTAATTTTGTATTCATAATATCGAAATTATCCAAAGTTGATTTTTTTGTAATTTTTCTGAGAACTTCTAATTTTTTATGAATAGTGAAAAATACATAAAAACAACTTTTTTAATCAAAATAATTTATAGTGATAAATTATACTATTTAGTGGTTTTAAAGTATAATTATAATATATTTTTACCATTTTATCCAATGGTGGTCATTAGAATTAATTTAACATTGAAATTGGACATAAACAATTGCCTATCTTTTGATATAAATTGTTTCTTAAAACACGCTATTTGTTGTGACAGCGGGAATTAATTATAAAATTAATTAATGCAACTTATATGTTTGGAATTTTGTAAAATAGACATCATTTTTGAATTCGGATTATCAATTATAGCTTAGGGTGAAATTTTGGCCTTATTCTGAAAAACTTCAATTTTTGATGAATAGTGAAACCACTAAGTGGTTGTTAAAAACTGATTTTTCGTTAAAATGAAATATTACCACTTCTGTGATTTGATTTTCAAAAATCCGACATACATGGTTGTCATTAAGAAGTAAAATGTGGTTCAATGAGATTAAATTTTTTTTTGGTGAATAGTAACTTTTAAGTTCTTAATCAAGATTAGAGGTAATTAGTGTAGTTTAAGGTAAAAATAATGTTTTAATAATATGAGATGAGCTTGACACTTGTCCTACTCCTATTGGATGAGTCATGGCCGACCAAGACAACCCATGGGTCAACTTGGGGACCCCATGGAGCCACATTGGTTGGAAAATGACATTAATATATATTTATTTAATGTTAAAATTATTTTGACACAAACATGAGTTGTTTTACTAAAATAGTTTTTAAGTGGGGGTAAACAAGTCCAAAATTTGACTATAAATATTATTTAGAAAGATAAAAATATTTCCTACATCATATTATTTTTTTTTTATAATTTTTAGACATTAAATAAATTAAATTATTTATGACACAATGATGATGCAGCGATGACCTCATTATTTAACGATTTAAATAAAATAAAGAGATAATGTAAAATACAAGGCTTACACTTGTCAAAAACCTATTGGATGAGTAGATTTCGAACCCTTATCACCTTACCTTCGAATTATATAAGTGTGGGACCTCTAAAATCCGAAACTCATTTTATAATAACGTGACTTTTCTTTACTTTCCAAGAGTGCCCCTCCTCTCCACTTATAAAAGGCCCCCAACTCTACCACCTCATTCACACTTTCAAGCCATTTGGCTCGGCCAACCTCTGACCAAATACTCTCCCAACTTACCCCTATTACTCCTAGAAGCCTCACTTTGGGTAGAACTCTTCCCAAGGAAGCCTTTGGCTCAAATCAAAAAGAGTTACCCAATTTTAAGGTAATGTCTTCTCTAATGTTGTTTTGTTTTATTTTTCTTCTCCAACCCCCTAAACTCTTTTTATTCATTTATATTGTAACAACAACAGTATCCTAAATATACTAGGATGTTGTTATAAGATGTATTTGAGCTAAAATTACACACACCTACATCTAATGGTTAAATAACATACGATTTCTGTGGATGGCGAATTTCTGCCTCACGAAACGATGATTGTTCAACACTCATATAACACCTTCAAAGGTGGCCATTAAGATGTTACTATATTTATATAGGATATATAATATGTTTACATTTTACTTCTGCTTCTTTATTTCTCATTTATGGCATACTTTATTGTTTCCATTATGGGTAAACACGATATTTTCATTTTAGGAAGTGCGGACAACCGCCACCTCAATGTGATTTGAATCGTTAATACCATATGTGGGATGTATAAAGGATTGAGTAAATGATATTATATATGATGTTATACTGGAATTATAATATACCTTTATATCATTATGATTTCATTCCATTAAATACAAAATAGAAATGAAAGTAGCGTTCATGCGTACGTACGGCTTACCGTCTCCATGAACGGTGCATTTCATTTCTTACATCTAAATGTTACGTAATAGTATAAATGAATATATATACTGGATATATATGATATATATGACATATAAATCATGAATATAATTTTTGAGATAATGGATATTCTACCACATAAACAACTTGTAATTATAAGAAGTTTATTGTTGACTTAAGTACCAAATATCGACAAAACGACCGTTATTAACGTAAATAATTACATAATGTTCATAACATTGTAATAAGTGATATAAAAAGGATAATGAAATTAAAAATGGTTCTTAATAAGGTATATATTAACTCTAGTTTATTATTCAGGAGGTTAAAGAATAGTTGAGTCAAGTCAGACACGAGGTAAGGGAACTTCTTAACCCAATTTCTATTCTTTGGGTTAATCTCCTACTTTCAAATTATGTCATGATATTTTTATGTCCTATCTTGTATTTGTACATTATTTATGTGTACTTATAGTGAATACACATTATAGATTTACTTTATTTAAAAAAAATGATCTTTTTAAGGACTTCGTCTCAATCCCCTTTCGGTGAGGCATATTTGGTTTTATACACAACTTTCTTTTATACTGTGTATAAACCCCTTTGACTTTTATGTTTATTCAAAATGAATCTTTTTTATACGAAGCGTTTACTAAACGACAAAAGGGAATGTTTTTGTCGTACGTATGCGGCGACAACGACTTCTCCGCCGCCGTGACCACTATTTGAGTTTCGGCTTCCTCTACAAGCCAAACCTTTTTTTAATGAAAAATAAATACAATGTTATACTTTTCTTTTATTTTGGTATTGAAAATGGTTTTGAAAGCGTTTTTATTATATAAATGTGTTGTATTGATATCTTGTGATTGAAATGTGGAAATGTTATGTTTCATTTATGCGTGTATTATGTGATACAATTATGTTACAGTTTATGAGACGTTTAAACCTGTTCATATGAGGAATGTATTGGACTTAATAAGTGACGGGTGGAGCCCGCTATAGCTCCTCGATGCATCAGTAGGTCTCATGAGACAACTAAACGTGGAATTGGCCGAGGCCCTTTCCCAATTTGATTTATAGTTTTGGCCGAGGCCTTAATCATTTTAGACGTCTTGGCCGAGGTCTTGACAAAATGTTTCAGAATGTCCGGCATTATACATTCCCTCATTATGAAAGTGGTTATTGATATTGCATGTGATTATGCGACCACTAGAATATCCATGTGAATAAGTAAATGGAATTATCTCATTTTACTTTTTCCATATTATGTTGAAGTTCATGTTTAAAAGGCTTTTGTTTTAGTTATACATTGCCTTAAATGTTAATGTTTATTTATGAAAGCTTCCGCAATATTGTTATCCTTACTGAGCATTTGAGCTCACCCCTTTTAATGTTTTAATATTTTCCAGGATGTGAAGAAGTATTTTATGAATGAACTGCAGGGATAGTCAGAAGAGGATATGAGTGTGGACTATAAAGACTTTGTTATTAGTTTTTCACTTTATGATGTAATGTAACACTTATGAATGTATCTAGTGTTTCCAAGGCTATTAAACTAATCGGTCTTTCGAGACTTGATCTTTTGTGATCATCCCAATGTTACGAAGTAATGCACCGGCTCTGAGTAGCTGGGGTCGGGGCGTTACATTAAAATAACACTGCTATTATTTTGTGATGTGGAATTTTATTTATAATTCTGTTTTTCACAAGTTGGCGCTCTATAAATAATTATGCGGTATTATTATTAAATCCATGGGTTTTCTCAATGTTCATGAATATATTAAATTTTTTCTATGCAATTAGATATTTTAACTGAAATTCAATGTATATAAATAGGAAAGTACCCGTATTGTTCCATACACCACACCACACGCCTGGTGAATTGTAAATTGTTGAGCCAAATAATTTCTCTCTTGAATCCTCTTCTATCACCTCTAAAAAACGAGAGATGTTTTTCAAGGACAAAGAACAATAGATCACAAACAACTGAGAAAATAAACTCTCTTCACCGTTCTAGCACCTGGAAAATGAGTGGTGTCAATCGGAGGCCATCGGAGCACATGTGGATCACCACTAGAGGGATTCTAGTTTGTATCCTTACAACCCCAATGAGATAATCTGGAAGGGTCTTTCTGGATGATCAAAATCATCAATCATGAAAAATACCAAAGACTTATGTATTATTTTTCTTTGTGAAATTAATTAAATTAATTATAAACAGGATGTGCATGATCCTCTCTAAAGGTTTCGAGCCTCCTTTTTTATTTATCAAAATCATTGATTATATTCCATGGATATTGTTTTTCATTGTCGTATTGATCTCAGAATAATCATTGATCTTGGTAAAAATCAAAATTGGGTGTCGTTCCAACCACGCTTCTACATCACCTAGGACGTTCATGTGGTATCAGAGGGGTTACATTATAGTTTATAATTATTATACTATTTCGTTGATGACTTATAAATTTAATAATATAGTTGTTTCAATCCAAGTTAATTGTTCTACAAATCCAAATCTCAATATCTATTCCTCCTCTTTTGTTTCTCATTCACCTTACAGAAATGATCTGTTCTATAGATTTTTATTAAAATAAAATTGGGGATCTCATGCGGAGGCGCCAAAGCATTCAGATCATACTACCCTAGAACACATGTAGTTTATTCAGAAGTACACGCCATGTAGTCGTGATTTAATGCATCAGACCGGTCCGCCAAACCAAGCCATGTGTTGGCGTCTTTCTATGTCTTAAATGACTCAGTTTGTTGACCAGGAATAGGTGGCACGAGGATTCTGGATTACACGCTGTGTGGCCCAATCGACATGACATGTAGTCTCTTAGGGATAGGGATGGACCGTGTACCCCATACATGGCTTGCCCAGCTAGAGACTGTGTAACAATGAACTATACGACATGTGGCACACTGGAAACGATGTGTACTCTGATGATTTCTGAAGTACACTCAAATGTTGTTTCCCCAGGTATGTACTTTTGATTAATAGTGAAAAATATGACATGTTGTGTAGTTATAACAACATGTCGTGAACTCATCCAAATTACATAGATTTATTTAAATTTATTATTACATTATATAAACCCTTGAGACGTGTACCATTGTTTGGGCGTAAAGCTGAGTCCCAACATGTGATAGGTATTATATATATGTGTGTTTAATTTAACATCTGTGGAATATTAATTTCTACTCATTGGGGTTTTATGAATTGAATTTAACCAGGTAGACTCAGAGGTACAAGTTACGTACAAAGAAAATTTTAAATGAATTTATTTGTTTAAAATTATTATGTATGAGAATCTAAATGAAATTCAAAAAATGATTATAGTAAAATGATTGATTAATTAAATATGATAATTAATTGATTCACGCATTATTTATCTTAAATGAGAATGATTAAATAATTGAATGCTAGTTTTTTATGAGTAATCATCGTTGCATGTATGGATGATCGTGAGCTAGTCTAAGACCTTTTTATGGGGATGGTATCTTTTAATTAATTTATTTAAATTAAATTTGTTGGCCTGTGACCGTTCTCCTCATAAATATATAGGGTTTGCGTGACCAAGGTTTCTTTAATGTAAAACACATTTTTACCCCTCACCTACATGTGTGTTAAAAGATACATATGTAATGGATGGAACTCCCAGGCTAGTGGAGGCGGTTCGAGCTAGAGGCAAAACGAAACCAATCCCATGATATACAGACATGTATAGGTGGAAGCTGTAAACAAAAACCCAAATGATTCAAAATATTTATCCCCTAGGTCAGGGTTAGTTTATCTACTGCTAGATAAACAACCCATTAGAAAATCTCATGATCATGCAATATACTTTATTTTATTTCTATTAGTTTCATGGTTTTTCATTATGGATTTGTTGTCACAATCACATAATTAATGAATTAAACACGAATTCAATATGGAACTAAAATAAACCCGAATTATGCGTAAATATTATAAAGACATGATTAATCACTTAAGTAAATTCCACTTAATATTAATAATCATGTGATAATTATAATAATCAATTCATGCATAAGAGATTAAAATACCTCAAATAAAATATTTTGTTAAAACAATCCTTCTGTTACATGATTAAAGGGAAAAACAAAATAAGACTATGTGTTTGACCAACCCTTGTTGAGATATATATTTTTATACATGAATTCATTATGAAAGTATTTGGGTTGACTTAACTATATTATATCAAGAGGAGTAGCACTTGCCAGACATTGTGTAAAATTGGAGGCAAGAGTTGATGAAATCCAAAGTCATGCTTTCAAGATTGGGGAGTCCGCTCAACATATCTAGGAGCTGCAAGCCCATAGTTGGCAAAGACCTACATACCTAAATACCTTCTAATAGCATGACTAACCCTTGTTGGGGTTATTTTAAGGGGAATATTGATCTTTTCCACTAGAAAGTCATGGAAACTGGACATTATGACTTCAATGGTGAGGGCCATTGGGATATGATAAAATAGCGAGAGACTTAATTTTTTTTATTATTTCTCATAAAATGTAATCTTGAATGTACTAATGATCATCTATTTTAATTGTGGAATAAAAATTACAAGCTCATCGACTACGCTCTCTCTATGATAAATTTGGGATAATGACAACATCCTCACAAGTAGTAACTTCTGAGAATGGTTTAGACGTCTTCAGGTTATCCTATGCCATGAATGGAATTATTATGTGCTAGAGTCCACATTACCCGATCTTCCTGCCAAGTGGGTGAGTGATGAGGATTTCCTGGTCTATGAAAAACATATGAATGACACGGTCGACGTTCAATGTTTTATGTTATCATCAATGTCTAGTGAGGTCATGATGTTTCATGAAAACATAGATGTGTATAGAATGCTCAAGAACCTCCATGGTATTTACCAGAAGAGAGAAATATGGGAATGTTTTGTGATCTCTAAGGCACTATTTCAGATAAATCTTGGATAAGGTTCTACAACATGGCCTCATGTAGTCATGATCATTGGCTACATTTAGTTCCTGGAGGTTCTAGGGATTAAACACACTTAATAACTAGGCACCGATCTCATTCTCACATCCCTCCCTCAGTGCCTCTCTAATATTGTTGTCAATTTAAATATGAACAACATTTAGAAGTCCCAATTTTATCTTCGTATCCTCATTCTCCAAGTGGATAGTGATATGAAGTGTGAAATTCCTTTTGTCCTTATTGTGAATAAGTGCAAGGGGAAGGAAAAGATTTTTAATCCCAAAGCTTCTTCACAGCCATTAATGAAAAAATATATCAAAGGGGAGGCAAGGGAATGGAAGGCTGTTTGTTTTGCATGTGGTAAGATGGGCCACTGGAAGAAGAACTGCACCCAGCCTAAGAAGAAATTGGAAGTTTCAAGTGCGTTTGTTATCTAATGAAATCTATATATTTCTAAAAATTGGGTATTTGATAAAGCTTGTGTTTCTCACATATGAATCCAAATATAGAAACCCAGTAGATTCAGGAAGATTGATCGAGGGGAGGTATATGTACGAGCAACCAACAGAGCCAGACACGCTGTTTTAGCTACTGTGGGCTACTACCTCACGTTGCAAACAGGGATGATCATGGTGTCAAATGGTTTTTTATGTGCCTTTTGTAACCAAAAACATAATTTCTATATCCTTACTAGATATAGATGGGTTTTTTCAAGTTTGTAAATAAATTTTGATTCTTATATTAAAATATCATTTGTTTTGTTAGGGTAGATTTATACAACAGTCTTTATGTGTTGGATTACATAATCCAAGTAATGGAAATCAATGGAGAAGTTACTTCACATGACTTCTATAACACCCACCATTGGTATCGTCAGCTAGTTCATGTAAACGAGAAACACATGAAAAAGTTTCATCAAGATGGATATTTAGATTCTTTTGAACTAAATACACTCGGCCTATATCATGGATGTTTATAAGAAAAAATGACCAAATACCCATTTGGTGGGAAAGGTGAAAGGGCTAAAGAGCTTCATGAATTGGTTTATACCGATGTTTGTGGACCATTTTCAGTTAAAGAATGTGGTGGGTACTCATACTTGATAGCTTTTACTAATGATTTTTGTAGATACAGATTTATGTACTTAATGTGCTATAAGCCATATTACTTCGATAAGTTCAAGGTATACAATAATGAAGTTGAAAATTATCTTGGTAAGATGATTAAGAAACTCCACTCAAACTGAGGTGAGGAATATCTTAATTAGGACTTCAATGATTACTTAAGATAGTTTGGGGTCCAATCCCAACTCACTCCTCTTTACACAACTCAATGGAATGCTGTAAGTGAATGGAGGAACTGCACCTTGTTAGATATGGTGAGATCAATGATGAGTCATGCAGGTCTTCCATTATACTTTTGGAGATATTCATTACAAACAACATCACACATACTAAACCAAGTACCAAATAAAATGATAAATGTCATTCCATATGAGATCTGGAGTGGAAGAAAATCCATGTTATTGAATTTACTTGTGTGGGGGTAGCAAAGCATTTTTTAAGGCCTCTTTAGGTAATAAACTCTCACCCCGAGGCACAATGTGTACCTTTAAAGGATTCCACAAGGAAACAAGGGGATATTTCCTATCCAACACCTTAGAAAAAAACTTTATAGTGCCAAGAACTTCCATATTCCTTTAGAGGGAGCACATATCCCAAAGAGATAGTGGGAGAGATATATACTTTCATGAATTTGAGGCTCAAGGGGCATAAGAGTTGGTACATGAACACATTCCACAAAGCCCCATGGACAAAGAATCTATTCCAAATACACAAGTACTGTGTAGGAGTACAAGAGAGTTTAGAGATCTAGAATGGTACAATATTCTAGTTACAAAGAATGGTGTCTTCTTATTAGTTGATAATAATGATCCTATATCCTATAAGAAATGAGTAAGTGGAACAGACATTGCCAAGTGGGAAGAAGCCTAGAATTTTGAAATGGATTCCATGTTCCAAAATCATGTCTAGATTTTGGTAAATCATCCATTTGATGTAAATCCTATTGGTTGCAAAAGGGTTTCCAAGAAGAAAATAGAAATGGAAGGACAAGACAATACCTATAAGGCATGACTAGTTTCAAATGTTTTCAAACAGTGTCAAGGAATTGACTACGATGATACCTTCTCACCAATTGCAATGCTGAAATCCATCAAAATTCTACTTACAATTACGACATACCATGACTATGATATTTGGTACATGGATTTTAATACATCATTCCTTAACAGGAACCTTTAGGAAGATGTCTACATGACACAACCTGAAGGGTTTGTGACTCCAAAGGATGCCAATAAGGTATGCAAGTTGTAGAAATACATTTAGGGATTAAAGCAATAATCTAGGTCATGGAACAATAATTTTGATGACGCTATAAAAGAATTTGGTTTTATCAAAAATTAATGTGATCCTTGTGTTTATAAATTGTTTAGTGGGAGTGAAGTCGTTTTCTGAATAGTATATGTTGATGACATATTACTCATTAGAAATGAGACACAAGTCTTGCAATCTATTAATGCATGGTTGAATTAATGCTTCTCCTTGAAATACTTGGGTGAGGAAGCATATATTCTTGGGATCAAGATACATAGTGATAGATCTCTGAGATTTCTGGGCCTATGTCAAAGTACATACATTGATATGATACATAAGAGATTCAGTATGGATCAATCGAAGATGGGATTGTTTCTAGTGTCACATGGAATTCATCTTTCTATGTAAAAGTGTCTTTACACACATGATGAATGAATGTTAATGGAAATGACTCTATACACATAAGCGATTGGGTCAGTTATGTATGGAATGCTATGTACTGGGTTGGATGTTTCCTACACATTGAGTGTGGTAGGAAGATATCAAGATGACCAATGTGACCTTGATTGGATGGTAGTCAAGAATATCCTAATATATCTAAATATTAGTAAGGATATCTTCCTAGTTTATAGAGGAGATGAGGAACTAGTCATCAAAGGATATGCCCATGCTAGTTTCTAGAATGATCAAGATGACATGAGTCACAAACGGGATACATCTTCACATTGAATGGATGTGAAATGAGTTGGAAGAGCTCAAAGTAGAGTGTGATCATAGATTACATAGATGTGGCCGAGTATATCGCAGCTTCTGAGGCAGATAATGAAATAGTTTAAATGTGAAGCATCATCCTGGAGCTTGATGTGGTACCTACTAGTACAGATCCCATCACACTGTACTTTGATAATTCTCCAGTGATGACTCTCAAAAAATATCCAAGGTCACATAAGCGGATGAAGCACATACTTCGGAAGAATCATATCTTGAGGGATTCCTCTCAGAGAGGTGAAGTTGTAGTGAGAAGTATTTCCAATGAAGAAAATGAGGATGACACCTTGACTAAAGCCTTGACTCAGCAGAAATGTGATCATTATGTGAGGTCTAGAGGAATGAAATATGTAGGCAGTGGGATCTATTCCAAATGAGAGTTTTTAATAGTTTGTGTCCTTAAACAAAGTGTTTTTTACTTTCATTACATATATTTTTAATGTATTATTACATATTGTCCATAGTTCTGCATGAATATAATGTAATAGTGTCCTAGAGTATTTGTTGCATTTATAAGGTCAATGTAGTTCCCCACTATGATGAGAACCCTAAAATGCAATAACAACATTATTAATTATAGTTCTATGGTTGGATGACATACTATTATGGAAAACAAATCATGCAAACCATCAGGTGTGAGTACTTGTAATCAGATAAGACTTCCTCTCATGAAGTTTGCACATAGTAATCTCCAAGGTAGAAGATTATGAGAACAGAAATGCTAGTATGAATTCTGCATGTTTTTGTGTCATTAGATATTTCTATCTTCGAGCATTTTTAATGACCAATATACTTTATGGTTATCATTAATACATGTCACGACTTATGAACATTGATTTACTGATGAAAACTATCACGCAGACTGTTGGCGGGAAGTATGGTATGTTGGGAGCATCACAAGTGGCATGTTATTAATGGATAAGTCGAGGAAGAATTTGTCCCTTCCATTTATGGATGTTGATATATTTGTCCTTTGATTGAAATAGAATCATCACGCAAAATTCCATGGCCATGGTGTAACGATGAGTTTATTTCAGGTAGTCAAAGAACGATGTATCAAGTAAAACAGTTGGTGACACAATCACGAAACCTGCTTCATGAGATTTAGAGATAACATGATTATATTACATAGTGAGTGTTTGAATGTGGATATTGCTATGGCGAGTTTACGTCCTTTCTCTTGGGTGACTTGACCCATTACTAGACAGTACTCTTGGACTTTAGGTAAGCCCACCTAATGCCAATGAGAAAGAATCCTAGTGGGTCACACACTAAGTGTTTTAGCTGGTCTCGATTAAATTATATTTGAATTTTATTAATGAATGAAATATTATTCTCAAGACCATGGAATAATTTTATTCATATTAAGATGATCGCATAAAGTAAATAAAATATTATTATTTTCTTATTGGAAATTAAAAAAATTCTAGTTTGTAAATAAAATATTTATTTAAGAGAATAAATTATTTATTTATTTATTCGAGTGTTCAATAAATGGGATTGGAGTTTGAGAAGACAATGGTCAGCCCAGTTGTAAAATAATTATTTTCAAGATGGTAAATAAATATTTAACATGTAGGCACAAATTAAAATATGTCTGCTATAATTTTGTGACGAGGATTATAATTTATAATTTCGTTTGGCCCAATTTGGAGTACTATAAATAATGACATGGTATTATTATTAAATGCATGGGTTTTCTCTATGTTCATGAATGTATTTAATTGTTTCTATGAAATTAAATATTGTATCTAAAATTCCATGTATATAAATAGGAATGTACCCCTATTGTGCCATACACCACACCACATTCCTGGTGAATTAAGAATTGTTGAGCCATAAAATTTCACTCTCATGTCCACTTCTATCCCATCTCAAGAACGAGATACATTCATTAAAGAAGAAGAACAAGCGATCAAGAACGACTGACACAAGACACTCGCTTCGCCACGCATGATCCTGTAGAATGATCAGTGTCAATCGGAGGCCATCAGAGCATGTGTGGATCACCGCAAGATGGATTATAGAATGGATCCTTACAACTGCAACAAGATAATCTAGAAGGGTCAATCTAGAAAATCATCATCATCAATGAAGAAAAATACCAAAGACCCATGTACTATTTTTCTTTATGAAATTAATTAAATTAATTATAAATATGATGTTCATAATTTTATCTAAAGCTTTCGAGCCTACTTTTCTCTTTATCTAAATATTTGATAATATTCCATGGAGACCAGCGTTCATCATCGTTTTGATCCTGGAATAATCATTGAACATGGTAAAAATAAAAATTGGGTGTCATTCCAACCATTCTTCCACTGGGCATGGAACCTTTAATTCATCATGAGATCTATGTTCTTGCACAACGTCCTACCCTTAATTGGATAACTCTAGGTTCGGGGAATTTCGACATGCTCCTAGGGTGGGCCTAATTTGGTCGATTCATCCTCATTTCATCTCATTGGTATCAATAGAGGTTCACTTAACCATTTAAACACAACTAAATCATGTCATGTAAAAGGAACCCAGAAATATTTCAAGGATAGAAAGAATAAAAACATGAAATGGAGAAATCTACACAAAACCTATTAGATATTACTTGTAGACCACCAATCGTGAATCTATTGGTGAACGCAATCCCAACCAAAGCCTTATATCTCAATGTAATCAAAACATGATGCTTTACCCTAAAACTCTTCAAAAAAGTAGTATTGGAGTGATTCAAATGAAGAGGAGGGAAGAAATTGAAAACCTAAACCAAAAAGAAATTCAAGAGGAATATTAACATTTCCCAGATCATCAATCCACAACTGATGGTGCTCTAAATGGATTAGAAATGAAGGAGATTGACCTCTTCGATGATATTGGATGTTAGGATCTTCACTAGGGAAGAAGGAGGAAGAGGAGATAAATCATGATTGTGGTATAAAAATCCTACAATGGCATTTTAGTTATTTTTTTAATAGATTCTGTGCGGCACGATTTTCCCACACGGTTTTCCAAACCGTGTGCTAACGGTTCTGATGCTTATGTCCTAAAATATCCCCATTACACAGTTTAACTCCATGGTTTTCCAAACCACACTCTATGTATACAGAGGGTACTGTCTGAACCCCCCCTCTCACAATTTCTTATCAATTCAGCAAAGACGTCATGAAGTATGCACCAACCGTGTAGCTTGCCCAGAACCTGCCATTTTCAACCTCTTTCGAATCCCAAACCACCGGAACACCTCAGAGCCTTATTAAGGACTTATAAAAACAACTAATTGACCAATTTAAATTTATTAAACAAATAAATAAGTGAAATGTACCTTTTGATGAAATCCTGGATCTTACAACTTTCCCACCTTATAATGACTCATCCTCGTGCCGCTCTTCAGTGCATTATTGAGTTCCCCAAAAAAAGTGATCGGACTACATGTCTTTAATTTCTAATTCTCAATCCCAGGTTTCCTCCTAAATGGTTCCATGTTTCCATAAAATATGATGTAGGGACACAACCTTACCCCTCAAAACATTTTCTCTATGATCAAAAATACGAACCGAGTGTTTCTCAAAGGACAAATTAGCCTCAATCTTGTCATTCTCAGCATTTATCACTAGAGAAGTGTTAGGGTGATACTATAATATTTTTGAATCATTGAAAACATCATGCATCCCACTATGACATTGTGGAAGGGCCAATAAGAAATCCACCAGTCTGATCCTCTCCTCAATCTTGAATGAAACCACTTATCTAGTCGCCAACTTTCCCTATTTTTGAATTTGAAGGTGCCCCAACCTTGGCGACACCCAAAGAAAAACATTATCACCCACCATGAACTCAAGAGGTCTATGATGCTAATATTCATATAACTTCTACATTCTCTGAGATTTTTCCATATGATTTTGAATCAAATGAACCTTTTCTGATGTCTCCAACACAAGACTCATCTCTAATAGCTCAGAGTCTCCAAACTCTAACCATAACAATGGTGATGTACATGGTCTCTCATAAAGTGACTCAAAAAGTGCAATCTAACATTTAGCTTTAAAATAGTTGTTAAAAGAAATCTTATCAAGAGACAAGTTATTTTCCCAGGAACCACCAAAATCCAAAGCACATCCCTTCAACATGTCTTCTAATACTAGAATTGTAGGCTTTGACTACCCATCTGTCTGTTGGTTGTAATCCATAATCAGAAGAATCAAGGTAACAAGTCCTTCTGTAGTCCCTTCCAGAAGGGTGAAGTGAAAAGTGGATCATGATATGAACTGATGGTTCTCAGCACTATGTCCAAGCGTAATACTTCCCGAACATGCATCTCTACGAACTGGTCGACTATATACGTCTCTTGAATTGGAATGAAATGGGACATTTGGGTCAACCAATCTACCAACAAACAAATTTCATCATTATTCCAGGAAGTCCCTTTAATACCAACTACAAAGTCCATTGTGACATCATTCCACTTCCACTATGGAATAGGCAATGATCGCCACAACCCACATCAGCACTGATGTTCAGCCTTCACCTGTTGACAAGTAAGGCATCGTGCCACAAAAAATTCCACTTCTTTCTTCATTACCAACCACCAAATCAACCTACAAAGGTTTTGGTACATATTAGTCAAGCCCAGATGCAGTTTCCACTTTGATGCGTGGAACTCTCACATCAAATATTCTCGTACATCTGTCAGCACCACAACATGACCATGAATATAAGAAACTCCATCAGTTCCAAAGGTCTAACCAGAAGGTCTCTCCCCACCTTTAAGACTTATATTTCATATCCGAACACTCGAGATCTACCAAATGACTCTCTTTAACTAAGTTCAAATGCACAGACTCAACCTCTATAGATGCAAGGATCATCTTCCTCTTCCCCTCCAGTATCACCAAATGCTTCTCTGTAAGCTAGGCCATCAACACCCACATTGAACTAGATTCCTATTCTACTTGATTCTGAGTCTTCCAATATAGAGAATTTGGGACACTATTACCTTTTCCTAGTGTGTAAACCAATTCAAAATCAAAATACTATAGGTTATCGAATCTCCCTCGCTGTCAAATAATGAAACCCCGCTGAGAGAAGATGTATTTTGAGACTTTTATTGTCGATAAACACAATAAAGTGTTCTCCCAACAAAATAATTCCTCCAAAAAATTAAGGCTTTAATCACAAAATATTTCTCTAGGTCACGAGTCAGATAAGTTATTTCATGTGGCCTCAACATCCTTGACCTGTAATCTACAACCTGATCACCTTGCATCAAAACCACCCCATGTCTGACACCGAACGCAACATAGAACAAGGTGTACATATTACCTAGTTCGGTTAAGATCAAAATTGGTGTGGTGTTCAACTGCTCCTTTAGCTCCTTGAATGAATTATCACTTTCCTCTGACCAGTCGAACATAACCCCCTTCTTAGTTCGTCATTTTGGAGGCACTTCCAAATGATATAAATATATATTAAAAATTCAATAATAACTGGACAAACCTTGAAAACACCGGATATCATAGATATTCATGTGTGGATCCCAAGACAACACAGCCCTCACCATTTCTAGATCCACCAATACTTCTATCTCATATATGATATGTCCCAAAAACTGCACCTCATCAATCAAAAATGGACATTTTGATATCATTGTGTAATGCTTATGCTCTCTTAGTGTACTCATGACAATATCATGAAGTTTGGCATGATCGTCATGAGTTCTAGAGTACACTAAGAATTCATCAACTAGAACGACTACAAACTGATCCAGATTTAGGTGGAATATCTGGTTTATCAAGGCCTTGAACAGAGCTGGTACATTGGTCAAATGAAACAGCCTTACCAAGAATCCATACCAACCGTTCCTACTTCAGAAAGACTTCTGGGGTATTTCAAATGGACTCACCTTCAACTGATGGTATCCTGATGTCAAATAAATATTTGAAAACATGAGGTACCTCAATGATGATCAAATATGTCATCAATTTTCAGAATTGGGTATCAGTTCTTAACTATCATCTCGTTCAGCTGCATATAATCGACATATAGCCATAGTAAACCATGAGCCTTCTTATTATAAATCATAGGAGATCCCCATGATTATGTACTAGGATGTATAAACCCCTTATGCTCAAATTACTCAAAATAAACCTTTAGTTATTGGAGCTCGTTTGACCTCATTTGTTAAGGTGGAAGGGAAACTAGCTACACAATGGGCAACAATTCATTCATAAAATCAACATCTCTCTCCAGGTGTAACCCCAAGAAGTTATCAGGGAACACATCCTAAAACATTTCCATAACAAAAGGGAATATTTTTTCTCCTTTCTCCACATAATATATCATAAGGCATGCCACATGGGTTGTGAGCTCCACCATATAACGGCGTAGCGGCCCTGCGCGGACGGCTCGAGTAACCCACTCACCATGAATGTAATGAGTTCTCCCAAGGAGAGATTTTAATGTTACCTAACATTGGTAGTAGTCAATATGTGCTCGATATAATAACATCCAATCCATTCCCATGCATATTCCAAAACCCGGCATACCTAGGAAAAATATATCGCATAATAAATGATACCCACAACCTCCCGAGCACAATCCTTACACTACCTGATGTCCTTGACTCGTGACCATAGAGAAGTGACAATTTACATTAACCCACAGAATGTCTTGAAAGTTAATCCTAACATGACTAAAAACTTAGAAAAAATAAAGAAATATGTAGAAACTGTATCGAATAAAGCACTAGAAAACGTTGAAGATACAAGAATCATACCTTGCACATTAGATGACCCTGCTCAGCACCATCAGGTGTAGCTTGAATATATAAGAGATGATCTTCCCAATACAATGGGATATAACCTGAGTACCATGCACTACATAACTCTTCTGGTAAAGTTGATCTTGCCCCATAGTTCCACGTCCACCTTACATACTAGTTCAGTCAGCAGAGATCCAACTACCCACCCTATACGGGGTAACCAACCCCCTTCCTACAATGACATATTCCTCTGACCTCCATCATTCCCCGACTACAACTGATTTATATAGATTCTTTGCATGTGGCCTAGCATGTGGCATGCTCGACACTCTACTAGTTGGTGGGAACACTGGTCATGCTTGTGCCCCAACCTTCCACACTGAGGGAAAAAGGCCCAATAACCTACTTGAGAAATGGAACCCCTCTTCTATCTACTTTATGTGCTTCCCCATAACTGGAAGGTCCCAATGTGGTGCTTCCTACTATCAAAATATGCACCAATTTCATGCCCATCTAGCTCCAAAAGATCACTACCTAAATCTCGCATCAGTTTTCTTTATGAGATAAGGGATTGATCCACCAAATTTATCAATATTTGTTAGAAGAAATACATTCAACTATAATCTGATCTCATGTATCTTCCCGTTCTGGAAGAATTTATCCACAACTGCCTCATCTCCCGTCAATGCTAGAATGAAGCATCTCAAATCGGTGAAAGGGCTATCATAGTCCATCACTGACATTTCCCACTAAGATGACCTCATGAAATATGCATCCTTATACTGCCTCAAGGATTCGTGATAGAAGTGATCAAGAAACATCTCATGAAAATCTTTCCACATCATCCCCTCATCCTTCTTGGATTTGACCATGATTCCCCACCAATGTTTTTTCTGCCCCCATAGTATATAAGTTACAAACATGACATGATTCTCAAAGGGAGTCTATATATGGTCTAGAGTAGTTTTGATAGACTATATTTTGAACACAATAGCTTATGGCCGACCCCCTCTGGTAAATTTCTGAGGCTGTTGCTGCTGAAACACCCTTGTCAGCTCAAACATACAAGGTGCAATAATCCTGGGGTCTCGTTCCATATTCTATATAAAATGATAATTTTTCTCTCGCAACTTTTCTTCATTATTTTATCAGAAAACAACATTTTCCACCTCCACTATTTGAATAGAGTAATCGGAAAAGACCTAAGGTCACCCAACTAGACCACGCCATTGAGATGGCATTGCACTATAATGCCAAATATAATATTCAGAATGCAACCATAAATCTTTTATTATAAGAAAGAGATATAGATAGACTCATCAATAGTAATAACCAAACCCATTCTCCTAAAATTCTCAAAATAGACCTCTCGAAACCGGGTCACTACCCTCGTCCATCTCCGTATTTCAATGGATAGCTCATTATCAAGTTATCTTGGATACAAAGCTTATTTTTTACTCCCATTCGAATCATTTTCATATTCTAATTTATCTTTAAAACAAATTATTCCACTTTTACATTTTTTTAACAAGAACTATTTTATAATTACTACTAGAAGAATTCATTTCCCCTTTATAATCGTTATTACAATTTTAATAGGAATAATTCATTAATTTAAAGGGAACATATGAATCCTATCCTTTATATCCCGCACACTCATCCTGTATGTGTGCCTATCATGATTCATGTCACTGTCCCACATAGGTGCATAGAATGATGCATAAATGCACAAACTTGTACCTTTTCAACAATGAGATAACTATCACAAAACCATCAAATCACACTACTAGTGCATCATCAAATGGGGAAATATCATCAAATGTAACAACATCCAATAAGAACTACAATCCCCTCCTAGGGTGACATCGGTTTTCCCTCGTACATGTGTTAACTACACCCAAGAAGAGATCATTAACATGGACCTATAAATTCCTAATCTATTTTATACTTTACATAAATAATATTAAGATAGAAAATAACTCCTTTGATACCGCTTTGTAACTTCCTTGACCCGGGATCCACTAAACCTGGTCTCCAAGCCAAGTAGTTACATGACCTCAAGAATGCCTCCCCATATGCTAGGGGTTACTAACAAGTAGCAAGGACCTAATAGGTCATGTTGGGAGACTATTCCCTCATTACCAGAGTAATACGCAACACAAAATAACATAAATTATGGAAACAAATGTCAAAAGTCAATAACTTTCATAATTAACCAATTCCCAAACCGAGTATAACCATGGGAAATAACAAATATGACATGCCATGATACCGTGTGAAGTAAAAAAACCCCAAAATAATGTAAATAGAAGAATACAAAAAATGGATTAGACCCCCAGTCTAGAACCTCACCCACCATGTCCTAGGTCCAAATCAATTCCCAATTATAGGGACCTTTCCCCTATCCTGACATGAAAGCGTGAAATCTTCTTGGGTACCCAACGACAACCCTAGTAGGGTGTGAGTATAACTCAAAGGCCAGCACCAATGGTGTCAACAAAATATCCTGAAAAAATATAATAGTCCATGTATGTGTTAAATAAGGACAATTACTGATAAATAGTTCATTGGGATATTCTAAACTATGTTCATTTTGTTTGTACTACCATTAAAATTGGGTTCACTACTTAGACATTTCATGATTGAATCTACCTCTTTCATTTGTTCAAGGGATTAGGAATATTCAATGTTCTTTAACATAAGGTAATGATATCATGATCAATCTCAATAAGCATCACATTATATTCAACCCATAATCTTCACCTCGAAGCCTTAGTCCAGGTTGAATGAAAACATTAGGGTAAAAGAACTTCGTCCCCTTCCATAACATGTGCATTTTGGGGCGGAGCTATAACCTCGGTCCAACTCAACCCGTGGGTGTAGAACCTGAAGTCAATGACCCACTCTTTCAATCCATGTGCACATACATATTTATCATAAAGTATGATTAATCATATCCAAACAAGCATAGCCAATATCATTTAAAATATCACAATAATATCATTAAATGGTAAAATAACATTATTGCCTCAATAAATTTACACATTCATCATTTATATTACATTAACCATTAATCCCCTTTACTATTTCCCATGCCGATCTCACTATGAATATTAATGTGATAAGCTAATCTCATAGCCTTTTCCCATTAAACCATTAAATGATTATCATGCCACCAAAAAACCCCTTAGGCCATTAAACAACCAATGTGTATTACTAAACACCAATTATACATCCTTCAAGAATATTACCATATTCATATCGATATATATGTTCTCAAACAATGACCAACCCTTTTATATCTAACTCTAGGTCTGGAGAATTTTGGTACGCCCTTTGGCTAGCCCGAATTTGGTCAACTCAACCAATTTGCATCCCGTGGGGATAAAATGGGGTTCACATAACCATTTAGACACCACTACATCACATCATGTCAAATTAACCAAGAAATCATTTGAAGAGGGAATGAATAAAAAACTACATGCACAAATCTACACAAAAACAACAGAATATAACTTATAGACCACTTGCCTTGAATCATGTTGGTGAAAACACTCCCAACCAAAGAATTGGATAACAATTCATTATACCCTTGAATATTTACCCTAAAAATAACCGAAAAAGTAGGGTTTGAGATCTTTAGATAGAGATGGGAAAGAAATAGAAACCACAAACCCAAAAGAAAATAAAGAGGGAGATTATCCTTACCCTAATCTTCAATCTGTAACTGACAGTGATCCAAATGGAATAGGAATGAATGTCATTGACCACTTGGATGATATTGGATGGTTGAATCGTCACTATGGTTGATGGAGGAAGAAGGATGAAAAATTCTTGGTTGGGTATAAAAATCCCATGATGGGATTTTTTTAAATTTTTAAATGTTTTTGGGAAACACGGTTTACCCACACGGTTTTCCAAACTATGCCCAAAATATATAGATTATTATGTCCCAAAATAGACCCCTCACACAGTTCACCCACATAGTTATCCAAACCATGTAAAAACCGTGTCAAGGGTATTATCCAAAACCCACATTTTTTCATTGTTTCATTGGAATTACACACGGTTTGCACTAACCATGAAAAAATAGTGAAACATGACAGGAACCCCACTTTTTCGTCATATTTTGAGTCTCGAACCCCTTGAACACCCCCTGATACTTCTTAAGGACTTGGAAAACCACTTATTTGATCAATGTAAATTGATTGAAATGAAATGTAATTAAAACATACCTTACATGGAAATCGAGGATCTTACATATAGTCCCAACATATCACCACCATCTAACAATATCATCTTCAAGAAAACCTCACTACCTCAAAATGATGCCTTTTGTTAACCTATATAGAAAGTCATAACAAGATCTATCATTGAACAAAGTGGTGTATATTGTGTTTGAAAACAATGTCAGAAGGATCCCACCTAATTATTCCATATAAATTCATTGTAAAATAATCCAATAATTCTCAAAATTAATGAAAACATGTCATGATAATATTTTTAATCATTCTATTTTAAAATCATTGGAAAGAATTTAATATTAATTTTTTCCAAATTTTAGAATAAAAAAGGTAAATCAATTACAAATAATTTAATATCTATATTTAATATTATATATATCATGTAAAAACAAACCAAACCATGCATTATATATCTTATCAATACCAGTGAGTAAATTCAAAACACAAGAGATCAAAATAATCCAAAATCATGCAACAAGGACTGGTAACATCACACAAAGGACCTCACTAAGTTAGGGTATAATGGAAACTCATATCTAATATAGAAAATTACTTAAATATAATTCCAATACACATATTCATTGAGTCTAGATACTATATTAATAAAATATAATCTGAAATCCATGAATATTTCTAACTAGTCCCTAAATAAACATCACTGGGAGTAGAGGAATACACAAAGAGAAACCCCCTGTAAAAATGGACGAGACCTGTTACAATATATTAAACCTATGTACCAAAGGATTTACATGTTATCTACTTTCTAAATCAATTCATTAAACCATGTTCAATAATCCATGATTTGAGAACATTTTCAAAAAATCATTTCCCAATTTATTAAAAACCATTTCCATTTACCTACACTTTGGAAAACCCATACATTAAAAAACCCAGTTCTAAAAAAACATTTCTATCATTAAATTTTAGTTAGAAAAACTCTATAAATTTTTAGATACACTACATTTAACTAAATGGATTATTTTTTCAAAAAAAAAATTATATACACTTTGGTATTATCATCTAACCAGAATGTATGATTGATTGGAAATTTAGTCTATTAAAAAAAGTATTCTATAAGAGTTTTCCATGTGTAATTTTAGAGTATATGAATAAATAATTTTTTCTTCTATAATGGTGGAAATGGTTATTGTTTATAACCATTAATTTCATGTTTTTGTTTTTAAAATATCGATATCATTAAAATGAAATTTCACAATCTATTGAATGAAAAATATTATTTTTTCATTATACTTGATGTATAAAAGGAATCATGGTAGGTATTTTCTTTAGGGACCTAGAATATTTTTTAACATTGTAATGAAATACCATCAGTATGTTGAATACTGATATTATGAGAAGAATAATTAAGCTAATGATTGAAAGTAATCACCACAAAATGGTCACCCACTTTATAATGTTTCAAATTAAATTATTAATCTCATTATTCCATCCATTGATAAAATATATGGATTAATGTTGATGATCAATGTTAGGAATGTATTAATCTTAGATACGAAGGAAATTATAATGAAATCTGTATTTATAAAGTGGTCTATATTAATGGAGAACTACAATGTACACATACCGTCCACTATGGAACCACATATATCTTATTTGATTTTGGATCTAACAAATATTTTATGTCTTCGGGATTTAAAAATGATACACAATTCCGTAGCCAAAAATTAGGTTTTGAATTATTTTTAGAAATTTATAATCATATGAGGGGGTCATCATACATATATTATTCTTATCATATTTAATGGTTTGGAAATGTGTATCCTATAAATAATGGAATTATTCTTCTAGTTAAATTGAATGAAATCTTAGGAATGAATTATCACTCATTAAATAAATAACTTATCAATCTACAATGATTATATGTCCAGTTTTATATAAGAATGCATATTATGATCATATACTAGTGACATAGTGAAAATAATCATCTTATGGAAATTAAATCAATTAAATGGGACTTGATTACTTTAAAAAGGTTTTTTCAACTCAAATGGTCGAGGGACACTCAATATCATAGTAACTCCTATTTTATAATATTTTATTAATTATTATTTAATAGTTTCATAGTGTTCCGTTGAATCGGGTTGTTTAGTTTTTAATAGAAATTAAACCTGATATTACACCTATTTCTAAGACCTCATATATAATGGAAAAATAGTGTTATAGGAATTAATGAACGAACCCCGTGAGAATATTTATAGAGGGATCATTAATTTTACTATATAACCATGGGGATTTTCTATCTTTTTATGACGAAACCCCATTTAATGTGAATCTGTATTGATTACTATAAATTTAACAAGATCAAAATCAATACTAGGCATCCCCTACCCCATAATTTTGATTTATTTGATACAAACTGAAGAATTAAATAATTTTCCATGACTAAACCTCTTTCTAGAAATTTAAAATTAAGTGTTAGGAATGATATATCAAATAAATCATTTTATTAATGGTATGGCCATTATGAATTTATAATGATTCTTTTTTTTCTTACTAATTCCATCATAATGGATTTAACTAATAGTGTCTTTTGAAATTACCTTTATTAGTTTTGATAGTCTTTACCAAATGTGAGATATAGATAAAATAAGATTCATTTTTTGAGTCATAAAATTTCAATAGTGGATATATTGGTCAAACCATCCTAGGAAAAAGTTATTGAACATTGGACCATACAAATATAATTGATTCAATTCATTATTATTCATGGTTTAGAGGGATATTATTAACTATTATTAGAGAATTATTGACCATGTTTTTGCTAAACTAACAATGTTAACTAATAAAGGATCCATGTTACTTTGGATATATGAATGTGTGGAGAATTTTAAGGAACTAAATAGAAGGTTATTTAGAACAAATATTCTTACAGTACCCTATTTAGTATAAGAGTTTCATAGTATATAGTGATAAATAACAAAGTGAATAGTATGTATCCTCATTTTATTGATATCATGATATCGTATTCCTCACACTAATAATTGGATAATGAAAAAAAATTAAAACACTAATAATATTTAGTAATCAATGAATTATTTTTATTAATGATATGGATGAATTTTTGTAGATATCTGGTTATTTACTTGAATTATTTTGAAATATATCAAAATATTTTTCCATAGTTAGGAATTGAGACGACATGAGATTCCAAGGCTCGGTGTGCCTAGAATTTATTTCTGAAAAATTAAATATATTTTAGTTTGTGAACATGCTATTAATTAAAGAAGACAAGAAAACTCTTAAACAAGTACTCTAATCATAAATATGATATCACAATATGGTCCAAAATGTAGATATTCTCCGAGGTGGGAAAAAAATAAGTTTGTGTGGGATATCCCGACTCAATTATCATTGGTGGTGTATCTAATTAAATAAATTAGCCTATTTAATTAATTAACTATATATAATTAAACCTAAGGGAACATATATATGTATCCACTATAGATATTTTCTAGGGTTTCTTCATAATCATGATCACTACCCATGATTCAACCTCAAAATTTTATTGGCAAGAAAAGAACGAATAAAGACAATGAATCCTAGGAACCATCCAGATTGAAGAATAAAAAATGCAATAGATCTTAGAAAATTCATTAATCATAAAGTATAATCGATCAAATTTCCATGTAAGACTCATCATTGATGTTTTTACACCTCCGATTAAACTTTTTAAATGGGGTCAATTATTTCACATTTTTCACCACTTTGCATCTAACTTTTTATTGAAGATATATTGTTCATCAATTTGTTATCTTTCTAAAATTAATTATGTTGATTAGTTATAAAATAACACTTGTAAAATGATCTAATAAATTTATTATGGTTTATTTATACTTAAAATATTTGCGTTCCTCACCGGCGTAGCCCTGCGGTTCTTGACTCAACAATTTTCAGGCGACCCGTGCATAGTCGGGCGCATAGAATCTAGATGGTTTCGCAGTGTGTTGAAAGAATTATGAGGGATGCATATATATGGAAATGACGTGATGAATGCATAAATAATCGAAGGGAAATATTTCATTACAATGAAGATCAATGTTTCCATGGAAAGTGGAAGATTTTCCTAACCCACATCGTAGAAAGAGGGTTATTCATGATGAACATTGATGGGATTCTGCATTATTCAGTCAGATTTAGAGATTTTAGAGGAGAATTAGGCCGCCTTGACCATGGTTTTGAATTACATGGAATTAGTAGATCAATGTAGATAGTATGGTTAAAACCTAACTACACGCCATGTACAATGTAGAACACACAACATGTGTCCTCCATATGCGGCAATACTATAGTTTTAGGGACATAAAATGTGACATCACATGTACTCGCATTGATATGCTGTGTATCACCTTCCCTCGAGGAATAAGACATGTGAAGGAATAGATCACTAGGCACACGAGGTGGCCACACAGATATCATCATGTGTGGATCGACACAAAATGTAATGGAGTTCAATAACATGTGGTCTGAGCACAAATACACGACCATCAGATGTATCCCTAGACATAGATAGTTAGTACCTGATTTGTTGTCCAGCTACATTAAATTTTCTACTACATGGGATGAGACTTGTGTATCAGCCATAGACATGTCCAGATAGTGGAAAGGGACCACATGCCATGTAGAAAGACCCATACATTATATAAATTGATATTAATTCAATGTTGAAGAATATTCAATAAAAAATATAACAATTCCAAGATAAGACTTTATAGGTATAGTGTATTAAGAAACTGTGAATCATAAACAATTGGTACATGAGGCATCTTCATTCTTTCCTAATTATTTTTTCATAACTAGACCCATTTTTTAAATATCTTACTATATACACTTTTTAGTGACCTGGGGAAAATAAACATATTAATTGGTGATATTATATGTACTGTAGTTGTAAACGAGGTAGATATCAATCATAAAATAGTTATAAGACATATAAACATAACATTTGATAATCTAATCTTGTATGTGAAAGATCATGTTATCATTCCATGGGATTAATCGTGAACATTCACAGGAATCATCCCATGTATTCTAAATATTCAAAACATAAGGAATGATGTTTTTCGGTGAAAAAATATCCATAGAAAGTCATTTTATATAAGTTGAGGCTCATTTCCAAGACCGTCATTGTTGAAAAAATTTATTACAGGTCTGGGATCACTCATCGTTCCAACCCTGTATTACCGAACCAATACCATTTCCGATTACATCATTTTCTAACTCATGAGATATAAATCATTGCCCATTTCATTTGAGGGAGATTTTATACCCACCCATCTCAAAATTAAATATTTCTTATGTGTGCTGCAGTGACATAAATCATCCATCATAACCCATTGAATGAAATGGTTTTATATAAACATCATTCCACCATTACAAATCCATTTAAAACAAATTGATTTTATAAATTTAATTTCATCATATACGCAATCAAATCATATTAAGTGTAAGGATATTATAATTGAATCATAGCTCTATTAATGATTTACTTATTATATAGGAAATTATTTTGAAATAACACATGAAATTAATTCTTTAGCCAAATATCCCTTCTTCTTCAAAATAATATTTTATTATCTCTAATTAATGCTCAATCTGAAAACAAAATAATTTCTGATAAAATAAACATAAAATTGTATAGATTGCTTTTCATGAAAGTTAAGCATTATGAAAATGTAAAAATAATTTCATTCCTTATATGTTAAAAAAATTCTCCTCATACTTTTTCCCGATAAGTAGAAATATTCCTCATATTGTAAATGATAAATGATTCCATTCATACCATTGAATATAAATTAATTAATGGGTAAAATTAGAAGTAATTTTTTTCGAATAGAAATATTATTTTGGAATACATAATTAGGAATCAAGGACATGGATGATAAATATTAACTAGTAAATACTTATGTATAAGAAATCTCAAATAATAATACATTATCAAAATTATCCCTTCTCATAGGCCAATTCCCTTTGTATATATCTAAATATCATTTATAATGATTAAAATAAATATAATTGGCTTATTTCATAGTCATAGTAATTTCTAGGATATCATATATGATCTTATTGTCATCTATTTCTAGTATCATTATTACTCGCTAATCAGATGTTAACTTCTTTATTTTATTACGCATGATTTGTCAGATAAGTTATTCTTCATATTATTATTTTATACTTATATCATTTACATAATGATATTAGTATAAAATATATTATATTTATTCATTCCATTTATTTATATAACCATTCTTTAACAAAGAACATGTAGAATGAATTATATCACATCGTAGAGATGGTTGGTCGTATGTATGCACGAGCGATGATATCATTATTATTATTATTGTTGAATGGTATTGAAGATCATGCTGTATAATATTATTGAATATATATAATTTCATAATAATCATATATTTATATTATTTCCATTATTATACCCAACCATGTATGTTGGTGGTGATAAACATATTACACCATAGCATGGAGATGGTATGGCGTACACACACACATGGTGATTTCTTTTTTCATAGAATGGATATAATGATGAATATTATTTTCCATAATCTTAATAAAAACACAGTATATTAATGATATTAGATTTATTAATTTATAATGAAACAAATAATGATGACAAATTAGAATAAGAATGAAGTTTGAAGGAATCAGTAGAAAAATTATATCTTCTTCGACGTTCATCATCTAAATCTCCTCTTAGATAACTGGAGATTACATTTGATGAACACCAGAACCTCTATATTATTACAAGATAAGTTTATAAGGAACAATTTTATGGTATTAACATACTTTAAGGCTCATTTTGAAGTGAATAGGTTATGGAGGAGGTATCCTTTTAAAATTGAGGTGGGGGGCATTTTTTGGATGTCTAAAATTATTAATTTATAATAAAATAAAAACCATCCAAAAACAAACCAAAAGTCACATTTTCATTGATGATATGAGATAAGGTTGTTATATCCTAAACAATTTTTTTATTCATGTCATTCAATGAATTTAATCATTATCATTTTAATTAAAACTTAATTTTTGTATTTAATTTTTAACTACGGTAATAAATTTTTCGATACAAAAATCGTGCAATATTTACCTATATGATGCCTATTAAACCATACATAAATACCATAGATCATTAATGACTATATAATAAATCTAAAATATTTTTAAAAAATGTATAATATTTATTAATAATTTAATAAAACATTATTTTGATAAATAGTCAAACCAATCAATTTTGATACTATTCTATTCATTTATTCACAAAAAAATTACGAGAAAAAGTTATATTTATAAAAAAATTATTATATTACTAAAAGGTAAAAGTCATATTGAGAATTAATTGGAAATACTACATATTGATAATAATATTTATTATAGTATTTTTAATAAAATTTATTTGTTATTTACATTATAAAAATTATTACGACATCATTTTTAGTAATAATTTAACATAATTATATGTTGAGTAGAAATTAAAAATAATAAAAATAATAAATATAATTATACTATATTTTAGAATAATAGTTTTAGATGAATTTACCTTCTCTAAATAATATGATATAAAATTTTTTACTTATTTAATTATGAATTTTTCAATTTTAACATAACATTAAATAAAATAATATATATGTTAAAATAACTTCGATAGGGATAAAAATAGTAAATAACTCAACACATGGATGTTTATGGTTGAGATATACTCGACCAATATTATCTTTCCATGTTTTTGAGTATTTTTATGGTTATTATAATTTTAATAAATATTATTTCATTTATTTCTCATCAATTAATAAATTTTTACATCATCAAAGTATATGTTTTTAATGAAATTATTTATTTCCTAAAAATTACAAATAAATTAAAATGATAACTAAAAAATAGATTTAAAATGTGTTTTCATAATTGAATTTTTCTTCTTTATAACATTAATTTTTTATTTATTATCATTTGAGTGAGTCATATTAAAATTTTCATTAAATAAAAGTAAAATAAATGTATTAATCTCATACAAGTGGCTTACAATGGACACAATATCGATCCAAGGATGATTTATTTCGAAACACAATCATCAACTGATATTTTAGAAAAAAAATTGTGTAATTTCATTTTAGTATTTGTATCCTTAATTACCAAGTTTTCTTTTTTACCGTAATAATAAAAAATATCATAGTTACAATTCATAATAACTAAAAATAGAAAACTCTATTTACATATTTTGGACCTTCGTATTCTAAATATGGAATCGTTTTTTGGAAAATTTAAAATACATAATTTGTGGTAATTATTTTAAAATTAATCCCTTTTTTGGAAAGAGAGAATAATATTTAAAATATAAAATATTGGAAAATATTGAAATTATATTATATATGAATTCAATTTAAATTTTACGATAATGAAATACATTATTTTGAATGATAAAATGATATTATAGTTATACATTAAGACCCTAAAATATTATAATTTAACTATATAATTGTTTTGCGGAAAACAATTGTTTTCAATTAAAATTTATGGTATTTTTACTATACATCAAAATTTGAATGTTATCAGAATAATATTAAAATACCAGTAAATGAAATTTTTTATACCCTAATTCCAATGAATATGTTTATGTTATCTTATAAAAATTATTATTTTCTTCCAATCTTAATATAAAAAGGTTTCTCCATTAAAAGGATAAAAATTTCTATTTTTGAAAACTATATGTTTTTATAGATTAAATAAGGTTTATTCATAACATATGAAAAAAATATATTTTTGGATGAATATAAATAATATTTTATTAGTTATATAACATATAAATTTGATTAATATTATTTACTACGAGTAATTCAATCAATTTATTCTTACAAAAAATAAAAATATATAGTTGATTTATATTTTTCATAAATAATTTGTAGTGATTGATTGTGCCATAAATTATCAAAATTTAGTTATATGAATTCTTGATAACCTAATGGCTCGGATAAGGTTGTAATTTTATACTAAGGGTGTTTTTTGGTTCACTTAAACTCACAATGTTTCACATTACAATCTATTAAACAGTTAAAATTATATAAAATATTTTATAAAAACATATGGGTGGTACATCATACCCCCATATACTAAATTTCAGTATAGAAATTATTCACCTGGATTTAAAAAATGAGCATACCTATTCATCATCACATTGTCAAATTCCCACATAGCTTACTCAAACAGAGGGTTCAACAACAAATCATTAACTATGTGAGTTGTCTGGTTTCACCAAACATTTTCTCTATTATCTTATATCAATATTGGTTGTTATTAATGAGAAATATCATTCTTTAGTGGTACCAAATATGGGTTTAGTACATGTAAAGGATCATATATGTACATCATATAAGAGATACATGAAACACATCATGATCTAGAAAGAGATTTGTAGGAAGAACCAATCAGTAATCTACCTTCCCAACATGATACAAGATTTCAAATGGGCATGTATAGATATGAAATAACTATCACATATTTCTGAATCATATTACTCTCTTCTAGGGAGATATTCGTAGAAACACCTTTTTAACCAATTCAAACTCTAGGTCTTTCTAGCATATCATTTTTGTAGAATCGATTATAATCATATGTGTTTTTGAATATATCTGACTAGTTCATCCATTTCATCAACAATATCTAGTTGTAATATCTATATTTCACTAACTTCATCCCAGAAAGTTGAAGATCTTAACTTCGTTCAATAGTGGGACTCATAAAGATCCATCTGAATTCTATGGTGGAAGTTATTGTGATAATAAAATTCCACCAAAGGCAGGTTTTTATCCCCAACACCTTTGAAATCCATAGAGAATTATATCATCATGTATTAAAAAGTTTAAATTGTCCTCTTAGGCTTGATATCTTTATGAAAATCATAATATGTGGTGAAACATAATACTGCATCTAGAGCCTGCTAAAGACCTCTCCATAAATATGAGGTAAATATCGGATTACAATTATATATAATGGAATGTGGTACTCCATGATATCTTACCACATAATTTACATAATTCATCGTGAGATGGTCAAGATATAAACTTTCTGTAACTGTAATGAATAATGCTGAATTAATTAGTCAATAAACTATAACCCATACAAAATTATGGATATTAGATGTTTTGGGAAGCCCGAAGACAATGCCCATAGTGATGTTTTACCATTTCCATTCTGGTATGGCTGATGATTGTAACATCCCCTTATACTTCTTTCTAATAGCCTCAACATCCTGAAAAACAATGTACCAAGTAAAATATTTCGTAACATTTTTTCTCAATCCATCCAACCAGAATTACTTATTTAGGTCCCAATACCTCTTTTTTGCATCCGAGATGAATAGATTATGAAGAAAAATGAGCCCCATCCTATATAACCTTATTTAATTTTTTTATTGTATGAATACCAAACAGGTCCACGAAAGTTATTATTTCACCAAAATCATGGTTGAATTTAGCAAAATTTCTCATATTCTTTTGTAGATCTAAATTTTTTATCTGCCTCCTTAATAATCACTTGTATATGTAGTTGAACATTAAAGTGTTAAATATAATATTTCTCAACATCCATTAAAATTTCAAGATCCTTTATTTTCAAATCCTTAAATATTGGAACAATTCTGATCCTCAGCATGTATAGTTTTACATTTTCCTTTTGACTCAAACCATCTTCCACATTGTTTTATTTCCAAGGGTGGTAATGTATTCACCAGTCATAGGAATCATATTCAACTCTATTTGTGTGGGGATATATATTAAACTTTTATGATTAGTATAAATATCACAACTTTAACCATAAAGATAATTCATCAATATCTTTAGTACAATGATTACTACTGCTAACTCCAAATCATGAGTCAGGTAATTTTACTGATGGATTTTTAATTTTTTTAGCTTCAAATATCACCTTTAATTTTTCATGATAACATAACCCATCCCCTTTTGGATGCATCACTACAGATCACAAAATTTCCCCCACTATAAGGTATTGTAAGCACAAGTTGTTTAACAATCCAAATTTTTAGATCTTTGGATGTTTAATTGCATTATTTCAAATAAATGAATATTACTCACTTATAATTCAACATTGTTAGTGGATTAGATAATTAAGAAAAATCATTCAAAATACATTGATAATATCCATCCAAACATTGAAAACATCATATATCATTTACCATTGTTAGACTAAACCAACATTCAATAACAACGACATTATAGGATCCAAAAATATCCCCTCTCATGAGGTTATGTAACCAAAAAATGAAATATAATGAAGGAAAAATTTACACTAGGTTGATTATTAATAATATATTCCCTATATTCAGGGTCATCAGTATAATTCTCAAGTGGTCTTCATGTTATTCGTTTCTCTTTGAATAGACAAGAATATAATCTATCAAGACTAAAAAAAGATCAATATAGTATATAGATATGAAATTCATTATATCCATGAGGATATAAGGGGTATTATTAAGAACAAAAGGCACCACTATGAATTCATTGTTTCAATACCTTTTACGGAATGTCATCTTTGGTATATCCTCCTTCGTGACCCCTAATTAATGATATAATAAATATAGATAAATATTGGAAATGTATAATGCTCAATGTGGTTGTTCGAATAAGTCATCAATATAGGGAATTTGATATTTTTTTGATTATGGTCTTGTTAGGTTATCAATAATAAATGCAGAGTCTCATAGATCCATCTTTATTGTTATATAATAGAATAGTTTCTCCCCATTTTGACACACAATGGAGTATGAATCCCTTGTCAAAATTTCATTTTAGTTTCTTCTTCAATTCCAACAAATCAATTGGGTCCATTCTATAAAGTTTTTTTAAAATAGGAGTAGCACCCAATCTGATTTGTTTTGAATAATCAACCTCATGATTCAGTGGGAGACATAAAAATTCATCCATGAAGGAATCCTAAAACACCATTAAAATGGATCTATTCATAATTTTGAGTTTCTCCCCAACCATTTGAGATAGATATCATAAATTTATAGAGATGAAGACCCATATGATAGAAGAAATTTTAATTGGAAGGTTATATTCTTCAATTCATTGATGATGTTCATAGATTGATCTAGAATATGAAATGTGACTTCCATTCCATGGAAATTGATATGAGATATATATAGAGAATGACAATCCATGCAATGAATCAAATAAATTTCCACTATTGGAAGGATCAAAATATTTTTAGGAAGCACATTCCCACAAACATCTACCGAAGAACAATTATGAACATTTTTATGTGATTGTTATACCATTTGGAGTTCTCATAGATAACTCCACATCTATTTTTAGGTAATTTTGTGATAACCATATTTTTTTTCTAAAGTTAAATAATTGGTGGATCCAGAATAAAAAAAAGAATTCTACCTTACAGTGGAGGGTAAGTTTACCCTTCACCACTATATTATCACACTCCACATCTCCGATAGTGATCCAATATAAAATTCTTTTATCATTGTCCATGAGAGTTTTCTAATGTCGATCATCATTAATAATGCTTATATTACTACATTGATTGGTATAATGTCCCATTTATTTGCACTTGTTAAATTGAAGTGTAGAAAGTGTATTTTGTTTATCCATTTCTTTATTCACATCGGTTTATACTTTTTTCTCATCGCATCATCATTCAACAATCTGGTTATGTTATTTTCCACATTTAATAAATTTACTAGATCATTTACATGACATTCCTAAATGTTATTGTACAAACATTGACAATAAGAGAAAGGTAATCTTCTTTTCTATGTTTTCTTTATATTTTTCCTTGAATTAATTTTTTTTCTTCTTATCATGCCCATAGGATTGATGGGTTATTACAATATCAATCTCAACCATTAGAGAAAATTGTACAATTTATTTGTAGCTATTAAATTCCCCTACAAATAATTCCCCCCATATACATGGTTTTAAGAAACTAAAGAATAAATAAATTTCAATCTCTGGTAAGAATGAAATTCACAAAGTGTTCCATGATTGTCTTGTAAAATTTTATTCGTAGGTACCGCCATATTTATCTCTATTTTTTATATGTTATCATAGAAACATCTACATATTTCTTAGAAAATTATGAGGAATGTAGTAATTGAAAAATAAGTTATTGAACTCACCCCATTCCATAGATTCAATTTAATATCTTTGTCTCATATTATTAATAATCTTCTACTATTGATTTGTGTAACCATCTATGTTAGGTCCACTAGGCTGGATACCCTGAGAGGGGGGGTGAATCAGGGTATGGCCAATTAAAAATTAATGCCCGTTCTGATCTTGTTTCGCTGTTAAGCAAAATACTCTTCTCTCTTTTTCCTGCTGCACGATATATACAGAAAGTAAAGCAAGCACATGACACATCAATTTTACTTGGTTCACCGCTAAGGGCTACGTCCAAGGAGCATACGCCGACAGGTTGCCGGTCGTACCAAATTCCACTAATCTTCACTAGCTGTGGATTACAAGGTTCGGGCTAGATCACTTCTATGCCCAGGCTCACTGCCTTTACAATGTTTAGGGTCAGCTTACTGCTTTCCCAAGGGTCACTCCCTGTTTCTCTCTCTCTGGCTCACTGCCGGTGGAGAGGATCACCTTCTTCCTCTTCCTAAGCTCACTGCTCTTGGAAGGTATTCACTCACAGTTTATAGACCTGTAGGTCTCTTCATTTTCATGAAGGAATGCATCTTCCTCTGTATGTAGATGCTCTGTTGAAGTTCAACTTTCACCCGTAGATGAATACCCCTTTGCCACTATCCACTGGGCAACCAACCTTTGGAAAGACCTTCGCAAAGCACCCTACAATGCGAGGCTCCCAATTTCGCGAAGCTCAAACAAGCCTTCGCGAAGCTCTTGCCTTTTCGCGAAGCTCAATCGCGAAGCTCCTTCGCGAAGCACTCTCGCGATGCTCAAGCCGTCGCAAAGCTACAACCCTCGCGAAGCTAAGTAAGCCAACGCGGAGCTCGCAGGTTTCGCGGAGCTACAATAGCCGCCGCGAAGCACCTCTCTCGCGAAGCACACTGGCTCCGCGAACCACCTTCGCAAATCGAGAGCAAAGTATTTTCTCTGAAAATTCTCTCTACTTCGCCTAAAGGGGTCGGCCTCTATTTATAGGCGATTCCACCGACCCTCGTCCCTTCCGCGCGAAGTCAACGCCACGTCATCTCAAATCGCGAAGCTCCAAAGTTTCTATCGGAATTCTGTCCAAATCGCGAAGCTCCACCGCAATCTTCCGTTCGCAGAGCTTGACGTAGTCGCGATGAATCACCGTCAACTTACCTTCGCAGCTCGCGCCTTCACCGCGAAGCTCCCTCGCGAAGCCCAACATTCCTTCGCGCCTTCTCCGCGATGTTCTCTCGCAAATCCCTTCTCCGCCGCGATGCGCTTCAGCCTCTGCCCTTCGCGAAGCTTGACGTAATCGCGAAGCATCACCGCCTCCATTCTTCTCGTCTTCGCGATTTCCAAACCATGCATCCTAGCTTCGCGAAATTCATGCCTTTGCCATATTAAATTATGCTCTTCATGGAAAACCTCTTTTCGTGATGCTCACCAAACTCCAAATTTTAGACCCCAAAAATTTGGCAAACACTGGGAAACGGCGCCACCTTGTACTGCTCTTTTGTACCGCCTCCAGATCGCCCTTTCCTTTGTCATCGTTCTTTGTCAACATGGATTGTCAACAACTTCTTGGGAACTCGACAATTCTCCATGGAAACCTGCTTTGTCAACAAACACAATCAACCCAAAAATGCTGCAATGTTACCTTGAGGGATTTTTGCCCAACAATCTCCCCCTTTGGGTTTGTTGACAACTCTTCACAACTCTGCTCAGAAATATTTTCTGCACTTTGATACCTCACTGAGTCTTCTTCCAGCTGCTACCACCATTCGCCTCTTGCGATTATGATAGCGTTCAAGGATTAACTTAACATTTACTCTAAGCCCACATGAGCAATGCTCGGCGTGAGAAACAAGAGTAGTATGAAAAGTTCATCAATGAATCACTTCATGTCAGACCCCAATTGTCGAATCCACCCTGATACCAATTCTTAAAATAAAAACCAGTTGTTGAACCACACTGATACCATTTGGTGAATTCTTAAGTTGATACCAATTGTTGATAGCTGGACACCGTCTCACACCATTCCAACACCACTGTTCTGCTTTTATCACGATCCTCAGCTGTCGTGATTTCTATGATTTGATCGATCACTTCTAGCATCGTCAGATTTAAAAAAAAATCTCCCCCTTTCTCATTGCTCCCCCTTTCTGGCTGCTCCACTTATCAGCTTCTCCCCGTATCAATTATGATTTATCAAAACTCCGCACTATTTTCTCTCATTAACTAACACTTTTCTCCCCCTTTGTCAAGCACTTGTCAAGCACTTTTCTCCCCCTTTGTCAACGAACCCAAAGGTCACGCCTTTGTAGTCTGTAACATAGTAGAGAACACATATCAGCGCATTAGGGAAAAACACACCATACCTCGGGGAGAGGGGGGGTCCCATATCCACACTATTTCAAGTGTGGGGAATCGACTGAACTCCCAGAGCCAGTCGATGCCTCTCAAAAGCTTCCTTGGGTAAAGCCTTTGTCAGAATGTCTGCAACCTGTAGCTCTGTAGGCACATACTCCAACTTCACGATCCCCTGCTCAACTTTCTCCTTGATAAAATGATACTTTATCTCAATGTTCTTTGTCCTAGAGTGATGGACGGGATTTTTGCTGAGATTTATAGCACTTGAGTTATCGCACTGGATTCCGATCGGAGACTTCACTTCAACTCCCATATCTTCAAGCTGCTGCTTCATCCACAATAACTGTGTGCATGCTTGAGTGGCCGCAATATACTCAGCTTCTGCGGTGCTTAATGAAATGCAATCCTGCTTCTTGCTTAACCAAGCAATACATAGTCCGCCAAGATAAAATGCACCACCTGACGTTGATTTTCTATCATCTGCTGAACCGGCCCAATCTGCATCAGTATATCCCAATAACTCTGTCTGAGATTTGTCGTTGTATGTCAAGCCGAAGTCCACCGTGCCCTTGATATACCGAAGTATTCTTTTCACTGCAAGCATGTGACTTTCCTTGGGATTACTCTGATATCTCGCTGCTTGGCATGTGGCAAAAACAATATCAGGCCTTGTTGCGGTTAAGTACAACAGACTTCCAATGATTTGCCTGTATTCTGTGATATTAACTGCCTTGCCATCCTCATCTTTTGATAATTTCATCCGGGTAGCAACCAGAGTCTTCATTTCCTTGGAATTATCCATTCCAAACCTTCTTAGAACCTCCTTGGCATATTTGGATTGAGAAATGAAAGTTCCATTCCTTCCTTGTGTCACCTGTAGACCAATGAAAAACGTTAGCTCTCCAATCATTGACATTTCAAACTCATTTTTCATGAATTCGGAAAACTGTCTGCACTGAGCTTCATCTGATCCGCCAAAAATTATGTCATCGACATACACTAGCACCATCATCCTTTGATTGTTGTCATTGCTGAAATAGAGGTTGTAGTCAACTCCTCCACGCTGGAAACCAAGCTTCTTCAAGTACTGATCAAGCCTTGAGTACCATGCCCTTGGTGCTTGTTTCAGCCCATACAACGCCTTCTTCAGCCTGCAAACTTTGTTCTCATCCTCATGAATGAGAAAACCATCTGGCTGCTCAATATACACCTCTTCTTCCAGAACCCCATTCAAGAATGCGGATTTGACATCCATCTGGAACACTTTGAACTTTCTTTGCACTGCTATGGCCAAAAATAATCTGATTGTCTCCAGCCTTGCAACCGGTGCAAATGTCTCATCAACATCTATTCCCTCTATCTGGGAGTATCCCTTGCACACTAGTCGTGCTTTGTTCCGAATCACTGTGCCATCTTCGTTCATCTTGTTGCGATAGACCCATTTAGTCCCGATGACATTCTTGTCTGCTGGCCTCGAAACAATCTCCCATGTCTGGTTCTTCTCAATCTGATCAAGCTCTTCATTCATGGCCTGAACCCAGTTTTCATCTTCAGCTGCATCAGAAAAACATTTCGGCTCCACTTGAGACAAAAACGATGCTTGCTGTGATGATTTCATTCTTCGAGTCTGAACTGGAGCTGTTTGATCACCAATGATATTCTGCCTATCAATTTCAGCTCGACTCTTTGGCTTTCTCACAGACACCGACTTGACACTTTCCTCTTCATCATCAGTATCTTCTTCTGAGTCAGCTTCTGCCACTTCTGCTCCCCCTGGGTTGCTTACCTCATCATCACTTTCATCCAGGAACTGTTCACTGGATCGTTGAGTATTTTGCTCGTTTTCAACTATAGTGACATCATTGCTTTCAATTATTTTTCCCAGCCTTTTGTTGAAACATTTATACGCTTTGCTTTTCCCAGAATAGCCAAGGAATATCCCTTCATCTCCTCGTGCCTCAAACTTCCTATGATGTTCTTTGTTGAGAATGAAACACTTACTTCCAAAGATTCGAAAGTACTTCAACGTTGGCTTCTTTTTGTACCACAGTTCATACGGAGTCTTCCCTTGCTTCGGACATAACAGGGACCGGTTTGAAACATAGACCGATGTCAAAACTGCTTCCTTCCAAAATTTCTCTGGCAGGTCCTTATCAATAAGCATTGTTCTGGCCATGTTGTTGATGATCCGATTTCTCCTTTCAACTACTCCATTCTGTTGGGGAGTTCTTACTGATGAAACTTGATGCCTTATCCCATGTTTCTCGAGATAGTTTTCAACCTGACTGTTTGTAAATTCTGTACCGTTGTCAGTACGAAACTTCAGAATTATCTACCCAAGCATCTTTTCTGATTCCCTCCTGTACTGCTTTATGCAACTGAACACCTCTGTCTTATGGGTAATTATGAATACCCAGGCCATTCTGCTATAGTCATCAATGAAAAGAACATAGTACCTTTGCCCATTTATAGCTCGTGGTGAGATAGGTCCACATACATCAGCATGCACCAATTCAAGCACTCTAGTTGATTTCTGTTCCTTTGGCCTGTATGTCTTTCTGATGATTTTCCCTTGTTGACAAGCATCACACGTATGAGTGCGATCACGTGATAGTTTGGGAAGGTCTCTAGCAGCATCACATTTAACGAGATCCTCCATAGATGGTTGGCATAGATGACCGAGTCGCTTATGCCACAGCTGGTTTTCTTCCTCTCTGGATAAAAGACAAGTATCTTCTTCCCCACCTACAAGATAGAGATTTCCCTTTGACCTTTTTCCCTGCAGAACAGCTGCTCCATCTTTTCCTTTCACAACACACATCTTCTTGGTAAATTGGATAGAGTGCCCAGAGTCACATAGTTGACTGACACTGAGTAGGTTATGACTGAGACCCTCTACTACCAAGACATCAGCACGTCTCATCTCTTTTCCCCCAAACTTGGCTTTCCCTGAGCCAACAATCTTCAGGCCTTCATCATTTCCAAATTTGACAACTCCTTCTTTGTCATATTTGATGCCTGTAACAAGATCCTTATTACCCGTCATGTGGGATGTACAACCACTATCAAGGATCCAAACACCAGATCGATCTGATGCTTTAAGGGCAATCTCTGCCACCACAGCCTTCTCATTTTTCTTCTTCTTGGTCCATATTTTTTATTTCACACTCGGCGTGGATTGAGGCTTCTGTTCTTTCTCAGAGTGTGATGGACCACCCTCATCTTGCAAAGCCGCAAATCTATTCTCCGTTTTTAACTCACCTATTGGTTTATTGACCTGCTGCTTGCGATTGTTTTGATTCTTCTTTGGCACATTTCTATGAATGGTTGAAGTACAATACCTAGCCATGTGCCCAAATCCTCCGCACCAAAAACAGTGACCTTCAAAATATATTCTGGAAAACCGTTCTCTATTTGGCTGCCATCTTTGTTCTTGTTCCCTTCTATATCTCTTGGCTATGGAACACACATACTGTGAATGTCCCATTTTCCCACAGCAATAACACCTGATATAGGATACATTCCTTCGTGATACTTCAGCACTACGATTTTCCCTTTGGGATCTATAAATATTCTGATTCTGTTTTGTGCCCAAATCAACCTTCAAATTCGGAACGGGTGCTTGCGGTCTGACATTAACTGCCACCGATTTTTGTTTCTTATCAAGCCCTGAATCAACCTTAACATCTGAGCTCAATTGCTGTTTCTTTCCTGCTGAACTACTAGGCTCCGCTTTCATCTTCTCTGTCTTCTGAATAGCCTGCTTTTCGGATAACACATTGGGGGTCAAGAGCTTATCTTGATCCTTGAGTTTTTGTCGCAGACTGACCACTTCTTCTTCAAGCTCTTTGATACATCTAACCTGCTCCTTTCCTGTGTTAGTCAAACAATCAATTTCCTTCTTTTGTTCCTCAATTTTAAGCTTATACTCAACAATATTTTCTGAGCTCTCTGGTGTTGAGGATTTTAGTCTTTCAATTTCTTCTAACAGCTCAGAATTTTCTTCATCCTGTTGTTGCATATAGAGTTTGGCATCACGAACCACTTTATTGGCTTTCTTCGTTTTGGCTCTCCAAACGTCTATCTCCTCAAGAGCTGCTTCCAATTCGGCTTCCATATCAATTCTCCCTTCAATTTCTTCTTCTTCTTTATCATCAGCTTCTTCTCCCTTTTGAGAACTACCAGCAATTGCCACCAAGGCATTTACCCCACGATCTCTGCAATTTTCAATTTCCTCAACTTCTTCATCCTCAGACTCATCTGAACTTTCAAATTCTTGTGATAGAAGATTCTTTTTCTTGAAGAAATTTCTCTTGAATTGTTTCTTCCCTTTCACAAAAGCCGAAGCCTTCTTTTTGGGAATTTCAACGTCATCATCATCATCATCATCTTGAAACTTCTTGGGGCATCTTGCCGCAAGATGACCAACCTTTCCACATCTAAAGCATGCTAGTGGAAGTTTACCTTTAAACTTTCCTCTTCCTCTTTGTAGATTCGAAGAAAGGAATGACATCACCTCATCTGTCTCTTCTTCTTCATTAGAATCTTCAATGGTGAGCTTCTTCATGGCCTTAAATGCCACCTCTTTAGACTTCCCCTTTTCCACAGCCTCATTATCATCGTTCCTCATTTCATATGCAACCAAGGTACTGTGCAAATTGTCCAATGTCAGCTCTTTTGGATCTTTATCTTCTAGTACTGAAACTTTCGGATTGAACCGAGGTGGAAGTTTCCTTAAGATGCGCTTTACAATCTTTATGTCTTCAATGACTTCTCCAAGACCTCGCATATCTTCCACAACAATGTTTACCCTGTCAAAGAATGCATCAACAGACTCATTCGGGTTCATTTTCAGATCTTTATATTTGTTCCACAACACCTGCAGCTTTGCCTCTCTGACTTTTGTGTCCCCTTCATATATATTCAAAAGCTTTTCCCACATGGAATGTGACATTTTTCATGACATCACTTTTGTGTAGATGGGATTGGAAAGGGCTCCCCCTAGGGCATTGATTGCTTTGGAATCAGCATCCAACTCTCTATGCTCAGCTTCTGATAAAGCACCACTGTTAATATCAGCTGTGATACCATGCATGGCTGCTGAAAACACATCCATTCCCAAGGATCGGAAATAGTGTTGCATCCGATTCTTCCATATCTGAAAATTATATCCGTCGAAGATCAGAATCCCTTTATGATTGGTTACCTCCATTGAGAGAAGAACAACTTTTCAACCTTTCCCTTTGATACCACTTGTTAGGTCCACTAGGCTGGATACCCTGAGAGGGGGGGTGAATCAGGGTATGGCCAATTAAAAATTAATGCCCGTTCTGATCTTGTTTCGCTGTTAAGCAAAACACTCTTCTCTCTTTTTCCTGCTGCACGATATATACAGAAAGTAAAGCAAGCACAGGACACATCAATTTTACTTGGTTCACCGCTAAGGGCTACGTCCAAGGAGCATACGCCGACAGGTTGCCGGTCGTACCAAATTCCACTAATCTTCACTAGCTGTGGATTACAAGGTTCGGGCTAGATCACTTCTATGCCCAGGCTCACTGCCTTTACAATGTTTAGGGTCAGCTTACTGCTTTCCCAAGGGTCACTCCCTGTTTCTCTCTCTCTGGCTCACTGCCGGTGGAGAGGATCACCTTCTTCCTCTTCCTAAGCTCACTGCTCTTGGAAGGTATTCACTCACAGTTTATAGACCTGTAGGTCTCTTCATTTTCATGAAGGAATGCATCTTCCTCTGTATGTAGATGCTCTGTTGAAGTTCAACATTCACCCGTAGATGAATACCCCTTTGCCACTATCCACTGGGCAACCAACCTTTGGAAAGACCTTCGCAAAGCACCCTACAATGCGAGGCTCCCAATTTCGCGAAGCTCAAACAAGCCTTCGCGAAGCTCCTGCCTTTTCGCGAAGCTCAATCGCGAAGCTCCTTCGCGAAGCACTCTCGCGATGCTCAAGCCGTCGCAAAGCTACAACCCTCGCGAAGCTAAGTAAGCCAACGCGGAGCTCGCAGGTTTCACGGAGCTACAATAGCCGCCGCGAAGCACCTCTCTCGCGAAGCACACTGGCTCCGCGAACCACCTTCGCAAATCGAGAGCAAAGTATTTTCTCTGAAAATTCTCTCTACTTCGCCTGAAGGGGTCGGCCTCTATTTATAGGCGATTCCACCGACCCTCGTCCCTTCCGCGCGAAGTCAACGCCACGTCATCTCAAATCGCGAAGCTCCAAAGTTTCTGTCGGAATTCTGTCCAAATCGCGAAGCTCCACCGCAATCTTCCGTTCGCAGAGCTTGACGTAGTCGCGATGAATCACCGTCAACTTACCTTCGCAGCTCGCGCCTTCACCGCGAAGCTCCCTCGCGAAGCCCAACATTCCTTCGCGCCTTCTCCGCGATGTTCTCTCGCAAATCCCTTCTCTGCCGCGATGCGCTTCAGCCTCTGCCCTTCGCGAAGCTTGACGTAATCGCGAAGCATCACCGCCTCCATTCTTCTGGTCTTCGCGATTTCCAAACCATGCATCCTAGCTTCGCGAAATTCATGCCTTTGCCATATTAAATTATGCTCTTCATGGAAAACCTCTTTTCGCGATGCTCACCAAACTCCAAATTTTAGACCCCAAAAATTTGGCAAACACTGGGAAACGGCGCCACCTTGTACTGCTCTTTTGTACCGCCTCCAGATCGCCCTTTCCTTTGTCATCGTTCTTTGTCAACATGGATTGTCAAAAACTTCTCGGGAACTCGACAATTCTACATGGAAACCTGCTTTGTCAACAAACACAATCAACCCAAAAATGCTGCAATGTTACCTTGAGGGATTTTTGCCCAACAATCTAAATGATAGACTTCTATATAGAATTTATCATGACCTGAACATTAGAGAAATAAAAATATCTTTTACAGGGTATTGATCCATTGTTCAACCACTAATGGATCAGAACACCCGTTGAATGAATGTAGAAAAGGCCTAATGAAGGACTCATTAGAATGCTATTCCCTCCTTTTCTTGTTTAGAAGTCATGTATGATTAATAGCTTGATAATGCTTTGTGGACAAAACTATAATATTTTTCAATCAAACTCCCATAACATTTAGTTTCCAAAGAGTAAAATCATTGCATTAGTCGTCTCATTCATCATTAATGTGGTTCCTTTGAGTTCCATCCATTGACTAAAACCAAGATACAAAGTGAGAGAAACAATAATCATAACAGGAAAACCACAAAATGAAGATTAAAAGTTCAATTTAGGACACTATATGTTTTATCATGGGTTATTCATGATCATTTATATAAAACAATGATTATAAACTATACTTAAAAATATCCTTTATGTTCTTACTAAAGAATTCTCATCTACGTTTCCAATGGTTAACTATACCTTTCCTATGATAACAACTATAATAACCCATACTTTACAAACATTGATATTAATTCAAGGTTGAGGAATATTCATTAAAAAAATATAATAAATACATGATATAACCATATAAGAATTGTATTTTTAAAAAATGGGAAAAATAATGAACTGGTTTATAAGAAATATTCATTGTCTCTCACTTATTTAATCATAATTAGAGCATTTTTGACATATCATACAAAATACATTTCATCACTACATGGGGAAAAGAAACATATGAAAGGGTGAGATCAGATGCTTAGAAATGAAAAATTGTTGGAGTTATCGATCATTTCACAATCAAAATACATAAGTACATAACAATTGAAAATCTTATCCTTCATATGAAATATCGTGATATCATGTCATGGGATAAATCATGAATGTTCATAAGAATAAATGAACATAATCTTAAAATTCGTAACATAAAAAATGTTGTTTTTTGGGCATAAACATAATCTACGAAAATCAATTTGTATTATTCAAGCCTCATTTCAAAGACCACCATAGCATTCAAAATCCAATATTAATCCATGTTTAATCCTAATTCTATCCCATTACTATTGAACTGAGATCATTTCCCATTCCACCAATTTCTATTTCAAGTGATATAAATCATTACACAATGAATTGGAAGATGATATAAGTTATATCCATCCTCTAATTAAATCATTATAACATGTGTAACAATAACCTAATTCATTTATCAAAACCTATGGAATAAAGTCTGTTTCATTAAACATTATTCCACAGTAACATAATCCTTTTAAAATAAATGGATTTCATAAATCTAATTCAATAATAAACACAATAAAATCATAATAACTATAAGGATATTATACATTCATAATAACCATTTTAATTAATTCAATATTAGATAGAAATTAATTTTGACATTACACATGAAATTAATTGTTGAAGAAAATATCCTTTCTTCTTTAAAAAAAGATTTATTTTCTCAAAATTAAACAAAATTATAAAAGAAATGAATTTATTTGAAAATAAACATGAAATTTTTTTGTGGAATATTCATGCATATAATGGGTTTATAATGTGTAAAAATATTTTCATGTCGTATAGGTTAAAAACCATTCTCCTCACACATTTGCTGGAAAAGTAAGAAAGTCCCTCATATCGAAAAAGATAGAAGATTACTTTCAAACAATTTAATAAAAACTCACCAATGTGTAAAATGGACTCTGAATAATTTTATATTAACAGAAAGAATATTTTTTTATACATAACTAGGGATGATGGAAATTTATGATAAATACAAACAAGTACATAATTACGTAAATACAATCTCGGGTAATAATGAGTTTGGAAAATTATCCCATACCCTTAATCTAGCGAGAATGGACCTTCGATAAATAGACACATCATGTGTCCAGATTCATTCATTTTTGGAGGATTATATTGACCTCTTTCCTACACAATAGCCTCAGCCTTGTTGGTGAGGACTCGAAAAGTGCATCCAAGTAACTAGAGTTCAAAATCGGGATGATACATATTTCTGGTGTACTATAGTAGTACTATAGAAGGAACTGTTGCAGTACTATAGAAAAAAAATTCGATACTGTAGCAACCGGAACTATTCATCCACTTGGAATTTCGGGCCACCGGTTTGGGCCTCAGGTCCTTTGCGGCCTTAAGGCTAGTAAGTATTTTAGGACACCTCTAGGGCTACAAGGCACCTCAAGGCCTTAGGGGAAGCTCAAGGCCATCGGTCCACTTGAAATTGTGCTAAAAATATTCGGAAAAATCCATAAGGAGAAAAATCTAGACAGGGATTCATTGCAAACACATTCACCATAAGAAAAACAATTCTTATTTTTCAAAAATAGAGGGTATTCAATTTCCATTGGGACAAGCATGTGCTTGAATGGGAAGCCTATCCAAACTATCCTACAAAGGTAGAGAGATGAAATCACAATGAAGATGTTTTGATGAAGAGTTCCAAGTATAGTGTGTATAATTCATAAAACCTACTGGTCATATAATCTCTAAGCATAAAGGCATTTTAAAGACTCCCCTCATCCCTTGAAATTAGTGTTATAGAAAATCAATAAAAAACAAGGCCTTTCGGCTATTCAGAAAAGTATGGACCTCCTTCTTGAGAACATTTTGGGACTACCTTCTAAGTCCAGAGTTAGATTTTTTTCATTTACATGAAACCAAGATGGGCATCTTATCTTATAAAGTATATCATATGACACTTACCGATCTTTGGATGTTGAGGATAGAATTATACTTAAATTCTGAGATGGTTTTCATTAGACCTATTGTTTCCAATGGGTATCTCTAGTCCTATTCGTGATGAAGTTGGATGGGAGACTATAGATTTTCATGGAATGTCATCACCTAAACTATTCCAAGATAGATAATTTATACCCATTAATGAGGATTAGAGACCTCTTTCATTTAATATTTTGTGCAAGATGGTTCTCCAAGATTGATATCAGGTCCAGTTATCACCAAGTTCGTGTTCGTGAGGCTTACATTCTAAAGTTGTCTTTTAGATGTCACTGTAGATACTATGTGTTCCTATTGATTCCTTTTTGTGTAATAAATTCCCTCTCCATTTTCATTGAGGTGAAGAATAAGAGATTCTATCCTGACATTGTCCAGTTCATTTTTTTCTTCATCGATGACAGACTCGTCTATAATGTGACAGATGAAGAGTATGTTGAGCATTTTAGGAGTGCCCTTGATTTTATTTGAGAGATTAAGATTTATGGAAAAATACTAAAATTATTATTATAGATTCATTAGGTTTACATTATTGTGCATGAAATTTCTAAAAAGTAATTTTCTATGGATCGTGATAAGATCGAATAAATTCTTGATTAGGAGAATCCCAAGAATTTATAACAACCTTTCCATTCACTACACACTCATACATGACTTATTACATAAATATTAACTTAATACAACTCTAATGACCCAAATTTCTAGTTTCATGGGAAATTAGGAACATTTAATAACAACACAAACCATAAAATACAATATCTTTATTTCAATCTTCTTTGACATTACCAACTCATTCCATTATTCTTAACACTGCATGGGATTACCTGAGGGTATACCTATGAATGTGGTGAGATATAAATAATAGTAAGTATGTAAAAAGTCATAACATGATTAATCAAATACATTCTAGACAATAGGAATATCAATGGAGGATAATAGAAAATTTAAAATAAAGGCATGATATATGATGATTATCATAACATGGAAATGTGGAAACAATATACAACATGATATTAGCATGACCTAGTGATCATTTCAAATGGATTATCATGAGTAAATCATCATTCCACAAGAATTATAATGAGTAAACCCTTATTTAACATTGAATATCTTGATATTAAACATTTCCTAATTCATTTCAATGCTATCAATGGGCACCAATCATGAATATTTCAATCTCATGCTTAAGTGTTCCACATAGATCATGTAACATGGATTCATTTAACATCTTCATGTATTCCATGATAAAAAAATGTGGAATATATACATGTATTAAATATTCAATAATTATATGTGAATAATGTTTAATACCTTTGATAGATAAATGGGCATAGTATTCACTATATGATGATTTTGGATTGGAAAATCGTGGTGCAATTTTGGTAGTGTAATGGAATCATATGGAAATTCCAAACTATGGATGATTAGTGGGAAAAGGGATATTTCATAACTTATAAAATAAATATAATGTTTGGTAATCATTATTATTACATCTCAACATATGAAATGGAATTTAGATGCATAATATGGATGAAATGAATGAATGGAAACAAGAAGAGTGATACCCCGTACCAAATTTCATCACGGTAATAGGTGTACAGAGAAGGAATTAATGAGAAAGAAAGGGGTATCACATCATTCAGTAATAATGAGGGAATTCTAGGGGATGTGTGAAATAATAATCCATAATTTTTAATTAAAAATAAAATGGTATAACAACCTAATGAAACATGGAAAAAACATAAAATTGAAGGCATCACTTATGGAATTTCGGTATGGTAACGAGTATACATGAAGGATAATATGAGTGATAAATGATAGTGGAAGAGGATCTCATAATTTATACATCAAATGGAATGTAATGTAGAAATTTAATAACATATCCCAAAAAAGGATAAAAGATATTAAAAATGTTATAACATGAATGAAATGATTGATAAAAGTGGAGGGTGGAATATCCCTTACTAAATTCCAGCAAATTAATGTGTGTGATTAAAAGAACATATTAGGGGATTGATTAGAGTTTAAGAAACATATCATAATATATAAATCAATTAGATAGTTTGTGGTCGCAGAAAATCTTAACAATATATATAAATATGGAACATATATTCCATAATGAAAAATAGTAGCTTGAAAGAAATGAGAAGTAAAAAATCCCCTAGAGAATTTTGGAAAACAACTTAGGTATGGGTCCAAATTAGAGATGATAAATGGTCCCTCTTTGAAATTACATAAAATGGACAGTAGTTAATTTATTATAAATGGATGAAAATATAACCAATTGAAAATTAAAAGACAAATCTCAAACAAGGTTCTTGAATTGAAAGGAATAGAGGAAGGGGAGGATCCCTTACTTTGAAGTGTGATCCCCAAGGAATGGTAGTGCCATCTGGGGAGATTGAAGGAGCCTAGGGAGAAATATAGGGTGAAAGGGATAGAGTTTTGTTGAAGTAAAAATGGTTTTAGTATAGAGTGATGGGATAATCAATTTTTTACATAGGAAATGTTAGGGAATTCTTTATTATTTTGGTTTTCGAACCTATACAATACAATATTCCAAACCACAAACCATCCCATGGTTCTTTCCCATGTTTTTTTTGGAAAAGGATAGTGGTATAAATTATTCAAAAAAGCTAATGTCTGATGTTATTAAAATATTTCCCTTGATTATGTAGATTTGAGTCACACACTAAAGGAAATGAATTTAAAGTAATAAAATATAATATAGATTTTCGAGGAATCCTTATTGCATTGATAAATAAATAAATAAAATTAAAATCATTCTATTTTAATTTCAAATAATATATTTGGCCAATAATATTCATTATTGTATTTATTACATCATTAATGTGTAATTATTATTTCATAAAAACATATTTTATTTATATGATATTTTATTTTTACTCAAAAAATCCACTATGTCAGAAAATTATAAAAAAATTAACGTTGAATATTTTTGACATCATGATTTAAAAAAAATATTCATTTTATCTATATAATTTTATTAATATTTTTTTTCACTTTTAATTTAAAAACCAACATTTATTTAGAATAAACGGTTTTTGACCAATACAGTTTAAAAAAAATAATAAAAATTACTTTTAACCACATAAAAATAAAAATAACATAAACATTTAATTTTAATAAAGTTTATTAAATAATAATATTCCATAAAGTATTTGTTTATGTAAAATTCCATTACTTCATTGAAAATATATTTCATAACTGAATTTTAATATTAACAAAAAATACTATTTGTGCTTTATTATATCAAAATATAAATTTTTAAATTGATTAATTAAAAAATTAGAATTTAAAAACAATAATAAATAAATATATTAATAATATAAATGAAAATGAAATATATATATTCATACTATAATAGTTACGTTGTTTCTATATTATTTGTCAAATTATTTTTACATTAATTTTCATATTTTCCTTTTATTGTGATTATTAATATTTTTTATAGTTACTAATCATATTATTAAAATATAAAGTTGAAATTATAAGATGAAATTAATTAATATTATTAAAAATATTTAATAAATATTTTTAACATCAATTTAATTAAATATAAAATTCACATATATTATTTAAAACCATTTTTTCCAAAATTACATTTTTAAAGAAAATATGAGTTCACATTAACTCTAAAACTTCTAATATTAATTTAATTATATTCAATTAATTAAAATAGGTATATAATATTAATATTTAGTTTAGTTACTTTATCATTAGGGTTTATTTTAATTAATTTAAATTTTTATACATTATGCATTTTGAACTAGGTTATAAGAACATACATTTTTAATCCAAAAATAAACAAATAATAAAATCATGTATAAATATTATTTTCATGTAATTAATTGATTTAAATATAATAAAATAAAAATTATGATACCTTAAAATAAAATTAATATAATAATCAATTCATTTATCAAAATAAATGATAATTTTATGTAAAACTATATTTTCACTCTTCAAAAAATATATATATTTTCCTAAAAATACCAAATTAATACCATAAATTAAATTTGATATGATGAGACCAAATATTTTTTTATATATAAAATTAATTTTATATATCTTCTAAAAAATAATTATAGTAAATAATTAAAAATAATTTTTAAAGAATACATATGTGGAAAATCAAAAATTCATTACTAAAATTTGATTGAATAATTAATAATAATTTATTAATATATTTTTGACATATATATTTCATGAATTACTTAATACAAATCATATATTAAAAATAAATTAAAGGTCTAAATTTTAATTTTTAAATAATAATTGTTTTTTTATGTTCAATTTTCTGTATTGCATAAGTATTGAACATTATTGTTTTTAAAAAAAATCATTGTGTTGCATTCTTCCCCCTTTAATATATTTTGTTCATGTAATTTCAAAATTATCTATCTTCTTCATATCTCCATGTATTGTATTAAATAAAAGGGATAAATAATTTTTAATATTTTAATACTATTAAATACACGAACAAAAAAAATGACATTAAAGGGATAACATTTAAATTAAATTTATCTCCTTAACTTATGAAATTATAGGATTCAATCTATGTTATCCACGATCTATTTACTAATTTATATTCATAAGATATTTTTTGGGCTCCCTAAATAATGGTTTATATTTCTAATATAAATTTACTGATGCATATCCCTAATAAATGTTGAACGAAGAGTTCATTAAGAACCGTTTTCATGCACCAATTCCCATTTCCATCTAGCACAAAGTAGTGTTCTTGGTTTTACCCCAAGATACATCTATAACATAGCCACTTCTACATGTTGATATCCATATATCTATGTATTTTTTTCCTAAACCACTTAATATATAATCACTAAAATTTAAGGATAATTTTCATATACTCAGTCTTATCCTTATTGCTTTCACAACAGTTTTCTAATACTTATCCCAAAATAAATAAAACTATCATTTTATACCAACTACTATAACGATGGTATTCAATACACTCTAAATCATTATTTAATATATAAAATTTCTCTTCATAAAACACTTAATATCAAGAGGTCTAGTTCCTTTATAAATTAGGTACATTTCATAAAAACTTAAACCATGAAATACAACATCATTATTTTGATATTATTTGACATGACTAACTCATTCCTTCTACTTAAAAATTAATGGGATATCCTGAGGACATACATAAGAATGGGGTGAGATATACAAACTATTAAGGGTGTAAAAAAGGAATATAATGAATAATTAAATTCATGTTAGGAAATATGAATATCAATGGAGCATACGAGAAACAAGAACATAAAGGCATCATATACCATGATTATTATAACATTGAAATGAGGAAATAACATACAACATGATATTAGCATTCTCCAAGGCATATTTCACATGTATAAACATGAGTAAACCATTATTTCATATGAATTATCATGAGTAAAACCACATTGAACATGTTTTACCATAATACTAAACATTTCCCAATACATTAGAGTGCTATCATGGTGTACCCTTTGTGAACATTTTATTTCCATGCTTAAGTATGCCACATAGATCATATAACTTGTTTTCATTCAAAATAATAATTTCTTACATAATAAAATATTATGTAATAAATATATGTAAGTACCATTCAATAATTAAATATGGATAATGTTGACAAACCATGAGAGAGAAATGGTTATGGTATTCAGTACATGATGATTTTGTTTTGGAAAATCATGGTGCAATTTCAGCAGTATATCAACATCATATAGAAATTGATAAATTGGGTTGATAATAGATAAAGGGGTGTATAATAATTTATATCTTAAAAATACATGAATGTGACCATGGTAAATAATACCCCATAATATTAAATTTACTTTTATATCATAATATGGATGAAATGATTGAATGGAAATAAGAAGAGAGAAACCTCGTACTGAATTTCGGCATGGTAATAGGTGTATACATAATTCATTAATGAGAGAGAAAGGGGTATATCATCATTAAAACATAATTTTAGAAGTATTGGGAATGTGGAAAATCATACCACATCCTTTTTAATGGAAAATAAAAGTGTATAAAAACCTCAAGAAACATGGATAAAATGAGAAAAGAAGGAATATCTTACGAAATTTCAGAATGGTAACGAGTGTACAGAAAGGATAATATGATGAATAAATGATAGTGAAAGAGTTAAAATCATTTATAAATCAAATGGATAGTAAATGAGATAATTAATAAAATATCCCAACATTGTAAAAATGGAAATTATAATAGTTATAAAATGAAAGGAATTCATGATAAAAGAAGAGGATAGAAGATCCCATATGAAATTTATGTCTAGTAACTGGTGTTCTTAATGGATCATATGGGGGATTGATGAGAGTAAAATGAAGATATCATCATATATATATCAAATGGAATTTATGTTTTTCCAATAACACCATAAACCAACCTATAAATATGGATCTCATTAAGTATAATAAAAAAGAGTATCTTCAATGGAAATGAGAAAAGAGAAATCCCTTACAGAATTTTGTCATTGTAACAAAATAGTTATGGGACCAAATTGGGGAGGATAAATGATCCATAATTGAAATAAAAACCAACACACAATACATAATGGATTATTAAAGGACAAAAATATAACCAATTGAAATGGAAAAGACGAATTTCAAAGATTTTTCATGAATTAAAATGAATAGACAAAGGAGAGGATCCCTTACTTAGATGTGGGATCCCAAAGGCAAGGGAGATGATTCTAAAGTGATTGAGGACTCATTGGGAGGACACTAGGGAGTATGGGTAAGATTTTGGTCGTACTACAGATGGTTTTAGTGATGGATAATGAAATATTGGGTGAATTTATATAGGAAAGGTGGGTGAATTCTTTATTATTTTGGTTTTGCACCCTACACTCTAAAATAATCAAACACACAAAGCATCTCATTGTTTTTTCCCATGGTTTCTGGAAAATGGTAGTATAATACATTATTTAAAATTATAAGGGCCACATATATTAAAATATATCCCTTTATTATGTGGTGGTGAGTCAAACTGTCATGGGAATTAATTTAAAATCATAAAATATATTATACTTTTTTGGGTATTCACTAAGGCTTTATAAAATAAAATTTTAAAAATCTAAAATAACATTACATTAATTTGGTTAAATATATTGGTACAATAATACCCATTATAATATTTATTACATTATTTTGGGGTTATAACGTTGTCATAAAACATATATTTTATTTATATGATATTTAATTTTTTCCTAGAAATTTAACTATCTCTAAATTATTATGAAAAATTCACCATTGGATAATTTTTATGTTATGATTCCAAAAATAATATTCAAATTATATAAATAATTATTTAAATATGTGAATTTTTTACTTTGAAATTAAAAACTGACAATAATTGAAAATAGATGGATTTTGACAAAAATAGTTTTAAAACCATCATAAATATTTCATTTCACGTTATAAAAATTTCATATTCATTTATATTTAACAATAGTAATTAAATAATAATATTCCATTATAATTATATTTATTTCAAAATTACATTAATTATTTAAATATTGATTTCTAAATAGAATTTAAATATTAAAAAAAATACACTTTTTTCTTTATCGTATCATAATATAATTATTTAAATAAATAATTAAAAAATTATAAATTAAATAATAATAACTTTATATATTAATAATATAAATTAATAGGATATATAAATATTCAAACTATTAGATTTACCTTGACTCTCTCTTTTTTTGTCAAATTATTTTTTAACTTTTAATTTTTAATTTTCCTTTTATCGTAATTTCTTAATACTTAATACAATTAACAATAATATTATTAAAATTTTAAGTTTAAATTATTATCTAATATTAATTATTATGATTAAAAATATGGAATACATGTTATTAACAACAAGTTAAGTTAATATAAAATTGACAGTTATTGGGGAGAAATGTTTTTCAAAAAATATATTTTTAATGAAAATATGAGTTCACTTATGTCTACAACTACTAATTATAATTTTATTATTTTTAATTAATAATGATAAATATATAATATAAATATATAATTTATTTAATTTATCATTAGGGTTTATTTTAATTTATTAAAATTGTTATATATTATGAAATTTAAACCCATTTTTAGAAAAATGCATTTTCAATCCTAAAATATAAATATAATAAAATCCAATATAAATATGATTTAAATGTAATTAATTTAATTAAACATAATTAAATTTTAATTATGATACATTTAAATAAATTTAATAAAATAATTAATTCATTTATCAAAAGAAATGGAAATGTTACGTAAAACTATATTTTCACTATTCACAAAAAATCATTATTTTATATAAAAAACAAAATTATTAACCAATTTTAATTTTGATATGATGAGAGAAAAAATTTATTTTATTTATTAAATTAAATTTATATATGTTCTGGAAAATAATTATTATAAGTAAATACGAATCTTTTTTTATGGAGATGTATTTTGAAAAACCAAAAACATTTCTAAAATTTTATTAAATAATTAATAATAATTTATTAATGTATTTATGACGTATATATTTAATGAATTATTTAATACTAATAATATAATAAAATTTAATTTAAAGGGTGAAATGTTCATATTTAAATAATCATTTTTTGTTTATGTTCATTTTTTGTATTGCTTAAGTATCAAATATAATTTAGTATTTTAAAAACCAGGGTTGTTGCACTGTTATCCACTTTAATAAATTCTCTCTATATAATTTAAAAATTAACGCATTTCTTTATAATACCACATTCTTTCTAAAATACATGGAAAATTTTAGGATGATTATTTTAAAACTATTTAACAATTGAACAGAAATCTAAGGATATTAAAGTGATAACATATAAATTATATTTATCCACATAACTTCTAAATTTCAGGGCTTCAATATATGTTATAAACGATCTATTTCTTAACATATATTCATAAATGAATTTATTTTGATCCCTTAATAATGGTGTGTATTGTGATTATAAATTTATTGACGCAAATCACTTAGGAGTGATGAATGAAAAGTGCAGCAAGGTCCGCTATCGTTCACCAGTGCCCATTCAACTCATGATAAATGTTGTGTTTTGGGGTTTTACCCCTAGATACATATATGAAAGAGCCACCTATACAAATTCATATCCTTGTAGGGATGTATTTTCTGGATAAACCACATACTATGTACTCACTAATGTTTAGAGATTATTTTCTTATACTATATATTATCCCAAAAGCTTTCACTATAGTTTTCTAATCATAATCCCAAAAATAACTAAACCTATCCTCTAATGCCACCTATAATAACAATTCTATTAATTAAATAAGTCAACATTGTTTATTACACAAACATTTAATTATTATAAACTATGATTATCGATTGGTCTAGTGTCTTGGTATATTAGGAAAATTACATAGCAACTGAAAACATGAAATAAAATATATTTATTTCAATATTATTTGACATGACCAACTCATTACATCTTACTTAGAACTGTATGGGATAACATGAGGACATATATAAGAATGGGGTGAGCTATAAATCCCAGAAAGTGAGTAAAAATGGTATAACATGAAGAATAAAATATATTTTATGCAATTGAAATATCAATGGACTATAAGAGAAACATGAACATAAAGACATGATCTATCATGACTATCATAACACAGAAATGTGGAAACAACATACAACATGATATCAGAATGATCCGAGTATCATTGAAAATTGATTAGACTGAGTAAACCATCATTTCACATGAATTATAATTATTTAACCCTCATTTCGCATGTCATATTATGAAACAAAACATTACCCAATGTATTGGAGTGCTATCGTGGTGCGCACTTCCTGAACATTTTAATCTCCAGCTTTAGAGTGCTAATAGATCATATAATATTGATTCATTACAAATAATCATTCATTACATGATCAATGGTTATGTAATACTAACATGTATGCGCCATTTAACATTTATTTGTTCATAATGTTGATTACCGTTGATAGAGAAATGGGTATGGTATTTAATACATGATGATTTTGGCTTAGAAAATTGTGGTGCAATTTTGGCAACATAACAACATCATATTAAAATTCATATATTGGGTTGATGAGAGATAAAGTGGTATCAAGTTACTTATAAATGAAATATAAAGTAATTTGATCATGTAAAATAATATCCCAACATATGAAATGGAATTTAAAATCATAATATGGAAGAAATGAATGCTTGGAAATAAGTTGAGAGAAATCCCATACTGAATTTCAGCATGGTAACTGGTGTACATGGAGGGCATTAATGAGAGATAAAGGGGTCTATCATCATTAAATCAGAAGTCGGTAAGTTTTGGGAAGGTGTTTAATCATACTACATATATTTTAATTTATTATAAAATAGTATAACTACCTAATAAAACTTGGATAAAAATGAGAGATGGAGGAATCCGTAATAGAATTTCTACTTCGTAACGAGTGTATATAAATGATCATAGGAGGGATAAATGAAATTTCATGGAGAGATCAGCATTTATATATAAAATGAATAGTATGGGAGAAATTTAATAACATATCCCAACATCAGAAAATTGAAATTAAAATGGTCATAACAGGAATGAAATGCATTATAAAAGAGGATGGTGTACAATCCCATAGGGAATTTCGGCATTTTAATGGGTGTAATTAAAGGATCATAGGGGGATTGATGAGAGTGAAAATAATCACTCATAATATGTAAATTAAATGAACAGTATGGGGTCCTGGAACATTATAACCCAATAGATATATATAGAACACAAAAATCATAATAAAAAAGAGAATCTTAAATGGAAATGAGAGGGTAGAAATCCATTACGGAATTTCAACATTGTAACGAATTAGTTTTTGGTCGAAAATTTGGATGATAAATATTGAAATAACATCCAATGGTTTGTATTTAATTGATTATAAAAGGATGAAAATATATCCAATTGAAATTAAAAAGGCAAATTTCCAACATGGTTCACTAATTTAAATGAATATAGGAATGAGAGGATCACTTACTGGAACGTGTAATCCCAATGTCTTGTTAGAGTCTTATAAAGAACTTTTGGTCCCCTAGGGAGGACTCTTGAGAGTATGGGTCGGACTTTGGTCAAATTCAAATTTGTTTGTGAGAATACAAATGGGAGATTGGGTGGGTTTTTATATGAAATGTTGAGAAATTACTTATTATTTATATTTTCGAACCGACACAATAAATATTCAAAACCACAATCCAGACCATGGTTTTTTCCAAGGTTTCTGGAAAATGGGAGTTTTAGACATTTTTAAAAGGATAAGGTCTAAGGATATTAAAATATTGCCCTTAATTATGTGTAGGTGAGTCACACTCTCAAGGAAATGAATTGAAATTCATAAAATATATTATACATTATAGAAGATTCAATAAGGATTTATAAAATAAATAAAAAAATATAACATCACATTATTTTGGTGGGGAAAAATAAATTGGGCCTATAATACCCATTATTGTTTTTATTATATAATTTTGGGGTCATTATCATGTCATGAAACAAAATCTTCATATATAAAATATTTAATTTTTAATTTAAAATTTCATTATGAGTATAATGTCAATGACATAATACCCTGCCATCGAGATCTGCTCCCCCCTCCCGATTACCTAGATCCATGTCGTTGGGATCTGCTCCCCCGTCCATATCGGAGGGGAGAGGTTCACATTCTTTTTCCCATGGGAGGGATGATCCTTCATCATACCATTGTACTTGTCCTACCTTTCCTAAAATATCCATCTCTCAAAAAGTTTTGGTTCTCTTCCTAGAGGCGCCTCAGTTATCTCTGCTCCCGACAGAGCTAAGCTGTGTTGTAGATCTGTGCAAGTATACCATGGTGGCTCGTTTTCATCCTCAGCGACCATTGGTGGAAGTTTTTTCTTAGTTCATCTCAATATCTTGGGAAATTCATGATCATACGGTCATTGGGTTACTTGGTCAAGGACATATTATGGTGCAGTTTGGATCGGAGGAAGATTTTATTATCGCTTGGTCCAGGGCTCCTAGAATTTGCGGTGATTATTGATTTTATTTTTTCTGATGGTGCTTCGAATTTCATATGAAGCGTGACCCTTCATCAATTTCTACATAGGTAAGTCTCCCCGGTCTCCCTCTTTCATTTCAAAATCCTTCGATTCACTGTGCAATTGGCAATATGATTCAATGATTTCATTGTTCTGATCGACAGAATGAGTTTGTATCTCACCCGATTTGTCTGCGTATATGCATTGAGGTTGATTCAATGAGACCTCATGTGTGTTGTGGTGGGATTACTACTGATAAGGTGTTTAGATGGATTCAAGATGTTTTATTTCAGTCGTGGATGAAGTTCTATGTAAAGTGTAGACAATTTGGGCATTTGGAGACAGTTTTCCACAGGGGAGGGCTGGATGTTAACTTGAAAGAGAAGGATGGAAAAAGTGGGGATGTATGTTGGGTGTGTGATGCTATGAGGCCATATCAGGTGTCTTTGAAGGATGGCCCTATCGACTCTGCTGTGTGTATCATACATGGAGGTTCTTCTAGGTAAGGAGACCGACTTGACTATTCTTGTATTGGAGGTGATTTGTTTGAAATGAAACATGATGGACATGTTGAGAGGGAGATGAGGCGGGTTCCTCTGGCTAATGTGACAAGACTTGCATGTGGTTTGAATATTGTGCATGTGACTTTGAACCCATCAGTAATGCATATCATGGACATGATGAAGAGTGATCATGGAGTTGAGTTGAGGTCTACGGTTGAGGGATGTGCATTCTATTTACAGCCTGTTCTCTCTGAGGAGAAATTGGCCACCCTGGAAGGTGATCAGGAGGCTATGAACATGAGTCCAAATAATGATGGTTGAATTTTGAGAAACAATCATTCTGAAAATATGGTTCATGAGGCCTTGTCAACAGTGATGGAGGGTACTGTCTCAATGGATGTTGTCATCAGCAATGCAGGTGTTGTGGAGGAGGAGATGTATTCAACCGGGTTGCAGCCATGGTCTATGAAGCAGGTGGCTGGTATTGATCTTGGCAAACATTTTTTTTGGATTGGCGATGGATGACTTGGCGTAGGACCAAGATGGAGTTGTTTCTTTGGGTGAAAATGCTTTACAGGGGAAAGGTACTGTAGATCTAGGTCTTTATGTTGTACCATTGCAAGGGCAGGTTGATGGTAATGATAATGTTCTTGCTGTTGACTCTACAAGAAACTGTTCACAATAATTGTATAATGGGATGACCTCTAACATTGAGGAGGATATTTCAGTCAACGAAGATGGTAGTGCATCTCAGGAGGTTGTAGTTGGTGATGATATTGTGAAGAAGGGGACAGATGCTGGCTGCAAGCTTCTGGGTCATCCAAAGTGTCTTGACATGCATGATACTAACAGCCAATCTTAGCAACAACGAGTTGTGGAGGAGGGTTACCGTGAAGTGTGCATCTCTGGAAAATGGGGGGATTGTCTCGATAGTGACATGGAAAATGAATGTGGCCTAGTCCGGACTTCTTTCATTGATGTTGCCTAGGGTGGAAAAAACAAGGTGTCTGGGAATACGGATGAGATGACTGCCCCACCATGAAAAAGACCGAGGATGGATTATTCTTATATGCCAAATCCAATGACCACCAGGTCTTCCGTTGGTAGTGACGACTGGGATGCACACTCTTCTAAAGAACTTCTCTCATTAGGGAAGTTAAACCTTAGAAGGAAGTATGCCATGATATTGAGACACCATGATAGTTCAGAGTGGGAATCAGTTACCACAGAGGATGTAACCTATCAAGGGTATGGTGTTGGGTCTAACTACTATGATATTTAATGGTCATATTACTTTTATGTACTTTCATGTTGAAATTTTCTTTTCTTTAATAAATTTGTCAGAGGCTCACCTCTCACTGAACTTTCCAGGTAAAATTTCATTATATTGATAAAATATGAAAAATTCACAGTTGGATATTTTTTATTTCCCGATTCCAAAAATAATATTCGATTTACCTAAATAATTTTCTATATATGTGAATTTTTACTTTTAACGTAAAGAAAAGTCCGACATAGAAAATTGATAGGTTTTGACAAAATGTGGTTTAAAACCTATATAAAAATTACTTTTGACTTCATAAAAATTCAATAATAATTTATATTTAATAAAATTAATTTAATAATAATTTTCCATTATAGTATTATCTATTTAAAAAATGAAATCATTTTTTAAAAATATATTTCTTAATTTAATTTGAATATAAACCAAAAATACTATTTGTTATTTATCAAATCAAAATATAATTTTTTTTAAAATTTTTTAATTAACAAATTATAGAGAAAAAAAAAAGAAAATATATTAACAATTTAAACGAAGATGAAATATAGAAATTCATACTATTAGAGATACCTTGATTTTATATTTTTTAGATAAATTTATTTTTTATCGTCAATTATCTTATTTTCATTTTATCGTGATTAATAATATTTACAGCAGTTTCTAATCATATTATTCAAATAATATGTTGAAAATTTTAGATAATATTAATTATAATTATTAATAATATGGAATATATGTTATTAAGATAAATTTAATTTAATTTTTTATCTGTAGGTATTATGAGAAACATTTTTCCAAAAAATGCATTTTTTTGGAAAATATGAGTTCTCTTTTACTATACCTCCACTAAGATTAAATTTATTATTTTCAATTAATATTGATATATATATATATAATATTAATATTTAATTAATTTAATTTTTAAATAGGGTTTATTTTAATTAATTATAGTTGTTATACATTTTGAATTTTGAACAAGTTTTCAGAAAATTGCTTTTTTAACCTAAAATAAACATATAATAAAATCCAGTATAAATATTATGTACTTGTAATTAATTGAATTAAATATAAATAAATAATAATTATGATACCTTGAAATCAAATTAATAGAATTATTAATACATTTATCAAATAAATGAAAATTTAACATAAAACTATGTTTTCACTATTCACAAAAAATCTATATTTTATGAAAAATTCCAAATCATTACAATAATTTAATTTTGATATGATGAGATTAAAAATTGAGTTTTTTATCAAATTAATTTTATATTTTTATATAAAATAATTATAATAAATAAATATAAATTAATTTCAATTAATACATATTTTGAAAATCAAAACGACATTACTCAGATTTGATTGAATATTTAATAATCATTTATTAATATATTTATGAATTATATATTTCATGCATTAGATAATACTAATCATATATTAAATTTTAATTATATATTGAAATATTCATATTTATATAATCATTTTTTATTTAGGTTATGTTATTTATATTTCATAAGCTATCAAACTCAATTTTTATTTTAACATCATGGGTCATTATAGAATGTGTTAGAGGTGTGGAGTTTTCTTGTCATGGTGGGTAATACATGATATTTTTGGAGGAATTTTCTAGGATCACAACCCATTTAACCACTCTGAGATATAAAGAATAGTTTTTTAGTTTGTCTGAGAAGTACCAAAAGGCCTTTTATGTGTTGAGGTAGAGGATGAAGAGCGACCCAATTTTGAGACTACTAGAGAAAGGAGCTGAGTATGTGATGTATTGTGATGCCTCATGATATGGTCTTGGATTCATGATGAGCACTGATAACTTCTCATCATGAAATGGTTGAGACAGTTAAGACCTCATGAATGGAACAATGTGAATCAATATCTTAATGTAGTAGTGGAAGTATTCACCACGAGGATGTGCATGCACTACCTTTTGGGAGGGCACATTATTGTTTACTCAAACCACTGGGGTATTAGATATGAATTCACATTGAGAGACTAGAACCTGAGGCAGTGATGCTGGTTGATTTTCATGTAGGAATATGACTTCAAGATAGTCTACACTCCAGAAGGGGACCATTGTAGAAGAATCCTTTATCAGGAAGTCCTCAACTTTCCTAGTGTGGGATGCTTCAGAGCAGCTAGTTTCCCTAAAACTAACTCTGAGGAGATTTAAGGTAAAATTTTTATATAGTTGATGGTTTAAAATCCTTCCCTCATTGATAATGTGAATGATATCGAGTTTTGAGACATTTAATGTGAGGTTCTATGTGTCCCTATTATAGTAGTCAATGCACTAGATGGATATTCTAAAAGAGTTATCCATGAGATCATATTCCTCGAGTGATAATGGTTCTAATCTCTTTGTTCGGAGAGGTAATTTGGGCGTTTCAAACTTCTCCCATAGTGTAAATATTTATGAGGGAACTATGTACAAGGATATTCAGTGACTATTTTGGAAATCCGACATGAGATGAAGTGTAGCTGATTTCATATCAGGATGCATTTCATGTCCTCTAGTGAGGGTTTAACAGCATGTTTTGACTAGTTTCTTTTAGCATCTTGAAATTCTAGATTAGTAATGGGATGTAATATCAATGGACTTCTTCATAGGGCTTCCACCCATAGTGAAGGTCCACGATACCATCTAGGTTATATTAGACCTAATTAAGCTGTTGTCGCACTTCCTTGATATAAGTAAGTAGTGTTTGGTAGAGATTTTAGGGAGGCTAAGCGTATTAGAGATAATCCACCATTGTAGATACCCTCTAAAATTATATCTGATCAGGACACATCATTTATAACATGATTTTGGAGAGGCATATAGGAGGAACTTGAGACCCATATGAGGATGAGTATAGCCTTTAATCTGGAGACCGTTGGGTAGAGTGAGCCCAAAATTATTGTGCTAGAGGATATGTTTAGGGGATGCATGTTAGATTTCAACTTGAGATGGGAGGATCACCTATATTGTGAGGATTATTCATACAATAATAGCTACCACATCACCATCATCATTTCACCATTTTATGACTTATGTAGGAGACCCTTCCAGATACCCCTGTGATGGACAGATATCTAGGTGTCATTTCTTATGGGCCTAGAGTCGGGTTTGGTGGCCATAGATAATGTACATGGCATCCATGAATGGATGAAGTCGAATCATAATAGAAACAATTAATTTACAAATCATTCTTGTAGGTCCATGGGGTTCAAGTAGGGAGACCACATATTCTTGAGAGTCTCCCCAAGATGGGGAATGTGTAGGTTTGGTCGAGGAGGCATGAAATCCTTGATATTCATCATGACGTTCGATATTTTATAGTGATTTGGAGCGGTTTCCATCAACCTAACCTCCCCCCCACAATTGGATCAGATGCTTGATGTTTTCCATGTTTTGAATCATATGAGGTGTAACGACCAAAAAGTTTTTTCAAGGAAAATTCCCTTCTTATATTTATGTCATAAAATAACATGAAAACACAAGACAATGAACTACTAAGTGATAATTGACCTTTAAACATATGTTTGTAACTTATGTGTTTTGAATTTAAAAAATCCAACATACACGGTTCTGTTCAAGATAATTTTTTGAGTCCAATGGAACAAAAATAATTTTCAGTAAATGGTAACGTACCCTTGGGAATAGTAACATACCCTTATGAATAGTATTATGACCCTTATGAAAATTAAATCATCCAACATAAGTGTAACCTTACACATGAATAATTAAATAAAATTTAGACAACTTAGAAATTGGCAATTTGACCTTAGGAAACATTTTGGTATATTGTAAGTCATAAATAAATAATTATAGTTAATTAATTAATTTAACTAATAATTTATTTTCCTGAAACTTATTCGTAAATTATTGATTCAATTTCTTATAGTTTTTAGATAATTTAACAAGACCCTGTGTAATTTTTGAAAGCACTATAAATTCAGTTTTAAATTTTAAAAAGTATTTTTAAGTAAATTATGATATTAACTAAATATTAAATTAATAATATTTAGAAAAATATTTTTGAAAAATGGACTTCATTTTTGGATTATACAAGTTGAAAAATGGTTGAGGTACATATTTGGAATTTTTCTGAAATACTTGCATTTTTGATGAATAGTGAAATACAGTAATTTTTAAAAATAAGCTAAATAAGCTAATTATAGAGTCATGTGTGATGTTATGATGATGTAAGCCCACTTGGTTAGGGATAACATGATAAAATTAATATTCTTGGTTATTCAAGACTCACTATTCCTTGTCTCCGGGGAAATTAATAAACTAATGAATTTTAAATTAAAGAACCCCTTCTCCCCTCCACTATAAAAACAACCCTTCACACCCTCATTTCTTCTCATCTCTCAAGCTCCAATACATCTCTAATCTCTGACAAACAATCTTCCCTATCCCCTCTCCCACGTCCAAAAGCTGCTTGTCTCATCAAAATACCAAGCCTAGCTTTCTTAAGGAGAATCTCAAGTGGAGGATTTAAGAGGTAATTTCTCTCCCTCTTCTCCTTTAATTTCCTTTCAAGTTCAAGTTCATTTCTTGATCTCTCCCCACCTATAATAGGATATTATACCATGAAACCACCATTCCCTCTTCATTTTTTATTAAAGAGAACATTGTTCGTGAGGTGTTAATTTATCACCTTCAAGAACGACATGCTTTCTTCTTCCATTTCTACCTTCAGATATGGTCATGAAACCATTTTTTTGGTCGAAACGGAATATGTTATATGTATTATGTCCTATTTAATGTTATGAAACTAACTTATGTTCATATTACTAAGTGATAAAATAAAACAAGTTCGATGTGACTGAAAAACCGCCCCTATTAACCCAAACAATCATCATTTAATTCTTATCTAATGATACATCCTTATGGATCTAATAATATTAATTATAATATCATTAAAACTAATTTAATATTATTAATAAAATGAAATATCAACTCTGGATGTGTACACATGTTCTACCCGAACATCAATTTAAGAATACAAGTGAACTACTAAAGAAAACCATAAAAACAAACATTCCTGAACAATGTTTTTAAACTCTATAACTCATTGAATGGCACATAAAATCACTTAATGAAACCATAATGAACCATATTAATGTAGAAAAGATTCTGGATTACTAATTAATCAATATAATATCATTATACATGACATTAAAAAGAAGGAAGCATTCAGATAAAAGTTAAGGGGAAATTCTGAATCCCAACTTTCATCCTTCAGGTTCTCCCTCTTTCACTGCATTTTTTATATGGTTAGTCCTTATAGATAATTTTTTCATCATTGTGTTTTTTTCTAGGATATACATATTTGTCATAGGTTTTTATGTCAAACAAATTTTTTTCAAAAAGAACTCATCTTTTAAGAACCGACCTTTTACTTCTCAATCAATGTGGACGATTCTTGTAACATGTATGATATTCCCACTTTATTTTAGGAACCAAAAGTTTATGAATGTGTTTTTATGATATTTAACCCACTCCATTCCATGGGTTAGTTATATTCACTTTTGATATATGTTCCATATGGAAATCATGATAATGATAATGTTATGATGTGACAGGTGCGCCTAGAATTAAATAGCGCAATATTAATGTTTGATTGTGACGGGTGAACCCAGAATTATACAGCGCTCCAATGCATTTGGTAAAGTGACGAATCTCATGATTAAATGTGAAATGATGTGTGAAAAAGATTCTATCATGGTACACAAGTATGTGTGGTAGATAACCACTATGACATGATGTTTTATTTTTATGCATTACCACATTTCAAGTCTTTTATTTATGCTCCTCTCATGTTCATGATCTTTTTCCTATTTCATGTTTATGCACACCACAGATATATATCTTCTTATCTATCCTCTTAATGGGATTTTATCTCACCCCTTTATAGTTATATAATCTTGTGGCTACATGTACTAAGGAGTGGACATGTTACAATAAGAAGCTAGAGAAGAAGAAATTAAATAAAAGTTTATGCTTGATGTTGTAATTAGTATGTATGGTCCTAGTATTCCCAAGGCACCAAACGTTTGGATCCTCTATGTGTAATACTATTATGTTGTTTATCTTTAAAATTATGTAATAGTAATGTAAGAAAAGGTTGGGTTGCTATAGATGGTATTGGAGGAAAGGTTTAATTAATTTTGGAATCATGATTAGTGAACCCTATAGAAAACCTCTAGCATGAGACTAAGTACAAATATGCAAAAAAGAATATTTACATAGTGATCCCATATGTTATGTTTTTGGTATAAATTTTTTAAATGATTATGTTATTCATGACTTGTTTACTTTTGTTTTGTTCTATCAGTTTCTGTTTAAGAAAATAGTGGGAACCCTGAGAAATCAGGCCCACAACTTGTGTGAGGGAAAATGCAATGATTGCCTGAATGAAATCCACAATGATTTGAGAGGTGGAGTTAAATGATTAATGGAGATGCATACCCAATTATATTAGGTTATGAACAATAACCATAATAATTTGGAATATCCTCCTTCACCAAAGAGTGAGAAACTGGCTATCGAATGTTTTATACGGCAACGACCACCGACATTTAGTGGATCTTCTGATCCACTAGTTGCAGAATAGAGGGTCAACTCCATGTAGAAGTTCTTTTTTGTACTTCACTGTTCTTAGACGGAGAAGGTGACTCTTTCCGTTTATCATCTATATGGAGAAGCCGATCAATGGTGGGATTTGATTAATAACACCAAGCCAAGGGAGGAAATTGAAGAGATGGAATGGGAAGAATTTAAGGTAATGTTTCTTAATAAGTATTTCCCACTAAATCTTCATTAGATGATGGAGAGATAATTCATAGAGATAAAGAAAAAATAAGGAAAACTTGTCACAACATATGAAGTAAATATCTCAATGATTTCAAGGTACGCCTATGGTTTGTTATAAAAAATGTTTGCAAAATTGATATATTCTTTAGTGGATTAAAACCACGCATTCTAAAGGCTCTCTTAATTCGAGACTTTTGGAGTTATGAAGAAGTTGTTCGGTGTGATCTCAAAGTGGAGATGGAGTTTGGAGAATGGTCCCATGACTATGGTTATGAGAAAAGAAAGATAGAGTTTCAAGATGGTGGATCTAATGACATAGGTGGGAAGAAAAATCAACTACCCACATGCCAAAAATGAGGGAAGTTGCACCATGGAAAATGACTCAAAGGGACGGGGAAATGCTTCACATGTGGGAAAGAAGGAAATCATGCTCAATAGTGTCAAAAATACACAAAAAGGAAGGAGAATGTGGCCAATGAAAGAGAGAACCACTCATGGATAAATTCTACAACTGAAGGGAGCTAGGCCACTAAGCACAACAGTGCACTAAACCTCATGTTCTCAATGGTAATCAGCGTCATCAGCCACCGAAGCCAAAGGAACAAGGGAAGTCTTATGCCATCACTACTGCGGAGGTGGAGGATGATAATGAATTCGTACAAGGTACACTTCCTATTCACTCAAGAATGGAAAAAGACTTATTTGATTCTGGTCCTACACATTCCTTTATATCTTGAAAGTTTTTTAGAACTATAGAATCGAAGCCTGAATCCTAGAAGTAGAGATATCTATAGAAACACCAAGTGGTGAAATCATTGCAACCCAACTATTTGACTCTTCTCATGTTGGATTATGTGTGAAGATTCTTCCGACAAATATCTTAATGCTTCCCGTGGTGGAATTTGACACTATAATGGGAATGGATTGGCTCTTGTTATATAGATCACATATCAACTATCATGAAAATGAAATATCTTTTCATATTCTGAACTATCCCATGCTCCTCTACAAATGAAAGGATGTTCATGACTATTCTTTGAAAAATCCTTCAATGGTGTGGGTGTTGATTCCCTACGAAGAAGCATGCCTCTCCCAAATGGTTTAGCTAAAGGAAAGTTCCATCATTGATGAAATGCCCATCTTTAGGTAATATAGTGATGTAATTCCCGAAGAGTTACCCGGAATACCCCCGGATCGTGAGGTAGAGTTTTCAATTGAAATCATACATAGAGATACTCCTATCTAGAAGTGTCCCTATAGAATGGCTCCTATATAACTGAAGGAGTTAAAGAAGCAGCTGTAAGAGCATCTGGACAAAGGGTTCATATACCTAGTGCATCACCATGGGGTGAACTAGTTATCTTTTTGAAGAAGAAGAATGGAAATATACGATTGTGTATCGATTATCGGGAACTCAAAAAGATCACCATAAAGAACAAGTATCTTCTTCCAAGGATTGACGACCTGTTCTATCAGTTATGAGGTGCTCAATAATTCTCAAAGGTGGATCATCGTTCTGGATATCATCTGGTAAAGGTGAAGAAAGAAGATATTTAGAAGACTGCCTTCCTTACTAGCTATATGCACTATGATTTATTTGTGTTTCCCTTCAGACTTACTAATTACCCTACAATCTTCATGGATTGTATTAATAGAGTCTTTAGACATTACCAAGACTAATTTGTGGTAGTGTTTATCGATGATATTCTCATATACTCAAAGAGTAAGGAGGAACATGATGAACATATAAGACATGTGTTGATGACATTGAAAAAGGAGAAGTTTTATGCCATGTTCAGAAAGTGTGACTTTTGGATGAAGCAATTCACGTTCTTGGGACATGTGATCACAAGATAGGAAATTTATGTGGATCCTTCGAAGACAAAAGCTATTGAGGAAAGGCCCAGGCTCTTTAGTGTCACAAGAATCCGTAGTTTTATTGGATTAGCTAGGTACTACCGACGTTTTCTGAGAAACTTATCATGATTATCAAGCCCTATAAATAAGTTAACAAGGAAAGGGGTAAAGTATGTCTGGACAGAAAAATGTGAGGGAAGCTTCAAGGAGCTAAAGAGAAGGCTGATACCTGCATCTGTACTCACACTACCGAAAACTGGAGAATGTTTTGTGATATATACTGATGCTTCATAGAATTACTTGGGTTGTGTACTCAAGAAAAATGAAAATGTGTTAGCCTACGCCTCATGATAGTTGAAGATCCATGAGCATAGCTACCCAACTCATGATCTAGAGCTAATAGACATGATTTTTGCCTTGATAATCTAGAGGCACCACCTTTATGGTGGAAGTGTGACATATACACTGACCACAAGACCCTAAAGTATATAATTACACAAAAGGAGCTAAACATGTGTCAAAGGAAATGGTTAGAGCTAATCAAAGATTACTATTAATCCATTCACTATCATCTTGGAAAGGCGAACAAGGTAGATGATGCTCTAAGAAGATAAGAACCTGCTACCCTATCCATGCTTCGAATTGAGAAAGACCCTATCTTCTTGGATATGCAAAGCATGGATTTGGAAATCATAAGGGTAGGGGATAAATCCTACCTTTATCAAATGATTGTGCAACCATCTATCCAATATAAGATTAAAGAATCACAAAGGGATGATGTGGAGATAAAAAAGAGGGTGAATGCAATAAAAGAAGGGAAACTTCAAGAGTTCAATATTGATGATCATGGTGTGATTCGGTTTGGAATGCAGCTTTGTGTTCCTTCATCACCCAGGATGAAGAAGGAGCTTTTGGAAAATGAACATTGCTCAAATTTCCCTATCCATCCTAGGATTACCAAGATGTACCGTGATCTCTGAGAACACTTCTGATGGGATAACAAAAATAAGAAGATTGAAGAATATATATCAAGGAGCTTGGTATGTCAGAAAGATAAATTTGAGTGACAAAAGTTCAAAGTTATGATGAATCCATTGCCTATACTCATGTGGTAATGGGAAAATGTTACTATAGACATTTTCTGGGGTCTCCCGAAGACGTCAAAGGGAAATAATGCTATATGGGTTATGGTTGAACGACTCACCAAGACATCCCATTTTGTTTTCTATTTGGGAAGATATCTCGCTTGAACAAGTTTCAGAGATATATGTGAAGGAAGTGGTGGGACTGCACGACGTTCCACTTTCAATTGTCTCTAACCATGATCCAATGATCACATATAAATTCTGGAGGATCCTTCAACATGCTTTAAGTACTAAATTAAATTAATGCATGACCTATCACCTCCAAACTGATGACCAATCAGAAAAGACTATTTAGACAGTTGAAGATATTCTAAGAGCCTCCTCTATTGAATTCAATGGTTGGGGGGATCAGAATCTCCCATTGGTTGAGTTCTCATACAACAATAACTTCCACTCGAGTATTCAGATGGCTCCATATGAATCTCTGTATGGAAAGCGATGTAGAACTCTAACCTATTGGGATGATGTTGGAGAAAGAAAGATATTTATACCTGATCTTGTTAATGAGATGATAGAGAAAGTTCATGTAATCCCTAAACACATCAAAGCTGCTCAATGTCGGCAAAAGAGCTATGCTGACAACCATCGATGGTACTTGGAGTTCAACGTTGAAGATTAATTCTTCCTTCAAATATCTCCATGGACGGGAGTCATGCGATTCGAGAAGAAAGGGAAGCTAAGCAAAAAGTATTGTAGCCCCTTTGAGATCCTTGACCACATAGGAGTCATGGCCTATTGTATTGCACTTCCACTGAATATGGCTCAAGTTCATGATGTGTTTCATGTATCACTACTGATGAAGTACATACCAACCCCCAAATATGTGCTAAACTCAGAGGTGGTGCAGTTGGAAGACAATCTCTCCTATGAGGAGCAGCTAGTAAAGATTATAGATCAGAGAGATAAGGTTCTACACAACAAGACAAACCATCTTGTAAAAGTGTTTTGGAGGAACCATATGTTTGAGGAAGAAACTTGGGAACCGGAAGAGGCAATGAAGGATAAACACCCTCACCTATTTGTGTAATGTAAAATTTTAGGGGTGAAATTTCTTAAGGGGGGAATAATGTAACGACCCAAATTTTTTTTCAAAGGAAATTCCCTTATTATATTTGTGTCAAAAAATAACATAAAAACAAAACATAATGAACTAATAAGTGATTAGTTACATTTAAACATAAGTTTGTCACTTCTATGTTTTGAATTTCAAAAATATGACATACACGGTTGTGTTCAAGATGATTTTTTGAGTCTAATGAATCCAAAATAACTTTCAGTGAATAGTAACATACCCTAGTGAATTGTAACATAACCTTATGAATAGTATTATGATCCTTATGAATAGTAAATCATCCAACATAAGAGTAGCCTTACCCCTGAATAATTAAATAAAATTTAGACATCTTAGAAATTGGTAATTTGACCTTAGTAAACGTTTTGGTATTTTGTTAGTCATATATAAATAATTATAATTAACTAATTAATTTTTAAAAAAATTATTATCCTGAAATGTATTCATAAATTATTGAATCAATTTCTTATAGTTTTTAGATAATTTTATAAGACCCTACACAATTTTTGAAAGCACTATAAAATCTGTTTTAATTTTTGAAAACCATTTTTTTGTAAATTATGATTTCAATTAAATATTAAATTAAAAATATTTAGAAAAATATTTTTTAAAATTTGAATTCATTTTTGGATTCTAAATGTTGATAAATCATTGCGGTAATGTTTTGGGATTTTTCTGAAATACTTGAATTTTTATGAATAGTGAAATACCATAATTTACAAAATAAGCTAAATAAGCTAATTATAGAGTCATGTGTGATGTTATTCTGATGTAATCCCACTTGGTTAAGGATAAAATGATAAAATTACTATTAATGGTCATTCAAGACTCACTATTCCTTGTCTTAGGGGAAATTAATAAATGGATGAATTTTATATTAAAGAAACCCCTCTCCCATCCACTATAAAAACCACCCTTCAAACCCTCATTTAACCAAACCTCTCAAGCTCCAATCCTTCTCTAATATCTGCCCAAAAATCTTCCCTATCCCCTCTCCCACGTCCAAGAGCTGCTGGGCTCATCAAAAGACCAATCCTAGCTTCCTTAATGAGAATCTCAAGAGACGGATTTAAGGGGTAATTTCTCTCCCTCTTCTCCTTTAATTTCCTTTCATGTTCATGTTAATTTCTTGATATCTCCCCACATATATTCATCTAAATTTTATTTTAACTCCAGTTTTATACATATAATGGAAATTTTTGATGATAATGGGATATTATATCATCCAACCTCTTTTCCCTCTTCCTATTTTTATTAAATAGAATGTTGTTCGTGAGGTGTTAATTTATCACCTTCAAGAATGTCGTGATTTCTTCTTCCATTTATACCTTCAGATCTGGTCATGAAACCATTTTTATGGTTGAACCTGAATATTTTATATGTATTATGTCCTATTTAATTTTATAAAACTAACTTATGGTCACATTACTAAGTGATAAAATAAAACAAGTTCGTTGTGATCGAAAAACCGCCCAATTTTACCCAAACAACAAACATTTAATTATTATATAATGATACATCCATATAGATCTAATATAATTCATTATAAGATCATTGAAACTCATTTAATATCATTAATAACATTAAATATTAGTTTTTTAGGTTTACCCATGTTTTACCCGAATATCAATTTAATAATACAAGTGAACCACTCAAGAAAACCCTAAAAACAAACATTCTCGAAAAATGTTTTTTAGCTCTATAGCTCATCCAAAGGAACATAAAATCACATAATGAAACCATAATTAACCATATTAATGTAAAATTTTTTCTTTATTTCTAATTAAATAATATAATGTCATTATACAGGACATTAAAGATATTGAATCATTTAGATACAAAGTAATGGGAAATTCTCGAACCCAACTTTCATCCTTCGGGTTCTCCATATTTCACTGCATATTTAATTTGGTTACTCCTAAAAGATCATATGTTCATAATTTTCTTTTCTTTTATAGGATATACATCTTTGTCACTGGTTTGTATGTAAAAAAAATTATTTCCAAAAGAACTCTTCTTTTAAGAACCCACCATTTACTTCTCCCTAAAAGTGGATGGTTCCTGTAACATGTATGTTATTCCCTCTTTATTTTGGGAACCCAAATTTTATGAATGTGTTCTTATGAGATGTAAACCATTCCATTACATGGGTTAGTTATTTTCACTTTTGATATATTTTCTATTTGGAATGCATGCTAATGATAATGTTATGATGTGACGGGTGCGCCCGGAATTATATAGCACAATATTAATGTTTTAATGTGACAGGTGTGACCGGAATTATACAACACTCCCATTTATTAGGTAAAGTGATGAATATCATGAGAAAATGTGAAATTATGTGTGAACAAGATGGTTTCCTGGTTCACAAGTATGTGTGGTAGTTAACCACTAAGTCAAGGTGTTTCATTTTTATGCATTGCCACATTTCAAGTCTTTTATTTATGTTTCTCTCATGTTCATGATCTTTTGCGTATGTCATTTTTATGCTCACCCCATTCTATATTCTTATTATATATTCTCTAACTGGGATTTTAGCTCACCCTTTTTGATGTATATCCTCAGGTGGCTACATGTACTAAGGAGAGGATAAGTGCCAATAAGAATCTACAGAATAAGAAATTAAATAAATGTTTATGCTTGATATTGTAATTGTTATGTATGGTCCTAGTTTTCCCAAGACACTAAACCTTTGTATTATCTATGTGTAATACAATTATGTTGTTTATAATTAAAATGATGTAATAGTAATGTAAGAAAAGGATGGGTCACTATAGGAGGTATGTTTGTTACTGCACACATGTTATTCGACATGGTCGAGTTGGACATTGAGGATGGAGAAACCATTGTAGAGAACCTAGTAGTAATCAATGACTAACATGAGGGGACCATGAAAGACCTAGCCATACCTTTAGTTTGAGTACTTTGGCACAATTGGAATGTTAATGAGTGTATATGATAGTGTGATAATTATATACAGGATCAGTCTCCCATGTTTTCATTTCAATTTGATTTTTTAAGATGATATAATTGAAGGTGGAAATGATAAAGAGACCTAGTTTTTTTCTTGCTATACTTTGAAATATATCTAAATATTTTTTCAGAGTTTACCACTGAAACAACATGTTATTCTAATTACTGATGTGATATGATTTAATTTTATAAAGAATAAATATAATGTACATTCCATGAACATAGTTAATTAATAAAAAATTGATAACTCTTAAATGGGTACTCAAATCGTACATATAAGAACAGAGTAGGGTCCAAAACACAATATTTATTCAAGGTGTGACTTAAAATAAGTCATCTCATGATGTCTTGACACATCGATCATTGGTGCTGCATCTAATGCATGAAATAAACTTATTCATTCAATTAATTTAATGTTATTCAACTAAATTGAGAATCTATAAGAATTTCACTATAGATATTTTCCTGGGTTGCTTTATATTCTTGATCTATACCAATGATTGCACCACTCCTTTATATTGGAAAATTATGAACGAAGAATACATTTAATCCATGATCAAGAGGTTATAAGAATTAATTATGAAACATATCTTGTCGAGTTCATTATTCATCAAAAAATATCTAATCTCTAGGTAGAACTCGTTAATGTTTTTATGCCTTTGATTTATCATTGATCATTTTGTCCATTAATTCAACAATAAGATTCACATTACACCTACCCGATTGTTGAAAATATATTTTTCATTAATTTTGTTTATCCAACTCAAGTTCCCATTCAGGATAATTTGGAAAATAATGCTTTACCAAATATCCAAAACATTTCTTATGGTGATTTTTACCTAGAATATTTGTATTCATTTACTAGAAATTCTTGTGGATCCAAGATCATCAATTACCTAGCGACCAGATCTAGATTGGAAACTCAAAATATGGTCATATTTTCAAAACGGTGAAAAAATTGTGAGGAAGGAATAAATACAAAAACAACATGGTGAAAGGATTTTGAATATGATGGTTTCATATCAAGAAGAATATGATCGATGACATGACATAGTGTCAAAGATCAGGCCAAAACCTTGTTTCTAGAGAAGGCCAATTAATTATGAAAAATGGTGGGATTCTTAATTATTCACTCAGATTAGATTTTTCAAAGAGGAATCAACCAGGTTTGATCATAGTTGATGCAGATTTAGATTTGGATGATTGAATCAAATATTCTGGTGAATAACCTATCCATACATCATGTATAATTAATAACATGTGGCATGTTGCCTCCCTAAATAGTGGATATAGGGTTTCAGAGAAGATACTGCTAACACGACATGTACTCCCTTTGACACACCATCTATCGACTTCCCAAGAGGAATAAGTTGTGTGAAGGAACAGATGACAAGACACATAGGTTGGCCACACAGACAACATCCCATGTGGACCGACAAACAATGTACTAGAGTACATTGACACAGTGTATAAGAACATGGACATGGCCAGAATACATGGCTCGGGTCCTAGATAGTTTGAACACAACATGTATCCCACCTACAACATGTGTTCTACATCATGTGATATAACCTATGTACCATCATGAGACACATCAGATAATGGAAATGGACCACACAATGTTTGGGTCCCCTCACATGCCATTTAATTCTCGCAAACTTCTAAATAAACATCAAACCATTGATTATCCTTATTTTGAGATATAATTATGGACTATTAGATTCCAATTCGTAGTTTTATTCCTTGTAGAATACATTTATACCCTCATAAGTTGATTTTGAGATAAAACATGAATGTTCTAGGTTTGGAACATATAGAGGTGACACTCAATTATGGCATCGATCATACATTATTATGAGTACAATACAAGGAATACCCTCCAGTTGAGATGGGGGGTGCTATTCTATGGTGGTAGTACTGGAAATACCCTATAGCTAGGATGGGTATTAGAATTCCCCGATGGAATTTCTAGACTTAACCTCAAGTAAGAATGGGAATTAACATTACCTGATGACCACTCAAAGTTGCCCTCACTTAGATCATGGGAAATGGAGTTACTCAATATTATGGGATTACCCTCCAACTAGTTTGGTAAGTTGTGTTCCATGGTGAACTTATAGGCATGACCCTTCAACCATGATGGGCATTGGGATTCCCCTGATTACTACCTAGGATTTTTCTCTAGCAGTGTCTTTGAAGTGGTGTTACCTGGTGACTCTCCAAGGTGGTACCCTCCATACAGGCTAGTTTGTGGTGTTCCCCAGTGACTATCAGAGAATAAGAATGATTTTTTGGAATAGTTAAGTGGATTGATTTGATGTACCAATGTAATCATGAGGGATAAAAGCACATTTTTCCACCATGATATGTTCCTAAGGTGCGACTTAAAACCATACATGTGAGTAAGTTCCCCCAAAGCGGACATTATCTAGGTGCGGTGATTGGGTTTCCTTTGACTTATATATCTGGGGTAGATGTATGAGGTGCTAGGAATTCAAGATGCACCTTACATGGAAGTATTGGTTAAATAATTTCTTGGAATGAGCTGTGAGATGTATTTCCACTTACCCTCTCAGATAGGCTTCTTTGATTGAGAATATATATCTATCCTATTACAGTGACCACACAATTTTTCTTTCATTACACTCCATCTTGTAGAGGCAAAGGCATTAAGGGTATTCAACAATATTTTTGAGTCTGGATTATCATGTCTGGATGAGTCTACTCTACATATATAGGTAGAAAACGCCTGACGATGAGTTCAACTCCTCACTGTTTTGAGATCCTTACGTGTGGATGAGTCTATTTCAACTCAAATGTTAGGTTGAGCTATACACTATTCATACACATTTATTGTACCATTTTCTATTTACTTTATTCTTATTTACATAATCTCTTACTTCTCTCCCTCATATATTTTGTTCATTCTACTGGGTATGTATATCCTCACCCTGGTATGGGATTTTCCAAACATGTGTCTTGTATTTTTCATCTGTTGGATTGGTCGATCGTGATCTCAAGGGTGTTTAAAGATATGGGTAATGAGGACCACATATAGTGGTCCGAGTTGGCATACCTAAGTGGGGATCTCTAAGGTGTTAATCATTTTTATATTACTTCTGGTTGAAAGAAGATTCTAGTTTGGGGATATATTTTTCCCATTTATATTTCAGTTGTCACTACTATACTGTTGTACCATCTAGAGGTTCAAGAATTTTCATTTTACTTTATAAAAGACATCACTTTTTCTAAATTTACTTTGAAGATTTACATTTAGTTGGCTGTGGGTTTTTGTATTGGTTCTTTGTATAAGGCCTTGTTGAGTTTTGTGTGCCTTCAATGCTTGTCACCGACCCCTACTCTATGGAGGCGGGATTGGGGTAGTTGTGTCTCAAGCCCTAGCTTGGGCTGGGTTGTGATAATTATCTTTATAGTAAAATGTGTTACATATATAATGATCATAATTGTTTAATATATACATTTAACTTGAAAGTGATTAATATAACCTCAAGATTATTTTTGGGATTGATTAAAAATTATTACCTCTAAATAAATTACAACCCTAGATAAAAGTACATAAGGTTGATGCATTGATTCTAAAAGATCATGGTATATTTTATATGATGAGGGTAAAAAATATTCACTATTTTAGTTTCTTTTTTTAATGTATCATGAAATTATTTTCCAATGGGTGAAATAATATAATTCTAAATTGAGTGTTCACCTATCAATTAAATTAAATTTTAATATGGTTCAAAATGAAGTTGAAGAACATTAGAAGAAGGTGAATATTTATCATCACATAATCTTGATTCTTGTGAAATTATACAGTTCAAGAACATTGTATATATCCCATCAACATTTGACATGATAAATGAGATATTATATTATTCTCTGAGTTTATCATTCTCTATTTGTCTTGGATGTATAAATATGTATATAGATATGACAGTGTATTTAGATGGTGATAAAATGAATTGATATATTTCCATGAATATATCTCATTGCATGGTATATCCTCTTGTAAATGCTGATTGAAATATCTATAATGGGATTTAACTTACATTAGAAATACCATAAGGGAAATGGTAAGTTATTTTCAATGATTTTATTGTCAGAATCCCCATAGTATATAAAGGTCATAATGCTCTTTGGGTTATAGTTTAATGCCTTATGAAGTAACTATAAATCAATATTATGAAATAATATTTTCATTTTGATAATATTTATAGAATATTAATTATATTAGTGGTAAGATTTAAATAAGTACCATATTATGTTAAATTTGACTGATATCAAAGTTTTACCTCAATGTTATAGAAATGAATTAATTATTTTGTGAATTTAGAGTGGTGTTTCAATATCACATGTGATACTCAATAAGATGGAATGTCTACGATAAATATTCAATCCATAGAGGAAATATTGATAATAATTTAAAAATATTTTAATGGTGGTTGGGATCAATTACTACCATTAAACTTTTATTATACACTAATAGATTTCACTATAGAATCTATATTGATCATTGGGAATATCTCCTTGAATATGAACTTGGAAATACAATGTGATTGGCGAATGTTGAGAATTAATACTTTTCGGAATTGAACTAGTTTAGTGAATGATAAATAAATTCCATCGAATTTAACAACACATCATTGAATATTTGAGTCAAAAAAATAAATGATCCTAATAATCAATGAAATCTTGCATTTCAAATTGGTGAGAAGATATTTCTGTAGATTATATATTAAGAAATTTTATGATATTAAGGTATAAGGGAATGTTTAACTATAAGTGTATTTGTCCCCATACATTTTTTTGGCCTTATATATATGGTACCTTATTTGGTAGTTCTTCAATCGAACCTCTTTAAATTTCACTATGTATTCTATATATATCTCTTGAGAATGTACATACTAGATCAATTGAAAATACTGAACTAAAATTTATTATCTGTATACCATGATATTTTTTATAAATAAAACTTCTTATTAATCTAGGATCATAGACATAAAGTGCTATGGAAATATACTATACACCAGTTTAAAATATCAAAGAGTTTTCAAATATTTGAATAAGTTAATTAGGAAACCATGGATGTGATGAATCATAGATACCATAATTAATTAAACCAAGGTCACGATCTTTTGATAGAGAAATTCATTTTATATAGAGTACAATATAAAACCTATTGATTTTATGATATTCTTATCTTAAAATGAATTTAATTTCATTGATAGCTTTTGATAAACACAACCCTACTCTTAATGAACCATAATAATGTATATTATTTTAATAATGTCAATAAATTGGAAGATAAAATTAGAATAATAACCATTTAAAAATATATAGGTATAACGGTTTTAGATAACTAAAATATTTTGAAAAATAAATATCTAATTTTTTATTAATACCATTATTTACAAAAAAAATATACTTCTCTAGAAAAATGATTTTATTGATTTTTTTAATAAATTGAATAACTAATTTATTACACAGTTAAAAAATATATTTTAAAAAATGAACATGTTATTTTATTCTTTATCTAAAAAATATCTTAGATGTAAATTTTAATAATTTTCCGAATTGATTGAATTTGTGATTAATTGTGAAAATATGGATTTTTATAGAATACTATCATTTAATTTAATGATTTTACAAAGAACAATTTTTTTGAATGGTTTTCAATGTAACAATTGTTAATTTAAATTATTAATAACCCAATTAATCCAATTAAATCTAATATTATTTTGGATTTTGGTATACCAAAATTTGATACCTAGAAAAACATTTTTTTGGAGAACTACTTGTATTGTTGTTTTATGTGATTAAATATACAATAATGTCTACCATATCATGGAAAAAAACTTTTTAAAAAAAATAATCCAAATGTTTACCCAAAAACTAAAAATCTAGTAATGTTTAAATATTATTTTCTTCACACTTAATGGTAAAAATGATTAAATTTTTTAATTGAGTTATGGTTAGAAACAGGTTTTTATGGGTGTTAAAATATGTTATAAGGGAAATTTAATCAATAAACTATTCTAAATAATATTTTATAGACATATTTTTAACTCATTCAATCCCACATTCGAATACCAAAAAAATTATAAGAATATGAAATTTTATTAAAGATCAATATTTTAATCATTTCTAGAATTCCTGTTGTGTCCACTCCAACACATGTAATTAGAAATCAAACATGTAAAAAATAGGCTTTTAACAACACTATGAAGGGCCATTATCTATGCTATAAAAGTGGTGAATACCAGAGAGATATTAAAATCTCTAGCCTTTATCAGTGCTAAAAAAACTAATAAAGTGAGTTTTATCAGCGCTTATAAAATCCCTAATTATATATATCCTTTATTAGTGATTTTAAAAGCACTGATAATAGGCCATTATGCAGTGTGCTGCAACATCACACTACATCACCAATACAATGTCATATAACACCACACCATAACATCATAAAAACGCTAAATTTCAACAAAAACAAGTCCCAATATATTTTTTATATGAAATGAAATTTAAAATACAAATAAAAAGAAAAATAATTGATTATATACACGTAATAAATTTATTATACAATTACATAAATAAAAATTATTAAATATATTAAAAAACATGAATGTTTTGTTTAATTTAAATCATAACCCTGACTCATAATATTGTTGAACAAAATGCCCATGATTATGAAAAATAATGCACCTATATAAGAATGAAATTATTATATTAGTGATAATAATATGAAATAAATTAATAGGAAGTGTTAATTTTAATAAACATGATGATAATTTTACTAAAAGTTTTGACAATATTATATAAAAATATGCACATAGAGTCATATTGATCCCATGGTGTGTCAGATTGAGGTGTGGATAATTCCAACTAGCCTCGAATGACATGTGGTTCGTTTTTATAATGTATAAAAACAAATTGAATGTGTTCTCTTGGTTTTGAGTACATTAGTTGTCTTTTTTGATAATATGACATTTTAAATTAGAAATAAAAACATTGGAATAATTTTGATATTATCTTGTCTTGATTTTATGTGAATCTATTTAGTACACATAAAAAATGATTTAATAATTGCTTTAAGAAAAATAACATTAGAGAAATATTTATTTCATTAGTGATAAATTTTAAACTATAATGTTGATTTGAAATAGATAATGCATAGTTTACTTCATATTGAGCACATCATGTATCACATTGAGGTACGATTTATTTATATATGTCAAAATGGATTATGGATAGTTTTGGTAATGTATCAAAATATATGAATGTGTTTTCTCAGGTTGAGTAGGTTAATTATCAATTTGTCTAAAATTTATGTTAATTTTAAATAAAAAAGTTGTACTCTGAGTCATATTTGTCACACTATGGGTCTAATTGAGGAAAGGATATTCTAAAATGTATTAAAGAGAATGAGTATAGTTTTCTTCAATTTTTAAAACTATATGAATGTGTTTTATCAGTTTTGAGTACATCAATTTTTTTTACCAAAATGTCATTTAAAACTAGAAACATGCACTTTTGACTCATTTGGATCACATAATGTATCAGTTTAATATGAATTAAATACATAAATATAAAAAATGACTTATGATTCATTTTCCTAAATTATCAATACTATCAATACACATTTGATCATTTTTAAATGAGGGACAATTTTTTAACTAAAATATTGATTTTAAAATGATAACAAACATAATAAGTCATACATGGAATGTAATGTATCTGATTAAAATGATTCTAATTCAATCGAGTAAAAATTTTCTTACGAATAGTTTTCATAAAATAACAATATAATTTGAATGAGGTTTACAAATTTTTATTAGGGTATTTTTCTGTTCTTCTAAAAATGATAACAATTTTAAATAAAAATATGCACATTGAATCTTACCAGCAACACTATTGGTCAGATTGAGGAGAGGATAATACCTACATCTCAAATATTACATATGAATCATTTTTCTAAATTGTCAAACCACCCCACGTTTTTTCTCCTGGTAATGAGTATCCAAGTTGTTCTTTTTACAATAATGTCATTTTAAACTAAAAACCAACCCTTTTGAATAATTATGATCACATTATGTATCAGAATGATGTGAAACTAATTCATACACATCACAAAGAAAATATGAATCATTTTCCAAAATTACAAAAAAATTACAAGCTTATTCTGTCCATTTTTAGTGGTTTCTACTTTTTGAACTAAAATGTTGATTTTAAACAAATAATGGGCATATCGAGTCATGCTGAATACATCATGTATCAGATTGAGTTGGGGTTTATTTCTACCTATCATAGATAACATATGGATCATTTTATAAAATTATAAAAACAATATGAACTCATATGCTCTGTTTAGAGTAGCTCAGTTATCTATTATATTAAATTTATTTTCAATTTTAAATATAATGATGTACTAGGAGTCAAACCATTCACACCATATATCGGATTGAGCTATAGCTAATTTCTACACATACTAAAGTCTAAAAAAAACCCTAACAGTATATGTGACCACAATATTCATTGAAATTATTTTTCAAAAAAAAATTCATGCACAACTTCAAACAAAACAAACATACTCATAAAAATTAATTCACCTATATAAGAAATCTATTTTTATAAGAGTAATAATAAAAATAAATAAATAAATAAATAAATCATAAATATAAATTAATAAATTTGTTAATTAGGCCAATATTTTTCTATGAAAACATAAATTTTATATATTTCATTGATATGAGCATGAATGTTGAAGGAATTCGGTAAATTTCAACATTATAATGGTGATATGTTTTGAGGGAGAAAAAGTAAGTGGATTTGTTTGGTGCAGAATGATTTGAAAGTTATAAAAACCACCCAAAATCGAACCGAAGAATTCCACATATATTAGGAAACAATTAATTATCAGTGATACTGAAAATTAATAAATTATACATAAATATGAAATAGAACATTAATTTTACAGAAAATGATATTACTGTGATAACATCATGATTTATCATATGATTGGGAAAGGGTTTTGTCATTTATTTTCTTGTAAAGGAAGTGGAGAGAACATAAAAAAAATTTATAAGTAAAACACTTTAATTGTGAAATGATTTTAATGGAGAAGTAGTATGTTGATTTTTTTCTATAGAAAGCCATAAAAGGTGAACATAGTACCTCAACTCAAACAAAAGAATCTACCTATAGAATAAATCTATTATTATGTTAGTGATATTAAAATTAAATAAACAAATTATAAATATGGACGAATATATTAATTCTAGGGATAGTTATTTTACTTTTCAAACATCATGGTTAACTATATGATAGAGCATAAGAAAAAAAACTATCTTCTGGAATATTCAGTGCATTAAACATTATATAAAATGTTAAATGAAACAATATAGGGGTGAAATGGTTTTGGTGGAGAAGATTTTTGTGAATGTTTTGGTGAAAAATGGCATGAAATATAGACATAATTCACAAACTTGAAGAAAATAATCCACCTATATAAAAATAAAAACTATTATAAGTGATAATAAAAAGAAATAAATTAATAATAAATCTAAAACAATACATTAATTCTATGTAAAATGATTTTACTATGAAAACAAAAAAATAAAATCTGTGATTTAGAAGAGACATTTTCATTTCTCTTCAAACAAATCCATGAAAAATGGACATGAATCTTCTAAAATCAATGATCTTTTAATGGAATAATGAAAATAAAGTAAACATTGTATTATATAATTTTTGTTAATAATTGAGATTGTATATTGTAACTTTATATTTATATCTTTCCAAAGGGTTTCCTTCATTATATTTTATTCTTCAAGGGATTGGTGACATCATGATGTAAATAAGAATTTTTATCATGAGTAGGAAGACATTTAATTTAGAATATGTTATGGAAGTAGAGAACATATAATATTATGAGGAAAATAAGAGTATATAAAAAACACTTTACTTACTCATTGAACTATATCTTTTTATAAAGGATTCAAGGATTTAGTTCCTATATCAAGAATAAAAATCCTCTATTTGTAGCCTCCTCTAGAAGAAAATGAATTTTCCATATTAAGACTGACATGTTCATATTTTGATCTCACAATAATTGGGTCCTCCCTAATTGAATTCTCATCTCTCACAACCATTGTTTTAGTCTCCAGCTGGACTGTCAACAAATTTATTTTTTTGGATTACAATAAAAAAGTACATCTGCTACCTGTGATTATATATTGAATGGATATTATATTTCAAATTCCACATTGAAATTAAACTTCAAGAATCCAATTTCATCAACATTACATTTAATGATATTGTCCTCCAATGTGCAATGGAAAATCGACACTAAAATATGTTATAATCCAAATAAAATATATGTTTGATAATGCAAGAATATGAAATATTTTTATAAATTGTATTTCTATCCTTGGAACAAGATATGTGAATCACGTCATCCACAATCATAAAAACACTATTTTTCATCATAATTTAGTCATCAGGTTATTTTGTGTAGAATATATATCCATGGATTAAAAACCAGTTGAAGATGAAACATTTTCATTTTTCCCTTGTTTAGCCATTGAAGTCGTTTTGAACTTTCAGATAACTCCATAAAAATTTTATCTTGAAACCATCCTATAAATTATTGATTATGGGTATTTGATGTTGAAAATTCATTCCTTGAATTATTTGAATAACTAATAATTTATTATTTGGATTCAATGTATAGTCCAAAATTTTCAATATTTTGAAAAATGTAAATGTAAAGTTTCTAGCACTCTATTAAGGTACTTGTAACACCATATCATTAGGAAATCCCTTCACTCATATGGTGTTTCTATAAAGAGACATTAATAGGAAGATTCTTTCATCATATGATTGGTAATCAGAACATAATTCAATATATTTTTCAACAATGTATCCTTATACAATCCATCCTTTAAGTTGAATATGATTTTTGACATACCCTTTAAAAATAGGTATAAAGCTCTAAATTGTGCACATCCATATATACTAGACATGATATCATATTTAATCCTCTCTAACAAATTCAACCATCAGGTGGACCAGTATATCAAGGAATTATGTTGGAAATAACATCCCTAATTCTTATAATATGACTTCCACATTACTATTCATCATGGAAATCTTCAATAAGTCTATAATCATACTACTTATGGCTTTGGAATTATAGTAGAGTCTTATAAATGTAGGGAATAAATTTTGTGTAAGAATGAAAAATAATGAAACATGAATTATATCATTAATCAAAACATCACAATCGTGTTATTTTAGTCCATATAACAAATAATTTGTCATTGATGTGACATTCTTTATATTTGAGGAATAACACTATGAAAATTTTACACTACTAAGGAAAAGAAAAAATTGAAATTTAACATTTTTTGATATACTATAAGATATTGGAGTGATAAAATTTAGGCATTTACCATTCACTGCTTCCAACTCTTACATTATCTCTATTTCAATCTTTTAAAAATTTTCATTGATGTAATAAAGTTTTTTTTTGAAAAGTTTAGTGACATTCCAATTACAGTATCTAATAATTTTTTTACATGAATGATATTTAAAATATATTTTACATAAAAAATAGGGTATGGTTACTAAAAAAATGGTCTCTTCTTCCAACATTATCTGGTAAGGTTTGTTTAGTTTATTTTACTATAAACAGTTTCTATATATTTTACTTTATTTTACAGTAAAAACCCTATTATAAGAGAAAGTGTTGTACATTGTTCAATATTCCCATCGAACGATGTCATCCAGGATCTGTATTTATGTCATCTATTAAAAAAATTCATTTGTACAAAAAAAATATTCCTTGTGGAATGTATCATCTAAATTGAGTATGTGTGTTTTTAAAAAATGTGACACCCCAAAATTCCATTAATTCTATATCTATATAAATTTCCATAAGCGGGAATGTCATTTATATTTCCATAAAAAGGGATCATCAAATTGAATTCTTCCCTACTATATCCATCATACATTATAACAAATCTATCCCACATAAGTTTCAGCTCTTCTATCAATGGATCCAAATAGACATCAATTTCATTACCTGTTTTCATTTTCCTAGTTATATGGAGAGAAAATATAATGTATTTTTACTTCATGAATAACCATAGTGGAATAGTATAATTTACTAACATGAATTTCCATGTACTTGAGTATTACTATCTCATCCATAAGGATATATCCCAATTGTATATAATGTAAGACAGATGTTCATTGACTTATATTCAAATTCTTGAAACAGGTAAGCAATTTTCTCCAACTAAGGATAATCTCATGGATGAATTACATTTCCATATTTTATTCATTCATATGAATTTTGTGTCATCTATATCATAGTTTCTTAACATCCATATAAACATTGAAACAATATAATTATTTGAATGCTCCATACATATTTTGAATGGCATGATTCATTTTTCTTGTATCGATCCCCACCACACAAAAGGAATTTTATGAGTGATTAATGGTCCTTTTGAAACAATAAGAAATCATTAGGAAAATAATTATTTCTAATATAGCATTCCCATTGAACGTAAAAAAATTTATCATAATATTGTCACCATGGAAGTTCATTATCTTCTCGTATCATATCGTTCTAGATACCACATAGTTCTATAAATCTGGTAATAATCTATCTAATATATATATTAAAAGTATATAATATCAATACAGCTAACAATGTTGTCTATTTAGTACAAAAATAATACAATGGTTTCATTGAACAACTATTTAACTATTCAAAAATCATTAGTAAATCAATAATCTCTTTCTTAATTTCCATTTTCAATTCTTCCATGGGATCTCCATCATCATGTACACTATTATTCATATCAAATGTTACATAAACCATAGTGTCATCCATATCAGTGTCCAAATTCAGTTTTCCCCATGTTTAGTCAAACATTTATAGCTATGATATATTCTATATAAAATAAAATGTTCATAAACTCTTTCATACTAACATGTATTGAATAAAAACAACTGAAACATAGAATGGAGATATCAGAAAGGTGGTATGAATTCTCTTTTTCAAACTTGATGAACTCTTTCACTCCATCTTCATACTATTTTTTCATATGATTAGTGTGCATCCATTTTGGATTCATGTCCATTATATTGGATACATAAAATATTAATTTTCAATAATAAATAATGTAACACATAGTATATTCATTGTTAAAGGTGAATGTTATAGACATTTTTAACAAGGAAAATTCAACATTTGATAGATTTAAGGAATTTAAGTATGATGAAGAAAATGGGAAATTAAATTATTGAATAGAATTATTCCACTATGGATGTTTTTATCCAATGATTTTTATTTAATAAATAATTATATAGATAACTCATCATCATCACCTTATCCCCTGAACGTTTATGATTTCATTTTATTGATAGACACTTCTTTCATCTTTTGTGGACACACAGCTAGGTTGATTCAAATTCAGTTATATGTAGTCATCCATTATATGAATAATGAACAGAGATGTATAAGAATCATAAAATAGATGGTATTTTGTGTTATGAAATAAATATTAATAATGGATGTTTGGGAGATGAAGGTGATAAGGATAAATGTTTTTTATAAAAGATATGGGAAGTGAGTCTAACGATTCAAATTGTAATAATAACTATTGTTTGACACATATCATGCCATTCTTAAAGACCATAAACAAATTAAAATATAATATAAGAAATTAAATAGTAATAAGAAAACCAAACATGATAAGAATTTTTAAGAAAATACCTATCAATAAAGTAGAATATATAAAAATATATTTATAAAACATTTTAATAAATACATTGGTATTTCAGTTTTTTCTCTTATTTAGTCCATATTTTATAGATCTGGATTATTCTGATAATATTCACATATTATTCTAACTCTTCTATTTTAGTTTTACATTAATGAAAACAATATAAACATTGAATAGTCAAATAAGAAGTGTCGTATGTGTTATCTATTGAAAACATGTTGAAATACATAACATCGTCTTCATATTATTTTGATAAATGTTTAGTGTGAATATTTTTTTATTAATATACTTCTTATTGGGATCAAAGAATATTAATTTTTTACAAATAAATAAATAAATAAATAAAAGATAATTATTATCAAATGTGAGCATTTATGATAATTATAATATAAGAAACCCAATGTTTGATTTTTTCAAACACTATCATTGTACTTTGTTGAAAATGGGTAATTGAATTTAAGAAAATAATTTCACCATTATGGTCAATGTTATCCATTGCATTAATTCGAAGGGTATTGTTATAGAAAACTATAATCCTCATGAGATCATCCCTGGGAAATTTTTGATTGAATTTTGTTCTTTGACACACATTCTATAAATCTTGTGGAAAAGAACCTATATTTCTTGAAATACTCTCAAAAAATTTCATCCATTGGATTAATAATGATCAATGTAGTACAATAATCATAAAAGAGAAGGTGGATGGGTCTCAATGTAAAAAATGCAACAATTACTATTCGGGAGATGAAGCTGATACAGATGAAAATTATAATTCATTGTATTGTGAAAAATTGGAAGGGCCTCACATTTGATAGAATTACACTAGTAGTAGTTTTTTTTAACTCACGGACTAGTAAAGGTGAGATATGGGGGGCATAGACCTTATTTTATCTGATTAATGGGGTCTTTGTGGGGATATGTTATGATATATGAATCTTTGGCGAATCTATAAATTCTATATTTATAGGATAAATATCATTTTTAAACACATATATATAACATGGAATTTAAAAAACACATAATTTAAAAACAAATTCACATTTCAACAAAAAATTTATTTAAAATTAATATAATCCCTTCTTCATTTAGAAATCCAAAACCCGAATTTTTGAATTAATAATTATAAAATCACACTGACATTTTATTACTTGAAAACACATATAAATATATAGAATGATATATATTTACACATATATATATATATGCATATGTGTATATATATATATATATATATTTAGAAAATAAAAATATGTTGATAAAAATATATGTGACCCTTATAGAAGTATATCTTTAAGAGTAAACTAAATAAATCCCCATATTAATTTTAAAAAAATAGAACAAATGAAATTAAATAAATATAATATCACCCTTAATAATATTTATCTTGAAAATAATACAAAACAGATAAATGAAAATAAATTTTAATGGAAAACCCTTATATCAGAATATTAAAATAGAATTTAGATAAATAAATTGTATTTCTCGAATTACAAAAAATCAACATTTGTTTCCACTTCACATCATCACAAGAATGAGAATTGGTTTTCTAAATCAATTTTCACAATTATTTAAATTTATTATAAAAAACCCACAACTATATATATAATGGAAATAATATTAATTTAATTGGTACATCTATGGACCATATATGATTCTATAATAGTTGAAAATAGTGAAAAATATAGCTTGTGGAGGAATATGAGGTATAGATTTAGACAAAAAAGCAATTGATTCAAAACATAAATTTAAAAAAACCAAATAATGATATAAAAAACAATAGTTAAAAAACAATGGATCATAAATAATATAAATATATTATTAAACATGTAGATTACAAATATTGAATGAAAATAGGAGCCTACAATGGAAAATAGGAAAACCTAAAATCCAGATCTCGACATGAAAAATACAAAAAGAAAATCCAAACCTATAAAATAAAAAACAACCCTACCTCACTAGGTTTTGGAGAAACTAAGTCCCTCAGATCCATATCTCATTGTTTTCTCCTAAAACCTTACTATAAGAGAACACCAAAAAAATAGAGGATATTCAAGAAACTAGAGAGAGTGTGTTCGTGTGATATGAGTTTGTTTTTTTATTCGAGCACCAATTCACCAAGGAGGATATCCAACAATGAGTGGCTTCTGAGGAATGATTCTAATATCACAATGGCTTCAAAAAAGGTAGGTTTTTTCATTATAATAGGACATTTTCTTAGTGTTTTGAAACAAGTGTTGATAAAGAGTCATATTTTAGAACTTATTGTTTAAGCGCAGATGAATGAAATATTTTTAATTTTTTTAGTGCTGATATAGGTTGGTCTTTATATGTGAGGAAAAAGGACTCCTGAAATTAATCTACCTCAGGGAAAATGGTTTAACACTGATAATTCCATATTTTATTACTGATAAATGATTGATGATCAATATTTCACTTAAGAGTGCTTATTACCAAGCACTGTTATAAGTGTTTGAAATTTTATTTATATATTATTTTTTATAAAACATTATATATATAATTAATAAATATTAACAAATATTAATATAGTAAATATCTTTTTATATAAAAGTATTTTTTATAATTTCATAATTTATTATTTATAATTATATAAATAATTATAAAAAATAATATTGATGTCATTATATATATTTATATAATTATATATAAATTTTTATCAAATATATAAAAATATAAATATACTAAATTTATTCTTTATAAAAGTTAATTTATTATACATTTAATTATTAATTGAATATATATAAATATTTATTTATAATTTTATTATAAATTTCAAAAAATATATATTTTTATTTATAATTATAAATATGTAATTTTATAAATATTGAATGTACAAATTTTAATATATTTAATATTAAATATATTTATATAAAATTATTTTTTTATTAATATTCTTTTAATATATTATTTTAACATTATTAATGAATGAATAGTTTTAAGTCAATCCATGTTAAAAATTGGCGAGATTGAATATATTACAAAAGGTATATTTAATAATACAGAAAAAATGGAAAAGTTTTTTTGTTTGTGTGTTGTATATAATAATTCAACAATTACTATATATGAAATCAATATAACACATATTTGATCTATGTTAAATTGAAAAATAAAATGATATTCAATTATATGTTGATAAATTTAAGCAATTATTATACATTTTAAATTCATATTAATTTTTAATTAGAAACCATTATTCACTAAAAATATGAATAATTAATCTAAAGAACATAAATATTTTGAACTATATAAATAATAATTATATACATTAATATATATCTATATATTTAATATATACTATTTACTAACATTATCAATAATAATCTAGTTAATAAAATGATTAATATTATTTTTCAATTTACTTATTTTTAGTTTTAATTATTTTAATATTTATTTCTCGTATTTATAAATTTAATACATACTATTTATCATTATTTATAACTTATATATAGTATAATCAATTTATACATTTTTATGAATAATTATTTAATTCATAAAATTTTATTAATCCTCGTAATAAACTCAGTTTTTATATATATACTTATTCATTAATTCATTTTTATTATTTGAACAATTATCAACTCTAAAATAGTGTAGATAAAGGACTTCATTATATGTTGTAAAAACAAAGTAATGATAACAGGTACCCTTTAGAAGCACTGCAAATAAATCCCTAATAAAGGGTATACTTTATTAGTGTGAAAACTAAATCCATGATAAAGGTTACCCTTTATCAGCATTAAAAAAAATCACTTGTAATGAAAGCCTTTATCAGCACTAAAAAATGCGCTCATAAATGGTTAAATTTACATTTTTTTAAAGCGTTCATAAAGATTCCATTTATTCGCAATTTTTAGCATTAGAAAATACCATCATTATAAAATGCATTCTTTATAGTATTGTCCATACATATACTTATTTATTCTATATTGATCCATCATTGATGATCAAAACTCCATCAATTTTATATTAAAATTCTCTATACATTAATCCATGATTTTGGTATTCTTACAGGCCCATTACAATAGTCCTTATAAAAGGATATAATGTAACCCATCTTAAGAAGATGTAATCATCCTACCCCAACTCTTTAATTTTATTTCTTCTTATACCTCCAATAAATATTATTTATTTATTCTAAATTTAATATTTATATATAAAAATTATAGTGAAATGTTATTATGATAATGAAACAACTGATATCTACCCTCTATCACTTTAAATTGGATTTGAAAGTATCACTCATTTGTTAATGGGGACTACAAAATCTACATAAAAATAAAATTGATTTTACATAAACATATTTCATTGATAGATATTATGAGGGGTTTAATATTAAAATATTATATTTATATTATTGTTATTATTATTTAAATTTAGTACCATATTTTCCATCATCCCTTCCAATCTTTTGGAAAAAGATAATGTCACTCGTGCGTGCCATTTAACTTCCTCCTCTATTTAGAAATAAGATTTTTAATTCATTTTAACATTACATGGATGGTAAAAATTATATATTTAATCAATATATATTAAAAATATCATTTAAAAAATAATTTATTAATTTTAATTATTTTTTTCATTTCTCGTTTCATCAATAGAAATGTGAAAAAAATTATACATATATACAATATAGAGTCTCCACAAATATTGTAATTAATTTTTCTTTGACTACATTAAATAGATATATATATATATATTATATCAAGAATAAAATTTAATAGATGAAGGAACCACGATGAACATTAATGGAATGAAGCTACTGAATTTGACTTCTTATGGAGTAAGATTCAGTAAACAGAAGGAAATAATGAATTTAAAAAATAATTATTAACAAAATCGCCATTGAAAAGATATTAGTGTATAATATATGATGTTATTACTATATGAATAATTAATGTATAAACATATAACATATTTAATTTTATTACATATTCTGATTGACTACTTTCAAATAAAGTCAATCTATTTTAAAGTGATTTTCATCTAACATTTATTTTTGGGAGATAGATGAAATATTCATCTCTTGTTTCTCTTATGTGGTGTATATAAAACCCGTGAATGTATATTATAAAAAATTACATGATTATTATGTTTATTTCCATATCCATATATTCATCTCTATTTCATTATGTTTTGATTTGAAATTTACTAAAGTCACAATGGATTTATGTTATAATCTAATTGTTTATTATGATTTTTTATTATTTCATTAATTATAATTAAATTTCATGATATACCTATAATGAATATTAGTAATTATATTTGATTTAGTTAATTTAGTTAGATTATATATTTCACATTCAAATTACAATCATCATTAACTCATATTATGGACAGTATATTTTAACGAGTAACCATATTTATTTTTATCAATGGTCAAAAAACATTTTTTTTCCAAGATCATGCTTTCAATAAATTGTTTCCAGAATATTATAACTATTACCCTATAATTTTTGAACTCATTTTTCACATGTTATTATAATTAAAAAACAAATAAAATATAATAAATATACTATTTTCTAAATGGGTTAAATTTTGGTTTTTTTATAATTTTAAAGGAGTATTTGTATTAATTTGCAGAACACGAATAAAATCTCTCATCGTCATGACTACTGAATTACATGAATAATTATTTACATGTCCCCATTTTTATTTTCAAATAAATTTTCTCCTAATATTCAATAATATTTTTATTTTTAATTTATTGATTTAAAAACAAAAAAAGTTATTTCCCTCAATAAATATTCTATATGGTTTTAAGGTATTTCTATTTTTTATAACAACCCTTTATGTTACATAGTCATTTTTGAGGATATAACCTAATCATACAAACATTTTATTTATTTGGATTTATTATTATTATGACTGAGATTTATAAGAAACCCATTTATTTACTATAGGTTATACATTAATGAATTATTGAAATACTTATGAATCACATTTATTTTTCTTGGGTTATTATATATATTATTTAATTAATGATCAGGTGACACACATATGAATGGATTTTTATTATGTTTAACATGGTTTAAAAATTATATATCCCCCCAAATCAATGGGTATTAAAGTATGTGTCATCAGATAGTAAGGACTGGAATGGGTAGTAATCCCAGTTCAATATGCAATAATATCTACTATTATAGTATTTGGAGGAAATGTTGACCATGAATATGAAGGAACTGGGATAAAACCAAATTTATTTTTATATTATTGGGAGTTTTAATTGAGTATGAAAATTATTTTCTATTATTATCTGTATCCTTGAAACTTATATCTTATTCCAATTTTTTTCTCTCTTAAATCATGTAATTTGGTTTATTTATAATTTATTTCATATAAACAACATGTATTGGTTTCATTATTCAAAATTATGATCAATTATATTTTGGTTATGATTTTTATATATTATTCTCTTATTATGATACAATTAACATGGTTTTATGACTCCATTGTAACTAATATCTCCAATGTTTAACCTTACAGAGTATATATTCACAATATTTCTTATATTACCTTCTACCATGTTATGAAGAAATGTTTTATGTTGAATATTTATATGAAGGTTTTTATTTATTAATGAAATAATTGGATATAATGATGAGATTTTATGGGAATACATTTAATGTATCTATGATTTCAAATTCACTAAACCTACTCAATTCAATCATAGGTCATAATGTTATGTATTTAATTTTTGAATCAAATGATTTATCATTTTTGTTTAAAAGTATAGGTAACTAAATCATGGATGTTGTCTATGTGTTATAGTCATAAACACTATTTTAGTCAAACTGAGGACATTAAATTCCATGATTCATAAGTGAAAACTCAAGGTTATTCTACTTAACATTTTTTTTCACATTTATAGATTTTTAGTAAGAATAATGTTTTTGTTTTAACCTTTTTTTGGTGAATATACATTACTTATTGTTTATAAAATGTTCCACGATAACTAATTTAAATTAATAATAATATTTTATAGTGATTTAGAATTTCTATGTAATTCATTTTTGCTTTTTTTGTAAATTTAGTAACAAAATTCTATTTAATATGTATTAAAATATAAGAGAAATAATTTAGATTCATTTGAGAATAAATTAAATTTATTTTCAATGAAAAATAGAGCTAAATGTTATTTAAAATTTTAAATTACACTCCCCTTTAACTCAATATATATAATTCAGTTCTTTTACATGTAATGTTTGATTTTTTATTTTAATATGTTTTAAAATATTGTGGCATTGATTGGGAAATAAATGGTATTTATGAAGGACAAAGGAATGGATGTATATTGGTTGAACTAAAATTAATAGATAATCATCTTTTTGGGAGACCCTATTTAATTTTCTTCTACATTTAAAAATAAAATTTAATGAAATATAATTTTTTAGATAAACAAAATGAAAATCATTCTGTTAAATGTGTTTCAATGTTGAAGTAGATTTAAAATAATAATCTTTTCATCAATTTTTTTATGTCTTTTTATACTAAATAATATACCATTTCATGATATTTTTCTATGACAGTGGAAATATTGTTGAAAAATAACATTAAATCATGTCATTTACTTAGAAAATTTACTTTTTGAAACATTATTGATGTAGTAGCTAGTCATACAACTATATATATTTCTATACTTTTTAGTTGAATGTTGATGGGGAAATATATTTTTTGATCATTATTTTATCCCTTTAAGGAATATTTTGAAGTAAATATTTTAAAATAATTTTTATCATAAAAATATTTTAATTTTATCATCGACCGAGAAGCTTAATTTTTTAGGAAACGCTGAATTTTAGTTGATTTTAAGTGTTCCTTAACATTTCTCAACGGTGTTCCATTAATGATATATAAGAATACCAGATTATTTTTCATAAAATTTACTAATTTTTATATTTAGATAAATCGTTCATTTGTAGAAATTTTCTCTTTTTTTCGTGATTATAATACTAATTCAAGATAGTTAGTCATTTTATTTTGTCAATTAATTCAACATAAAATAAATATTTCAATTATGTAAAAAATAGTAATGTTTTAGAACCATTTTCAATATGATTGATAATTTTTATATATTATGAATTAATAATTATATTTACACAATTAATAATGGAAAAAAATTAATGAAATTAAATCATATTCACTATTATATTTTCTAGTTAAATTTTATTATACTAGCTAATTATTTTAACCAATTAATTGTTATGCATAATGAAAAATTTAGTTATGTGTATTTATATATTGTTTCTAAATAAATTTTACATATTCACTGTAGACAAAAACTAATGTTTGTGTGATATATTAAATGAATAATTATGATGGATAAATTCATTTTAAAATTTTAAAATATATTTATATTCAACAAAATATGAATAAATTTTCTTATAAAATCTTTTTTAGAGATAATAATCACACATTGATTAATAATATATTTGAAAACTAATTTTGTTTTGGAAAATAACAAATTTAATAATTATATATATCATCATTGAGTTCAAATAACAGTAATCGAATAGGTTAAACTAATTTCATCAAGACAATAAATTTATTTTGTGTGATGGAATTTGATTTTGATTTATTTTAATAAATGATTTTCAAATATATTTTAAAAACAATATATTAATTTTTTCAAAAGTTTGATTAATTATTAAATTAATATTTCATGATAATTTTGAGAAGAAAATAAAATTCATTCATTACTTTCATAAAAATGTTCATTTTTGTATTTGGTTTCTCAATGTTCATTTATTTAATTTCCATATGTTTTAGAAAGAAATTATTTTCATTGAATTTTATTTGATATTGATATTGATGTTATTCTCAAAACATTTTCAATGGATCATGTTTTTTAAATTTATATGTTCATGTTCAATGTGTTTTATCTGACATATTTTTTGTTCGAACTATATTTATTTTTATTTTTCTGAATATGAAATTTTTTGGGTTATATAATTTTGTGAATTTTAATAATTTATGAATTGTATTTATTTTATAGAATTATCATTATATGGTTTATTCTATCTTTATAATTTTATATTTATAAATTTTATTTGTAATTATTTAATAATAAAAAATTTAAAAATGGGTATTTTCATAACATTGAATGGGAAACCCATAAGGTTTATTTTTTTAAATTAGATTAGTTAAATATATTTATGTCCAAATTTTTGTAACTATTCATCCATTTCCTTAATTATTCTCTCAATTACTGTATTTAGAATTACAGATTCTATAAATATCTACCAAATATTTTATATTTATCTTTGGGTTTAATATTTTTTTTATTTCATAAAGGATTAGTATTCAAAAAAATTTATTGGCTTCACAAATTCATATGAATCATCATCCCATATCTTAATTAACAACATATATGTGTATATTTCTAATCATTATGCGTTGTAAAATTTGATTATCGACCTTCTAATGGGATTATGGCCTCCCATGCAAACTTTAATAACAAATAATGTCGATCCAAATTAAATAATCGTTACAATTCCTAAGGAAAAAAATGAGTCATTACTCAAATCTGGAGAAGGTGGTTCATATATTATATTCAATCAAAATATGAGTTATTACAATCTATGTGGACCTATAGTTATTAGATGATCCAATATGAGATCATCAGAGGCTAGACCTGTTTAAATATGATAACATCTTGAGATTCATGATGTAGAGGATATTATCTTTTTGTGATGAATAATCTGAGACACATAAGTGATAGTACATGATGGTAGATAAAACCTAATAATTGATTATATAATGAATATATGAGTTGAATATGAGTTTTTAATGAATTAACCAACCATTTATGAATTAATTTTATAGAGGTTGAGAAAGTTCAATGGGATTTGATTATTGAGTTATATGAGTATAATTAATTTCACAATAATTGGATAATTGATATCATCCCATCAATAATAGTGAAATGGATGATAATTGGGATAAAAAATCTTGAAGAAATAAATAATAATAGTTTCGTTTTATGAATTTGAGTGATGTGGAAAATAATAATAAATATTGATCACTATATTATGATTTAGGGTGTCTTTGAATTTAATAACAATACATATTCAATTATCTATTTCTATGGTTTTCGTATTAGTTGTGAGTGTTCATCAGGTGGTCAAGGAATTTCTACAAAGAGATAAGTTCTTATTTAATCTGGAAGAAAACAAAATGGGTAAAATAAGAATTTGGAAATTGTGCATGATAATGACAGTGAAATAAAGAATAATATTTTTAGTGTTGACCTAATAAATGTTGATATGAGTTTGTGGTTTTTTTTTAAAAATATATGTACGTGGTTTGAAAAGGAATAATATATAGGTTTACGATTCTATATTTGGTGTTATATTATCCATGAAATTTCTTATTATCATTGAATAATTATTTCATTTGGGACAATTGAATTTGACAGTAGTATTAAACTTGGAAACACCAAATGATTTATATCTCATAATGACACATAGTTCTTCTTAAAACACTTTCAAATAAAATAAAATGAATATAAAAATAGTTCTAAAATCAGACCATGGACAAGGGTAGTTTTATCATTGGGTAATATTAATCTATGTATAAAAGATACACTCCATGAAACATTAAATTATTTTTTTGTTAACAAATATTAGTAATTTGGGTAAAATTAATGGTCCATTTCTAGATATATTTATGATTGAAATGGGCATAGACTTTGTAGTAATTTTTCAGAAATTCATTGTGGGTTTTTGATGAGGCCATCAAATAAGATTTAGTATGAATATAAAAATGATCAAAATTATAGATATTAAGGAAAATTCCACTATGAAAGTATGATCTATCTCAATATAGAAAACATAACTTTTTCGAATCATTATTCTATTTCTTAATAATTTTATTTTTATGACTATGGTAAATTTATTGATTGTTTTAAATATTTGTTCATCTTAAATTATATATAAGAATAATATTTATTTTTTATATTTTCTCTTTTACATCATGATATATTAAATTATACTCGATAATTCATTTCTCTTTCAATTATTCCTTTCATAATTTTTTTTAAAAATAATGATAAAAAATTATCAAGAATCATTTTTAATATATTTAATGGACTATTTTTAATGAAAACGTATTTAAAAAAAATCAACTTATAATAATTTTATTCAAGATCAATTAAGAAACTGATTTAGTCAAAAATTTAAAATTTTCATTTTTGACAATGTTCTTGATTTGACATATCCATAGAAGATCCAATTGTATTTTCCAATCATGATAGGGTTTTTTAAAATATTTTTTTTGTACTGATCTATACTAATCATTCATTTCCTGCAACATTCATATATTTTTTTAACATCTTCATCAATTGATATTCTGTTATTTAATTTAATATTATTCATAATCAGTTTTTCTACAAATATTTTCTACTTCACTTGTAACATATTATAATCATTGTATCCTTTTCAATTGAACATCAAACTTTTATTAATAATTTTTTTCTTTCAATTTTTTTTTAATTTATTTAAATTTTCTTCTTTGAATAGTTCTCTCATACAGTACTTCCATGAGGGTTTCATCCATTTTTCACTAAATAAGGTCTCATTTATCAATAAATGAACATTATATGTGTATAATGAACATATAATTTTTTAATCCAATTAATTATGCCTCTAAAAATAAAAATATAAAAAATGGAAAAAAATTAATAACTTAATTTAAATATGTTTATATAACACCATAACTTTAGGGTGTGTTCCCAATTGATCATGATAAAAAATATAGATATATTTATTATCTTTATTTTAAAACAATTTATTTATTTAAAGGGAAATTGGAAATTATAATAAAATGAATGTTTATAGGGAGTATATTGATTATAATGAATTCATTATCCCCCCATGACCTAAAATTATTTAGTAGGAAGGTTTATAAATTGGGAGATTCAATATAACCATCACCTATAATATAATTATAATTTTGGTGAATATACATACACATATGGATCATGATTGGATGCGGATGTGGTGATAAAAAGAAATACATTAAAAGCTATAAATATAATAAAACCTAAACATCTCTAAGTAACATGAGGGTTCACTCTAGACATTTTTCCAATTATATGACAATATCTTCTAACAAAAATACATGTTTACGTAATATGTTACTATATAATTAAAAATTACTATAAAATAATGCTCCTATACACCCACTGGTGGTATATTGGTTTTGAGAATAACAATCCAAGAAAGACCACAACATGTGTTTCAAGAGAATGTTTTTTTAGAAAAATCAAATAATTCTAGTATTATGGAAATCACCATGAAAATAATATTTTTATATTTGAAAGGAAAATAAGACATCAAAATAATTAAAACAATTATAACACAAATGTATATTGCATGTTAAGAATAACTAAAAAACATTGGAAAATCCCTAAGGATGTGACGATCAGCTCACCATATAATCCATTTACATCCAATGTGATCATACAAATAATATATAACCATACACAATCCACTACAGGGAAGATAATATTATCCTAGTAGGTTGGATCTATATAGCTGCTAGAACTAGAAAAATATCATCAAACGCATAATAATGTATAATTACTATGGATAAATTCAAATCTATGTATAAAATTTCATTTCTTAGTATCACATTGCATCATCTTCCTAGCTTGTCCCCTTTGAACCTATTCACTCTCACTGATGACATGAATAATCATTTTATTATAAACAAATTAGATATAATAATTTTATTTAAAACATCCATTTAATAAAAAATATATCTCCATCATAGAATTCCCATGATAAAAAATCATTTAAATTCATCTAAAATTCCCACTTCTAAGAGAAATATTCAATCAAATTATATCATATATATAAACCTTCAATGTTGATATAATTTTTTATATATTTTTTAGAATTCACTAAAAAATTAAAAAAATTGTTATGATTTACTAAGAAATGGTAACTCATAATACCACATACCTTATTCAATAAAAACACTTGTGAATGATGTGAATCCTCATGGAATTATGAATAATGTCCCTTTTAACATAATATAAATAAAAAACATCAAAATAAATTCTAATAAAACTTGGTAAATAAAAACCTAGGTTGACATATCCCTAGGGAGGAAGGTAGGCTTAAAGGTAAAATTAAAGGAACCAATGATGATGGATCAAGACAATGTACCAAAGAATTTTTTTTAACATAATTGGAAAGAAATTAAAACAAATCAATAATAATTTTAGGAGAAAAATAGTTTGTATCTTTTGAAGACTATTTAGTTTAGTTGGGGGAAATGTGGTGAGGAAGAGTAAACTGTGTGTGGTGTAAATCTATAGAATTATATATTTAATAAACCTATAATGAATCATGTTTTGAATAAAGTGTCAATCAAATCTTGTGTGATTGGAAAATATAGATGTAAACACACTGGGAGGAACTAATTGGATTTTATTTCATGGTTTGGGAAGAAAAAAATTCAAAATGCAAGAATAACAACATTTTCTTACATTAACCTTCGTAGTAATGTCACACAGTTGTCAGTAACATTGAAAATAACATGTGACATGAAAATTTTACCAAATATCCAAAATGATCAATGAGTTAGTCATGTAAATAATAGAAAATAAAAATAAAAATAAAAATAATTATGTTTGTACCATAGAATAGAATTATAAGTTTGTTATATCATTTTCACCACCTAAATATTCTTTCAGATATGGGTGATCAATAAAATGGTGAGGCCACTTCTTCATCATAAATGGTTTGTTCTCACAAATATTAATAGAATCTATATTAAGTATTCATAGAACACATAATAATAGTATATTTTCCCCAAATAATAATTTATATCAAGATTCATATATAGGTATTTGTTTTATAGTCCCTGATACATTAACTCAATGAATATCTCTTCAAAATTTAAAATGTGGGAGTGATCAAGATGTAATATCTTCAACTAAGAAAAATGAAGGAAATTATAAATCCATAGAACATAATGATGTAACTAAATTTATAATAATTCTCCCAAATCCTCTTATTGATCTCAAAGAGCCCTACATAATTCACTTTAACCATCCAATGTATCACAATCCATCAATGAACCTATAGTTATTCAAAAACATAGAGTCCTCCATCCCTTTAAAAAGATGATGGTGGAAGATGTTGAAGATCAACATATGATTTATAATGATTATGAGTTGTCAAAATTTTCTTTCTGATATTATAGATCTTACATATATTATCATCACCAATGTTCAATCCCTCTAATCATATTTATCAACAATAATCAAATTTTAGGGAGATGAGAAGACCAAATGAAAATAGCATTAAAAAGAGAAATCCTAAAAAATCATTTGTGACAATTATTGTCAATGAAATCATCCTCAACAGAAATTTTATTTGAATCAAACCTATTGTATGGTATAGAAAAATATGTTAATTAGTATAGTAAATGTAGTTACAATATTACATATGATTTTCTCATAGAAATAAGTGCAATGAATGTATATTTTCGTTTTATATTATTGAAAATGGGTTTCGTTTTGGGTTTGAGATTTCGAAAAAATGACACCAATGAAATAAAATGGTATTGAAAACAATATTACGAGAGAGGTGATTGGTTCAATGTCTGGTCATCACTTTTAATTAAATAATATTCCCTAAAATGATTTTAATGTGTCTTCGTGGTAATTTATATGTTCAAAATTCTACAATAAATTTATATAAACACAATAGGATTAATAGTATTGTGGAGATTAACCAAAAAGTTAATATAAATTTTTTAAACATCATTACTATTTATATGTCTCTAAATATTAAAAAATCAACACTAAAACTTCTATGGAATATCCAAATTTCTTTGTTTGTGTTCCTAATAAATCCAAAATTGCTTCAGATATCCTACACATGGGGCAGAGATTACTAGAAACTCCCACTCTATAATATAGGATATATATTCTCCATTGTCAACCTAAGATTTAATGGTGATCTAGTTTGGATCCTTAAATATAATATCATTCTATGAATTAAATGACCATTGAGAAATGAAATGAATTAACTAGAAAATATATTTTATTCATTAATTACTAATAATTAAATAATTACAAGATAGATACATAAATTTCAATGTCATTATTAATTTATCAGTCCATGAAAATTGTAATTGAGATGGTACAAGAATAAGAATATATTTCAAATATTAAATCAGAATGTAATGGAAGAAAAAATAGTATTATAAAAAATCCTCCTACGCATCTTAAGAGAATACCAAGGGATAATATATCCTCTTTAGTTTTCCTCCACTTTTATTTATAGGTTTTCGCTAATGTCTTCCATTATTCAAATATTACATATTCATCAACTAATCTATCCACAATATATCAACAATTTTTTTTAATGTTTTCTATAAGTTTTATATCTCAAATAGACCAATGAACTCAAATAATTCTTCACTATTATTTATCTTAATATTAGGGATATATTCAACCATAGGGAATCATCCAACTAAGTACACTTCATTTGTTCCATAGACAGTCATCTCGGTTTCCACATGGATTAGACATGTGTTAATATTTAGATTTTTTTCTAAGGGACTTCACTAAAAAGACTATTAATCATAAGAAAAATTATAATATATAATTATTTAATTTGGGGAATTTTTATAATTATAGTTGCACTTTTTGAATGTTTTTATTTATGAATTTATGTGTTCATTGATATCTCATGGTTTGGTTTGGATTGAATTCCTTGATTTTAAGCTCATATTGAACACAAAATAGACTCAATCAAGTTTGAAAAGGGTTTTTACAGTGAATTTTATTTTATTATTAATAAGTAATAACATTGTTAATAAGGTTCATTCCATGTATCATTAAAAATAAAACAATATATTATAATAAATTCATATCATGAAAAAATAAAATAAAATTTTTAGGGGAACAACCTCCAATATAATTATTTCATAATTTTAATCGTAGATATTTTTTATTGTCGATAAATAAATTTTACTCCACTAATAATTATTTTAATATTTGTGAATTTAGAATTATAAAAAGAGAGGACTGCATAACATTTATTTTGTTGCATTAAATTTTTTAAAAAGGTTTTTTATGTGTTTGTGATTTTGAAAATAAAAGAAAACACTATTTTAATAAAATAGTGTTGAACTAAATGAGATTATAATATTGATTGAGTTTTGATTTGGAATCCACAAACAATGTTTTCTGTCTCTATAAAATCCTTAAACATCTCTCCTAGTTAATTTATATGTCATTGATTCCATGATATCTTTATTTAAATGCCATGGATGATGGGTATTTTTTATATTAACCTACAAGTGAATATATCAGGTTCATTACCTCACCTCCACCTTGTTTATGAAAAGGAAATACAAATTATGGAAAAATACAATTAGTGTTTTATATTTTGAGGAAATTCAAATTCTATTCATTATACTTAAACAAATATTAGTGATTACTATATAAAAAACCAAAATTCGATATTATCCATATATAAAAGGTACCAAGGATGATGAATATAGTATATTATTAGTCAAAATTTTAATATAATATTAATAATATTCCAAATGAACTATTTTATTAGTTGAATTTAGCAATCACTAAGAACTAAAATCAAATATAATGAGATGGTATTTTATTCAATATTGTATGGGGGATCATGAATTACAAGTGAAATCCTTACCATAACATAAAAACATATATTTCAAACATCTATAGAAAAGTAAAATGAGATGAAAGTATATGGATACATCAATACAAAATATAAAATAGAAATGAAATCATGAAAATAAATGATGAAACTGAATATATTTTCTAATATCAGGAAGTAAATTATATGGAAAAAATAATATCTCCATTTCATGAATACCATTATTTATACATTTTTTGTTCTTTCATCCAATATTTTAACAACATTTATTATTTGGATGGTAAAAAATTTTAAGATCATATTCTTTGAATTTTGAGAAGATTTTATTTTCCCTAAGATTGAAATCTCCAAGAGTCCCATAACATCAAATATTTATTATTTAGTGATGATTAAAAACATTTCCATGTTTATTTTTATGTTAAATTATATTATTGGTAATATTATTACTAACATGTAATCTCATAGGTTTAGTTCGTCATTAATGTGGGTTTTTTAATCCTGTACATAACCTTCCAAAAGCAATTTTTTTGCAACATGGTGGATCGACCATGAGGTGATTATTAAGGCATAAAATGTAGGGAATAAATGTTAAATCAATATAAAAAAAGTAAAAAAGTTATATATTTCATGTTTCTTTGATTGAAATGGTAATTAGATTTATCCATGTAGTTTAACACCCTCTGATTTTGATATTTTATTGAAATTATTTATTGTTTTGATATTTCTCACTTCACAAAACCCTGAAAATAGCTCTTCAATAATTCAATAACACCATTCACAGGGAACCAGGTTGGTATATTTTACATGCAACACAATCATTACATATATTACATGGAAGGTCAAGGTTAGTGTACATTACAGAGAAGATTGAACTTCCTCAATGGATTGCATACCACGTAAGACAGAGTGTTACCTAGATGTAATAGATTTTATAAAATATTATTATAATGAAATTCTAACTAGTTATTATGTTGATGTATATGTATATTTTTAAGTAAATAATGAAATATGTGGTTTAAAAAAATAGTAGTTTAATTCATTGGGGACCAACTAATTGGAAATGCATTTGAAAACCAATTAAATATAAAGAAAAACATTATTATTGTCAGAAAGGTATTTTTACCTTGTAAATTAAATTAATTACAATGGGTAAGTGATATTAATGTAATAAATATGTAATATATTAAATAATTTTTCTTATATTTGTTACATAGATTCTATAGACTTAAGATAAAAACCAACACAATTTTTTGCATAATTTTTTTAATAAGTTTATTTTACTTCTTTTTAATGGAGAACCTTTATTAAATCAAATTTTTAGACATTTTTTTGAAATAATATTTTAAAATAAACATCATATTTTAAAACTTACCAAAAAAATCAGTATACCCTAAATAGATGGTATTATTTTGAAATGTTTCATCTAATAATGAATAGTTAAAAATATTGGATTTTAATTCAAAAATATTTTTTCATATAAATAATTTATAAGAAGTAATTATATTTTTAATTAGATTAAATGTTTATATAGATATAATTGTTATCAATTAATAAAATATAGATCATTTGAACATATTTCACATTGATATTTGATATAAAAAAATAGGAATTTTTTATCATTTTTACTTTAAAACCCCATACTATCATTCCGTCCACAAGATTAATTGAAAATAAAAATCTCCCACTTCAGTGATTAGAAATTGGAAAAATGGATTCAATATTTGGAATCAGTAAAATTTATATTTTCAAATAAGGTCAACATTTTTTTACCATAATTATTAGTGAATGTGATTAAAATTTAATATATAGGTTAAGAGAAAAAATTGGCTAATAAAGTACTAAAATTTAATTTTAATACACAAAACGACCTAGAAACATGGCCAATGCCCATTTTGTGAACATATTTATATCCTAAAAACAAATAGATTGACCATGTTGCATTATTGGATCCACTAGAAACATTAAAAATGTGGATGTAATTCAATCTTCTATTATTAAAATGAGTGCCACTACTCTTCCACTATAAAAGGCCACCACCTCTACCCATTCGTCACACCTCTCAAACCTCTAATGTTCAGCCAAACCCTACCCAACTCACATAGGAAAATTACTACCTTAGTCACTAAATAATTATTTTAGTTATAAATACTTTCAATGAATCATCTTCTGCATAAAAGAAAAGGAGTTACCCGATTAACATGTGGTTTGAATGGGTACAACGAGAGTCAAGACACAAGAAAGGGGGTTTACATATCACTTTTAATTTCAGTGAGATACAAATCATGTTCCTTGCTCATTTTTTTGGTGTATGTACTTACCGTGATTTTTTATATGTATCTTATTATCATATTTATGGGTATTCACATCTCTATTTTATGATCCTTCTTTCCCATGGTTTTAGTTTCAAAAGTTTCCACATTGGTAAAATAGTTTTGTCTCAATTTTTCTTTTTTTGTGAATCATGTTTTTATGCACCTAAAATATTTTATTGATTTTATATACTTCCATTTTTCATGTTATATCATTAATACAAATCATTTAATGATATTTTTCCATGTAATTTCATTTTGTACATGGTGAGTATTATCCATTATTAATAGTTTTATTTATGTATTGAGATAATCTCATCATTTTTTTTAATTATTTATATATTCTTACTTGGACGAAAAAATATGATCCATATGTCAATTACATTCATGAATTTTCTTATCCACTAATTATCCATGTTATAATCATGTATTTGTAAATTTTTTCTATTATTTTTTCTAAATGATTGTAAGAATGTTTTTTAATAATTCCAAATATTACCCTACTTTAGATCAGAGATCTCTGTTTTCTAAAAAGTGATTTCAATTATATTATTCCATTATCCTATATTCTTTAAAATAAAATTTACCCTTTTTTCATTTACTAATATTTTTAAGGTATCCTTCTTTTCACATTTCGAACAAATAATTCCTTCAAACATTTCTACTATGCAAAAAAATTGTTTTTTAACTCATTCGACATGTATGAATTTACCCACAATCATTCTATTGAAGATTCATTTTGATTTTAAAAGAAAATATTTGTGAAATTTTTTTAAGAGTAATTATCAAGGAAAAATACTTTTAAAATGATTTAAATTCATCTCAAAAATAGATCATGTTATTTTCTATGAAAATAATTTTTTAACAGTTTTATATATTTAAAATCAATTTTCAAAGAAGAATGTATATTTTTTTCAAGAAATGTTTATGAAAGGTATTAAATCATTATTTACCTTCTATGATAACATACATTTTTTTACACAATCCTGTCAAGATTATGATCCAATGGTTCCATTCATACTTCTTTCTTGAGTGTTAATGTTTTGATGAAATGATGTTTGAGACACATGTTTCACTTCCATGTCTTTTATTCTAGTGAAACCCACTTATTTTCAAGGGTTATGAATTTATGATGTGATTATGAAACCTATATATTTTATAGGTTATGATTTTTATAAGTGTTAATTATCCATATTTACTTTTATTGGTTATGAATTGAGTTTTATAAGACCTATGTCCTTTTATGGTTCATGATATGATAAATGATTTGTTATCTTTTTGCACATGTGTGAATGATTTTACTATGATATGTGTAGGACCTATATATGCCTACAATGAATTGGGTAGTGATTAGTTTTATATGACATTGGTTGTATTCAAAGGGAAAAAAGAAAGAGGGTATAAGGGTTATGGAATGAACACAATAATAAAGAGGGTATATGAGTAGTAGCCCAAGCCCAAAAACAAAAAGGATTATGTGATATAGAGCAATCCTAAAATAAAGAGGGAATATGGGTATTATCCCAATCCCAGGTACAATAAGGTACATGGATTGTAGAAAAACCCTAAAAGAAAGAGGTTACACAGATTGTAGCCCAAGCCTAAAAATAAGAAGGTACATAGGTTATATCATTAGCCTAAAATTAAGTGGGTACACTAGTTTCTATCACAATACCATTGTAGGCACAAAATGTTTATCCCAAGAATAACATGTTTTAAAGGACTTGGTACGTATCCTTGATATAGATGTTTTTATTCATATATGTATACAACAAATCCTATGACTTATTACATAGTTATGATTTCATAGATCAAGGTATTTATTTCATTATGATTCATGACTTATGAAGTGTAAATATTTATCTAATAACTCATGTTTATGATCCTTGATATTTAGGGTATGACATCATAGTGTTACGATCTCATTATCATACAAATTTAATCATGTTTATAGTTATATCAATGTCAAGTTTTCCCTTAAATAGAATTTGAGCTTAGCCCTTTCTTAGGTTTCCTTTTTCCAGGTTATGAAGAAATGTTTTTAGGAAGAAGTAAAATAGGTATATATCATTATGGGATATGTTTATAATCTTTATCTAGGATATAAAATTTTGTTTCCATGTTTCCAAAGACACTAATCTATTACTGCCCTTGTGCATTTATTTTTTCAATTTACAAAATATTCAACAATAATGAGGTAAAATCCTTATATGTAATGTTTGTGTCGCTATAGTTGGTATTAAATGAAATGTTTATTTATCTTTTTAAATTTATATTTTAAAACATTAGTGAGATCCCTATGTATATTTCTAAGGATTTGTCTAGGGATGTCTCTAGAGATATGTACTAGGATGAGTTAATGTTTATGAAAATGCCCTAAAATTTTAATAAAGGATAGAGTGAGTGGTTTCCCAGAAATATTTCCATGTCTACATATTACAAGGTGATGTAGCTCAAGAAATGATTTACTTAGGGGAGACAACTCTGACACGTCATTTTGAGTCTATATTTGGGTATTCTGGTATGAAAAAGTGGGCGTTATTGCACCCTATGTCGGACACTCCCGAGGGATATGATTTGGGTGTTCACAAATTATTCATGAACAATCATGAGGGATTTAAATATAATTTTTCAATGAAAAACCTAGGGTGTCATTGATTAAGGATGGTTTCATGATTTATAAATCCTATAAGTAATTTTTCGTGATTATGTTGTCTTCTAATAAGATATCTGTTTCTCACCCATTTCATTCTTGATTAAGTCAATAGAATGAATTAGAGGGATCATGATTAGGATTGCATATTTCATATGTAGAAAATATAGTATTATAAACAAAATTCTCAATTTGAAAACTCTTAAATAAAATAAGGATGGTGGCACGAGTATTGGTTATTCTTTTGAAGATAAATAGACAACAAATAACATGTGAATGGAATGTGATGTTATTGCAATATTATTTACAATGATCGTAAGAATCATGATTATATTGAGAATTAGGAACCATAAAACATGATTAATAATTTCATAATATATGAAATAGGTATCAATGAATAATTTGGGGAAACCTGAGTAATGGTTTATTAATAATGTTGGAAAAATGATGTATTTTGGAATTCAAAGATTATATTATATTAATCATTGATGTGTAAGTATTTTTAGTAAATATTTTCATTAATGATAGTAAAGTACGTGTTTTATAGTGAGGAAGTCATATAAATTTGATTTAATTGAAATGTGATATTTAGATTAAGGCATGGTAACTCTTAATTAGTTTGTGACATTGAGATAATGCTTTTTAGATTACAATATGTTTGTTATGAATATGTTAATTTGAATGTATAAATTACTTGTGAATAGATTATTGAAAATCTGTTATACATCATCAAGGATGATGTTTACAACTTATTGGATTGAAATAATATATCCAATAACTTTTACAAAAATTAAGAATCAATGTATTATAAAATTAAATATTGTAATTATGGTTGTCACCATGTTTCTAGGGAATACATGATGACGATATTAACTTGTTTTAATTATGACAACCATGTGATACATTTTGATATACATGGGAATCATTGTTATGAAAATTTCATGACTTTCTTTCTAAAGAATTTAATTTTCATATTTCAGAAGGGTTATAAGGATGACTATTTATGAAATAATTAAGTTGAACATTAGATGTAGTCAATAATATTAATGTGTTGTTTCTCTATGTGATGATTTTTATATATTGGAAGTCATGTTAAAACTAAATTCAGATTATTATAACTGATGACTAATTCAATAGAATATTGTATATCTCATGATTTTTTAGTACATTAAAAATGATAAAGTCCCCTTTATTTTTAGATAATTACCTAAAGTGGAACTACGAATAATAAATGGTGGTGTTTCCTGAAATCCTGCAAATTTTTATTTAAATAAAAATTCTTCATCTTTAAAAAACTATCCTGAAATCAAAAATATTGTTCTAGTACCTATATTTCTAATGAATTATATATTCCCTTAGGTCATCACATATTTATATTATTGTGATTGTTATCTTTTTTTTTGAAAAATTATCTCTCTCAATCTCTATAATAACACAATGGTATGATTTCTCAACCCTTTCCATGTTTTCACTTCCAACTTATATTGTGCAATGTAGGAATATCATTATGATATTCATTGGGTAACCGTTAGGGTTCTGATATTCCTTTTTTGAGGGAAGTTTTAGAAGTTTGTTTAATGATTTGGGTTTCTATACATGAATCATTAATGTATTAAAACATTTATTACATAGAAAAATATTGAGGTTGATATTCATTTTAAGGGGGCATAATGAGACAACCTGAGAGTTTGTGTAATTTTTTTGAATCAATTAAATCTTTTGATATTTTTCACTTCACACAAAAATAAAAATAACTTTTCACTCTATAAATCATTATTTTCACAAGTAACTGACATGTATTATGTTACATGAAAAACCAAATTTATATATGTTACATGGAAAAATGAGGTTACTATAAATTTAATGAAATATTAACCTTCCTCGACGCATTGTGTAACATGCCATACCAACTGTTAACAAAAAATGATATATTATTAAAAATATTATCATAATAAGATATCATATGAATTTAATTTGATGTATATGAATAGTATTAACTAAATTATTAAAATATGTGGTTAACATAATTCAAGATGAATTCCAAGGATACCAATTAATTAGAAATGAATACTAAAACAGATTGAATATAACGAAATTTTTTTCCTTGTAACACATCTATTTTCTCCTTATAAATTAATGTAATTAATATTGGTAATTTATATTAATGTAATTAATATTTTTTTATATTAAATAAAACATTCTTGATATTCATCCCAAATATTTTGTAGACATAAAATAAAAATAAACCTATTTTTATACATAAAAACTTGTTTTAAATGTATTTTTATAGCCTTTTAATGGAGAACCCTTTTTAAATCCATTTTTATAACTTTTATAGCTTCAAAATGTCAAAATAAACTTCATATTTTGAATAAAAACATAAAAATATTAGTTATGATTAATATATTGATTTTTTATGAATGGTTTTATTATATAATGAATAATTAAAAATATGATATTTTATTTCAATGAGACTTTTTCATAAAATTAATTTATAAACATAAATTATAAAAATAATAGGTTTAATATTATTTTTAGATTATATTTTTAATAATAATAAAATTTAGGACATTGAAACAAATTTCTCATTGAAATTGGATATAAAAACTTTGCAAACCTTTGATCATTTTTACCTTAAAATCCTTCAATGTCATTTCATCAGCGGGAATAATATTAAATTAATTTTTTCCACTTATGTGATTATAATATGAAAAAATGAATTACATATTGGAATTAGAATAATTTATATTATATAATAATGTAAAATTAGTTTTTTTACCAAAAATATTAGTGAAAGGGTTAAAAATTTATTTAATTCACTTAAGAGAAAAAATAGGCTAAAAAGTACTAAACCTTAAATTTAAGACCAAAAGTGACCTAGAAGCATGTCCAACAGCCATTAGTTGTATATATTTCAACCCTATAATCAATTTTATATAAATGTTTTTATTATTTCATCGACTCACAACATTAAAATCATGGGTGAAATTCTCTCTTCTAATATTTTCAACAGTTACACTCCTCATCCTCTATAAAAGGCCACCAGCTCTACCAATTCCTTACACCTATCAAACTTCTAATGTTCAGCCATGGCAAGATAAAACCACCTCAAAAAAAATTTATATTCAATATTAAATCCTCAATTTGGGTATAAATCCATTAAATGAACCCTCATTGAACAAACCAAAATGATTTCCCCAATTACGAGGTGGTTTGAGTGAGAATAGTGAGAGTCAAGAAAAAGGTTTGGGGATTTCATCTAAATTTTAATTTACATGGGGTACATGTTTTATTAAAAAAATTATACTTATAAATGGTATGATTACTTCCCATTATGGTTTTATATGATTATTATAAGATAATTTATGGGTATTCACATTTCCATTTTATGATCCTTCGTTCATGGGGTTTATGTTTCAAATGATCCCGAACTAGTAAAAGTTTTTGTCTCAAATTTCCATATTTGAAACTTTGGTTTTGTAATGCACCTAAAATATTTATTTGAGTGTTATATAATTCCATTATACAAGCCATATTATGAATCTAAATATTTTCATGAAATTTAAAACTCCATGTAATTTAGTTTCTTACACGGGAAGTATGATCCCATGTTACCATGTTATAAGTGTTTATTGAGATTATCTCATCATGTTTTGATATTTTTTTTGTTTATACTTCCTTTTATAAATTAATATGATCTACATCTCATGAAAAATAATGTTTTTTCGAAACCCATTTCTATCCATGTTATACTAATGTATTGGTACCATTTTGAACTATTTTTTCAAAAATATAGTAAGAAATGTTTTTAAATAAATCCTTATATTACCACCCCGTTGATCAAAAATCGATATTTTCTAGAATGGGATTCAAATAATATTATAATATTATCTTATATTATTTATAATATCATTTTTCCCTTTTTGAATTTTACTGATCTCTTCAAGGGAATATTCTTGTCTTTTTCCAAACATGGAATTCCTTCAATCCTTTTTATAGTAAAAAAAAGAATGTTCTTTTTACCTCATACAAAATGTAAGGATTTACCCATCATCATTCCATTGAAGATTTCTTTTCATTTTAAATGGTTATTCGTTAAGAATTTTTTTCCAAATAAATATTCAAGGAATAAGGTTTTCAAAAATATTTAAAGTAATATTTATATGTTTTTAAGGCCTTTTCTAATAAAATTATTTTTAAATGGTTTTTTGTATTGAAAATCCTTTTTCAAAGAAAGAAATGAAATTTTACTCAAGATATTATTTTGAAATATATTTTTGAAATTATTTTCTTTATTATAAGATATCCATTGATTTTACTCATGCCCGTATATGAAATTATCCATTGGTATCATTCACAATTCATTCTTGACTGGCTTACGTTTTTATGGAATGAGTTTTAAGACACCAGTTCACTTACATAGGTAATATGCTTTTGAAAAAAAACTTTTTCACAGGATTGGAATTCATTAAGTGATTATGAAACCTAACTATTTTTATAGGTTATGTTGTGAAGAAGAATTAATGATCACATTTTAATTTATGTGATATGATTTCATGTTTATAAGATATATTTCTTTTTATGGTTCATGATTTGATGACAATTATATTATCATCTGAATCATGTGGGAAGGATTTTACTATCCGATAGGTGGGACCAATATCTCCCTCCAATGCATGGGGTAATGATATGTTTTATATTTGATCAAAGGGAACATGGGTTGGAGCCCAATCCCAAAAATAAAGAGGGAATATGGGTTGTATCCCATGCTTGAAAATTATGAGGGTATAGGGGTAGTAACAAAATCTTGAAAAGAAGAAGGTACAATGGTTTTAGACCTTTCCTTAAAGAAAGAGGGTACATGGGTAGTTGCACAATCCCAATAACAAAGAGGTGTATGGGTTGAATCCCAAGATTAAAAGAAATTTGGTACACAGATAGTAGACCATGCCAGAAAATAAGAAAGCACATGCGCTGTAGGAAAACCAAAAGGAATATGGGCACATAAGTTGCTAACCCAAGACTGAAGTTGGTACATAGGTCATAGCCATAAAATAACAAGTTTTAATGTACTTTGTAGGTATCCTATACATAAACATTTATATTATTATATCTAATCCATATATACAAAATACTATTACTTAGTAATGATTTCATAGATCGTGAAGTTTATTTCATTATGATTATTATCTTATTAACTACCCATATTTATCTAATAACTCATGTTTATGATATTTGATATGTTGGGTATAATCCCCTAATGTTATAGTCATTTTATCATAGCTGAATATTCGTGTTTATGATAACTTGTATTTATTGTAATTCCTTACTGAGAATCTGATCTCATTAGTGTCATAGGATTCCTTCTCTAGGTTATGATGAATGGTTTTAGGTAGAAGTACGAAATGTGTAGATATTTATGGGATATGTGGATGATCTTTAACTACAATAAATTTTTTGTCTTCACGTTTCCTAAGAAACAAAACTATTACTATCCTTATCATGTAATTTTTAAATGTAATAAATATTCATAGAAAATGATGTAATATCCAAGTATGTTAAACATGGGTCTTTATATATAGGTCACATTATATTGGATCTTTAATATAATTCGATCTTCATATGTTTAATCCTGAAATTATCAATTTAGATATTCTTCATTAAATCGACCCTCAAATGGTTAATAATTTCGATTTATATTTCATTCATTTTCCAAGTGGGGAAAGGAATGCACTATAGAAAAATGTAAGGCTTTCGCTGTTAGGAATTATCCTGTATCTAGTTATTGAATCACAACATGAAAAACTCTATATAAAATCACATACCAAATAACTAGTATATGATACTTATGTGATAGTATATATAGGTGGATCTGGGGTGAGCTGCCCCCTGAGAGTTATATTAGTCATTTATTGTTACACTCCTCAAATATTAGGGAATATTATATCAGTTCCAAAAATAGAAATTATATTCTATAGATAAGGACCACTCCTCATTGGTCTTCCTTACCTTTAAAATCTGCCTAAATTTTCGCCCCACATATTATTGGTACTCCTACTAAATGTTCACAATTAGAAAAGTTATCAATTTCAATCTACAATGAAACATATCATCCGTGACATCCATTAAATACAAATAAATCAAAACAATGAAACCTATCAGTTTTCATCCATCACTGAAATATTCAAATCCAAGAGAAGGTAACATCTTAGTAATTGTTCTTGTAACCACACTCCATATTAACTAAAAATGCAGGATTTCAAAATATAATTTATGATTTTATTTTATCCATAATATCTTCTCCATATTCATATAAATATACAAGATGATATATATAATACAATTATGATTTAAATAAACAAAAAATATTTCCCAAAAATGGTATCTCTACAAACATTTGAGATCATGTATGTCAACCACTAGCACTCAGTCAGGGGTTTGGTAATTTTTTCTCCCAAGATGATGTAAATTTAGAGTCATGAGAGAAAGAATTTAGACCATTTAAAAAATTTTATTCATTTAAATATACAACTTTTTATAATATCAAATATATACTTCCCATTTTAAAATATTGATGCAGTATAAAAGAATAAGGTAAAAAACTGTCGAATTTTGGCGTATTTTTTTGTGGATCAGGTGAAAAAAATACATCTCATGTTCAAATCAATGAACAAATAGAATGAAATTTGTGATTTTATTATGATCCATTTACATAGAATCTTGACAATTGATTTTAAGCATGGACTAAAAATTTATAATAATTTTACAATGTCTTGAGATTATTTTATTGGGAACCAAAAACATTATGTAGGTGAAAGTTAAACCATAGATCCAAAACTATGTCCGTGTGACTATCATTCAGTGAAATATAAATATGAATAGATAAAACTATACTATGATGAGATATACTACAAGAGTTGACACTCATTTGTCTCATAGTTTTTGTATAAATTGGTAGTATATATTTCTTCTTCCCTATAGAACAAATATACCTATATGTATATATCTTAGTGGACCGTTGACATAAATGATATTATAGAAAATATATATTAGCTAAAAATATATATTTACATCAAGTCATTTCCATCTTCATCCAAATACTTGTATATATTTAAAAATCATCAATGCCCAACACGGATTCCATATCATTATTCAAGTAGTGAGTGAATAATGATAAAATATTTAACTATTCACCTCATATTTATATTGAACAAATTGTACAGATATAAAATGAAAATTTTTATATGAATCAAGTAAATAAGTGTCACGAACCAGCCCGTGTCGACCCTGAACCGGTCACCAAGGCCAGCCCGCGACAAGTCCCGAGAGGCATTCCTGATCCTCCCGGGATGGTGAAAAGCACCAAGGCCATCAATAGAGTACACAAGGGAATGATTTACCCATATATAAACAATCAAACAAACAGAGGAAATAAAAAGACATCCCAAAATGAATGTATATAAAAATTTAACTAAATATTATTTATACAAGAAACTAAAAGCAAAAAAACCAACAACTCAACTAAACAATCCCGATGACCAACTAACTCCATGTTAAACTTCTGGTCACTCTCCAACATAGTGATAAAATGTCTCCCAAGGTGATCAAACTAAAGATGAAACCTGCACAAGGTCTAAAAAAAGATGAAGACTATATGCGTGAGTATTAAAACTCAGTAGTTTAGCCCGATATTATATTACCAATACACATTCCATTAAAATAAAAGAATCATAAATTCATAGTTATAAATTCATGATATGAAAGTATGGTTTTCAAATGAGGTTCCATGATATAATTATTATCAGACAAATACTTGCATGTTTAATATACAAAAATGCAAGTAACAATTTTTTCAAAGAGGTGCAACTTCAAAATGAAAATAGTTTTCAAGAGGGCTTATTTAATGAATTTTAACTTTTAAATAAATAACACATACTACTTAATTTTCCAACCAAACACATCGTATGCCGATGGTGAGTACAAAATATCCAATGAGCACTAGTCACAGGAACACCCCGAGGAACAAGTTAGTTGTGAGCCCCAAGTACCTCGTATATCTGTGAAACTAACCATAATAAATATCTGTTCTCATGAACGAGCCACTAGTATGGAACATACCCATAACCTAGTTATCCCAAATCATCATCATCATCATAGTTTAGTTATTGTTTTCATCATTAAACATGCTACGTGAAACAGAGGCCAAACCCCACAGAATCACTATAATACTAGTACACGTCTGCCCACCTAGATACCCGGGATTCCCATTAGTGCTCAATAAAGTTACACATATTATCAAATAAAAATTTCACATCCAATTATTTTCCCAAACCATAAAAACACAAACATCCCATAAAATTTTTTCATATTTCTTACAGGAATCAACAAACCGCTAAAGATTTTCGTGAAACAATTTCATGAAGTGTATTGAGGATTTGCACATAAAACTCATCCAAAACACTCATTAAATTATAAAAACACATCAAAACCATACCAAATAATATTTGGAATCCCTAAATTTTTTTAATAAAATCATTTCATGGACCAAAAAACAATCCCAATTGAACAATTTGGTATATACAAGTAAAACACTCTTTCATTTTTAGGAAATACCAAACAGGCCTTTAAAAATTTTCTCAAAAATAACATCTGACGAAGGTATTAATTATAATTTTTTTAAGGATTAATATAAACAAAATTTACAATAGAAAACCACATTCATAAATCTCTTATAATACTCAGGTTACATATTCAATACACAACCATTTTCATAATGATGTGAAACGGTCCATTTTTGGGCAACTCGGGCCAAAATATGTTGTAAACCAAAACCCACTTGTTTGTAAAAACAAATCCAAATTGGAAATCCATATAAGGACCCAAAAATACCATTTATCATTCTTCCAATTCTTTATAAATATAAACAAATAACATTAAAATCACACATCACACATAAAATCCAACCAGGCAATTTACCGAACACATGACATGACCTTTTTAAACAAAACAATTTATTTTATGTAGGTGGAAAGTAATAAAACACCAATTGAATGTCATATTTTCATTCAATATACTATAACATGTTAAAAATACCATAAAACAGATTATAAAGCTCACAAAATATTTTCAAAAGATAACGGAACATTTAAACAAACACTTGTTGAGCACTTTCATGACAAAACAACACTACCTTTCACAAAACAATGATTAAAAAGCCACTTTTCACACCAAGAAAATTATCCAAAGGATTAAAAACAATAATAAGCATTTATATCAGTTTATGAAAATATTAAAATGGTGAAACTTGAATGATAAAGGAAAGTTCAAGGGATATCTTACCTCAAATCCTTGGCGTAATTGAAACGCACACCCGAAATCACCCGCCCCGGGTTTATAAACCCTAAAACTATAAATACCAGACCTAAAAAATATAAAACCCATAAGAAAAACATGTTATAACAAAAACCTAGGTTGATCAATACTAGGGGACAATATAAATCAATGAAATAATGAAAGAAGGGGGAAGTGGAAGGAGGAAGGAGAAGGAATCTCACCTTTCACCCTAGAAAACTCTTCAGCTTCCCTTAGATCTGCAACACTATAGAGAATGGAATGGCTTGATACATCTTGGAGACACTCCTAAGGTCGGGAAGAACCAGGTAAAGAATATTGGTGTCCAAAAAAGTACTAATTGATTGATTTTTGAATGATACAATTTACCTTGTCAATTCTGGACGATTTGAGGTATCCTGAGAATAGTTTCCCTAATCTGCAACCCATATGAGCTCCAAAGAGGAAAAATCGATTATGAGGGTTAGTATAGGGTTACTTGATTTTAGGAGGAGGTAGAATCACCGAAAAATATTAAAAAATGAAGAAGATATAAAAGAAACGAATTATTGTTTTTAAAACAGGAAATGGGCCCATGTGCTGGCCCAATACCTAAATAAGTAACCCAAATTCACCCTGCTTATGAATTTTTAATGGGTCCAAAAGGATAAATAATTTTTAATATATCTGTATAGGACATGTGGGAAGTTTAATGGGTAAAAAAGGATGAAAAAAAAAGAGTTATAAAAGAAACAAATTCAGTTCTTAAAACTGGGAATGGGATCACGGTTGGCCCAAATCATGAAGTAACCACCCTTTCTTCAAAAACATCTAAACAAACAACAGGGATCCCAAATTTGGGTGGCTATACATATATGTATCCTCAAAAATCAGGATTAATCTCAGAAAATACACATGAAAAGGATCAGGATTTCCAATTGACCGGATCAATACAAAGACAAAAAAACCGTGTGTGACAATTCTCCCCACCATTAAAGTTTTCCGCCCCCGGAAAACCATAACACTTTCTGGCTGAAAAAAAACTACACCTAATGATTCCATAACAACATAATCCATCCTCTAAAGATAAGGAAATATCAATCACCAACAATGAAACTTAATACTCTTTCCCACACAAAACACAAATCACAACCACGTCTGGAGAATCAATGGAAAGATGAAGCCACCACCTCCACAACCAAGACAAGAACCTGATTGTTGGGCCTTCTCTCAATGAACTCAACCATCACCCAAACCAAAGAGAACTCACAAAATCCAAATATTCCAGGGGAGTCCAGAATGGACTCCCCACCATTAATAATCAACTAGAACTATAAATGTTCTTAGGATGAAAATCCAGGAGACACATGGTGGGTCTCCCCACCATTAGAAACTAACTAGCAACGAATAGAAAACAATTCAACATGATCTAGAATTGGGCCTCACTCTGACAAGCCCAACAAAATCCTACTACAAAAACCTACTATACCAAGTTAATAGGGTTACAAAATGAACATATAATCCACCCACTCTCGAACAGAGGGGAAAAGAACTTGGCCAACACATTCAGCACAGTTCTGGACCCCCACCACTTGGGGATGGGAGGGAAGGGGACCCAATAATTTTGCCACTAAAACCACAAAAGAAACAAAGAAACTACCAAAAAATATCCACCTATGAATAGGTAACACCAAGAATGTAACTTATTTTTACAGGAGGTCCACATAGGGACATTGATTGAAAACCCACATCCATAAAGGAATAACCATAGACACTTTGTGAGGGGTTAAGTCCACCACGCTTATTACGATAAAGGGAAATTCATAGAAATGAGGAACCAAAACATTGACATAGAAACTAACTTACCAAATCAGAGGAGTAAGGATCCTAATCAATCACTCCACACCTCTATTGATTTCCCGACTGCGTGAAAATATTCACACTGAGGCCTATGGCTGGAGCCCTGATTCTTGAAGCATTTGCTGCACCGCATTCAGGTGATAAGGATCACACCACTCAAAAAAAAATTCACTTGATCACCAAACAAAAAACTTAATCTAAATAGAAACTCATAGATACATATCAAAATTCTATATTACTCCAAACGAGGGGCAGAATGGACAAGGAATACGACGAAACACATCAACATCACCGAACACAACTCCTCTGTCCAAAAGAATTTTCATGACCAAGAAGCTCTTTTAATAGATCCCAAATAGCTCTATATTTCAACAAACAGGTTGAGGCATCATCAAAAGAGGTGGATTTAAAATTTGAAAGGAATCCTTAGGTTGATCAGCAGGAACGATTTCCAACGGAGAACTTTCCATGGCCACATCACAATATCAAACACATCTTTAGAAACTCAACGAAAATTACTCCAAAACCAAGCCACCAACAATATATCATCACTAGATAGAAAAAGAGTATGAATTCTAGATCAAATGGAGTCTAACCAAATTAAAAACTCTTCTAAGACATAGAGAAATCAAGCCACATAACCATTGGATTTTAAAAAAGGCCATAATTTTCAGCTCAAAACAATTTTGAAAAAACAAACTAACTTGGTGGGTTTCCACATTCACCAATGGTGTTTCATCAAGTCTCACCCACATGCACATTTCCATGCCACCCCATGCACCCAAACACCATACTATATAGTCCATCCTTCTAGATATAAAGAAAACCATGCATGTGAACACCCATGAAAACACTAAAGGCTAAAACAAAACAACACCATTCCAAAAATAATTACCTTCATAAGGAGCACCAACCACCAAGTCAAAAAACCATTTAATATTTCATAAAAAAACCACAATTAATTAAGAACCATTTTCGTAAAAACCTACCCCTTTTCATTTTTAAAAACTTTTTAAATAACCAAGCCACTCCAAACAACCCCTTCCCATTTTTTTATAAAAAACTTAGCAAGGAATATTTTTATAATTCGAGGTCCATTGAGACCAATACCATTTCTAGTAAAACACCAACCGATCAAAACCAATTGCCATAACTAATTTATCTGATTCAAAAACTTTTTAACATCCCAAAATACTCCATTTAAAACAAAGATCCATAATTACCTTAAAATGATTCACAATTTCAAAACATTTAATTTCAATAAACCACAAGTTTAGATTATGGATAATCCAATCCCTTTAAGTCATTTCCACTTCCCTCCATTTTTTTTCAAAAAAAATATCTTCCAAAACCATTCTTATATTTAATTTTTGAAAACCCCCTTTTTCAATTTTCAAAATCTAATCTTTTATTTAAAACCCATTTCAAAAATTATCACACAAGGATTTTAAAAACAAGAATTCAGAATTCAAGAAAGGTTCAAGAGACCCAAAAAAGGGAACTAGTGTCGTTGGGTGACTTGACCATATGGTTGGCGGCCATATGACAAACACAACACCAGCACAAATAGACATATTAGGACCATTTCCCAGCTCCACATGGCTTTCCAGGCCCTACGAGCTCACGGAGGCCATTAGTCAGACTCCCCTTGTCATATCCCTAGACCAAAAAATCAACCAGAACAAAGGACACTAATAAAACCAGACTTCCCATGGAATCCTGAGGAATAGAACAAGAAAGATTTTGTGACACTCTTCTTGAACTTACCCCTCAAGTCCCAAAAATCGTACTCTATCTACCTTAACATCCCCAAAATAATAAGGGCGCTCTAAAAATAATGTTCTTCTATGATCCGACCTCCTTTGATACCATTTTGTCAGGAACCGCCCGAGTAGACCCTGAACCGGTCACCCAGGCCAGCCCGCGACATGTCCCGAGAGGTGTTCCCGATCCTTCCGGGATGGTGAAAAGCACCAAGGGAATAAATAGAGTACAAAAGGGAACGATTTCTCCCACATATAAACAATAAAACAAACATCAAACATAAACAGACATCCCAAAATGAATTTATATAAAAATTGAACAAAATATTATTTGTACAAGAAACTAAAACTAGAACAAAACCAACAACTCAACTGAAAAATCATAAGGACCAAATAACTCCATGTGACACTTCTGGTCACTCTCCAACACAATGATCAAATGTATCCCAAGGTGATTAAACTAAAGATGAAACCTGCACAAGGGCTAAAAAAAGAAGAAGACTATAGGAGTGAGTATTAAAACTCAGTAGTTTACCCCAATATTCTATTCCCAATGCACATTATGTTAAAATAACAGAAACATAAATTCATAGTTATAAATTCAAGATATGAATGTGTGGTTTTCAAATGAGGTTCCATGCTATAATAATTATCAGACAAAAAAATGCAGGTTTAATAAACAAAAATGCAAGTAACAATTTTTTTCAAAGAGGTGAAACTTCAAAATGATAATAGTTTTCAAGAGGGCTGCTTTAATGAATTTTAACTTTTAAATAAATAACACATACTAATAAATTTACATACCAAACACACCGTATGCCAATGGTGAGTACAAAATAGCCAATGAGAACTAGTCACAGGAACACTCCTAGACACTTGTTAGTTGTGAGCCCCAGGTACCTCGTTTCTCGGTGAAAGTAACAATAATAAATATCCATTCTCATGCATGATCCACTAGTAGAAAACATAACCATAACCTAGTGGTACCCAATCATCATAATAATCATATTTTAGTTAGTATTTTCATCGTCAAATGTGATATGTGATACAGAGGCCAAACCCCAAAGAATCACTAGCATACTAGTACACGCCCGCCCACCTAGATACCTGTGATTCCCTTTAGGGCTCAATCATGTTACACATATTATCAAATACACATTTCAGATCCAAATTCCATTCCAAAACCATAAAAACAAAAACATCCCATAAACTTTCTTCACATTTCTTACAGGAATCAACAAACCGCTAAATATTTTCGTAAAACAATTTCATGAAGTGTATTAAGGCTTTGCACATAAAACTCATTCAAAAACACTCATTCAATTATAAACACACAACTAAACCATACCAAATCATATTTGGAATCCCTAAAAACATTTAATAAAATCACTTAATGGACCATAAAACAATCCCAATTGCACAACAGGTTATATACAAGTAAAACACTCCTTCATTTTTAGGAAATGTCAAACGGGCCTTTAAACATTTTCTCAAAACTAATGTTTGAAGAAGGTATTCATTTTAATTTTATTAAGGATGTGTATAAAAACCATTTATAGCAGCAAAACACATTCATAAATCTCTTATAATACTTAGGTTACATATTCAAAACACAACCATTTTCATAAAGATGTGAAACGGTCCATTTTTGGGCAACTCAGGCCAAAATATGTTGTAAACCAAAACCCACTTGTTTGTAAAAAAAAATCCAAATAGGAAATCCATATAAGGACCCATAAATACCATTTAACATTCTTTAAATTCCTATATAAATCCAAACAAATAACTTTTAAATCACACATCACACATAAAATCCAACCGGGCAATTTACCGATCAAATGACATTCCCTTTTTAAACAAAACAATTTATTTTAAGTACGTGGAAAGGAATAAAACACCAATTGAATGTCATATTTTCATTCAAGATACTGTAACATATTAAAAATACCATAAAAAGATTATAAAACTCACAAAATATTTCCAAAAGATAACAGAACATTTAAACAAACACTTGTTGAGCACTTTCATGACAAAACAACACTGCCTTTCACAAAACAATGATTAAACAACCACTTTGCACAACAAGAAAATTATCCAAAGGCTTAAAAACAATAATAAACATTTATATCAGTTTAGTAAAATATTAAAATGATGAAACTTGAATGATAAAGGCATGTTCAATGTATATCATACCTCAAATCCTTGGCGTAATTGAAACGCAGACCCGAAATCAACCGCCGCGGGTTTATACACCCTAAAACTATAAATACCAGACCTGAACAAACAGAAACCACATAAAAAACATGTTATAATAAAACCCTAGGTCGATCAATAATAGGGTAAAATATAAATCAAAGAAATAATGAAAGGAGGGGGAAGAGGAAGGAGAATGGAGATGGAATCTCACCTTTCACCCTAGAAAACTCTTCGTTTTCCATTAGATCCGCAACCCTATAGAGATGGGAATTTCTTGAAACTTCTTGGTGAACCTCCTAACGTCTAAATGAACGAGTTAAAGAAGATAGGTGTCCAAACGAGTAAGAATTTATTTATTTATGAATGATACAATTTACCTTGTCAATTCGAGAAGATTTGAGGTATCCTGAGAATTTTCGCCCTAATCCGCGACCCATATGAGCTCCCAAGAGGTAAAATCGATTATGAGGGTTAGGATAGGGTTATTGGATTCTAGGGGGATGTGGAATAACCTAAACATATAAAAAAATAAAATATATATAAATGAAAAGAATTATTTTTTTAAAAACAGGAAATGGGCCCTTGGGCTGGCCCAATACGTAAATAAGTAACCCAATTTCACCCTGATTATGAATTTCTAATGGGACCAAAAGGATAAATAAGATTTAATATATCATTATATGAAAAGTGGGAAGTTGAATGGGTGAAAAAATAATGAAAAACAATATTGTTATAAAAGAATCAAATTTGGGTTTTAAAACTGGGAATGGGCTCACGGTTGGCCCAAATCATGAAGTAACCATCCTTTCTTCAAAAACTACTAAACAAACAACGGGGATCCCAAATTAGGGTGTTTATACATATATGAAAATTAAAAAATTGGGATTAATCTCTCAAAATACCCATGAAAAGGATCGAGATTTCCAATGGACCAGATCAATACAAAGACAGAAAAACCGTGTGTGACAATAAGAATCCTCAAGAAATGAGGTTTTTATCTCATAAAATTTTGTTGGAATATATATATATATATGCAATAAAAATTAATAATTTCATGAATTATATGTTACATTAATAATTCTTAAAATAAATGAGTCAAAGTATTCCTAACATCATTCTAAAATACATACAACGTCAATGATAAAATTCTGTTTATAAATATTAATATAATTTGAAAATTAATGAAATTAGTACCTTTTTCCTACAAAATATTCAAATTTCTCAGAATCATAAAATAATAATTATTTCACGTAAATAAACATATTATTTCAACATTCAGAACATCCTTTAAATCTATCAATAAAATCCCTAAAAGTTTTAATATTTTTTTTTGTGATAAATCATACATTTAAATTTAAATATAATCGAACCATAAATATATAAATAAATAATCCTAACTGATAATATGATAAATACACCATTTAGTATTCATGTAACTCATAGAAACCACTATGAGTATATATAATTTAATTTGTGAATAGTTTTTGATTAAAATTATAATAAAATTAATTTATATAAATATACATAAATATAGATAATGAAAAATATGGAAAAATATTATCGATATATAACATAAGAATTGATAGTGGTCTATAAAACTAAATCTTGATGTTATAACCATTTTTTCCATATATTAAATGAGTTAAAACATCATAATATATTTATGTGTCTTCTATAAATTACCCCACAAAAATTTCTACCCAACTCGTGACTTTTGGTTTCCATATATATGTGAGTATTGGATGTTTTTATCTTTGTGTAAAATAAAAAACATCAACATAAAATATATTACTTTTTACATACTCTTCCATTATTTTCATTATGTGAGATTCTTCAATCCTTTTTAGTTTTATTATATTTAAAATATATAATTAATCTTATTCAATCTCATAAAATAAAAATCTCATTATCTTCAATTATTTATAGATCATGTAATGAGGCCTTTAACTAGAAGATGATTCTTAATGTATAAATATTATTAATGTAAAACCTATCATTTTATCAATATATTCACAACATTATGAAATATACAAAATATAAAATAAGGAAAACATTTATATTCCAAATTTATTCTTCTTCATGGATCTTTTAGTTATTACAATATTAATGTTTAGTTCGTGTTCCTATAATATAATCCCAAATATATCTTCATTTCTACACTCGGATATATTAAATTTTTTTTAAAGAAAAGTGTATTCTTATCTATTAGATAAGATTATTCTCCTCATAAGAGTGGAAAATTCATAAGATAAATTTTCAAATGTTTCATGTTAGATTATATGTAAATGAAAATTCTAACCACAATATATTATTATATATAATCCTAAATTTAATATATTTGGAATAAATTTGGATTATTGAAAAAAAATTCAAAATATGGTCTAGTTTTTGTATATTTACGTACATTCTTACTCATTTAAATTTATAATACTTCACATTATATTGAATTTAAATGATTAATATATCACACAATAACAATACAGAAGTAGTCATCATCATTAGTATGATTAAAAACATATGCGGTACATTAGATAAAATTTAGAACGACAAATCGATTGATTAATATTTATTTATTAATCAATAAAATCTAGATAATTTTACAAAAATTATAATAGATAAATATTGTGGACATATTTTTTATTTTATTTCAATTTATAATAAAAATTGGATAATAAAATTGAAAATTTGTAAAAATAAAAAAATAGTATGACCTAAAATTTTAATTTAAATATATATAAATTTTATATTAATAAAAACTAAATTAAATTATATAAATTAATAATTTTGATGTAATGATAATGATCAATATTGGGTGGAATGGATCCACTCAACAATATCTCTCTTTTTGATTATTAAAAACCCTAATGAAATAAAAAAACTAAAAAAAAATCTACTCCTTTTTTAAATTATTAGAAATGTATAATAAAATAAATATTATTTCATTAAATTTTAGACCACAACATATTCTCACCTACAGAAATGAATAAATAAATATGTTACATGGTTAATATTAAATTTATTTCTATATAAATATAATATACCCTTGGTAAAGGAAAAAATAAAAATAAACACAAACTTTTAAAATCTAAATAGAACATTATATTTATGGTGATCAAAATTCATAAATGAAAAAAAATTTATTTCTCTAGAATGAATATTCATTATATGAATAAATAACAACCAATAAAATCCCCCATTTATATAAATGTAATCGGATGACACAAAATTAACAATAGATAAAAAATAAATATTTTTTATTATAGAATGCTTATGTATTGGAAAATTATTAAGCATGATTCATGATATTAAATAATTAATAAATATTCTATAAAATATGATTAAAAAAATAAAATAAAAAATTCATAAAATAGTTTCTGCATTTATGAAAGTATCATAAAATAATAATGTATAAAAAAATTGATCCACCTATAATAAAATAATAAAACATAATATAAATATAAAATATCCTTTATAAAATATGATTTATTATTTAACCGATGTGAATAAATATAAATATCACGTTTTTAAATATTTTAACAACCATTTTTTAAAACAGTTAAATTCAAGGATCCATGGAAATAATTAAAATTATTTTATAATAATGATAAAAATATTTGAAACGATTAATGTAATTAAAATTTTAATTCCTTCAATTGGATAATAAATTTAATCACATCTTATTAATTTTATATTAACATCCTTCAATATATATAAAGGGAATTGAAATAATTTCCTACTATTTTAAAAAAATATATGTACAAAGCATATATAATAATATATCATTTTTCTAAATGGAAAATTAAAATAGACTTGTAACATAGTATTGAACTAGTACTCAAAAAAACTAAAATGGTTCTTTTATTTTTTCAAAATTATTTGTTCTTCAGTACATGCTCTATATAAAAAATAAATCCTTCAAATTAGAAAATTCTAACATTTAAGAAGATAAAAAAATTAAAAATATACATGTATCCAAGGAATTATAGAGTCCATAATAAAAAAATTTATAATTTTATTAAATTATTAAATAGTTTGTGATATGCACACATATAGATACAAAACTTAAATTAATAATTTTTTTAGAATTTTATCCCTATAAAAACAGTTAATTCATACTAATCATATATTATAACATGATAATTAAATGTTATTTTTGGATTTTATTTGATTCTATGTTTATCTTCTACTATAGATAATGAATTTCTTAGTGTTAAACCATTTGAGATATTAACACTTATTGAGAAACCACTATATTATATATATATATATAATCTAATGGAATATTACTAAAAATATTTAAAATACATATTATTTTCTAAATAGATAATATTTTTATACAATTTTAACTCCAAATTATATATATAAGTAATAAGAATACGACTCATTAATAAATAGTTCCTAATATAGACTAGTTAATTGTTTTGTAATATTAACATTATAAAAACAATATAAAGGATAAATTTTAAATAAAATTTTAATTATCTTAATTCCCATTAATTCTAAAAATAATTAATCTGATGGTAGACATATTTTTTCATTTATAAATGTGTGAAAAATGGATTCTATAAGGCTTAAGTTTTTATCTTTTACTAATAATATCAAACAATGCTTTATTTATTTTAGTATTTCTAAGGATTTAATTTAAATAATTACCCCAAATTTTAAACCTATTATCAACTTGTTTTAATGTTTTTATATAACAAAATCTATAACACATTCATCTTGGACTGGTCCAGCATGTTTATAAAAATTCGATCTGAAATCAAAAATCTATTAAAATTATTAAACGTTTTAAATAAAAATACCATCAAAATATTTTATTCTAAATATTTATGCTTTTATTTTAGTGATTCAAATTTTTATTCCATTATAGTTAATATTTAATAGGTTTGTAAAAATAATTATTTTTATAATCAAAATTTCTTTAGAATAAATATTGTTTTTTTAGATTTTGACATAAGACATAGATTCAACTTTTGACTTTCTTACTCAAATTTACATTTTGAATTTCATTCATCATTTAAATAATATTCAAATTCATAACATGTATACTTTATGTCATTAATATATTTTATTTTATAGAATTTATTACTTATTTCTAATATATAGGGAACAATCAATTCTCACTTTTCCACATTTCTAATATTAATAACACCTGAAATACCCCACTTCATCTAACCATAATTTCAACATCCACTACTGGTAAAACATGTTGAACACTCTGCGAGTCTCTAATATCTCATCAAATGATTCTAAACTGTACTAAACATCATTTATTCTTCTCTAAACGTTGAGGGAGAATCATTGATGACCATATTCTCCATTCTATTATATTTGTTCACTAATATTTATACTCATATATTTAATTCCTATATTATTAATATCATAATTTTACTCATTATATTCAACTCCAATACTTTTGTTAAAATTATAGAATAAAACTTTCCCTTCCATTTAGAGATTCTCAATAAGGATGTTAAAATCATGGTTTTATTGTGGTATCGAGGATCCCAATGTACAAGAATCAATAACTATTTCTATAATCCCCATATTCATTTGATATAATTTTCTATTAAATACACCCTTAATGTTTTATATTAATGTTTGGGCATATAATCAAATAGTTTACTTGTGTTATTCATTCCATTTTATAAAACATTAATAGATTACATTATTTTATAAGAGAAATTTAATTAAGAAACTATAGGGAATGGATCAAGTCCATTACCTCAGATAATTTCATATATATCCTTAGAATTTAAATCATAATCGATATAATTAATAAGATTACACATAATTGTTTCACATTTAGAAAAATAATGTGAATTTTTATTATGAAAAATCTTTTTTCAACAGAAATTATTCATATATATATATATATCATCGCTTTCCAATTTCGATAATTATATCTATTAAATAAATGATCTTAGATCATGTACATATTTTTTTCAAAAATATAACACTAAAATAAGTTTGTATCTATATATTGAAAAGAAATATGTAATTCCAAAAATATATAATCAATACTTTCCAAAAATATCCAAAAATTTGAAACCTATTATTATCCCAAGAAGATGTAGATAAAGTGTCAAGAGGGGTGAGCGGTGAACTCAGACCCCTTAAAAGTAATGGTGGATGAAAACACCCCGATAGAAATAATTTTTTTTTCTACACTATATAAGTTGGTAATGAAGTGGAAATGAATAAATTAAAATGGCACATGAAACTTATACCATTAAATTGGGTTTGGGGAAGCAATTCAAATCCCTGTATCAAATCCACAAACACATTGTGTAATCAAGGTGATTTTATTAAAATATATTAATTAACAATATTGATAGCTTTGGGTAATAAAATTCTATCGAGAAACAAGTATTTTATAGGGCCTAAATTTCCTTTTAGAGGGATCCTCAATAAATGATTATGAAAAAATGACACATAAAATACATTGTTATGTTTGAGTATATGAAAATATTCTATAGAAAAGTATGATTAGATGACCCTTTAGTAAAATTATATGTGATGAGATAGTTGATGCAGCTTCATCTCAATGTTTCCAAAGAAAATTGTAATATATAAATCTTCTTCAAAAAATTAATTTAATCTCCATTTGATTATATAAATGGGTCTTTGGTGTAAACAATTGTTAAAAAAATTCACAATAGTAACAAATAAATTATTTGTATCATATAATCATATTCTTTATCCATTGAATAATGGAAAAATAAATTCGTTAATATCACTCAATAATTCCCTGATTTACATCAAGAAGATAGAGAATAATGATTAAATAGATAAATATTTCTGTCTTTCGAGTATCAAATAGTAATAATTAGAAAGAATGGGACTTTGATGTTCATCAAAATTTTAATAATCAATAATATGGGTTCCATTTTTCTCATAAAAAATATGTGTAATATATGTATATATATATACGTGTGTGTGTGTGTGTGTGTGTTTGTGTGTTTGTGAGTTCATGTGTGTGTGTGCGTTAGAGAGGGTCCTTTCACTATGAGAGTTCATAAAATAATTTATTCAGAGTCTTCCTAAAATACCCCATGAAAATTTCATTATTTATTTAATTATCCATTCTATAAAATCCTCAGATAATAATAATAAAAATATTATGAAAAATCTATTCAATAACAATTTCTATAATTTTAATATATTCATCGAATAATCATTCAGCTAAATATTTATTAGATTATATCATATTTCATAAAATTCACTAAATTCATCAATATTTTCCAGAAATATTACATGACAATTTCAATGATATATCTGAAATTTAAATATTAATTTAAACACACTAGTTATATTTATTGAAATACATGAAATTGAAAATCTGATAAATATTCCTTGTATTATACATGAAAATCATATTAAGCACTTCGAAAAGGAATGTGGGAATTTATATAATAAATTTTAGAATAAATAAACTAGGGAATATAATTATTATTAAACCAAAGCATATGTTAAATGAAATTTTTTCTAAAATAGAGTATCATTCCATAATATATGATATGATAACAGTTAATGAAACATATTCTAATATTTTATGTCGAGTTTGCTAAAACATGAAGGTCGTAATATTATATTTTAAAATATATATTGAATGTGGTTATCTTCTACACATACCATCGTATCTATATAAACATATTTAATAAAAACTCTAGAGTAATGTTATCTCAATCTACTTGCATCATAATTTTTTTCAAATTATATTACATAGAGAATAATATCATACACTATTCCCTTTATTTTTTTTAGTTTCAGAATTGATTTTAATATATTAATATTATTTAACATATAATTTAAAATTTTTATAATAAAAATTGTAGTAGATATCTATTTTGATTTGATAAAACGTATTATTCATTATCTCCATGTAACTATAGATAATGTCACTAGTCTTTTCTCATTCTCATTCTTTGGAATGAGTTTATTTTTACAAGTCTTGATTCTATTATTTGTTATTATCACATAATTCACGAACATGAACATATCAAAACACATTAAATATTAAAAACAAATGTTATCTAGAATAATGTATTTAGTTTTGGAAAATAGTTTATATTTACTACATATTATAGTTTTTATAGTATCCATGATTGCTTTTGAAATCATTTATTAGAAATAATAAGCATCATTTTTTTATCAAATAATTATATAATTTTAAATTCATGCTATGAGTATTAGTCCCCAATTATTATTTTTATATTCTTCATAAGATTTACCATTATGTAAAAATTATTTTAAATAATTAATTTATTATGATCCATATCTGTAAAAGTCATCTACACCTGAGTCATTTATAATTGATTAATCTGATTAAGAGTGATATTTATATAATTTTATTCATGTATAATTAATTTAAATCATATAATAATTCAATGATGCCATTTATTTGACTGAAAAATTCATTATTTACTACAGTTAAAATTACAACAACAACATATATATCCTTTTAATGTGAGATTATTTGCAAAGAAATGACTTTATAAATATAAAATTAAATACAACCTTTATTGGACATATATTTATAGAATGTAATTATCTTTCTCACATCATCATGATCATTTAATTCAAAATTTTAAAAAAATATCTTTAAAATTCTAATGCATATTTAATCTATTAACTAAAATATTAAAGTTAAAAAATAAAAATCATTGGATAAAATTTCAAAAACAGTATTAAATAATTTACACTACGGGAAAAATGTGTATTTGCGACGGGTTATTTGCGACGGGAATAAATCCCGTCGCAAATAAGTAGGCTTTTGCGACGGGATTGCTTTCCCCGTCGCAAAAGAACTGGCGCGCGTTGCGCGCCAAAGCGCGGGAAAACTATTTACGACGGGGGAATATTCCCGTCGCAAATAACCGGCGGCGGTAAAAGGTATTTGCGACGGGAATATTCCCCCGTCGCAAATAGTATGTCGACAGATGGTTATTTGCGACGGGACCCGTCACAAATAAATATTTAACCGTTGACCGTAATAAATGTTGGCTAAGGTATTTGCGACGGGTACCGTCGCAATTAACACTCTTTGCGACGGGAATCCCGTCGCAAATGGACCTGTCGCAAATAATCTAACCTATAAATACCCCCATCCGTTTTTTTCAAATCATTCTCAAACTCCATCTTCTTCTTCTCTCAAAGTTATATGTCTAAAGTTGAGTTTTTCTCCAGTTTAATTTTTTTCTCCGGAGTTGATATTAAAGTTTTGAAGAACGATTAGAGCAGATCAATTTTCAAGGTATTTATGTTCATTTTAATTTAATATTTATTTTTAATTTTTTATTAGTTTCAATTATTCTTAATTAGTTGTAATTTAATTATGTTTACATTGTTTTGTTACTTAATCAATTTAAATTATTAGTATTGTTCATAGTTAATGGTAATTAGGAATAATTAGTAATAATTTTTAATAATTAAGAATAAATATTAATAATTAATAATAAATACCAATAATTAGGAATAATAACATTATTACATTATTAGTATATTTTATTATTAATATTAAAATAATATAATTTTTTATATATATACAGTTCTCTTTTCATCTGTGTGTTTGCTGTCTTCACATGTATTATTTGTATGTGGAGATAGAAAACGCACAGATGAAAGGAGAATTGTATATAAATTAGAAAATTATATTATTTTAATAATACTAATAAAATATACTAATAATGTTATTATTTGTAATTATTGGTAATTATTCCTAATTATTGGTAATTATTCATTTAATTACTAATAATTAGGAACAATTACCAATAATTATCAATAATTACCAATAATTAGTATTAATTACCAACAATTAGTAATAATTACCAATAATTAGTAATAATTACCAATAATTAGTAATAATTACCAATAATTAGTAATAATTACCAATAATTAGTAATAATTACCAATAATTAGTAATAATTACCAATAATTAGTAATAATTACCAATAATTAGTAATAATTACCAATAATTAGTAATATTTATCAATAATTACCAATAATTAGTAATAATTAGTATTAATTACCAATAATTAGTATTAATTACCAATAATTAGTAATAATTACCAATAATTAGGAATAACTACCAATAATTATTAATAATTACCAATAATTAGTAATAATTAGTAATAATTAGTAATAATTAGTAATAATTACCAATAATTCGTAATAATTAACAATAATTAGTAATAATTAACAATACTTAGTAATAATTACCAATAATTACCAATAATTACCAATAATTAGTAATAATTAGTAATAATTAGTAATAATTACCAATAATTAGTAATAATTAGTAATAATTAGGAAAAATTAGGAATAATTTGCAATAATTAGTAATAATTAGTAATAATTAGTATTAATTACCAATAATTAGTAATAATTACCAATAATTAGTAATAATTACCAATAATTAGTAATAATTACCAATAATTAGGAATAATTACCAATAATTAGTAATAATTACCAATAATTAGTAATAATTAGTAATAATTAGTAATAATTACCAATAATTCGTAATAATTAACAATAATTAGTAATAATTAAAAATACTTAGTAATAATTAACAATACTTTGTAATAATTACCAATAATTACCAATAATTACCAATAATTAGTAATAATTATTAATAATTAGTAATAATTACCAATAATTAGTAATAATTAGTAATAATTAGTAATAATTAGTAAAAATTAGGAATAATTACCAATAATTAGTAATAATGAGTAATAATTAGAATTAATTACCAATAATTAGTAATAATTACCAATAATTAGTAATAATTACCAATAATTAGTAATAATTAGTAATAATTACCAATAATTAGTAATAATTAGTAATAATTACCAATAATTATTAATAATTAGTAATAATTACCAATAATTAGTAATAATTAACAATACATACCAATAATTACCAATAATTAGTAATAATTACCAATAATTAGTAATAATTACCAATAATTAGTAATAATTAACAATAATTACCAATAATTAGTAATAATTAGTAATAATTAGTATTAATTACCAAAAATTAGTATTAATTACCAATAATTTGTATTAAATACCAATATTTTGTAATAATTAGTAATAATTAGCAATAATTACCAATAATTAGTAATAATTACCAATAATTAACAATAATTACCAATATTACCAATAATTAGTAATAATTAGTATTTATTACAATTAATTAGTATTTATTACCAATAATTAGTATTAATTACCAATAATTAGAAATAATTACCAATAATTAGTAATAATTACCATTAATTAGTAATAATTACCAATAATTAGTAATAATTACAAATAATTAGTAATAATTACCAATAATTAGTAATAATTACCAATAATTAGTAATAATTACCAATAATTAGTATTAATTACCAATCATTAGTATTAATTACCAATAATTAGTATTAATTACCAATAATTAGTAATAATTACCAATAATTATAATAATTAGTAATAATTTCCAATAATTAGTAATAATTAGTAATAAATACCAATAATTAGTAATAATTAGTAATAATTACCAATAATTACCAATAATTAACAATACTTACCAATAATTACCAATAATTACCAATAATTACCAATAATTACCAATAATTACCAATAATTACCAATAATTAGTAATAATTACCAATAATTAGTAATAATTACCAATAATTAGTAATAATTACCAATAATTAGTAATAATTACCAATAATTAGTAATAATTACCAATAATTAGTAATAATTACCAATAATTAGTAATAATTACCAATAATTAGTAATAATTACTAATAAGTAGTAATAATTATCAATAATTACCAATAATTAGTAATAATTAGTATTAATTACCAATAATTAGTATTAATTACCAATAATTAGGAATAATTACCAATAATTTGGAATAATTACCAATATTTACGAATAATAACATTAGTACATTATTTGTATATTTTATTATTAATATTAAAATAATATAATTTTCTATATTATATACAATTCTCTTTTCATCTGTGTGTTTTCTGTCTCCACATGTAATATTTGCATTCTTTTTCAAAATTATCAACCTACTCGCCAATGGAGAGGTGAAAGTGAATGTAAATATTACATGTGGAGACAGAATGTTAAACACACAGATGAAAGGAGAATTGTATATAATATAAAAAATTATGTTATTTTAATATTAATGATAAAATATACTAATAATGTAATAATGTTATTATTATATAGTTAATGTTTATGAAAAAATTATAATAGTATTATTAAAATAATAAAAAATCAATATAATATTAAAATTATCAATATTTGTAACATGTTTTGCTTTATTCTCAATATATTCAATCATTACTTGAGTGTTTTTTCTAACAAATTATTAAAAACTAGTAATGCTTTTATATTTTATAGAGAAATATGGAACAACGAGGTCGTCAACAATCATTATTAGGTGACCGCATATGGATAATTCAACGTAGAAATCCAAACGGTTCTGGTTTAAATCCAGTATATGTTGAGGGTGTGGAGACTTTTTTATCATTTGCGGCATCAAGTCTAGAATTTGTTTCAGAAGGAAAAATAAAATGCCCTTGCAGAAAATGTGCATTGAGAACATTTGACACGTTTGACAAAGTGGGAGAACATCTCTTGCGTTTTGGTTTTCAACCAGATTATGTTTTTTGGTATCAACACGGTGAACGTAGTTCTAGAGCAGGTGATACCAACTTGATTCCGGATCCATCCTGGTTTCAAGATTTAGTACATGATGTTGCAGGTTCATCTGTTCAACATACAGAAACTCCGGCTGATATAGCTTCATATCCTAAGTTGGCACCGTCTGAATTTTATGAGTTGTTGAAATCTGCTGAGGATGCATTATATCCTGGCTGCAAGATGAGCAAATTAGAAGCAGTTGAAAAATTTATGGATATCAAATCAGATAACGGAATGTCAAACACCTGTTTTGACCAGATATTTTCTTTGCTGAAAACACTGTTACCCGAAGGAAATGTTTTACCTGCAAATTACTATGAGAGTAAGAGGCTGGTTTAAAATTTGGGACTTACTTGTCAGAAGATTCATGCATGTTCAAATGACTGCATTTTATATTCTGGGGAAAATGAGTCGTTGGATAGTTGTCCTACATGTGGGCAACTGAGAAATAAAGAAGGACAACACGGGAAGTCTGGTTTGATTCCTGTGAAACAGTTGAGATATTTTCCGCTTACATCCAGACTTTAGCGTTTATTCATGTCTAAGAATACAGCGACAATGATGTCATGGCATAAAGAGAATACTTCAACCGATAAAAGCTTGAATCATCCAGCCGATGGTGAATCATGGAATCATTTTGATAGAGTGCATCCATCCTTTACTTTAGAAGCTAGAAATGTTCGACTGGGCCTTTCCACTGATGGTTTCTGTCCGTTTGGATATTATGGTAGTCAATATTCATGTTGGCCTATTTTTTTTAACTCCGTACAATTTACCTCCATGGATGTTGATGAAGGAGCCATATATCTTTTTGACTTTACTAATTCCAGGACATCCTAAGAAAAATATTGATTTTTATTTGAAGCCATTGATTGATGAATTAAATTTATTGTGGAGTATTGGTGTCAGTACATATGATTTAGCAACGAAACAGAATTTCATACTGAGAGCAGCATTGATGTGGACAATAAGTGACTTCCCGGCTTATGGGATGTTATCTGGCTGGAGTACACATGGTCAGAAATCATGTCCTTACTGTATGGGAGAGAACAAAGCATTTATTCTCATTCATGGAAATAAACCTTGTTATTTTGACTGTCATCGCAGATTTCTTCCAGTTGATCATCCTTTTCGCAGAAACAGATCTCATTTCAGAAAAGGAACAGTTGAAAGGGATGGACCTCCAAAAATTCTATCAGGTTCGGAGTTAAAATCAGTTGTATTTTCATTACCTCCCATCACTTTTGGTCCCACAATAAACCAACAGAAAATTTTTGGTTTTGGGAAAGAACACAATTGGATTAAACGTAGCATATTTTGGGATTTTCCATATTGGTCTGATCTGTTGGTCGGACACATGTTAGATGTCATGCATATTGAGAAGAACTGTTTTGATAATTTGTTTCATACAGTTTTGGATACGCCAGGAAAGAACAAAGACAATGTAAATGCACGTTTGGATCTTGCCCAAATTTGCAGGCGTCCAGAATTGGAACTATTTGAGAATGTCAGAACAGAAAGGTTACTGAAACCAAAAGCAGCTTATACATTGTCTAAAGAAAACCGTTTATTATTTTGTCAGTGGATTGCAGATTTGAGACTTCCAGATGGATGTGCTTCCAATTTGGGTAGATGTGTAAAGAATGGTCATATTACTGGATTAAAAAGTCATGATTGTCATGTTATAATGGAGAGACTTCTACCCATTGGATTAAAAGGTCTGTTGAATTCTGTGATTTGGGATTCCATAACAGAAATGTCTCTTTTTTTCGGGAAATTTGTGCGGCTATGGCAAATTATGATGCTCTAGGCAAACTTGAAAAAGATGTTGTTGTAATTATATGTAAACTGGAAAAAATATTTCCGCCATCTTTCATCGACTCAATGGAACATTTGATGTTACATTTGCCATATGATGCCAAATGTGGAGGTCCGGTACAGTTTCGATGGATGTACCCATTTGAATGATGCATGCAAAAATTGAAAAGAAAAGTACATAACAAAGCATCTGTTAAAGGATCTATTGCAGAACCTTATTTGCAAGAGGAAATATATTTTTTCTGCTCCCATTATTTTGAATCTGAGTATCCTTCAAAACACAACCGAATGGGACGGAACGAGAGAAATATTGATGAAATCGACAATCAATTATCTATTTTCAACCAATCAGAGCTTGGTTTTGGTGGAGTTTATGAACGCTGGCTTTCAGATGATGAACATCAGAGAGCTCATATGTATGTTCTGCTCAACTGTGAAGAGATGACATCAGTTGTACTGTAAGTGTTTATATCACTTATTCTATCATTTATGTTATAGTAAATAACTTTGGTTTTTATAGGTTGTATGATAATCATATCAAGAAACAAATTCCACAAATTACAGCAGCTGCTCTCGAAGAATGTCGACTGAAAAATTTCTCTCAGTGGTTTCAAAAACTGGTAACATAAATTCTTTATCATTTAGAAACTCATTCAATGTATAGTTTACTATATTGATAATTATTTCACAAATTTTCAGGTGTCTCGACATGCTGATAAAATTGACAAATGGCTGTGTGTATTGAGTAACCCACCTTCCAATCTTGTTAAAACTCATAATGCATATGTGGTGAATGGATTTCGATTCCACACACATGCATATGGGGAATCGAAAAAAACAATGAACATTGAAGTTATCTTGAGAGGATCTCATCATCGAGAAAATGAAGTTGACTTTTATGGCATACTTGATGAAATCATTGAACTCTGTTATCTTGGACAACATTACATAACCATGTTCAAATGTCGGTGGATGGATACAGAGAGAGGTGTGCGTGTTCATCCGACTCATGGAATCATCGATATTAAATGTAAAAGTGTTCTCGCAGTAAATGAACCATTCTTATTGGATCAACAGGCATATCAAGTTTATTACGCCATGTACTATGCAACATCAAGAGAATTGACTGATTGGTGGAGTGTAATAAAAATCAAAATTCGAGACAATCAGTTTAGTCAAAGTGAATGTGCTTTCACTGATGTGCAAAGAATTGAAGTTTTTCAAGAGAGTACTCAAAATCAATCTTTTTTACAAAGAGACATGAGTATCGATGACGACACCCCACATTTAAGAGTCGGTGATGACGATGATGTTAATGATGTCACATATGAATTTGAAATGGTAAGAGATGAAGCAGCTGTAACTCGAATGGATATCGATGATGTTGAGGAGGAATATGAAGATGACATTGACATATATGAAGATGATGATGAAGATGAACACTGATAGCAATTCATGGTATTTATATACAATCATAATATGTATATATGTATATATAATAGTAATTTTCAATTATTTGCTAACATTAATATTTTCTGTTTCAGATGGACGACGCCACATTTCGTGAGTTGGCGGATGCTGACCTGACTTTCGATGCGGATGAGTTGCTGACAGATTACCCTCAGCCTGTAGGCGCTCCAGGGAGTACGTGGAGGGGGCGCGGTCTTGCACGATTGATGATTCCTGACCCCGTCCCCGAGCGACATCCACGTCTTGGGTTTGATCTACGCACACGGAGGTGTGATAACCTTTGTGATAACCTGTGGATTTGACTAAGATTTCATTAATCTATTCACATAATAAATGTTTATTATTTTTTCAGTTTTCCGCATATAGCAGTCGGACAGGGCAGCGCTATTTTGCGTAACTATTTCTCTCAGCCGTGGACCACATGGGAGCAGATTCCCATTGATGTGCAGCAGGCAATGTTCGGCCATTGGTTGGTACGTACGTAAATAATTAATTTTTATTTTGAAAATTATTTCATTTCTAACTTGATATTTTGATTTATTTGTAGGGTTTATGGTATCCGACTGAGGATACCATGCGTGACGCCATCCACGAGGCATGTGAGGTGGCCATGCATGATCGCCTTCGTCAGTTTTTTCACAATTTAAGAAAAGCTGCGATGAAGAAAGGAGTGTCAGATTTTGACGAATCATGTAGAGCACACCGACCAGAGTATATTTCATCCCATGTATGGGATGGATTATGTGCGCACTGGTTGAGTGGTGCCTTTCAGAGGAGATCATCGGTGGGGAGGCAGAATCGGGGGAGACAGGAGGTGACTCATCGAGCTGGGAGTCGTTCTTTCAGTACTCATAGACAGCATCTGGTACGTACATTATTTATAAATATTTTATATAACTATAAATATTAACAGTTTATTTTTTATTCTTATAGGCTGTCGAGCACCCCGATATTACAGAGTACGACGTATATCGGAGGATGTATAGTGATCCTGCTACTGGGGAGCTCAGAGGTGATCGTCAGCATCACATCGTGGTCAGTATTATTTGTTTTCAAGTTTAAAAATTAACTGCATATAATATATTCACAATTTTAATTTTAAATTGCAACTATAGGAGTCATATGAGGCCGCAGCGTCACAGGCCCGGCCTGAGAGTCAGGCCGAGTCATCAGATCAGACCACTGCCCGTCAGTTTGATGAATCAGCATGGATGCAAGCCACCCAGTATGCCTTCGAGAAGGGCCGGGTAGTTGGTATCAACTCTCGACTGACTCCCGGAGATTATTATGGCAGTGCTGCGATATCGGCGTCCAGCTCGAGAGGAGCTCGTGCATCTTCTTCTACTACACAGTATGATGATCAGTTGCGATCTCAGACTGCACAGATAGAAAGTCTCCGACAGGAGTAGGAGCAGATGCGTCAGCAACATGAGGAGGAGCGTCGATGCCAGCAACAGCTGTACGAGGAGCAGGCGAGTCGGTGGCAGCAGCAGCATCAGGAGCAGATGGAGTACATGCGCCGACTCACTCATGCTTTAGGGATGGAGTTTCCTCCACCACCATCTGCAGATCCCCCACCTCCCCCCCTCCTTCAGATTAGAGATTGTACTTATGTTATAAAATTTGTGAAATCAATTTTTTTTTTCTATTCGTAGTTTCTGTCTCATTATAAAATATTAATAATATTATATTTTTAAATAACAATATTAATATGAATAATAATATTATTTATATTTTATAATATTAAATTTTATATATATATTAAAATTTTATAATATTAAAATTTAATTATTTTTTTTGTAATACTTGAATTATTTTAATATTTGAATGTAAAATAATTCTATTATTTTTATATTAATTAAAATAAATTATTAATATTTTTTTTATTTATGAATTATAATTCTAATATTATTATATTAATTAAATCATTTATTAATATTCTATTATTTTTTATTTTTGAATTATAATTCTATTATTATTATATTAATTAAAATAATTTATTAATAAATTATTATTTTTATTTGTGAATTATAATTCTATTTTTATATTAATCAAAATAATTTATTAATAATTTATTTTTTTTATTTTTTTATAGTATTTGCGACGGGATACTATACCCGTCACAAATAATAGTATTATTAATAGTTTTTTATTTTTTTTAAAAATAGTTTTTGCGAGGGGACCCGTCGCAAAAACTATTTATAGTATTTGCGATGTGATACTATGCCCGTCGCAAATACTAGTATTATTAATAGTTTTTTATTTTTTTTTAAAAAATCGTTTTTGCGACAGTACCGTCGCAAAAGATATTTGCGACGGGTCCCGTCGCAAAAGGTATTTGCGACGGGCCCGTCGCAAAAACTATTTTAAATGTTTTTTCCAAAAATACGGAGTACTATTTGCGACGGGGAGAATGACCGTCGTAAAAAACGGCTTTAACGATGGGCCCGTCGCAAATAAGTGTTGTTGCGACGCTGTTTTCAGCAATGGTCTATTTCCGACGGGCCCCCGTCGCAAAAAGCCATTTGCGATGGGATCCCGTCGCAAATGCCCCGTCGCAAATACCTGTTTTTCTAGTAGTGTTAGATTTATTTATACTTAATGAAAATTTATATAAAATTAATACAATTATATTATAAAATGAATCTTGAAATTTGATAATTTTATCTCATGTTATCTAAAAAATACAGAGTAGAGGGAATACACTAAACAAAATTTTTCTCATATTAAATTTTTTTTGATTACCATAATCGATAATGTCATCATTAAGAAATATTATAGAACTGAAAACCTTTCTATATGAATGGATATTAATGATATAATCCTCACAGAACTCAATGGAATTTTAAATTTTAGAAGAGGTTAACTATAACTTAATATCCTTGAATGATACATAAAACAATAAACGACATAAAAACATATCCCCTTTTCGAGTGAGAGTATTAAAAAATGACGAATTTTATTACAAATCCATAATAATTCATCAGTAAAACCCCATAGAACGACCAATAATTGTATCTCAAATACTTTTTCCTTCTAAATTAATTATATCTCTCACCTTTTCAGGATCAACATAAATGCCTTTCTTGATACAACACGTCCTTATAAATTGACTTCAATGTTCCAAAAGGAGATCTTTAGAGACATTTAATACTGGGAATGATTACATTTAGTTCCCAAAATGTATCCCAAATTATTCTCATACTCTAATTCCATTATTGAATAAACCAAAATTTCATCCATGAATACCATAATTAATGTATAAATGTATCTATAAGATATTAGTTTATATGATCTCTAAAGAGAAACATAATAATAGTATAACAAAACATCATCACTATGATTTAAAAATGGTCACATATAATTTAAAAAGTTTTCATGGGAATATCATATTCATTTGTTTGGAGTTGGTGATATACTAACTAGTGTTCAATCATAGAGAAACACCACACACCATTCAACATATCAAATATTTCATCAATGAGAGGTCAGATATTTTGACCCATTATTAACATATTTAGAAATTATATATTTCAGTGTAATATTTATTACATTACAAAAAACACACCAAAGGACCCTCATATTTTTGTGTTTATTGAAAAATAGAATCATTAAAACTGATATGGGGGTGAGTTGTGTCATATCCAACTACATTTTACATTATAATAACCCTTATTAGACATATCATACAAAATAATTATCTTCATAACATAGGTAAGAAAAAAAATATAAATGCGGTTTAGTATTCCCAATATCGGTAGACAAGGGAAATACTTAAACGTAGCATAAGTATAAGGGTATTAAACCATGAAAAGACCAAAAACAATAATACCCTTCAGATCAAAGATAATAATCATTAATTTTGGTATAGGACATTGAATATAATAATAAATGTATCATAATAAAATAAAAAAACATGATAAATGAAAGGATACCATTTTCATAAGACATGGGATTTTTTATACACATAAATATAGAAAATAATTTCTAATCATTCCTATATCAATGCCTAGTCAATCGTAGTAGAAAAGTACATTGGTGAACTTTGTTAACAATTTGTTCATGCCTTATATTATAAAATTGTACTCACTTTTACTTTTATACCTGTATTAATGTACAAAAATCATTTATAGTTGTTTTCTTGTCAATATCACGAGTTATAACTCTTTACCCAATGCATTTGAATAATATGTAGGTCCCACCCATCACGTAATAAAATCAAACAAATGTGTTCAAAATGATCATAAAATTTTATCCTATCATACCCTATGAAATTAAATGTGTATCATAAAAATGTCTTCACATCATAATCTCTATAAATTATTGAAGTTTATAATAAATTTATCACAGAACAACCTAGGAAAATGGGCATTTTACATAAGCATGTAATCTTTCAAAGAGAAATGGGTTTCATAAAAACCATTCCATCAAAACATATATCATTATGTAAAGGAATGTGATTGGAACCCATAGATAATATCCAAAATATGAAATGAGTAACAAAACATGATGTCTTCATATATGTAAAATAATTTTGATACTATATTTTATAACATTTCTGGATGAAAATATTTTTTCTAGTTGAAGACATTTAATACAACCTACATCATTTTGAAAACCATTTTCCTTGGAAGTAAAATTGAAAATGATAAATGTATTCTTAGATTCAAGGTTATTTCATGGTTTCAAAATAATACATTAATTCCATACAAGTAAACAAGATGTGTACCTTTCACATATTTGTTAAAATATGTAGATGATTTTCATTAGAAAATGATAATAATATTCCAACCAAACATTTAAAAAAATATATAAACATGTCAGAAAAGGAAGATTAAAAAATATTATAGGGTGATAAATAAAATTTATGAAAACAAAATATATAACCATTATGAAACCCATATTATAAAACATGGTTTTATATGAAAACAATTCAAACTAAAGTGAGAAATAATTTTTGATTTTCTTAAAAACCCTTTTCTTAATTATAAAAATTACCAATATGGGGAAAAATTTGTACCATTATTTGACTATATCCTAAATAACCAATTTATAATAATGTTAATGAGAATTCCTGATGTATTTATAATAATATTTTTTCTTTTTAGAGGCGTAATAATAAAAACCCCTACTAATAATATGATTAAAACAATAATCTATTACAACATTAATAACATTGATTCATAATCCCCATGATGGAATAAAATTAAATTAAGAATTGAATATCATTCGAGTAAAGATATGAATGATAAAAATTTAAAAGGGGATACATATACACATTTTAAAACAATATAGGTGCATGACTTACCATGTGTCTCAAATGAGGACAGTTGGGTCTATATTCCATTATTGATTTATTGGATTTAGAACCATAAACCCCAATAAAGAGATATCCTAAAATAGATAGGTAAATATAAATAAATTTTAGTATAATTATCATTAAATTCACTCATTTTAATTAAATACAACACATATAATAATGGTGTGTAAATATTGAATATTTCTGATAAAAGTAAAAAGTGAGATGGAAATACAATTCCTTGTGTCTTCACAGGAATTGTATTATTTCAAAAATGATACTTAAAAAATATATTCTTATTAAAAATATATTACAGAATAATATTCATTTATATAATGAAATATTTTATTTACTTATGAATTTTTATTTATCATGTTCAAACAATTCGATGTTAATCTTAGGATTCGAGTAATAACTGGTTTGTTTTTTATAAATGATTTAATTAATTATAGTTTTTGTTCAATTACATTAATCATGATTTCATAATCTCAAAAAATATATACATATTATAAATATCACATATATATATATATATATTAAATATATGGATTTAAAATAATCTTTAAATGTTATTAATATTAAATAAAATACATCGTTCATAGATTCATTAGATTGAATGTATGCATGAATAAAATTTGTTTTTTATAATCAAATTGATTTAATGAAATGAATATGGAATATTATCATTCATGAATCATTTTTATGTCAATTATATAACATATTTCTTAACCCTACTTAATATTTTCCATGTAAATTATGAACAAATAACAACGCTTTGTGATGTGGTAGTTTTCTATACACACGAATGACGTTATCATGTTCTCACAAAATAGAATACATGAATTTATGTGTGATATATAATAAAAAATCATAATATATTCATTGATATCATTAATAAAATATATAAATACAGTTAATATCATTTTCCCACCATTGATAAGTGGTAATGGAAAAATAAACGGCATCAGTTCATGAGGAGGTAGTCCTCTATATACAATAATGATTTTTTATTAACTAATTTTATGTAATATTATGTGGAAATAGGGTGTACCATAAACATCATAACATATTATTATTTCTAATATAGTGAATTTATTATAAAATAACATTAAAAAATAATTTAAAGGGTTCTGGGAAGAAATAAAACAAAAACATTCGTCGTTAAACGTTTCCTCTTCTTTGGAAATATTTTTTATATTTCATCAAAGGCATCCATGGTTGGATTCGAGTGCAATTTAACATATTATAAAATTATGGAGTGAACCTGGGAAGATATTTAGACTGTTCATTATATATATATTATCTTAAGTGGTGCGAAAATATTGAGAGAGGGGTGTCATTTTATATCTGATGTGTGAGGAAACCATTTAAAATTTTGATAGTTAGAATTCCAATCAGGCAATTCATATAGAATATTTTCCCAAATTGGATCACATTAGAACCATATTAAAGAAAATTTATATATATGGTGGAAAATTATTTATGGACTTGTGTGTAGTCATTTTAACATGTTTTTTATAATATTAACCACTATGTTATCTTGTTTCCACTTAATCGTTCTAATTAATTTTTAATTTCTATCACTAATTAATTATAAAGAAAATTAGTTTTATATTCCTAGAATTTATTCATTATTATTATTCAAAATAAAAAGCCAATTTTTAATAAATTTAATCACATAATATTTTAAAATTAATTTAAAATAAATTCCAAAGAAGAGTCGTGAAAGAAATTTTTTATATAGAATAATATCAAAAGATTAATAACAAACATATATGAAATTAAAATCTGAAATAGATTCCAAATAATTTATTTTTTGGATTAATTGATGTATGATATTACTAAATATAATTAATTAAAAAATTTAAATATATTATAACTATATTATTTAATTAATAAAAAAGTAGGATTTCAAATAAAATTAATTATTTTTCATTATACATCAAATAAATAAAACATTTCAGAAAAATCCCAAAAAAATCCCTAAAGATAATTTATACCTTCTTAATTCAAATATGATTTTTATATAATCTTATTAACTTTCTAAATTTTTAAAAAATAAATTTTCTTGTTATTCAAGAAATATATAAAAAATATATGTTTGAGAAAAATATAATTTTAGTTCATATAACATCTATACAAAAAATTATATATTTTATTATTAATATGACTCTATAAAGTAAAAAATTATAATTTATATTAAAAAACTAGTTATTTCTATTCATTATTTTATATATAACTTCAAGGTGTAAATAATCATGATAAAATAAAAATTTTAATAATATTTTCAAGATTTATTAAAACTCATTGTCGTGTATCACGCAAGCTAACCTACTATTGTGTTTAGTTCATAATAACCAATGTTTGTGTGTACCACAATATTGAATTGGGGTAGTGTATAACAAAAGGCAAAAATAAAAATTAATTTATGAAAAATGTGTTAATAAAAAATAGGTTTTTACATAAGGTGTATTTATACATAATGTCACTTAATAAATATTTTTATCATCAATTCAAAAGAATATAATCTCATCTTGTTTTTTAGTAAAATTATTTCCCTTGTCTCGTAAAAATACACTAAGATGAATTAATCCCTTTTATTACATTTCATTCAGCATAGTCTAGAATTATTTTAATTTTAATTATTTCATATGATAATAATGAAATAATGACGGTTATATTTCTGAAACCAGACCAATTTAGAAATTGACTTTATAATATATTTGTGAAACAAGGGGTTCTTAAAAATTACCTAAAATTACAATACCTAGAAGATATAAGATCAATACAAAATATAAATTCATCGCCTATAACCATAACATATGTTTTCAATATGAAATTATTAGTAAGATAAAGTCTCTCCCATCAAAATTGCAGGTTATATTCTCCTTGAAATATTTAAAAGGACTCGTCATGATCGGTGAAAGTAACATGATGATAAAAATAGTCACAATAAGATTTAAAGGAATTCAACAAGAAAAGCATGAAAATAACATTTATTAAATCTTTATCTAGGATTATATGATCCCATGATATCTCAACTTATTATATAGAGATAACATATGATATACAATACAATCCTCATTCCATGTTCATTATTTAGGGTTTTATTTTCTCTATTACAGAAGGAATATATTTTTATCCAAGATTCACAAAATCCTTGATATAGTAAGATATGAATGAATAAAATTAAACTATATTAAATTTATATTTCTCCACTAAAAATGTAATCATGATAGAACTTAGCACTGCTATTAGACCCACCAAAGTTTCTATAGAAAATAATACCTTTGCAAGACACTATATTTCCCCTAAATGATACTGACTCATACAATTGTCTTATGGCTAAATAATTATTTCAACATAAATATAAATATATTAGAATAATTCTCAAAAAACTATTATATGTGTATCTCATTTTATTAGAGGCATTAGAAAACACTTTGGACCCAATTTCAACTAAGGATCCAATACCACTATGTTTAGAGGTGAAGGCCTTAATATATATATATATATATATATATATATATATATATAAGGACAAGGATATAAAAATAGTGAAAATAAAATTAGATCATCGAAAATGAAATAATTATATTAATGATAATATCACTTTAATAGTAGGTAACTCGAAAAAGACACATTTTTATCGAGGATAAAAACAATAATTATTACCTACATCCACTACCACATCTTATTAATATATAATCTCACTTCCAATTAATTATTTTGAACAAATAACATCACATATGAGGAGAATGGAAAGTATTCCAATTTTTATGAACACGATAACCTAATCAATTTATACCACCAATCCTTGATACACCAAAATCATACATGTTTGATTCTATAGAATGTTGACCAATGACCAAATTTCCAATCACATAACCACATTGATACATTATGTTTTTAGTTAATAATTTGAAACCATCATAGGAGAAATTTAAATGGTCTTGTAAAATATTTTTTTATTCTTTATGAATGTCACTTTTCCATTCTAAAGGAAACAAAATCCACTAAATCACCAATCCAAAATTGTCCATAGATAATTGGAAAGTAAAATATGCCTTAATTTTATTATTCTCCATATTTTAGTCCTTATTTTTAAGATTATAGACTCCAGTCACCATGGAATGTATCAGTCATATATAATTTTGAAATATTTAACAATAAAAGAATTTTGTTATCTCAATGAGTTCCCATATTCGTGGAATATTCTATAAGTAATCATACTACTCTTTCTTATAGGTAATTTTTTAATGAAAGGAATCAACATATTTAGATACTCATGGGCATGTCCTCTATTTTCACATTGACCCAAACCTATTTCCTAATATGAGGTTTTTCCACGTATTAACACATATCCAATAGATCCAACTATTTGTAAGTCATCATTAATAGGTTTATGATATCGTATAAGAGGTTCTCATGTAATTTTGTATTTTGTGTCCTCTAGAGGGTTCACTAAGAGTTATCCAGGAGGAATGGTATTGTTTTAAATCAAGTTAAAAATAAGAATACCATAATATTATTAAAAAAAATAAGAAAAAAATAAATATCCTTTATCCAACAATAAAAATCATACGAAATAAAGATCACACCAACATGAAATATTATGTTTCCCATTCTCTCACTACATGATTTCTAAAACGATGTACAAACTGTGGGGGGTCCCAATGGATGGGTAGAGTTAGCTGTTTGGTTTGGAGATAAAATTTCTAATTCAACATTTTCTGATTGTGGTCCATAGAACATCATTTTCATACCAAAAATCTTTAAAAAATCCCTAATCTTATAATATTTCATCTATATACTAATTTCTCAACAACATAATATAACTTAGGGTTCATTGTAATTTTTTTTTCTAGTCACTCACTAATTACTTACACATCATGTCACGATAATCCTATCTCAAATCTACTATAACATCTTAAATATTATAAACAAACAAATTAGCACTGATTCGGTTTTTTTACAATCCATCTAATATTAATCAATCCCAGACACTCATTCAATTTTTTGTAGATTATAAAAGATCATTACCAAACCCCAAATTCTATAAAATTCTATCTTAAAATCATGAATTATTTCATGGTAATGGTTTTATTATTAAATCACTCAATATTGTAAAAATTGACTACCTAAAATGAGAACTCCATAAGTTGGATATTCCTGAACTAGTATAAGTTAATCAATGTCTATAACAAATTAAAATACCCTACTTAAATAAAATCTAAATAAAATATAAAAAAAATTATAATATTATCATCATCCATATCTCATCATAAATAGGGGTCCATATTGATAATATATATATATAATGGGAATCTAAAGTGTAAATGGACATGTATTAAATAATAATAGTAACAAAAACATATGTGAACCCCACACCCCATTTAATTGTGACATGAGGGATGAATTTCACAATTTCAATAATACCATATAAATATCTACAAACAATAATATTCATCACCTTCAAGAACCACAATGAATTTAGTTTTATCAATAAAAAATGTCTACACACGTCCATTTCGTGTCTATAGTGTTTGATAATAACTATTCCATAAAGATTACCGAAATTATTTCAAGAAAAACATTTTATTAAATAATAAAAATATTGTAGTATAAAGGTAAAAGACATGAAAATAATCCTCTAAAATATTTAAAGGAAAATAGTAAATGAAAATATTTATAACTGTTTTAATAGGAATAATAATTAAAAGTTGACATGTATTTATAATATTATCCATGAGATATACCCTAAGGTAGTTAATGTTATTACACCCCTAAATAATCATAAATACTCAATGATAAAATGAATAATAACTATCTTAAGATGATCCACAAATGAAAACCTATTATTTTCCATGTACCATGGAGATCCCATATGAAGGAACCAAAGACATTTAAAAAATATCACAGTAATGTTTAGTTATAATGATTTAATACAAGGCTTGGTAGGTCCTGTTAAATCTCAGTAGTACATTACCTAATCAACCCACTTATGTTACTTTTTGTCAATTTTTTATCACATTCCAAATGAATTTACATTTAATTTTAAAAAACCTTTGCAATGATTCATTATATTTAATAAATTACTTTTATAGAATTGAAACCATGAATAATTAAATTCCAATAATAAACATAATTTAAAAATGATATTATTTTTCCAATATCCAAGAGAACAATTAAAATAAATTATATAATATATATTAAATTAAAAATATTGTTTATCAAACTAATAAAAATTAAAAACACAATAGTAAATGTAACCAAACACATAAGGATTTTCATGAATAGAAGCATTGAAAATATATAAAAAAAATCAGTGACACCAAATTTAATTGTGCTGAAACAAAAAGAAATTTATAATTATGATCCTTACAATAAACGATAAATGCCTAAATATCAGATTCAATACCATTATAATTAGGTAATGGATACCCTAGGGTACTATATACGTAGGGTAGAAAAGAAACCCTTAATGAATAAGGGAAAGATCTAAAAAATGTGAACGAAATCCACATACATAGAGACATCATGAATAATCTAGGTATTAATCATCTTGAAATAATGTTCAAAAGTAAGAGGAAAATTATCTTTCACATATGGATCCTAGAGTTTTCATGTAAATGAAATATTGGAGATTAAATTTAAAAAAGTAAATTATATATTGTTAAAATCACTTTTTAATGAGCATTAGAAGGATTCATTGATTTTAAATCCATTAACCCAATGTGAGGATGGAATATGACCATCATTTTGGAGCATCATGGTTAGGATAAATTATTTGGAATACTATTCTCAAACCCTTAGAAAAAAATGAAATATGTACAAACCCCAACACATGAAACAATCATGGTTATCACTAGAAATCCACAAAATATACTGTTATATCTAAATGTGTTTTTTCTATCACTTTCATCATTTTGTTTTTGAAATAAAAAATTTCTTGTTTCCTTATATTGTAATGATATGTTGTTGTTTTACATCGTAATAATATGATTCTTTTACATCAGAATCTTATGTTATTTCTTTAAATCAAAAGCCATATGTTGTTGTTTTGCATCGTAATCATATGATGATATTTTACATTGTAACAAGATGATTTTTTTCTCATCGTAATCACATTTTTTGTTTTCCATCGTATGTACATATGTGGTTTTTCATCATAATCACATATGTGGTTTTCCATCATAAACAAATCTGTTGTTTCTGATTGTAATAAAAAATGTTGTTTTTCATTATAGTCAAATAAATCAATTTACAATCATATCCACATTAGATGTTATCATAACCATGTATCGTATCCTTGATATACATTGTAATTATGTCTGACATCATATTTATATCACAATTCATAACCATGCATCAAAATCCAACATCATAACTATGTATTGTAACTATGCATTAAATCCATGATAAACACCATAATCGTGACAATGATTTGGCACATAACCATGATATGAATAGTAACCATGTTATGAATAGTAATGGTGTTATGCATCATAACCATGATATGCATCATAACCATGTTAGGAATCATATCCATGACCAAAATATTCCTAATAACCATGATGTGCATCATAACCATGTTAAGCATCATAACTATGTTATTTATCTTAACCCTAATATGAATCATAACCAAGATATGCATCGTAACCCTGTAACGCATCATAACCATGTTATTTATCAAAACCCCGATATATATCATAATCAAGATACAAATCGTAACCATGATATACATCAGAACCATATTATTAATCATATTCATGTAATAAATTGTACTAATAGATTACTTTAATACTGTATGGATATTTCTCATTATAATTCATCATACTCATTCATTGCTACTTTTTTACATACTAACATCTAACAAAAATGATTTCATGAAGTTGGTTATATATCTATTAAAATGATGTAAATTTTTAAGTTTTTTATTGACCGTTATAATCCCATGTGTCCAAGTCCCTCCAATGTTTCCTAAGAAATATAACTGTTTGAGGAAATTTTACCCCTAGAACTAGTGTCCTATAAATAAGAGGTCATTAGAACCATATACATTAATTTTTTCATCTTCCATGTTCTAGAGAGAGACTGTGTGACATCTCTCTTGCATTGTGTGAAGATTCGTGATGATACAAGACATGAATGACTTGTTCCAAGTTCTTGTATTTCAATAAGTGTTTTGTATTAGTTTATGTGACTGATATTTTTGATAATGATCAGGGGATTCAAGGGATATTAAGATGACTCTACTGATCAATGTATCATGGAAATTCAGGTATTTGAAATGCAGAGTTGCTAGTTACCTTCTTAATCGAGGGATTCTGTGTATAAAAAGATAGACCTGTTGATCTACATATCTAGGGCTTACATGGGTGGTGGTAAGACATACCCTCTTCCTAGGTGAAAGAATAACCCACTCTTTGGGATAAATTAATTTTAAAAACTTTTATTTTTCAACTGCTATTTGTAATAGAAAGGAAATAATTTTGTTTTATCATCCTATTCATAATCTTTCATATATAAATTTTTTTAATTACAATAAATTCATTATATGTTGTATTAAAATATTCTATACATTGTATTGTATAATCATTAACATTTATTATACTCTGTCTATTGTATTCAATTCAAATACAATTGTTATTTACGTGTGGTATCATGTGATATCATATTATTTGGTTACAAGACTAGTTGGATCATTTGTATTATTTGTGAATTGTATTAGTTTAAGATCTCATTAAATAAGTTTATTTTGAATAATTTAAATACACAACATTTAAATATACAATTAACCCCCCCCCCCCCACTATGTTGTGCCGTCTCATATATATATTTACATATTTATATTGATCCAAAAATTGGTATCATAGGATGATTCCACTGATTTTTTATTACTTTCATTATTTATGTACATAAACCAGTTATATTTTATATATTAACAGTTTGTTTATGTTTACTTACTACACTAACATTTCAGGTGGAAATGTGTTGTTTTATAATATGGAAGGAATGAATATTGGATCAATTGATAATCTAAACCCAACTATACCACCCATGTCTTATTTGAATGAAATTGACTACTGTAGAGATCAAATGATGAATTTTTTATTAATACTAATGTAGATAATTTTGTGATGCTTGCGGGAGATTAATAAATTCAAGACGATGAAGTAAGAACCTTCAACAACCAAGAGAAACAATAATATCAAAAAAAAATATGTTACACAATACATTGTTTTGTTATATCTTGAGGAATATATATATAATGATATCATCATGCAAATAAACCAACTGTATATAGATTAAATTTGATGTCGCACATTTTGCTACATATAAAGTCATAGAAAAAACAAGAGCCATGCTTTGAGATGAATATCATGGTTTTTTCCCTATGATGAAATGGTATACAAGATTCAACCCGGATTTATTACAATTGTCCACATTCTTAAATTAATGAGAGAAAACATTCTTGATGATGAAGTTCTTGTGGAAAATATAATTGATTTAATTCCAACTGATTGGGAATCAAATATGAATGATATTGATGAGAACATGATTGTTACTCAAATCACTCATGATGAATTATTTGGTACTCACTTATAACACTATACAAAAAAGAAAAGTGATGCATATAATAATAAGAATATGAATGGAAATGTATTTGTGGATTTTATTACTACATGAAAAGGGTAGACACCAGATAGAGTAAGAAGATCCAAAACTAAGAAATCTATTGTTATATTAGAATCTAGTGAATGTGATAATATTGAGAATGAATAATCCAAAATTCCTCAAAGAATGAACCAGATTGTTGGAATGAAATATTTTTTGCATAGATTCAGAATTAATGATAGAGAGGAAAAAAACGACTCAGATGTAATGTGTTATGAATTTAATAGAGAACGTCATATTAGACCATATTTTACATTTCATTAAAAAATGATAGAAAGGATAAAAATTATAGAAAAATTAAAATGTATTACAAGTCAATTACTACGAATGTCATCAATGAAAATGATACTTGATGTGCATGTTTTGGTGATTCATCTAACAAATCATCGGAATATGAATCTTCAATTCAGTAGAATATTTGATTTTCATCCATACTGCATATTAAAAATAATTTCCCCATTGCTAAGGTACACAATTCTTATTCACTTACAAATTTAACATTAAATGAAAATTACCCTAATCATAAATACTCTAACTCATTATATAAAGAATATTAATCCATAGAGGATAATTTATTTTCTTTTGAATATGTATCAGGATTTTATAAACTACATGACAATGGGAATTTCAAACTCAAGAGAAAACACAATAAAGAAAATTTCAGAATAACTATCCTTACAAAAGAAGAATCATATATTTTAATATATATTTATCAAACAGTTCTTGATTTTGAAAATATTTCAAAAATTATTTTGGAACATAACCTTGAGAAGGATAATCTTTCAATAGACTTTGAAAAACTTGTTTTAGAGAAAATTATTTTGAATTAAAAACAAATTCCAATACAATTTCTATTGAGAATGAAAACATAGTCATTGGACTAAAGACAAATTTTTATCACTTATGATACATTTATGAAATATCACTTCTGGATGAAAATAATTTGATAAAATGTATTGAAAAATTCATCCTCTATGAAATATTTTAGGAATTGGTTATAGTCAATAATTTTTTTTGTCATAATTAATTCTTCCCCAAAGTGATAATATTTTCACCAATGTGTCAATTTCATGGACATTTGTTAATACATTTTTCTCTTAATATAACCCAATATTTAGGATTTCATAATACTCATGTTGAAAATTAATTATGGATTCACAATGTTATTCTATCTATATTTTCTGGATATTTCGCATGTTTTGGTTTCGAATATCTAATTGATTCATTTTCATGAAAACATAATGATTACTAACAATAAGAATAATTTTTAATGTCTCGGATTTTGCATATTTTTTTTAAAAATATGTCGGAATTATTTCGAGATCAGTCATCGAGACGACATGCAGTTCCAAGGCCCAGTGAGCCTAGAATAGATGTTTGGATTTAATTTAATAATTAAATAACGTGCGCATGTGGTTTTCCTGAAAAAGTGGAATAAATCAAAAACATTTAATCAGATCACAAATCCGAGGGTGCCGTTATGTTCAGAGTAGTGGATTTACCCTAATGGAGATCTAACTTCGACTGGCGGAGGCTGGTAGCAAAATATGGTTTCTGGATGAAATAGTAATAAAATATGTAATTTAAAATATTTTATGAAATCTGTTGCAGCGGATATATTTTATCATTTTAAAATAAAGGCTAGCGTATGGGTCCATGGTTACAAACCTCATAACCATGAAACCCCTGGCGGCTCTGGAGGCTCTAGGGAAAACCTCCCAATGTGGCGACAGCGTTCTTGATGATTTTCACCGGTGACGACGATGCGGTGACCAGATCTTCGCCAATGAACTCCGCAGATCCAAGTAGGATGTTTGATCTTGATTCCTTTTCCTTGTTCTTGATTACTTTGATGAACACGGACTAATCCACGAATAGAGTAGCCAGCAGAGCAGTCATATTTGTGGGATAGGCTTTTTGCGGGAATCGTGGGGATTTTATTCTTGAAATTAATTTGGTTTTCATTCAATATTCTAATGGTGACAAACCAAGATCGACACGAACATCGATCGAGGCTCGTCCTTCTCAATTGTTGTGTTTTTCTCTCCCGGTTTCTACAGGTTTTTCATTGCGTTCTACGTGTTCTTGGAGGAAATCGATTGTTGCACGTTCATTTGTTGGCGCAACGATATGAGATTGTAGATCCAACCCCAGAGTGATGCCATGGAGGTGCGGCGACGGTTTCAGGGGACGATTCGGAGTGGATTGAGATATATGAGTTTTAGAGCATTTTTCGTCAGATGGATCGTTCAAGGTTTATGATCGGATTTAAGGACCGAAAAAACCTGTTTCGGTGTTGGTATGATGAAACGAACTGACCCCTGGAGTATCAGGACGACCGGATGCGAAACCATGGATCCGGAGGATCTGCCAGGAGTGTGGAGGAAGAAAAAGTTTCTAAAAAAATCCCAACTAGACGGCATGTAGTATGGGCTACACGGCATGTGTTCATCGGTAGACTACCTGGCATGTACTCTGGGAGTACACAGACACGGGTTGGGTACATGGACAAGGACACAACATTTATACCCTCCCTGGATAGACCCAGACAGATACACGGGATAACCCATGTACTGGTACATGGGCATGCGACACAGACAGAGATCGTTTACGGGCACATGGCCAGTGTACACAGAGCGAGCCCCATGTGCTTGGACACGGCGTGTAATCCTACTAAACGCCGTGTAGTTACTTTTATATGGTGAGCCAAATGACACTGGCCATTTACACAGGAAGTACCTGGAGTCAAGGAACACAACGTGTAATCCTACAACACGCCGTGTAGTTGAGTTTTACATATCTTGAACAGATGACACGGGCCATTTACATGGGCAGTGCCCGGGGTCAAGGAACACGACGTGTAACCATACTACACTCCTTGTAACCCATTTTACATGGAATGAGCCAATTTCCTTCTGTAACTTGGGCTAGTTTCATTCGGGTTTGTTCCCTTGGTCTTTCTACTAAAGGTTACCGGTATCATACCTTACATATAGGAGTATGATCCCTTCAGCATGAATTACTAAATATAGTTGTTGGAATCCCCTCTATGAGACTTAGAGCAAGATCCACTATTCATTCATGGATCCCTAAATAGAGTTCTTGGTATCGACGTGACCAACTTTACCCGGGCACCGATCCTCTACTTCGCTTATTAGCTCAGACTGAGTTGTCCGAATCACCCCATGACTTGGTTGTGATCCTCATCTGAGAATCATGTTCTCAAAGTACTTTTGGAGTGTGTTATCCCAGAACTTTAACTTCGTAACTCTCTCTTCAGACATAAGAGTGTGTTCTCCCAGTTGCATGCTTAGTGGAATCTTCGAGCTGGATCCTAGTGGTGGTATTCGCGTTAGTTGATCGTGCATTAGTATATATGGATATTCTTGTTATATGTTCGGTAGACATATACTGTGTAGAAATGACTGTATCATTCCTTTGTTGTATTTTCCCTTGTTGTGTTTCTTTTGTGGCTTCCGGGTGTCCTACTAGGTATTGTTATACTCACACCTGTACGAGCTTTGCCAGCACGTGTCCTGTCTTGTGTAGACGAGCAAGCCTTTGAATGGATTATAGGTGGACCAGACCGGACGGTACTCAATGAGATTGAATAGGCCTATGTGTGTTCCTACGACTACAGACTGTAGTCCCAACACCTTTCTTTACAGGTTGGAATTTGTTACAGACTCACTTTTGGTGGGATTGTACTTTTGGCCCATGGTTTTACATTCATGTAATTTACTTTCTTTTCGTACTCTGTTGGTTGGGTTTTTGTGTATGCATGCATCTATTCCTTTTAGTAGTTTTTACTTTTCTACTTTGTGGGCTTGGAGATGTTGTGCGTGTGTACAGGTTTATAGGCAATGCCTCTCATGTTAGTAGCATGCCTACTTGGTGCTAGTCACTAGCCCCTGGCCTATTCGAGGTGGGGATGAGGAGTTGCGGATCGGGCCCCACTGGGACGGGTCGTGAGAGAGTGGTATCAGTGGTGGTCAGTTTTACCGTAGGACTGAGAGTTTGTGAGTTTGATTGGGGCAGAAGTGTTAAGTGTTTCAAGTTCGAATTTTAGGCCATGGACCCCAGTGTTGGTGCGGGCGACCGACATATCCATACACCAGGACTCTGATACCTTTCTTTTCAACTCAGAACATGAGAACACTAGTTGTAGGGGAAAATAATGGTGCATGCATCAAATAGGAATGGGTTGTGGTTTCCATGTCCTTCTTCTGTCGGCTCTCCAAATATACTCATTGACTGCGATACATCTTGTTTTAATTACAGGATAACTCTGCGATGTGAACCCACTAGGATCCTGAAGCTCGATCACGAGGATGACCCCCTCAGTGATGAAGCTTCGATTCAGGGACGAAATCCCCCAATTTTACCACTGGATGGTGTACCAGTTATCCTGCCACCTATGGAGCAGTGTTTAGTGACTGGTGTACCAGTGGAGGAGGAGGATAGGATGAGCGCAGTCTAAGAGTTTCAGAGACAGAGACCCTGCATGTTTTGAGGTGAGCCTGACCCTCAGGCAGTAGAGGACTGGCTTGAGGCAGTGACCAGAGTCTTCAGTTTTGTCAGGACACTAGCAGACTAGATGGTGATCCCGTCAGCGAGCCTTCTGCAGGGCTCGGCATGGCGATGGTGGAGTTTGGTTATTCAGACTCACGAAAAGGTGACTCTTGCATGGTCAGAGTTTGAGCATCTTTTCAGAGAAGAGTTTTCACTAGTTACCCTGAGAGAAGTATGTATACAAGAGCTTCTTCAGCTTTAGCAGGGAACCATGATGATGGATGACTATTCATCGAGGTTTACCGACCTCTTACGGTACTCGATGGATATGGTCAGAGATTAGTACTTCAATGATCAGACTTTTGAGCGAGGCTTGTGTCGAGATATCCGATCTAGCGTCATCCCTATAAGAATTCCTACTTATACTGGGGTGCTCGAGCGGGTTTTGGTGGTCGAGAGCTTCTTGGCAGAGTAGAGACAACCGAAAATTGTTAGTAGTGAGAGAGCTGGAGCAGAGACCGCAACTGCAGGGAGCTGATGTCAGGGACCTAGGTGTGGGAGACATTTTTAGAGGAGATCACAGAACATGGGATCATCTTTACATGGTTCTCAAGGGGCATCCAGCCTACTTCCATAGAGGCTATGCTACTCATGTTATGGCAGGGGAAATCTCGCTCAAGATTGTCCGACCCGCCGTACTGTTTACACGGGAGCAGTGGATGGACCACCGAGGCAGAGGAACCGTGTGGAGCAGACAGATCCATGGGGCGGCGAACATGGTAGAGGAACTGGGAGAGTAGCTGGAGGTGGTCGGCGTTTTGACCTTTTACCACCACCACCCCCAGGAGCTCCACCCTAGGCTTAAGGAGATGGTGGAAAAAGGCTGGGACAGCTGTAGGCGGCATAGGCTTATGGCCTAGGTACTCTCGGAATTATTAGAGGTACAATATATATCTTTTCTACTTCGGTTGCCGTACTGATAGACAAAGGTGCTAGTCATTATTTTCTGGCTGCTTATCTTGTTCGAGACCTTGAGATTCCAGTTAAGCCATTGACTCAACCCTTACACTTAGAAACACGGACTGGAGAAGATTCAGAGATCTCACAAATTTGCAGACAGTGTGACCTGACCCTTGGAGGTGAGAGTTTTGGTTGGAACCTCTTGGTGGAAGCATCGAGGCCTTACGATGTCATTCTTGGTATGGATTGGCTATCCACAGTTCTTGCCCAGATTGACTGTTTTAGGCGAATGGTGTGGTGTGTCCGCTGTGATGGAATGAAGTTTTTTTTGGTGAAATAGAGACCTAGGCAGTGCAGGATGGACTCATGCATAAGAAGGCACAACCGATTTCACATTAGTTGGCTAGCCTAGCCCTGGGCGCAGCAGATGTTACGAGTTTCTTGTTCCCAGTAGTAGTGGCTGAGTACGAGGAGGTCTTTCCGGAGGATGTCCCCAGACTACCTCCCCACCGAGATATAGATTTCTACATTGATTTTCAACCCATGACAACACCAATATCACCAGCAGCATAATCGATAGATCTTGTAGAGCTTCGTGAGCTGAGGGTGCTGCTGGAAGACTTGTAAGAGAAGGGCTTTGTGAGACCCATCATTTCACCCTGGGCGGCCCAGTGTTGCTTTCCAAGAAGGCAGACAGGAGATTGAGGCTATGTGTGGATTAGAGGTGCTTGAATCAGGTGACCATGAAGAACCGGTATCCACTACCGAGGATTGATGACCTCTTCAACCTGTTAAGATGGGCACAATGGTTCTCTAAAGTTTATCTACGATCAGGCTATCACCAGTTGCGAGTACAGGATGAGGATATACCGAAGACAGATTTTTGATGTCGCTATGGTCACTATGAGTACTTGGTGATGTGCTTCGGTGTGATGAATGCCCTGTAAGTGTTCATGGGACTCATGAACCGGGTCTTTCAGCGCTATCTAGACCAGTTTGTAGTGGTCTTCATCAACGATATCCTTGTGTACTCTACATCTGAGGATGAGAATGTGGGACACCTAAGGATGGTTTTGGACACACCTTGAGGGAACCAGTTGCACTGGAAACTCTCGAAGTTTCAGTACTAGATATGGGAGGTCCCCTTCCTGGGACAGGTTATCTCAGCAGATGGTGTAGCAGTGGTCCCAACCAAAATAGAGGTAGTGTTAGCATGGAAGCCACCTCGGAGCGTGACAGAGGTGCGAAGTTTCCTTGGGTTGGTAGGATACTATCAGAGATTCAGTCTTTATTTCTCTAGTATTTCAACACCCATGAAAACTTTGACCTGAAAGGGGAAGCCTTTCATGTGGACCAAGAGATGCCAGTAGGATTTCTAGCAGTTGTGACAGAGTCTGAAGAGCACCCCAATCATTAGATTACTATAGGAGGGTGTCGAGTACGTAGTGTTCTACGACACATCAGGAACCAGGATTGGTTGTGTCCTGATACAGATGCAAGCGGTGATTGCCTATGGATAACGCCTGTTGAGGCCCAACGAGCAGAACTACATGACCCATGATATTGAGTTGGTAGCAGTAGTCTTCTCCTTAATGATGTGGCAGCACTACCTGATGGGAGAGCAGTTTACCGACTACTTTGATCACAAGAGTCTCAGATATATCTTTTCTCAGAAGGTTCTAAATTTTAGACAATGATGATGGCTTGAGTTCCTCCAGGATTACGACTTTGAGATCGTTTACACACCTTGGAAGGGGACCATTATGGCAGATTCTCATAGTAGGAAATCCAATTCGCCATTGTAGGATGAGGCGACGAGGCAGTTGGCCACCTTACAATTATCCTTCATGGATAGAGATGAGGGATCATAACTTTAGTCGATGATAGTTACCCCTACACTTTTACAGTGAGTCAAGGAAGTACAACTTGAAGATTCTAGCTGTGAGACTCTACATGCTTAGATATCCACAAGTGATGCTACTGATGGATATTCAGATGGTTGGGAGCACGTTGTTCTTTTCAGAGGGCGTACAGTTGTACTAGTGAAGTTGCAGGAGGAGGTTCTGAGGGAGTTCCATACATCTCCTTTGGTGGTGAATCCAAGCTTGAAAAAGATGTACAAGGACCTATGAGATTAGTTCTGGTGTCCAGGAATGAAGAAGAGTGTGACTGAGTTTGTTTTTCAATGTCTTTTCAACAAGTAAAGGTTGAGCACCAGGTGCAAGCCGGTTTGACTCAGCCCCTTGAGGTGCCAGAGTGGAAGTGGGATGTGATATCCATGGACTTCGTGACAGGTTTACCACGTACGTCCATGGACATGATGCCATTTGGGTGATTGTTGAACGACTCACCATGTCGGCAAATTTCCTAGCCATACGAGAGTAGAGTTCGATAGAGAGCTTGAGACGCCTCTATGTGTAAGAGATAGTAAGGCTTCACGGAGTTCCATCCATGATCATCTCATATCGTGATTCTCGTTTCACATCCTAGTTGTGGAAGGGATTGTAGGAAGATTTTGGGACTCAGTTACGCTTGAGCACAGCGTTCAATCCTCAGACTGATGGTCAGACGAAGCGGACTATCTAGGTTCTAGAGGATATGATTTCAGCTTGCATGCTTGACTTCAGTCATTGCTGGGATGATCACCTACCATGGGTGGAATTTTCTTGTAATAATATTTATCATTCCTCTATTGTTATGGAACCATTCGATGCTCTATACGGGAGACCTTGCAGGTCACCACATTGCTGGACTGACCAAGGATAGTCAGCACTCATGGGCCCATATATGGTGAGAGGTACTACAGAGAAGGTGCATGTCCTCCAGGAGCGGAAGAAGACTGCATAAAGTAGGAAAAAGTATTATTCTAATTGGAGGCAGAGGCCCTTGGAGTTCGAGGAAGGAGACCATGTGTTCCTACAGGTCTCACCTTGATGGTGATTGCAGAGATTTGGCCGAGGCGACAAGCTATCTCCGAGGATCATTGGCACTTTTCAGATGGACCGAGCACACAATGTCTTCTATGTGTCGCAGCTACGGAGATACATGCACGATCCATCGCACATCATCGACTGAGGCGAGATGGACATCGATGATGGAGAGACCATTATTGAGTACCCTGTGGAGATTGAGGATCGACAGGAGACGATCTTTTGTGGGAGAGCTATTCCCATGGTCTGTGTCCGGTGGCAGCACAAGAATCTCCATGAGGGAACGTGGGAGCGGGAGGATCAGTTTTGTGTGCAGTACCCACATGTTTTTGAGTACCATTTGTTTTGGATTTTCGAGGACATAAAATCCCTAAGGTGGGTGTTATGTAATGTCTCAGATTTTTCATACTTTTTTTAAAATATGTGGGAATTATTTCGAGACTAGTCTTCATGACGGCGTGCAGTTCCGAGGCCCAGTGAGCCCAGAACAAATGTTTGGATTTAATTTAATAATAAAATAATGGGCACATGTGATTTTCATGAAAATGTAGAATAACTCTTAATAAGGTGCTCGGATCAGAAATCTGAGGGCACCGTGTCATTCAGAGCAGCGGGTTTACCCTAATACAGACCTACTTCAACTAGGGAAGGCCGATGGTGAAATATAGTTTTGGATGTAACCGTAATAAATTATTTTATTTAAAATATATTATGAAATCTGTTGCAGCGGGTGTCTTTTATCCTTTTTAAATAAAGGCTAGTGCAGGGGGCCAAGGTTACAAACCTCATAACCTTGAAACCCTTGGCGGCTCTGGAGGCTCTGGAGAAAACCTCCCAACGCGTTGACGTCGTTCTTGACGATTTTCACCGGTGACAACGACGCGATGACCAGATCTTCGCCAACGAACACCGCGGATCCAGGTAGGATGTTTGATCTTGATTCCTTTTCCCCGTTCTTGATTCCTACGATGAACGCGGACTAATCCACGAACAAATTACCCCGTGGATCAGTCATATTTGAGGGATGGGATTTTTGCGAGAATCGTGGGGATTCGATTCTTAGAATTAATTTGGTTTTCGTTCATCCTTATAATGGTTATGAACCAAGATCGACACGAACACCGATCAAAGTTCATCCCTCTCAATTGTTGTGTTTTTATCTCCCGGTTTCTATGCGTTCTTAATTGTGTTCTACACGTTCTTGGAGGAAATCGATCATTGCAAGTTTATTTTTTGGCTCAACGATATGAGAATGTAGATCCAACCCCGGAGTGAATCCACGGAGGTGCGATGATGGTTTCGGTGGACGATTCGGAGCAGATCGAGATATATGATTTTTGGGAGTTTTTCTTCGAATGGATTGTTCGAGGTTTATGATACGATTTAAGGACCGAAAACACCGGTTTCGGTGTTTGTATGATGAAACGAACCGACCCCTGGAGTATAGGGATGACCAGACGAGAAACCATGGATCTCGAGGATCAGCAGCGGCGTGAGGAGGAAGACGGTGTTTCTGAAAAAATGCCAACTACATGGTGTATAGTATAGGCTACCTGACATTTGTTCATCAACAAACTATCTGGAATGTACTCCGGAAGTACACGGACATGAGTTGGGTACACGACCAAGGACATAGTGTGTATACCCTCCCCAGCCAGACCCGGCCAGATACATGGGATACCCTGTGTACTGGTACATGGGCAGGAAACATGGATGTAGGCCGTGTACGGGCACATGGCTAGCGTACACGGAGCGAGCCCCAGGTGCTCAGACATGGCGTGTTATCCTACTACACGCCGTGTAGTTACTTTTATACGGTGATCCAAATGACACGGGCCGTTTACACGGGCAGTACCCAGAGTCAAGGAACACGGTGTGTAATCCTACTATACGCTGTGTAGTTAAGTTTTACATAGATTGAACAGATGACATAGGCCGTTGACACTAGTAGTACCCATAGTCAAGGAACATGACTTGAAACCAAACTACACACCATGTAACCAATTTTACATGGCTTGAGCCAATTTCCTTCTATATTATCGGCTAGTTTCTTTAGGGTTAGTCCACTTGGTCTTTCTCATGAAGCTTCCCAGTATCATTTCCTACGTATAGGAGTATGATCCCTTTAGCAGGACTTCCTGAATAGAGTATTTGGAATCCCCTCTGCAAGACATAGTGCTGGATCCTCTATTCATTCCTGGAACCCTAAGAAGAGTTCTTGGTATCGACGTGACCAACTTTACCCGGGTTTCGATCCTCTGCTTAGTAGATTAGCTCAGACTGAGTTGTCGGAATCACCCCATGACTTGAATGTGATCCTCATCTGAACATCATGTTCTCAAAGTACTTGTGGTGTGTGTTCTCCCAGAATGACTACTTCGTAACTCTCTCTTCAGACCAAGGAGTCTGTTCTACCGGTTGCATGCTTAGTGGAATATTCAAGAAGGATCCTAGTGGTGGTATTCGCGTTAGTTGATCGTGCATGAGTATATCTGGATATTCTTGTTATATGTTCGGTAGACATATACTATGTAGAGCTAACTGTATATTTACTTTGTGGTATTTTCCCTTGTTGATTTTCCATTGTGGCTTCAGGGTGTCCTACTAGGTATTGTTATACACACCCCTGCACGAGCTTTTCCCACACGTGTCGTGTCTTGTGCAGACGAGTGAGCCTTTGAAAGGATTCTAGGCGGACCACGACCGGATGGTACTCAGTGCGATCAGACAAGCTGAGGTGTGTTACGACGACTATAGACTGTAGTCCCATCACATTTCTTTACAGGTTGGACTTAGTTAGAGACTCTCTTTTGGTGGGATTGTACTTTTGGCCCAGGGTTTTACTTTCCTGTCATACTCTGTTGGTTGGGTTTTAGTGTATGCATTCATCTTTTCTTTTTAGTAGTTTTTAATTTTTAGCTTTGTGGGATTCGAGATGTGTGTACGTGTTTACAGGTTTATAGGCAATGCCTCCCATGTTAGCAGCATGCCTACTCGATGCTAGTCACCAGCCCCGGGCCTATTGGAGGTAGGCTTGGGGAGTTGCGGCTCAGGCCCCACTTAGACAGGTCGTGACATAATTGGTAAATGTATAACGGTTTTTCTCAACATTTTATAAGAAATAACGATTTCTTCAAAAATCTCATTGAATTTTAATGAGGAAAAATGACCTTCAAATATAATTTTCAAGGAATGATTATTTGTCTAGGTAATATTTTTATTTTATGAAATATTTAAGATTCAAACATTTTGTTTGTTAAAGGTATTAATAACAACTTTATAAGAATAATTCAATTATGTGATAATGTTTCCCATGTGAATATTTGTGATTATAAATTATTAGTTCACTGACTAAAAATCAAATTTTGATTTCAAAAGAAATTTTTAAGAAAAAGTTGGAAACACGAAATAAAAACATACAAGAATAAACCCAGATCCAAACTATGATAAATGCCCCTCCCCAACAACCACATCATTATGAAAAACATCTAACTAACATGACAACTCTGTAAGCTGTCCCATGTAGAGTTTCACAAGCCTAGTACTGATGGAAAATCCAAACTCTCTCATTCATCCAACCCTGAATGGTCATGCAGGTGGATGATTCCTTCTATGAAACATCATCAGAACCATATCAAAAATGCATAAAGACACATCCGACCTTCTCCAATTCCGTGGCCCATGCCATTGCTGAAACCATCATTGGCATAGAAAACAAACCGATATATTGTGACGAAATGAACCTAATTCTGTTGACGTTGAAAGCTAAGACGCTTGAAAAACAAAAGCCAAGGACCACCCTAATGTCACTGATGAAGGATGAATCTAGCCCTAAAATATCCCAAGACACCATTGATTGGCGTCTTATCCAAAAGACCTGGGCTGGTAATCATGAAGCCACCGAACCAAAATGACCAGCCGCTGGTCATTGATTCAACAGAGCTGATGCTGAAGAAGAATGCCTCGCGAAGTAAGCCGATACTCAGAACGCGCCGTTGAAGAAGGCAAAGAGCCGCTGAAGAGGTGGAAACCCTAATTGTGTCTGGGATCGTTCAGCTAAAGTTGAGAGCCCCCAATCTAAGGATCCCTTCATTAAGAGTATTATAATTGTTTAGTATACAATTCCAAGGATTATCTCTCACCAATAAGGTTAATTTTTTAGGAAATGTTGAATTTTAACTGATTTTGAGGGGTCCTTAACATTGCTCCATGGTGTTCCGTTAAAGATATATATGAATACCAGTATAATTTAGAAAATTAAATACTTTTTATATTTAGATAAAACATTTAATAGTTGAAATTTTCCGTTTTGGTTCATGATTATATTAATAATTTGAGATAGTTAATCATTTTATTTTGTAATTTAATTCAACATAGAATCATAATTTTCATTATTTATAAAAAAATAATGTTTTAGAACCATTTTCAATATGATTTATAATTTCTATATATTATGATTTTATTAATTAAATTTACATAAATAAGAATGGAAACAAAATTTTCATGAAATTAAATCATATTCACTATTATATTTTCTAGTTAAAATTTATTATATTATTTAATTATTTTTACCAATTAATTATTTAGAATAATGATCAAATTATTTATTCATATTTATGTATAGTTTCTAAATAAATTGTACTTATTCACTAAGGACAAAGAAATGAGGTTTGTGAGAAATATTAAATGAATAATTATGATGGATAAATTCTTTTTAAAAGTTGAAAATATGATGATATTCATCACAGTATGAATAAATATTTTTATAAATTAATTATTAGATAGATTATTCATACATTGTTTAATAATATAGTTAATGATGTTTTTTTGGAAAATACCAAATTTAATAACTATAAATATAATAATTGAGTTGAAATAACATAAATTGAATAGGTTTAACAAATTTTCCTCAAGACAATATTTTTTTTTTCATGTCATGGAATTTGATATTGATTTTTGTAATACATAATTTCAAAATCTAGTTTAAAAAAAATATATTAATTTTTTTAATAATTTAATTAAATATAAAATTATTACTTCATGATAATTTTGAATATAAAATATAATTAAATCATTACTTGTTGAAAAATTATCATTTTTGTATTTGGTTTCTCAATGTTAAATCATTTATTTTCCATATGTTTTAAGAACAAATTATTTTGATTGAATTTTTATCAAGATTAGTATTGATGTTATTCTCGAAACATTTTCAATGGATTTGATTTTTTTAAATTAATAAGTTCATGTTCGATGTGTTTTATCTGACTTATATTTGCTTCGAACTATATTTATTTTTATTTGTTGGAATATGAAAATTTTATGGTTTTATAATTTTTTGAATTGTAATAATTTTTGAATTGTAATAATTTTTGAATTGTATTTATTATAAATAATTATCATTATTTGTTTCATTATATCTTTATTATTTTATATTTATAAAAATTGTGTATATAGATTTTATTTTACAAAATTTTGAAAATGTTTATTTTCATAAGACTGAATGTGAAACCCATTAGGTTCATTTTTTAAATTTGATTATTTATATATATCTTTTCCCAAATTTTGTAACTATTCATCCCATTTTTTAAAGATTCTTTTAATTCCTATAAATATAATCACAGGTTCTGTAAGAATATATACCTAACGTTTTAAATTTATCATTGTGTATAATTATTATTTTTGTACTTATTAAAGGATTATCACTCAAAATTTCTCAATTATTAGTTTCAGAAATTTATATGAATCATCATTCCATAAAATAAGTAAAATCCTATATGTGTATCTTCTTAATCATTATGCATTGTAAAAATTGAATAATGACCTTGGAATGGGATTATGAACATCCATGCTAAATTTAATAACAACTAATGTCGATCCAAATTAAATAATTGTTAAACAATATAAGGAAAAAATGAGTCATTATTCAATTATGTTGAAGGTGTTTAATATACTATATTCAATCACAATATGAGTTCTTCAAAACAATGAGGACCTACTTTTATTAAATGATCCAATATAAGATCATCAGAGGCTAGACCTCAATAAATATGATAACTTCTTGAGATTCATGATATAGAGGATATTATCTTTTTGTGGTGAAGAATATGAGACACATTAGTGAAACTCAATAATGGGAGATCAAACCTATACATTGATTATAAAATGAATAGATGAGTTTAATATGAGATTGAAGTCAAATAACCAACCGTTTATGAATTAATTTTAGAGAGGTTTAGAATGTTCAGGGGTATTTTATTGTTGAGGTATATGAGTATAATTATTTTTTAACCATTGGATTATTGATATAATCCCATTAATAAGAGTGCAATGGATGAGAATTGGGATGAAAAATCTCGAAGAAATGAATAATAACAGTGTCGTTGTATGAATTTGAGTGATGTAGATTAGAATAATAAATATTTATCACTATATTATGTTTTTGGGTGTGTTTGAATTTAATTACAATAGGTATTCGATTCTATATTTTTATTTTTTTCATATTTGAGATGGGTGTTTATCAGGTGGTCAAGGAATTTCTTCAAACAGGTAAGTTATTATTTAATATGGATGAAAACTAAATGTTTAAAATAATATTATATCCACTATTAAAGATAATCACAGTGAAGACATGAATAATATTTTTAGTCTTGACATAATAAATCATGAGGTGAATTTGTGGTTTTGTTTTCTTTAAAAATATAAGCACACAGTTTGACAAGGAAAAATATATAGGATTAATATTTCAGATTTGGTGTTTTATAATCCATGAAAATTCTTATTATCATGGAATAATTATTTTATTTTGGTCAAATGAATTTGAAAATATTATTGAACTGGGAAAATCCAAAGGAATTATAGCTCACAATTTCACATACTTCATCTTAAAACATTTAGATATAAAATAATTTTAAAATATAAAAAGATCTAAAATAAAATCAAGGAGAAGTGGAGTTTTATCATTGGGTAATATTAATTTATGTGTAAAGGATACTATCCGTGTAACATTAATTGATTTTTTTGTTAGCATATATTTGTAATTTGGGTAAAAATAATGGTTCATTTCTAGATATATTTATGTTGGAAATGTGCATAGTTTTTGTTGTAATTTTTCAGATATTCATTGTGGGTTCTAGATGAGGCCATCAAAGATGATTTAGTATGAATATTAAAATTATAAAAATTATATATTTTGAGGAAAATTTCATTGAGAGAGTATGATCTATCAAAATATAAAAAACAATACTTTTTATAATCATTATTTTATTTCTTAATAATTTTATTTTTATGTCTTTGGTAATTTTATTGATTGTATTAAATTTTAATTCATCTTAAAATATATATGGGATTAATATTTATGTTTTTTATCTTTTCAAGCATCATGTATACCATTATACTCTATATTTTATTTCCCTTACAATTCATCTTTTCATAGAAACATTTTTTTAAAAATAATGATAGAAAAATTACCATGACTCATTTTTAATCTATTTAAAGAACTATTTTTTATGATATTTTCAAAAACAATCAAATGAGAATAATTTTATTTAGGATCAATTCAGAAACTGATTTAGTCAAAAATTTAAAATTTTCATTTTTCGCAATGTCCTTTATTTGACATATCTATAGATGTTCCAATAGTATTTTCCAGTCATGATAGAGTTTTTTAAAATATTTTTTTGAACTGATCTATACTAATTATTCACTTCATGTATCATTCATATATTTTTTAACATCTTCATCAATTGATATTCTGTTATTGAATTTAATATTATTCATAATCAATTTGTCTGCAACTATTTTCTACTTCACTTATAACATATTATAATCATTGTTTCCTTTTCAATTGAACATCACACTTCTATTAATAATTTTGTTTCTTTAATTTATTTTATTTTCATTTATTTATATTTTCTTCTTTGATTAGTTCTCTCATACAGTCCTTCCCTGGGGGTTTCAACCATATTCCACTAAATAAGGTTGTGTTGATCAACAAATGGACATTATCTATGTATAATGAAGATATAATAATACTTTTTAATCTCTTAGTCAATTAATTATGCCTCTAAAAACAAAAGAAATTAAAAATTAAAAATAATATTATCTTAATTTAAATATGTTTATATAACATCATTACTATATAGTGTGTTCCCAATTGATCCAGATATAAAATATAGAGCTATTTATTATCATTATTTAAAGCACATTACTAATTTAAAGGGAAACTATAAGTTATAATAAAATGAATGTTTGTAGGGAGTTTATGGATCATAATGAATTCATTATCCCAAAATAACATAAAATTATATATTATAGAGAGTTACACATTAGAAGTTTCAATATAACCATCACCTATAATATAACTACAATTTTGGTGAATATACATGCACAAATGGATCATTATGGGATGTTGATGTGGTGATAAGAATAAATACATTAAAAGCTATAAATATAATAAAACCTAACCATATCTAAGTAACATGAGGGTTCACTCTATCCATTTTCTGAATTATATCACAATATATTCTAAAAAAATACATGTTTTCCATAATATGGAAGAATATTTTTAATATTTACTATAAAATAAGGCTTATATACACCCACTGGTGGTATGATGGGTTTGAGATAAACTATCCCATAAAGATCACACCATGTGATTCAAGAGAATTTTTTTTAAGAAAAATCTAATCATTCTAGTTTTAAGGTAAACCTCATGAAAATAATATTTTTATATTTTAAAGTAAAACAAGACATTAAAATATTTAAAACAATTATAACAAAAAATGTATATTTCAAGTAAAGAACAACTAAAAAACATCATGGGAAAATACTAAGGTTGCAAAGGTCATCTGAACAAATAATCCATGTACATCCTTTGTGATTAGACAAATAATATATAAGCATATAGAAGTCGCTAAAGGGAAAAAAATATTATCCTAGTAGCATGGATCCACAAACCTACTGGAACTAGAAAAATTTCATCAAAATCATAATAATGTTTAATTACTGTGGAATAATTCATGTCTATGTAGAAAATTTCATCTCTTAATATCACATTTCATCATCTTCATACCTTGTCCCATAAAAACATATACACTCTCACAAAATAAACGATTGATCATTTCATTATAACCAAATTAGATATATAAATTTCATTTAAAACATCCCTTTTATAAAAAATATAGGGCCATCCTCAAATTCCACTGATAAAAAATAATTTAAAATCTCCTAATTTTCCCACATATTTGAGAAAAAATCAATGAAATTATATCATATATATCAAACTTCAATATTCATATAATTATATATATATATATATATATATATATATTTTACAATTCACTCAAAAAAGTAAAAAATTGTTATGGTGTACTAAGAAATTATAACTCAAAAAACCACATACCTTAATCAATAAAACCACTCTTCAATGCGGTTAATACTCATAGAATTAATGAGAATGTCCCTTTTAACTTAATTGAAATAAAAAAACATCAAAATATATTCTCATATAACGAGGTAAATAAAAACCTTGGTTGAAATGTCCCTTAGGAGGAAGGTAGCCTTAAATAAAAAACCAATGGAACCAATAATGAAATAACATGACAATGAACCGTAGAATTCTTTGAACATTATTGGAAACATATTAAAATAAATCAATAATAATTTTAGTAGAACAATTGTTTGTATCTTTTGAAGACTATTTAGTTTGGTTTAGTGAAATTTTGTAGGGTAGTGTACACTTTTTGTGGTGTAAATATATAGAATAATATATTTAATAAATCTATAATAGAGCATGGTTTGAATAAAATGTCAATAAAATATTCTGTGATTGGAAAAGCTATATGTAGAAACACTAGGAGGATCCTCATGGATTTTTTTTTCTTGGATTGGGAAGAAAATATAACACAATGCCAGAATGACAATATTTTCTTATATTAACCTTTACAATAAAGTAGCCCGGTTATCAGTAACATTGAGAAAACCATGTGACATGAAAATTTACCTAAATATCCAAAAAATCAAACAATAAGTCTTGTTAATAATAGAAAATAAATGAAATCTAAAAATAATTATGTTTGTACCATAAAATATAATTATACGTGTGTTCTATAATATTTACCGCCTAAATATTCTCTCTGATATGGGTGATCAGAAAAACGATGAGGCCACTACTTCATCATAAATGGTTTATACTCCCAAGTATCAATTGAACCTATCTTAAGTATTCATAACACACAAAATAATTGTATATAATCCTTACAAAATAATTTATATAAAGATTCATCAATAGGTATAATTTTATAGCTGTTGAGACATTATGTCTATGTTTATCTCTTCAGAAATGAAAAGGTTGGAGTGATTAAGATGTAACATATTCAACTATGAAAAATGGAGGAAATTATAAATCCATAACAATAATTTTTATAACTAAATTTATAATAATTCTCTCAAATCCTCTCATTGATCTCGAAGTTCCCTACATAATTACTGATTTCCTTCCAATGCTTCCCAATCCATCAAATACCCAATAGTGATTATAAAACTAAGAACTCTCAGTCCCAAAATAAAGATGATGGTGGAAGATGTTGAAGATCAACATATGATTTATAATGATTATGAGTTGTCAAAATTTTCATTCTGATATTCTAGATCTTACACATATTATCTTCACTGATGTTTGATCCCAATAATCATGTTTCTCCAACAAAAATTAAATTGTTTGGAGATGATAAGACCAATTGAAATAGAATTAAAAAGACATATCCTATAAAATTTATTTGTGACAATTATTTTTGATAAAGTCATCCGGAACCGAAATTTAATTAGATTCAAACCTATGTATGGTATAGAAAAATTTATGTATTCTTATGGTAAATTTAGTTACAATGTTACATTTGATTGTCTCATAGAGATGAGTGAAATGAATGTATATTTTCATTTTAAATTATTGAAAATGGGTTTTCTTTTGTGTTTGAGATTTTGAAAAAAATGACACCAATGAAATGAAATGGTATTGAAAATAATAAGACAAGATATTTGATTGGTTCCATGTCTGGTCATCACTTGTAATTAAATCATTTTCCCTAAAATGATATTAATGTATCTCATTGGAAAAATATATGTTCAAAAGTCAACATTAGATTTATATAAACACCATAGAAATAATTGTGTTGTTTAGATTAATCAAAAAGTGAATATAAATTTGTTAAACATCACTACAACTTATATGTGTCTAAATATTAAAAAATCAACACTATATCTTCTTTGTAATATCCATATTGGTTTGTTTCTATTCCCAAGAAATCCAAAATTGCTTCACATATCGTACACATGGGGTAGAGATTACTAGAAACTCCAACTATATGAAAGAGAAAATATATTATAGATTGTCAACCTAATAAGTAATGCTTAACTAGGTTGAATCCTTAATTATAATATCTTTTAATGAATTAAACAACCATTAATAATTGAAATGAATTAACTAGAAAATATATTTTATTAATTAATGCCTGATAATTAAATAATTACAAGATAGATGCATCAATTTCAATGTCACTATGATTTTTCTAGCCCATGTGAATGGTAATAGAGATGGGACAATAATAAGAATATATTTCTAATATTTAAACATAAATGAATAGAAGAAACAATCATCGTATAAAAAATACTACTATGAGTATCGAGAGAATGCCAAGGGATAATATATCATCATTAGTTTTCCTCGACTTTTATTTTTATGTTGTAGGTAAATTCCCCCATTATTCAGAAATTCCATATCTGTCAACTAATCAATCCATAATATTACAATAGTTTCAGTTTTTTTAATTATTTATGTTATTTACTCATTATAAATCTCAAATAGATCTATGAACTCAAACATTTCTTTGTTTGTATTGATCTTAATAGTAGGGATATATTTAACCATATTGAATTATCCAACTAACTACACTTCATTTTTCATAGAAAGTCCTTGAGGTTTCCACATTGATTAGACATGCGTGAATATTTAGATTTCTTCCAAGGGACTTCACTAAAAATACCATGAAAAAAAATTTATAATCTATTATTATTTAATTTGGAGAATTTTTATAATTGTATTTGTGAAATCTGAATGTTTTTATTGATGAAGTAATGTGTTTATTGATCTCTCATGGTATGGTTTGGATTTAATTCCTTGATTTTATGCTCATATTGAACACCAAATAAACTCACGAGAGATCGAAAAGGGTTATTCCACTGAGTTTTATTTTATCCTTAACATGTAGTAACATTGTTAGTAAGGTTCATTCAATGTCTCATTCAAAATCAAACAACTTATTATAATAATTTCAAATAATGAAAAAATAAAATTTCATTTTTTGGGGAACTACCTCTAATTTAATTATTTCATATTTTGATTCATAGATATTTTGTTTTATCAATAAATAAATTTTATTTCACTAATAATTATTTAAATAGTGGTGAAATAAGGTTTTTAATTAGAGAATATTGCATAAAAATTATTTTGTTGCATTAAATTTTGTAAAAAGGGTTTTTATGTGATTGTGATTTAGAAAATAAAAGAAAACACTATTGTAATGAAAAATAGATTGAAATAAATGAGATTATAATGTTGATTAGGTTTAGGTTTGGAATCCACAAACAATTTTTTCAGTCTCTATAAAATCATTTAACGTCTCTCCTAGTTAATTTATATGTCACTAATTCAACAATAGATTTGATAAATGCCATAGGTGAAGGGTATTTTGTATATTAACATACAAGTTAATATATTAGGTTCATTTCCCTCACCCCCACCTTTTTTATGAAAAGGAAACTAAAAGTAATGAAAAATACAATTAGTTTTTGATATTTTGATGAAATTAAAATTCTAATCATTATCATTAAACATATTAGTTAGTACGTAATAAAAAACCAAAATTCTATATTCCCCTTATATAAAAGTAACTGAGGATGATGAATATTGTATATTATTAGTCAAAATATTAATAGTATATTAATAATGTTCCATTGCAACTATTTTATTAGTTGAATTTAACAATCACTGAGATCTAAAATCAAATATAATGAGATGGTATTTTATTCATTATTTTATGGGAACTCATGAATTATATGTGAGATCCTTACCATACAACAAAAAAAATATTATTCCAACATCTATGGAAAAGTAAATTGAGATGAATAGAGACAAAGAAATCATTACAATATATAAAATATTAATGAAATCATAAAAATAAATGTTGAAGAATAAAATCCTCCCTAATATCATGGATTAGATTTTATGGAAAAAATAATATCTCAATTTAATAAATAGGATTATTTTTAGATTTGTTTTTCTCTCCTCCAATATTTAAAAATCCTTTAATCTTTGGTTGGTAAAAAAAATTTACATCAAATTCATTGAATTTTGAGAAGATTTTATTTTCCTTAGGATAGAAATCTCCAAGAGACCTACAACATCAAATATTTAATATTTTGTGAGGATTAAAAACAAATGAATGTTTTATTTTAATTTAAATTCACTTATTAGTAATATTATTACAAACAAGGAATGTCATTGGTTTAGTTCATCATTAATTTAGGGTTTTTTGAATAATGTACATAACATTCCAAAAACTATGTCTTTTTGCATCAAGGTGGATCGACCCTGAGGTGCTTGTTAGGGAATCAATAGTATGGAATAAATGTTACATCATTATAAAAAAGTGAATATGTTATACATTTCGTGTTTCTTTGATTTAAATGGTCATCAAATTTATCCATGTAGTGTAACACCCCATGATTTTGTGATTGTTTTCGAATTTATTTATTCTTTAGATATTTTTCACTTCACAGAACAATAAAAATAGCTCTTCAATAATTCAAAAACTCCATTCACATGGAACCAGATTGGAATATTTTACACGAAACACCAACATTACATTCATTACATGGAAGGTCAAGGTTAGCGTACATTACTGAGAAGATTGACATTCCTCAATGGATTACATAACATGTAATACTAAGTGTTACATAACTGTAATATTTTATTAAAATTATAATTATAATTATTTTTAAACTTGCAGTTATGGTGATGTATATGTATATTATTAACTAATTAAAGAAAATATGTGGTTTACAAGAATACAAGTTTAATTCAATGGGGACAAACTAATTTTAAATGTATTTGAAAAATGACTAAATATAATGAAAAATATTATTATAATCAGAAAGGTATTTTAACCTAGTAAATTAAATTAATTACAATGGTTAAGTGATATTAAGGTCATAAATAGGTCATATATTCAATAATTTCTCTTATATTGTTTCCATAGATTCTATAGACATAAGATAAAAACAAACCCAATTTTATGCATAAACATTATTTTTTATAAAGGTTATTTTACTTATTTTTTAAGGAAACCCATTTTTAAATCAAATTTTTAGAACTTTTGTAGATATAATATTTCAAAATAAAAATCATATTTTGAAAATTACTATAAAAATTTGAATATAGAATATTTTGGGTATTATTTGGTATTGTTTCATCTTATAATGAATAATTATTAATATTAGATTTTAGTTCCAATTTTTTTTTCTTATAAATAATTTATAACCAGAAATTATAATTTAAATATTTTTCAATTTTTATTAATATATAATTTTTATCAATTAATTAAATTTGGATCATTGGAAAACATTTCACATTAATATTTGATAAAAAACTATGGAATTGTTTTATCATTTTTACTTTAATACCCCTTATTGTCATTTATTCAACGATACTATTTTTTAAAAAAATATCCCACTTCTGTGATTAGAAATTAGAAAAATTAATTCAATATTTGGAATCTATATAATTTATATTGTAAAATAGGGTCAATTATTTTTACCATAATTATTATTGAATGTGACTAAAATTAATTGTATCGGTTAAGAGAAAAATTTCACAAATAAAGTACTAAACCATAAATATAAGACACAAAACGACTTAAACACATGTCCAACACCAATTTTGTGAACATATTACAATCCTAAAAAAAGATTGACCACAGTGGATTATTGGATCAACTAAAAACATTAAAAACGTGTTTGTAATTCTCTCTTCAATTATTAAAAAGAGTGCCACTCCTCTTCCACAATAAAAGGCCACCACCCATACCTATTAATCACACCTCTCAAACCTCTTATGTTTTTCCATGCCATTCCAAATTCACATAGAAAAAATACAGCATTAGAAATTGAATCCTTACTTTGTGTTGAATGAATTTCACGTAATTGCCTTTTTTATAAAACAAAACGAGTTACCAGATTAACAGGTGATTTAAATGGGTACAACGAGAGTCAAGACACAGGAAAAGGGGTTTACATCTCTCTTTTAATTTCAGTGAGATACATGTCATGTTACTCACTCATTGTTTTGGTGTATATACTTCCCAGGATTTTATTATATGTATATTATAATCATATTTATGTGTATTCAAATATATATTTTATAATCCTTCTTTCACATGGATTTAGTTTCAAAAGTTTCCAAATCGGTAAAAATAATGTTGTCTCAATTTTCCTTTTTTGAGAAGAATGTTTTATATGCACTTAAAATATTTCATAGATTTTATATACTTCCATTTTAAATGTTATATCATGAATAAAGATCTTTTAATGATATTTTTTATCCATGTAATTTCATTTCGTACATGGTTAGTATTATCCATTGTTAATAGTTTTATTTATTTATTGAGATAATCTCATCATCTTTTAATTATTTATTTATTAATATTTGGATTAAAACATATGATCGATATCTCATGTACAATCATGAATTTTATTGTCCCATAATTATCCATGTTATAAACTTGTATTTGTACAATTTCTCAACTATATTTTCCCAATTATGGTAATAATTTTTTTAATAAATCACAATATTATCCTCTCATCGACCAGAGATCTATGTTTTCTAAAAAGAGATTCCAATAATATTATTCCATTATCCTATATGATTTAAAATAAAATTTTCAATTTTTTTTCATTTACCAATATTTTTAAGGTTTTCATTTTTTCGCATTTCGACAACGAATTCATTTAACCATTTTTATTGTGCAAAACCATTTGTTTTTTACTTCGTTCGACAAATATAAATTTACCCACCATCATTAAATTGAATATTAATTTTAATTTTAAAATGATAATATTTATGAAATTGTTTTTAAATGTAATTTTAAAGTAAAAATATTTTGAAAAATATATAAATTAATTTATAAAATAGATCATGGTATTTTCTATAAAAACAATTTTTAATAGGTTTTATATATTTAAATGTATTTTTCAAAGAAGAATGGATATTTTCATCATGAAATGTTATTGAATAGTATTTAAAAATTATTTACCATCTAATATTACATATATTGTTGTCAGCCAAGCCCATCAAGATTATTATCCAATGGTTCCATTCATACATCATTATTGAGTGTTTATGTTTTGATGGAAAGATGTTTAAGACATTTGTTTCACTTCCCTGTGTTTTATTCTTGTGAAACCCACTTATATTCAGGGTTATGAATTCATTATGTAATAATGAATCCGATCTATTTCATTAGTTATGATTTTAAAAGGTGTTAATGATCCCAATTTAATTTTATTGGTTATGATTTGAGGATTATAAGACCTATGTATTTTTATGGGTTGTGATATGATAAACGATTTATTATCTCTTTGTACATGTGTGAATGATTTTACATTGAGATGGGTAGGACCTATATATCCCTACAATGCATTGGATAGTGATTGGTTTTATATGAGATCAAAGGGTACATGGGTTGTATTCCAAAGGATAAAAGAAAGAGGGAATATGGGTTATAGAGAAAATACAAAAAGAAAGAGGATATATGGGTAGTAGCCCAAGCCCCAAAACAAGAAGATACATGGGATATAACCCAATATTATAATAAAGAGGAAATATGGGTAGTATCCCAGTCCCATGAACAATAAGGTACTTGTTATACAGACCAACCCTAAAAGAATGAGGTTACACAGATTGTAGCCTAAGACTAAAAACAATAAGGTATATGGGTTATATTACAATCCTAAAAGAAACTGGGTACACTAGTTTCTATCCCAAACTGTATGTAGGTACACAATTTTTTTCCCAATTATAACATGTTTTAAAGGACTTGGTAAGTATCCTTTATATAGAATTTTCTATTCATATATGTATACCAAAAATCCTATGCCTTATTACTTAGTTATGATTTCATGGCTCATTCGATTTATTTCTTAATTATTCATGACTTATGAATGGACAGTATTTATCTAATAACTCATGTTTATGATCCTTGGTATTTAGGATATAATCTCTTAGTGTTATTATCTCATTATTATACAACAATAATCATGTCTATAGTTATATCATTGTCAGGTTTCCCATTACATAGCATTTGAGCTTAGCCCTTTCTTCGATTTTCTTTCTCTAGGTTATGAAGAAATGTTTTTATGTAGAAGTAAAAAAAGTATATATCATTATGGGATATTTTAATGATCTTTCTCTGGGATATAAATTTTTTTTCCATGTTTCCAAACACACTACACTATTACTGTCCTCAGAATTTTTTTTTGCAATGTACTAAATATTCAATAATAATGAGGTAAAATCCTTATATGTTATGTTTGTTTCACTATAGTTTGTATCAAATTAAATGATTATTTATCTTTTGAAATATGGATTTTAAAACGTTAGTGAGATCCATATGTATATTTCAAAGGATATGTCTAGGGATTACTCTGAACATATGTATAGGGATGAGTTAATGATTATGAAAATGCCCTACAATATTCGTAAAGGATAGAGTGAGTGGTTTCCTAGAAATAGTTGCATGCCTATATACTACAAGTTGATGCAGCTTAGGAATTTATTTACTTAGGGGAAACAACTCTGACAAGTTGTTTTGATCCTGGTTTAGGGTAATCTGGTAAACATCAACGGGCCTTGTTGCACCCATGGCTGGACACTCTTGAGGGATATGATTTGGGAGTTCAAAAATTCTTCATAAACCATCATGAGGGATTTAAATATAATTTGTCTATTAATAACCAAGTATGATCCAAGGGGTTCATAGACTAATGATGATATATTAATTTGAAAATCTTATAAGTTATTTTTTATTATTATGTGGCTTTGTAATAAGATATGTGTTTCTCACCCATTTCATTATGGATTATGTTAATAGAATGAATTATAGGGATATTGGTTAGCATTAAATATTTCATATGTAGAAACTATGGTATTATGAAAAACCTGATTTCCCATTTGGAAATCTCTTAAATAAAATAAATAGGTGGCATGGGTATTGCTTATACTTATGAAGATAAAGTGACCAGAAACAACATGTGAAATGATTTTGATTTTATTCCAATATTATTTACAATGATCATAAAAATCATGATTATAATTTTGATTAGGAACCATAAAACATGATTTATTTTTTCATAATCTATAAAATAGGTATTAATGAATAATTTGATGAAACCCGAGTAATGGTTTATTTATATAGTTGGATAAATGATGTATTTTGGAATTAAAATATTATAGAATATTAATCATGATATGTAATTATTTTTAGTAAATATTTTCTTTAATGATTTTAATGTACATGTTTTCAAGTGAGTAAGTAATATAAATTTGATTTAATTGAAATGTGAAATTTCGATTAAGGCATGGTAACCCTTAATTAGTTTTTGACATTGAGATAATGATGTTTATATTAAAATATGTTAGTTATGAATAGGTTAAATAGAATGTATGGATTACATGGAAACTGATTATTGAGAATCTGTTATATGTCATCAAGGATGAAGTTTACAAATTCTTGTATTGATATAATATATTAAGTATATTTTAGAATATGGAACCATCCATGTGTTCCAAATTTAAATATTGTAATTATGGATGTCACCATGTTTCTAGGGAATATATGATGAGGGTATTCACATGTTTTGAATCTGAAAACCAAGTGATACATTTTGATATACATGGAAATAAATGTAATGCTGATTTCATAACATTACTTCTAAAGAATGAAATATTCATATTTGGGGTGGTTTATAATGATAACTATTTATCAAATGATTTATTGGAAATTTTGATGTAGTCAATAAGATTAAAGTGTTGTTTCACTATACGAGTATTTATGCATATTGTATATCATGTTCAAACTAACTTCTATAGAGTATAACTGATGACCAATGCAATAGAATGTCATCTCTATCATGATTTGATATTCAATTTGGAATGATAAAGTCACCTTCCTTTTTAAAAATTTAGGTGAAGTGGATCAATGAATAATAAAGGGTGGTGTTGTCCTGAAATCATGAAAATATTTATTTAAATAAAAATTATTCATCTTTAAGAAAATGTTTCTTGAAATCAAAAATATTGTTCCAGTACCTCTATTTCTAATGAATTATATATTCCCTTATGTCATCACATATTTTTGTCATTGTTATTGTTATATTTATCCTAAAAACTCTCCCTGTCACTCTATATAATAACACAATGGGGATATTTCTCTACCATCTCCATGTTTCACTTCCCACTTCTGTTCTCTAATGTGGGAATCTCCTTATGATATTAGTTGGGTAATTGTTAGGGTTCTGATATTACTTTTTTGAAGGAAGTTATAGTATTTCAGTTTATGATTTGGGTTTCTTTAAATTAATAATTAATGTATTAAAACATTAATTACACAGGAAAATTTTGAGGGTGATATTCATTTTATGTGGGTAGAATATGACACACTGATAGTTTGTGTAATTATTTTGAGTCAATTTAGTATTTTGATATTTCTCACATCATGCAAAAATAAAAATATATTTTCACCCTATAAAAAATTATTTTCACATGGAACTAACTTCTATTATGTAACATGAAACACCAAATTTCTATATGTTACATGGAACAATGAGGTTATAGTACATTAAATGCACGATTAACCTTCCTCGATGTCTTGCATAACACGCTAGACAATGTGTTACCAAAATAAAATATATTATTATAAACAATTATCATAATAAGATATAAATACGATATTAATTTGATGTATATGAATAGTATTAACTAAATTATTCCAATACGTGGTTAACACAATTCAAATGAATTACATGGCTACCAATTAATTAGAAATTAATACTATAACCGATTGAATATAACGAAAAATATTGTTATAGTCACACATATATTTTAACATTGTAAATTAAAGTAATTAAAATTTGTAATTTATATTAATGTAATAAATATTTTTATATATTAAATAAAATATTTTTTATATCCATCCTATAGATTCTGTAGAAATAAAAAAACCCAATTTTATACATAAAACTTTTTTAGGTATTTTTACAGTTTATTAATGGATAACACTTTTTAAATCCAATTTTTTGACCTATTATAGATTTATAATGTCAAAATAAACATCATCATTTGAATTAAATCATTAAAAATTGGTTATGGTTAATATTTTAATTTTATAATGAATGGTTTTATCATATAATGAATAATTAAAAATTTGTGAATTTATTTCAGAGCTTCCTTTTCATATAATAAATTTATAAACATAAAATATAGTATTAATTGGTTTAATATTTTTGTTAGATAATATTTTTATTAATTAATAAAATGTAGGTCATTGAATCCAATTTCTTATTGAAAATAGATATAAAAACTTATAAAACCCTTGAGTATTTTTACATTAAAACCCAGCAATGTCATCCTGTCAGCGGGATTAATTTTAAAATAATTTATTCAACTTATATGATTATAATACTAAAAAATGAATAACATATTGGAATCAGAATAATTTAGAATATATAATAATGTAAAATTAGTATTTGGAAAAAAATATTTGTGAAAGTTATTAAAATTTATTACATCCCTTAAGAGAAAAATTGGGCTAATAAAGTACTAAAACCTAATTTTATGACCCAAAGTGACCTAAAAACATGTCCAACTCCCATTAGTTATCCATTTTTCCATCGTATAATCAACTGTATCTACATTGGCAGACTATTGGATCCACTCACAACATTAAAATCATAGGTGGAATTCTCACTTCAAATATTTTCTACAGTTCCACTCTTCGTCCTCTATTAAAGGACACCACCTCTACCCATTCCTCACACCTCTCAAACAACTTATGTTCAGCCATGCACAGACAAATACACCTCCCAAAAATTCTATATTCAATATTAAATTCTAATTTTGGGTATAAATCCTTTAAATGAAGCATCCAGGCACAAACCAAAAGGTGTTACCTGATTATGAGGTGGTTTGAATGATTACAACGAGTGTCAAGAAAAAAGGTTTGGAGATTTAATCTAACTTATAATTTACATGGGGTACATGTTTAAATAAGAACAGTTTACTTATATATGGTATTTTTACATACCATTATTATTTTATATGATTTTAATAAGTAAATTTAAGTGTATTCACATTTCTAATTTACGATCCTTCTTTCACGGGGTTTAAGTTTCAAATGAAACCAAACTAGTAAAAAATATCACAAATTGCCGTATTTGAATCTTTGGTTTTTTATGCACCTAAAATAGTTATTTGAGGTGTATATAATTACATTTTACAAGTTATATTAAGAATATAAATATTTTAATGAAATTTTATACTCCATGTAATTTAGTTTCCTACGTGGGGAGTATGATCTCATGTTACCATTTTATAAGTGCTTATTATGACAATCTCATCATTTTTTAATATTTTTTGGTTTATGCTTCATTGGATAAATTCATATGATCCATATATAATGAAAATTCATGTTTGTTTGAATCCATTTTCTATCCATGTTATACTCATGTATTGGTACCATTTTCAACTGTTTTTTCTATAATATAGTAAGAAACATTTTTTTAATAAATCCATACATTACCAACTCATCGATCAGAAATCTATATTTTCTATAATTGGATTCCAAGAATATTATAAAATTATCCTATATGATTTAAAATATCATTTAACCGTTTTTTAATTTTTCCAATGTCTTCAAGGGAATATTCTTTTCACTTTCCAAACAAGGAATTCCTTCAAATATATTTATGGAAAAAAGAATGTTCTTTTTACATCGTACAATAAGGATTAACCCATCATCATTCCATTAATGATTCCTTTACATTTTAAAAGGATAATCATTAAGAAGTTTTTTTCCAAAGAAATAGTCAAGGAAAAAGGTTTTCAAAATTATATAATGTAATATTTATAAGTGTTTAATGTATTTTCTAATAAAATTATTTTTAAATGGTTTTATGTGATCAAAATATTTTTTCAAATAAGAAAGGATATTTTCCACAAGATATTATTTTGAAATATGATTTTGATTATTATTTTCCATATAAGACGATATCCTTTGATGTTACTCATTCCCATATATGAAAATATCCAATGGTACCATTCATAATTAATTAATGACTGGTTTATGTTTTTATGGAATAACGTTTAAGACACCAGTTTAGTTCCACATGTACTATGTTTTTTAAAAACACATTTTTCATATCTTTCGAATTCATGAAGTGATTATGAAACCTAACTCTTTTGATAGGTTATGATGGGAAGAAACATTAATGATAACAATTTAATTTTATGGGTGAGGATTTCATGTTTATAAGATATATTTCTTTTTATGGTTCATGATATAATGAATGTTATATTATGTTCTAGAACATGTGTGGATGATTTTACTATCTGATGGGTGGGACCGATATCTCCCTCTAATGCATTGGGTAATGATATGTTTTATATAAGATAACAGGGAACATGTGTTGCAGCCCAATCCCAAAATTAAAGAGGGTATATGGGTTGTATCCCATGCTTGAAAAGAATGAGGGTATAGGGGTAGTAACCCAATCATGAAAACAAGAAGGTACAATGGGTTTACACCTTGCCTTAATTAAAGAGGGTACATAGGTAGTTTCCCAATCCGAATAACAAAGAAGTGTATGGATTGTATCTGAAGCCTAAATTAAATTTGGTACACAGATAGTAGCTTATGCCCGAAAAATAAGTAGGTACATGGGTTGTAGCCAGGCCTAAATGAATATGAGATCACGAGTTTCTAACCCAAGCCTGAAGTAGGTACACATGTCGTAGCAAAAGAATAACATGTTATAATGTAATTTGTAGGTATCCTATACATAAAAGTTTATATGTTTATATGTATTCCATATATCAGAAATATTATTACTTAGTTATGATTTCTTGAATCATGAAGTTTATTTCATTATGATTCTCATCTTATTAACTGATAATATTAATCCAATAAATTATGATTATGATTTTTTATATGCAGGGAATAATCCCCTAATGTTACAATCGCGTTATCATTGATGAATGTTCATATTTATGGTAACATGTATCTCTTGTAAAACCTTACTGAGCATATGATCTCACCAGTTCCTTAGGATTCATTTTCTAGGATATTAAGAATGGTTTTAGGTAGAAGTACAAAATGTGTAGATCTTCATGGGAGATATAATGGCTTGGACCAATCCACTCCATTACTTTGTGGAAATGTTCTGTTAGAGCTATTCTGAGAGGTCATGATGACTTATCCCTAACACATTTCCATGATTTCCATTACGGTGGATAGTTCTAACGATAAGTAATTGTGAACTGTAACGTCACGTTACGACTCCAGGTAATTTTGATGATTCTAACTACCCTTGTTCGGGAGTAGTGACTTGGTGGTGTGTTTGGGTGAACCTTTAAGGGAAAATAAAGTGCAGTAGATTTCGCACAGGCGGAACAAGGTTTTTCTAAATCGTGTGGCCATACCGTGCGTAGTTAATGTAAGAGGTAGTGGCTAACGCACGTTTAGCGCATGGTTTGTCTAACCGAGTAGTCTAACCGTGCAAGGAGTGTTTGAAGATGTAGTAGAAACTTCACGGTTAGTGCACATTTTTTCTAACTGTGCGAGAAAACCGTGCGGGCAATTAAACTAGATCTTAAAATTGTAGATCTCAACCATTTTGCCTCTAACTTGCTCGTTTAATCTCCTAAGCTACCGTAACTCGAGATTACCCTTACTTGAAGGTAGGAGAACCACTCCCAAACATTTTAACGGTGATCTGAAAGCTTCTCTTAGTGAATCAAAGAAGGTTTCTTGAGGAATGTGATCGTTCTTGTTTGGTTTCATAGATCTAATCAGATCTAATTCTCTTCTTCTCTCGGTTTCATTGATCTATGCCCTTCATGGGTAGATCTAAGTTTGTGGATGCCAAATATGCTGAGATTTGGTATTGGTTGTGTTTTGAGGAGATATCTAAGGTGTATTCTTGGAGAATCAACCCGACATTCTTATGTGTTTTTATATTGTGGGTGTTTTCGTCAAAAACCTTTGAGGTAGGGGATTTGTCACTTCTATTTATTTTATGTGAAACTATATTGATAACATGTTTAATCCCACTGGATGACAACGGAACTGACATAATAAATTTTTTGAACAGGATAAAGAAATTGTATCGATCGTATGTTATTGACTCTTGTTTTTCTAGATAGTGTGATATCTATGCTTGCTTTGCTTAGCTGTTGTTCTTGATAGAAATCAGTAAAGAACGTAAACCGAGATTAATTGGATTTTTTTTGGATAAAGATAAAGAGGCATCTGAAAAATTCTGGTTCTTGTTGTAATTTGATGTTGATCAAATTGGTGTAGTAATCATGTTTAATCATTTGGGATAGCTTACTTGTTAGGTTTCCCGATGATGGAACCAATAGATTATAAATCTATTTATTCAAGATGGCTTAAATAATTTGATTGTTTGGTAATTACTTGAAGGGTTCTGAGTTACCCTCTTGTTTGTTAAAGTGTCATAGCCTAATTGATGTGGTTGTTGATTTTCCTACTGCTTGTGTTGAGACATGACCTTGGAGGGTTGTTTTGCCATGTGGGGGCATAGAGGCCTTTTGGTTGTGGTAGCGGATGAAACCTAGAGTGGCAAGATGCATTGGTTTATGCATGTGGTTTTCTGAGAGGACACTAGGGATGATAGAGTTGGATGGATGTGATTGTTGGATGCTCGCTGGTTCTGTGGTTTCTTATCTGCTTTACTTTTCCCCACTGCTCAAGGTAGCTATTCTTTCGTACCCTTCTTCTGAAAGAGGTGAAGACGCGTGGGTTATGCCACTTGATTTCCATGTTTAGATTCTCCAAGGAGTATGGGTCTATGCTCTTTCTATAGGCAGTAAAGAATTGATGGGTAGTACATCTTCTCACCCTATTGAGCCCCCTTATTTTAGTACCATAGAATGATTTTCTAGAATGCCTTGGAATATGGGAAAGTGTTTCTATAATGAATGTTTGATTAAACGGTGTTAACCCATGGGGTTGGAGTTCACTAGAACATAATGGTGAGGTTGTAATTTTTTTAAAGGGACAATGGACTTGGGGTGTGATGTTAATGATGTTTAATGTGGAATGGTTCATGTTTAATTAATGTTTAATGAATTAATTAACGCAAAGTGGAACTAATAATAATGCAATTAAGTAATCTGATAATTCTCTTTAAATGGTTGTATACTTATAGGATACCTAGTCTTAAAAGTGGGAGCACAGAGTCCAAGAGACGTTAGCTGTAGTTGATTCAAAGACTAGGTAGGCCTATAGTGTGGTTGTGATATATAATATATTCTGTACTTTTTGTGTTTTTATACGCTACTCCACCTTGTCAGTAAGGGAAACTAACACCCCGAGAATTCTGAAATCTGGGGGTGTTTTCCCCAACATTCTGATGGGAGGGGGAATGTGTGACTACCCCCTTTGGCCCCACTCTCATCTCTTGGTAGATACTTGTGCTGGTAGGAACATCAGTTAGTTTTCTCCATATATGTGTGTAGATTTATTTAATGGCTTGTGGTTATTCACACACATATATTCTGGATAATGTATCCCATGGACTACTATAGGTGTAAGGTGTATAAGTTGTGATGGCTTGAGGATCCTTACTCAGTGTATGTGTTGTAATGTCTTGAGGTATAATACTCGATGTATGATACACATTATTCGGGCTGTGGTTGCTCCCAAAACCTACGTGGATAGTTTTGGTTGTGAGGATGGTGTGGTGCTTCACCTAGGTGTCTGTGAGAAATCCTTCTTATTGCACGAGGTGCATATTGTGGTGCTTCAGCCAGGTGTCTGTGGGAAAGACTTTTTTTGGAGAGAGATTCTCAGGATGTGCGACATTGGGGCAAGGAGGAAAACCAGTGGGGATGTAGTAGTGCAGTACCCGTGATATTATTTACTATATTCTATATTCTTGAATGCGTTACATGGTGAGATTATCTTGGGTGCGACATTAGGCACATGTGAGGTTACATGGCTTGGTAGGGAAACCGTCTCATTCATGTTTATCAAGTTAGGTAAACACTGGAGACCAGCTAAGACATAGGCATTTAGGCCCCCCTATGATCTGAGGTACGGACCTTTATATTTACAATGGCTACTAAAAAAGGTGATAATACTTTCAGGGTAGAGACCTTGGACAGGATCATGCATCATTCTTCTCTGTACCTATGATTGAATGGGTAGACATTGGAATAGGTTAACCTAAAATGAATAAAAGAAAAAAATTAATTAACTAATGTTGAGGCTTCCATATTCTAGGATTAGGAGCTCTAACTGTTTTTATTTTACAGGTATGGCTCCAGTTCAACAAAATTTTCAGGCTTGCGTAGAATATGTCCAACAGGCTGTTCTAGTAGGTCGTTGTAGTGTAGAGGTTGACGACAACGATACATAGAGGAAGACACTTCGAGAGTGTCAGCGCCAGAGTCTATTGATGTATGAGGTCTTCGTTTCAGATATAGTCATGGAAGACTGGTTGGAGGAGGTCGAGATAGGCTTCAGTTCGATCCATCCTCGGAAGGAGGAATGTGTGTCCTTAGCTGTGACGATGGTACATGGAGCAGTAAGAAACTGGTTTTTCTTGTTCCTCAAGGATCATGATGAGTCAACGATCTCATGGGAGGAGTTCCGAGACAGGTGTAGAGTCGAGTTTCATTCTTCAACTGCAAAGGCGTCCTATCGCTAGGAGCTTCATACCCTTTTATAGGTGAGCTCTAGTGTTATAGATTTTGGAATCCGTTTTAGGAACCTTTTACGATATTCTTCAGATCGACTTCCATATGAGGAGGCTAGGGAAAGGCATTTTGAGGAGGCTTTGTGTCCATAGATCCATCGCAAGGTCACCCCATTTATGATGAAAACATATCTTGAGGTGCTGGAGGGGAAGAGGATGTCAAGAAGACTTTGGAAAAGACCATATCATTATGGGAGGGTGATCGTCATGATCCCTCACGAAGCAAAGATGTGGTCTGGGGTTCTCGATTTTTAGGGCAGAAGAGATTTTGTTCAGTCAAGGGCAGGCCCTAGCCCTTCACATCTTTTTTCTCCAAAGGAAGCAACCCTAAGGCATATTCAAAGGGTTCATGAACTTGTTTTTCTTGTTGTGGTTGTGGTCATTAGAAGTGGGAGTTACGAACCATTCTGATCAGTAATCGTGCACTAGGTGTTACGCTCGAGGTTCCTTCATTGATGAAGTTCCAGCTGAGGCAACCGCAGCCAGTTGCACCAGATTTAGATCACAAGAGGGTATATGGGGATGGTAGAGCCCATCCCCATTTTGCTCCCCATCCTCAGAGAGCAGAGTGCGGCCATGGTGTTGGTCGTCATCCGGGTCCGAGAGGTTGTGGAGGAGGTCATGGTCAGCTTCATGCTCTAGCATTTCCATCTCCAGGCGAGCTAGATGTTGTTCAAGGTACCCATTTTAATTTTTTATACCTTGGTGTATTCCTTGTTTTATTCAAGAGCAACACATTCCTTCATATCACATACCCTTGTCCATGCTTTGGGACGTGAGGTAGGAAGGATTCCAGTGCCCTTAGCGTTGACTACGCCAGTTGGAGGTCGAGCTGACTTGTTTGAAGTATGTAAAGACTGTGAGCTAGTGTTGGGGAAACACCTCTCTAGTGGATATTTCCTATGATTATGAATACAAACATATGATGTAATCCTCATCATGTATTGGTTTTATTCAGTGTAGGCTATCTTTGATTGCTTCAGGAAGAAGGTCGTTTTTGTGTGCAGATGGAGATCAAGTGGTGTTTTTTGGTGAACGAGACCCTCAGATGGGTCATAGGGGCATTCCATCCTTATCATCCATGATGGATGAGATGATTTTATTTTCTTCAGAGGCTCGAAAGTCGGTGTTTCCAAGGGGCGTGGAGGAGTACCCTGATGTCTTTCTAGAAGAGGTTGTAGCATTACCCCTTCGACGAGAGATCGAGTTTTGGATCGAGATACAGCCTAGAGCATCTCGTATCTCTATGTCTCAGTATAGGATGGACCCTTCTGAGTTGCAAGAGCTACGTATACAGCTTGATGGTCTATTAAAGTGCGGTTTCATTCACCCTAGTTTGTCACCATGGGGTGCACCAGATTTGTTTGTGAAGAATTTAGATATTAGTTTGTCGTTGTGTGTCGATTATTTTCGTTTAAACAAAGTGACAATAATGAATTTCTATCCTCTTCCATGGATTGATGATTTATTCGATCAAATTAAGGGTGAAATTTGGTTCTCAAAAATCGACTTGCGGTCAGTATATCCTCAGATGAGTGTGAAGGATGAGGATATCTTGAAGGCTGGTTTTCGTTATCGTCAGGGGCATTATGAGTTCATTGTAATGTCGTTTGGTGTGACCAATGCTCCAGCTTTATTCAAGAGATTGATTAATGTTGTGTTCCATGAGTTCCTCGACATGTTCGTGGTAGTTTTCATCGATGACATCCATGTGTACTCTACATCTGAAGAGGAGCATGCAGAGCATCTACAATCCATTTTGAGAGTTCTTTGTCAACATATGCTATTTGGGAAGTTGTCGAAGTGTGAGTTTTTGATGTGATAATTCCGTTTCATGGGGAATGTTGTGTCCCAAAAGGGAGTAGCTATATATCCATCGATGATAGAAGCTTTTGTGTCTTTGGAATCCCCCAAGATAGATTCAGAGGTGGAGAGTTTCCTTGATCTCGTAGGCTACTACATGAGGTTCGTAGCCAACTTATCAAGAGGTGAAAGTCCACAAACAGCTTTGACCAAGAAAGATCAGGCATTCATATGGACTGATCAGTGTCAGGCAGCTATCGAGTATCTAAAGGAGAAGTTAGTAAGTGCTCCAGTCCTTTTTCATCCAGCTGAGGGAGTTTAGTTTGATTTTTTCTTCGATGCTGCACATCTGGGGTTAGGCTGTGTTCTCATGCAGTATAGGTCAGCTGTTTGTTGTGGGTCTCGGCAGTTACGTCCCCATAAACACAATTATTCCACCCATGATCTTGAGCTGGTAGTCGTGGGGTTTTCTCTGATTTTGTGGAGACATTACCTCATTGGTGAGCACTTTGTGGTTTTCACCGATCATAAGTGTTTGAGGTATGTTTTCTCCCAGAATTACTTGAACTTACTACAATGTCAGTGGATGGAGTTATTGCAAGAATTCGACTTCGAAATATTGTATACACCTAGAAAAGGGATTGTTGTAGGTGATGCGCTAAGTCAAAAGTCATATAGTGATGCTGTGCATGAATATGGTGATTCCTGGAGAGTAATGGAAGAACTGTCAGCATTACATCTTGATATGGGAGAAGTAGGGGGTAGTGGTTGTATTTTTTAGATGATGGTATAGTCATACCTGATGCAGAAGGTGGAAGAGTCCCTGTTAGGGGATCTTGAGGTGGAGGTCTGGGGAGACAGAGTTGTTTGTGGTGAAGCCCCTAATGGTTGGACTGAAGATGAAAAACACCGAGTGTTGTATCATGGAAGTATTTTTGTTCCCGTGATGATGCGAGAGATGGTTCTCTGAGAGGTCCATATTTCTCCTTTAATGGTGCATCCTGGTGTGACAAAGATGTACCGATCCTTGAAGAGTCAGTTTTGGTGGCCAGGGCTGAAGCGTGTGGTTGCAGAGTTTATGTCTCAATGTAAAGTCTTATAGAGGGTGAAGGCTATACACCATGTTCCAGGTGTTATTTTCCTTCCATTATAGATCCCTCAGTGGTAGTGGGAGGCCATCTCAATAGACTTTGTTACTGTTTTACCTCAAGCTCCGAGAGATCAGGATGCTATTTGGGTGGTAGTGGATCTTTTAACAAAATCATCCCACTTTAGAGAAATCAAGGAGTCAAGCTTAGTGGATGTTTTGTCGAGGCAGTATCTAGAGGAGGTGGAGACACTTCATGGAATCCCTAGGATGATCATTTCTGATTGAGATCCTCATTTTACCTCCAGAGTGTGGAGAGGTCTCCCAAATGATTTCGGTTATTAACAATGCCTTAGAACTTCTTTTCATCCTCAAATGGATGGTCAGACCCAGCGAACCATCTAGACTCTTGAAGACATGTAACTCTCTTGTGGTATTGATTTTGGAGGTTCATGGATGAGGCACTTACCTTTGGTGGGTTTCTCTTACAATAATAGTTTTTACACCCCCATTGGTATGGTTCCATTTGAAGCCTTGTATGGCTGGCCTTTCCATTATCCATTGTGCTGGACCGGGGTTAGAGAGTCATCAATTCTCGGACCGAAACAGGCGTAGAATACAACAGAGATGGTTCAGGTGATTCGTGAGAGGATGAAGATAGCGCAAGATCATCAGAAATCATATGGAGGTCAAAGAAGGATACCATTAGATTTTAATGTCAGAGATCATGTGTTTCTGAAGGTGACTCCCCATCTTGGGTGGTGATGGTTTGGACATGGAAGTAAGCTTTCTCCCCGGTTTGTTGGGCCTTTCGAGGTGTTAGCTCATGTTGGAGCTGTGGTGTATTTTGTAGCACGTCCCCAACAAGTGATTCAGATACATTATGTTTTCCATGTATCACAGCTCCGTCGTTATCTTCATGACGACTCTCACATCATTGATTGGGGAGAGGTCGATGTTGATGATGATGCAGCCTTTGAGGAGAGACCTGTGGAGATCCAAGATCTTAAAGATAAAGTGTTGCACGAGCATTATATCCCCTTAGATCGTGTCTTTTGGTGACACGGTGGAATGGAGGAGAGTACCTAGGAATGTGATTCACAGATATCTGCTCCATACCCAATGTTGTTCAAAGTTTAACTCTATTCATGTATCACTGTAGCTTTTGTGGTTGTGAAACTTTCATGGTTTGAGATGGCTCCCTTTGATGTTTTTGTGATTTGCTCTATTTTGAGAGGTATCTCGATGGGTGGTTGTTCAAAACCAATTTCTTTGTCACATTAAGTGGGTTTTGGATTGTCAAGGGCGATAATGTTGTGAGAGGTATCCGATGTATTCGCCAGGAACTCTCTAATCCATTACATTGTAGAAATGTGGTGTTAGAGGTGTTCCGGGAGGCCAGAATATCATATCCCCAACACTTTGCCAAGATTTCCATTCTGGTGGATAGTTCTGACGGTAGACAGTTGTGAACTATAACGTCACATTATGTTTTTATGTAATTTTGATGATTCTAACTACCCTTGTTTTGGAGTAGTGACTTGGTGGTGCGTTTAGGCGAATCATTAAGGAAAACTAAATGGAAGTATCTTTCACACAGGCGGCGCACGGTTTTTCTAAACCATGTTGCCATACCGTGCGTAGTTAATGTTGGAGGTAGTGGCTAACTGACAGATTCCTAGCACAGGGCATGAAAAAAATTATATTTTCTTTCCTAATTCAGCATAGTGGCTGACCAGGGTCATCTCTCTTGAAGAGCCTTCTCAATTTAGTTTACTTACATTATTCTAATTCACCTAAACTATCTATTTTTGATATTTCAATATTTAATGAAATCAAATAAATTATTTTTGGGTTTTTTAAAATTAAAATAATGACATGAAAAATGATAATTTAAACTATCATGAAAATCTAAACAGAATGAGTTAATAAAAAAGAACTTGGTTTTGGGGTTTATTCTTGGATTCAATAATTATTATTTGTTATATGTTGATTGTAATTTGTTATTCCAAACGTCAAATCTCATGTTTGAACCACTACACTTTTCCAAAATAGTAATAGTTTGAGTTTCATGTCATTGGGGGCCGTCACACAATCGGGGAAATTCTCCTCACCAATGCATGATACTCAAATCTACCACAAAAAATAAAAGAATCATTAAAGAAAATTCATGAATATCTTTACCTCTCCACAATCCAAGTATCATGTTAGCCTCTCATTTCCAAGAGTTTGAGATTACTTTTTGGATTGGGTGTAGGAAGATAGAAATATTGAGATATAGAGAGAGAGAAAAGAAGAAAAGTGGATGGAGAAACACACATGAATGGATTAATATTACTAAAAATTAAATAAATTAAAATTGAAAATGAAACTAAACGAAAACTAAAATGAAAATAAAAATAAAATAAGAAATGAGGGGGTAAGAGAGGAGAAGCAGTGGTTCATGCCTCTTTGGAAGGAGGGGAGGTCCTCCTTTTATAGGCATATTTTGTCCTCCGAAGGCTTGTTCATGGATGGCCCCATAAATGAAATTGTTTTGCATTTAATTATTTAATATATAATGTTCATAAACTTCTTGTCTATCTCCCCTAAAAATAATAGAGAATTTAGCAACTAGATGTAGGATTTATGAAATTTTCATTGAATATGAATTTTTCTTGCGGAACTTCCCAAGAAGATTTCAGTATATTTATAATGATCAATATCCACCTTAATGGATGAAAAACACCATTGAATTTAATGGGTGATTGAGCCTATGAGTCCAATTCCATATCCAGGTAGAATCACTAAAATTGTAGCTGTGGAGACCGAATTGTATATCTGTTATGGTGGTGGGGTACACGATGTCTGCCCGAACAAATATCTAACTTCAATGATTTTTTAGGCCCTTTAGATGGCCGAATCAGCCCATGGTTCAGTAGAAAAAATAGATGGAAATAAAATTAGGATTCTAAAAAATTAGATTCACAGAATTTGGAATTATATTTTTTAAAAAATGACAAAAATACCTTTGTGGTAAAAAATTGTCCAAAAATCCAGAATTATGCCCTTTTCATAATTTTTCTCATTTTCATTCTAAAACTAAAATTACCCATTTTTTAATAAAACATGTAAATACATGGGGTTTATCATTGAAAAAAATTAAAAAATGCTCATTATTTAATCAAAAATATGCGCGTAATTTTGATCTGTCAAATACCCCCACACTTAAACCATTCTTGTCCTCAAGCATAAAATATCAACATTGAAATCAAAGGAAACCAATGTTAACAATAATCAAATTCCAATGCAATAAAATCAAAAAAATTTCAATTTGAAATAAACTTTTAAAAAATCTGTATAAAATATCATTTTAACATTGCATTTTTTAATGAAACAAACAATTCACATATTTTACTTTTCCCCTTTGAAAATTTATGGAACTTTTCCTTTCATTCATTCAAGCTCCTTGAATCATTATTATTAAGCATGAAAAGTCATGATTTACCTCACTTTTGATTCTTTTCTATCCTCAATCATGATACAATTCAAGTAGAGTTATGATCATATCATGAAAACATGATTATTATCCATATTATTGTAAATGAACTACTTTCTCCATTGTGTAAAGACAAGAGACACATAAAATCATGTGGACTTGAAATAAAGGTTCAAATGACTTTGAGGATTAAGGTTGGTAGGATTTGATGCTTTAAAAAATTAATGCTCAAGGAGGAGGTTAAACTCTTAAGTACAATGTGTGATATCCAAACTAAATGTGTATTAAAATTATCCCCTTCAATATAGCACACCCACTTCCAAAAACTCAATTTTAGGTCATGATCAAATTATTCATAATGAATGATTTCTGCACCCACTTGAATATATTTTTATTTTTTACTTTTTTTCGTTTTGTGAAAGTTATGATTAGATCAATCATCACATCCATCACCAAACCACATACGATCAGAAGATTGTTGGACTGTAAATTGGTTATTTTGGTTCTCTCATATCACAACCCAATTTTCTATTTTTTTGTATGTTTTTGTCATTTATTTAATTTTTTTTATTCGGGAAGGGAAAAACAATATAATATAATAAATGATTCCACAACATTTTAGAATTACCACAATAAAAAACCCATACTTTTTTCCTTACAATGTGTATTATCTCATTAACCATGATTCCCTTTACCCCCACACTTCAACTTTAAAATATCATGAAAATACCAAGAGTAGAGTAGGAATGGATAAAAATGGCTTCAAACATGGATCATCCTTATAATGGTCATTCATGTTCTCTATGGGATAAAATAAGGATTGATGTAAAGGTGGTCTTTTAAGGATAAGTGGACATTAAAAGGATTACTTAATCATTTTAAATGTGTTTTTGCACAGTCATAGCTTTGAAAAGTTTCAATACAAGTTCTGTTTGGTTATATGTCCCAAGATCACTCAAGAAATATGATGAAGAATAAATAGGAAGTACATGGTCTAGAAATCATCTCGGGAATGAGAAATATATCATTGGAAAATCACTCATGGGATGAATAATAATAATAAATCAATTCTCCTAAATTTTATAAATTCAAACCATGAATGATGGTAGGGAAATTTCATTTACATGAATTAATTAATTCCTTTAAATCATGAGTCATCATTTCAATATCTATGCATCATATTTAAAAATTTAATTATACAAATCAAAAATTTAATCATATAAACATTGAAATATAATACATGGTATCACTGGGTTCCTATGAAACTCATGCCTCCTAGATAAGTTTACTAAAACAAGAATTCATGTTTGGGCATGCAATTTTATCTTTAAAGCTCAAAAAAATGTTTTGGAAAAAATTTAGAGAGTTTAAAAGATAAAACACTAAAAGTGAAATCCCTTTTTCCATGAAACGTGGTCCTTCCCCTCCACTGTATGGGGATGGCTTCCACAATTATGGACAAATAAAAGAAAACAACTCAATTAAGCATAAGGATCATGTCATTTAATCTCAAAAAATATAGAAGGGAGGGGGATTCATTCTAGACTACTTCCTAATAAATGAAATTGAAATCTAAATTCCTAGAAAGAATGTAATGATAAATCATGGTATGATCCCCCAAGTGGGCCTTGAATTTTTAATTCCTCCAAAGGGAAGTGCCAGCTATTATCCAATGTCCGATGGAGGATGCCGCTTCTTTCATTTGAACCACCACATGTGGCTTTTCCCAGATTGTGATTCATCCTTCTGGGTGAGTAATGATCTATGGATAATGTACACCAGATCCTCCACCTTCACAATGATGTATAACTTGTATGGTGGGGGTAGGATGATGTATGGACCATTATCCTCCTTCTTGGCTGCTACTTGTGCAACCTCTTCTTCTTTGTCCAGTGGTTTCTCAAGGTATGTTTCATCAAAATAATATCCAATGGGAAATTTATAGTGTAATTATATTTGAATTAAATTAAAACATGAAATATCAATATCAAATTATTCCACATCAATGTAATCATATTTTTTCATGGTTTCCATAGTAAAATCCAGTAGCTTCTCTTCATGAACTTCCTTAAAAAAATATTCAACATGTCTAGGGGGATCCATATGTTCTTTTGTAGTTGCACATCTAGGTTGTTCGTCATCCTCCAAGGAATAACTAAGATTATCTGATTTTGTGTAATCAAAACCATATGGAGTGATGCAGAATTCAGATTCAATGAAATCATAATAGATAGAGAAAATGAATGGTTCAACTCCCTGAGTCGGTTCAGCATAAATCTCTACCTCAGTGGTAAGTTCCTCTTGGAGTAGATTATTTAAAGATGAAGGTAGGTAGTCGAGCTCCACCATCTTGAATTCAAATTCCACCACTTGGGTGGTGTCTTACTTTAGTGGTGCTGGATCTTATTCATTGTATTGTATGGGGAGATCAGGTAGTTCCTCACATTTAATCAAAAAATCATCCAAACCTTCTTTATCTCCCACCTGTAGTTCAGCAGGTAAGTCTTCCCCCTTCTCCACCTCAGGTTCATGATCCTGCTCAGGGTTAGGTTGCTCCATTAATTCATGAACATAGTCAAATTATCTATCCTCTTTTCTCATCAGTTGTTAAATGCATTTTCTATGTTCTTTCACCTATGTACTTCTTTAATCTTCTCCTTGTTGTTGTGGTCGATGCACCTGTGAGTAACTTATCCATGCATAATAATCGAAATTTGAATCCATCATGAATGTTTTTTTAGTTTTTTTAGTTTTTTTATAAAAATAAATCTACCAAAGATTTTAAAATAGAAAAACTAAATGAAAAATTGATTGGATCCATGGAAATGGTGCCAGTTTTGATGCATGCCTGTCGCAGGGCATAGACAAAAACAATTATATTTTTTTCCTAGTGCAGCATAGTGGCTGACCAAGGTCGTCTCTCTTGAGGAGCCTTCTCAATTTAGTTCAATTACATTATTCTAATTCACCTAAACTATCACTTTTTGATATTTTTTTATTTAATGAAATATATTACTATATTTTTGGGTTTTTGATAATTAAAATAATGACATGAAAAATGTTAATTTAAACAATCATTCAAATCTAAACAGAACAAGTTAATAAAAAAGAACACGGTTTTGGTGTTTAGTCTTGGATTCAATCATTATTTTCTTTTATATATTGATTTTAGTTTGTTAATCCAAACATGAAATATTATGTTTGAATCACTACTCTTTTAAAGAATTGGAATAGTTCATGTTTCATGTCATTGGGGGTCGTCACCCAATCAGCGACATTCGCCTCACAAATGCATGATACACAAATTTACCGCAAAAAATTAAACAAACATTAAAGAAAATTCGTGAATATATTTACTTCCCCCCAAATCCAAGTCTTGAGATGGCCTCTCATTCCTAAGAGTATGAGACTACTTTTTGTATTGGGTGTAGGAAGATAGAAAGATTGAGAGAGAGAGAAAAAAAGAAGAAAAGTGGATAGAGAAACACAGATGCATGGATTAATACAACAAAAAATAAAATAAATTAAAATTGAAAATGGAACTAAATGAAAAATAAAATGAAAATAAAAATCAATCAATAAATGAGGGGGGAAAATAGGAGTAGTGGCAGCCCATGCCCCGGTGGGATCCCTCCTTGGCTTTGGGTGTCGAGCTGATGGCTTTGGATGGAGGGGAGGGCCTCCTTTTATAGGCAGATTTTGTCCACCAAAAGATTGCTCATGGATGGCCCTATAATGATTTTGTTTCATGTTTTCTAATTCATAAAAGATATTCATAAATGTATTAGACTTATTATCTTAAAATATCAGTGAATTTAGCCACCGTATGTAGGAGTTATGGAATTTTCATTGAATATGACTCTTTCTGGCCGAAATTTGTAGGAATCTTCCTTTAAAATTTATAACGATTAATATCCACCTTAATGGATTAAAAACTCCAACGAATTTAATTAGGGGGTGAACCTATGAGTCCTATTTAATTTCTAGGTAGAATCATCAATGTTGCAGCTGTGGAGACTAAATTATACATCTGTTACAGTAGTGGGGTCCACACTGTCCGCCCAAACAACTTTCAAACTTAAATGAATTTTTAGGCCCTTTAGATGGCTGAATCAGCTCCGGGTCCAGAAGACAAAAGTGAAGGAAATAAAAATATGATTAAAAATAAAATTAGATTCATAGAATTTGGAATTATATGTTTTAAGAAATGAAAAAAATACTATTATGGTGAAAATCTATCCAAAAATCCAGAATTACGCACTTTTCACAATTTTTCTCATTTTCATTCTAAAACTCAAATTACCCATAATTTTAAAAAAACATGTGAATAAATGTGGTTTATCATTGAAAAACAGTAAAAAAATACTCATTATTTGATAAAAAATATGCACGTAATTTTTTTCTGTCAAATACCCCCACACTTAAACCATGCTTGTCGTCAAGCATAAAATCTCAACATGGAAATTAGAGGACACCAATGTTACCAATATTAAAATTCAAATACGATAAAATAAAACAATTTTCAATGTGAAATAAAACCTTCAACAATCTGCATAAGATATAAATTTTACTTCCCATTTTTCAAAGAAACAAACAATTCACATATTTTACTTTTCCCCTTCGAAAATTGATAGAACTTATCCTTTCATTCATTCAAGCTCCTTGAATAATTATTTCCAAGCATGACAAGTCACGATTTACCTCAATTTTTATTCTTTTAGCTCATCACTCATGATACAATTCACATAGAGTTAGGCTCATATATTTAAAACATGATTTTTATCCCTAGTATTGTAAATGAACTACTTTATCCACTTTGTAAGGACAAAAGACACAAAAAATCATGAGAAATTACAATAAAGGTTCAATTGACTCTGAAGATTATGGTTGGTTGGATTTGATACTTTAAAAAATTAAGGCTCAGGGTGGAGGTTAATCTCTTAAGTAGAATGCATGATATCAAAAGTAAAATATTCATGATATTTCCCCCTTTAATGTAGCAACACCCACTACCAAAAAATCAATGTAAGGTTATGATCAAAATATGCATAATGAATGATTTGGTCACCCTATTAAATATTTTTTTTAATTTTTTTTCAAAAGTTATTATTAGATAAAACCTCACATACATAACCTAACCAATTATGATCATAAGATCATCAATATGGAAAATGGTGATTTTTGGTTCTCTCAAATCACAACCCATTTTCTATTTTTTTAGATCTTTTTGTCATTTTTTTAATTTTTTTATGTAAGGAGGGGAAAACAATATAGTATAATGAATGATTCCACAACATTTTAAAATTCCCACAATAAAACCCCCACACTTCTTCCTTACAATGTGTATCACCCCATACACCATGATTCCCTTTACCCCCACACTTAATCTTTAAAATATCAAACAAATACCAAGAGTAGGGTATAAATGGATAAAAATGGTTTGAAACATGGCTCATCCCTATAAAGGTCATTCATTGTCACTATGGGATAAAACAAGGATTGATGTAAAGGTGTTCTTTTAAGGATAAGTGGATTTTCAAAGGATGCCTCAATCATTTTAAATGTGTTTTTTCATAGTCATAGCTTTGACATGTTTCAATACATGTTTTGGTTGGGTACATGTCCCAAGATCCCTCAGGAATTATGCTCAAGAATAAATAGGAAATAGTTGGTCTCGAAATCCTCTTGGGAATGATAAATATAACTTTGGACAATCACTCATGGCATGAAAAATAATAAGAAATCAATTCACATAAATTTCAAAAATTCAAACCATGAAATATTGTAGGGAAATTTAATATACATGAATTAATTAATTCCTTCAAATCATGAGTCCTCATTTCAATTTCTAGGCTTCATATTTAAAAGTTCAATTCTATATTTTAATCATTTAATCATATAAAAATTAAAATCTAAAACATGGAATCACTGGGTTCCTAAGAAACTCATATCTCCTAGATAAGTTGAGTAAAACACGAATTCAAGTGTGGGCATGCAATTATATATTTAAGGCTAAAAACATGTTTTGGAAAAAATATAGAGAGTTTAAAAGATAAAACACTAAGAATGAACTCCCTTTTTCTATGAAACATGGTCCTTACCCTCCACTGTATGGGGCTTCCTACCACCATTATGAACCTATAAAAGAAAACAACTCCATTAAGCATAAGGATCATTTCATTAAACATGAAAACTATAGAAGGGAGGGGGATGAATTCTTGACTATGTTCTATGAAATCAAATTTAAATCTAAATTCTTAGAAAGCATATAAAGATAAATCTTGGTACGATCTCCCATGTGGGCCATGAATTTTTACTGTCTCTAGAGGGTAGTACCAGCTATTATCCAAAGTTCAATGGAGGATGAAGCTTCTTTGATTTGAACAAACACATGTGCATTTTCCAAGATTTTGCTTCATCCTTCTGGGTGATTAATGATCCATTGATATAGTACATAAAGTCCTCTCCCTTCACATTGATGTATAGCCTGTATGGTGGGGGTAGGATGAAGTATGGACCATCATCCTCCTTTTTGGATGTTACTTGTGAAACCTCTTCTTCTCTGCCCAGTGGGTTTTCAAGGTATGCTGCATCAGAATAACAGTCAATGGGAAAGTCATAGAGTAATTCTATTTGAAATAAATTAAAACATTAAGTGTCAATATCAAATTCTTCCCCATCAATGTAAGCAGCTTTTGTCATGGTTTCCTTAAGAAAATCCACTGTCTTCTCCTCATGAACATCCTTCAACAAATATTTAACATGTTCAGGGAGCACCATATGTTCCTCAGCAGGTGCACATCTAAGTTAGTTGTTATCCTCCAAGGTAGAACTGATATTGTCTGATTTTTATAATCAAAACCCTAAAGGTTGATACAGAATACAGATTCAATGAAATCAACATAAAAAGAGTCAATAAATGGTTCAACATCCTATGTCGGTTCAGCTTCAATCTTTGCCTCAACGGTAAGTGCCTATTAGTGTGTATTCTCTAGAGATAGAGGTAGGTAGTCGGGCTCTAACATGTTGAATTCAAATTCCACCACTTGGGTGGTGTCTTCCTTCGGTGGTGTTGGCTATTATTCCTTTTATTTTATGGGGAGATCAGGTAGTTCCTCACATTTAATGAAAAAATTATCCATTCTTTCTTGATGTAGCTCAGTAGGTAATTCTTCCCCCTTTGCTACCTCAGGTTCTTGATCATGCTAATGGTTGGGTATCTCTATTAATGCACGAACATAATAAAATGCTCTTTCATCTATTCTTGTCAGTTGTTCAATGCTTTCTCTATGTTGTTTCACCTGAGTCCTTCTAAAATATTCCTCTTGTTGTTGTTGATGATGATGCAACTATGAGTAGTTTATCCATACATAATAATCTAAATTTGAATCCATCATGAATGTTTTTTTGTTTTGTTATTTTTTTTAAAATAAAATATACCTAAGATATTAAAATATAAAAAATAAAATAAAAATTGATTGGATCACTGGAAAAGGTTCCAGTTTTGACGCATGCCTATCGTAGAGCATGGACAAAAACAATTATTTTTTTCCTAGTGAAGCACAGTGGCTGGCCAGGGTCGTCTTTTTTGAGGATCCATCTCAATTTTGTTCACTTAATTTATTCTAATTCACCTAATCTATCACTTTTTGATATTTTGTTATATAATTAAAGATATTACAATATTTTTGGGTTTTGGATAATTAAAATAATGACACGAAAAATGTTAATTTAATCTATCATGAAAATCTAAACAGAATGAGTTAATAAGAACTAACTTTGTTTTGCGGTGTAATATTGGATCCAATCACTATTATATTTTATATGTTGATTTTAGTTTGTTAATCCAAAAATTAAATCTCATGTTTTAATCAATACTCTTTTTTAGAAAACAAATAGTTTGAGTTTCATTTCATTGGGGGCCATCACCCAATCGACGACATTCGCCTCGCCAATGCATGATAATCAAATATACCACAAACAATAAAACATATTTTAAAAAAATTCATGAATATCTTGACCTCCCCCCAATCAATGTCTTGAGTAAGCCTCTCATTTCAGAGAGTGTGATATTACATTTTGGATTGGGTGTAGGAAGATAGAAAGATTGGGGGAGAGAGAGAGAGTAAGAAAAGAAGAAAAGTGGATGGAGAAACACAGATGCATGGATTAATAAAACTAAAAGTAAAACAAATTACAACTGAAAATTAAACTAAAAAGAAACTAAAATGAAAATAAAAATAAAAGAATAAATTAGTGGGGGAAGAGTGGAGCATCAGTGACCCATGTCCTGGTGGGACCCCTCCTTCGCTTTTGGTGTCATGTTGATGGCTTTGGAAGGAGGGGAGGGCCTCCTTTTATAGGTAGATGATGTCCTCCTAAATGATTCACATGGATGGATCATTAAATGAATTTGTTTCACATTTACTCCTTCATAAAAGATGTTTGAAAATGTCTTTTATATCTCCCCTCAAAATATAAAAAAATTTAACCACCAGATGCAGGAGTTATGGAATGTTCACTGAATAGGGCTTTTTCTGGCCAAAATTTCCAGGAAGCTTCCTTTAAATTAATAACAATCAACATCTAGCTTAATGGATGAAAAACTCCATTTAATTTAATGGCTGAGCGAGCCTATTAGTCCAATTCGATATCTAGTTGAAATAACCGAAATTGTAGCTGTGGAGACCGATTCATACATCTGTTACAGTGGTGGGGTCCACAATGTCCGCCCGAACAAAGTTCCAACTACAATGAATCATTAGTCCCTACAGATGGCTGAATCAGCTCCTATTACAAAAGAAAAAATGAAGGAAATAAAATTAGGATTCAAACAAAATTAGATTCACAGTATTTGGAAATATATTTTTTAAAAAATGACAAAAATACCATTGTGGTAAAAATCTGTCCAAAAATCCATAATTATGAACTTTTCACAATTTGGTTCATTTTCATTCTAAAACCCAAATTACCCATTATTTTAATAAAACATGTAAATACATGGGGTTTATCATTGAAAAAAAGTAAAAAACACTCATTATTTGATCAAAAATATGCACGTAATTTTTCTCTGTCACTAACGCATGATTAGCGCATGATTTTTCTAACCGTGCGGTCTAACTGTGAATGGAGTTTTTGAGGAGGTAGTAGAGACCGCACAGTTAGCACACAATTTTTCTAACCGTGCGAGAAACCCATGAAGGCACTTAAACTAGATCCTACAATTGTGGATCCCAAGCATTTTGCTTCTAACTTTCTCGTTTAAGCTCCTAAGAGGGCATAACTCAGGATTACCCTTCCTCGAAGGTAGGAGAACCTCTCCCAAGCATTTTGAAGGTGATATGAGGGCTTCTATTGGAAAATAAACAAATGGTTCATTAGGTATGTGATCGTTCATGTTTGGTTTCTTAGATCTACTTGGATCAACTTATCCGCTTCTCTCAATTTCTTAGATCTATGCCCGTCATGGGTAGATCTATGTTTGTGGATGCCAAATATGCTGAGATTTGGTCTTGGATGTGTTAGGATAAGAGATATAAGGAGGATTCTTGGAGAATCAACCCAGATTTGTTGTGGTTTTATCAATTGTTGGGATTTTCATCAAAAAACTTTGAGGTAGAAGATTCGTTGCTTCTCTTTCTTTTACGTGCAACTGTATTGTTAGCATGTTTAATCACACTAGATGACAATGGAATTGACATAATAAACATTTTGAACAAGATAAAGAAATTGTATCGATCGTATGATATTGCTTCATGTTTTTCTAGATAGTGTGACATCTATGCTTGCTAGGCTTAGCTATTGTTCTTGATGGAAATCAATAAAGAAAGTAAACCGAGATTAATTGATATTTGATTGGATAAAGATAAAGAGGCATGTGAATGAATCTGGTTCTTTTTGTAATTTTATGTTGATCAAATTATCATAGTAAGATTGTTTAATCATTTTTGATAGCTTACTGGTTAGGGTTCCCGATCTTGGAACCAATGGATTAGAAATATGTTATTTCATGATGGATTAAAGAATTTTATTATTTGACAATTCCTTGAAGGGTTCTGAGTTACCCTCTTGTTTGTTAAAGGGCTATATCCCAATTGATGTGATGGTAGTTTTTCCTACTGCTTGTGTTGAGACATGACCCTGGATGGGTGTTGTGACATGTGGGGTCATAGAGGCCTTTGGGTTGTGGTAGCGGATAATGCCTATAGTGGCGAGATTCATCGGTTTACACATGTCGGTGTCAAGGAGGACACTAGGGATGATGGAGTGTGATGGATGTGATTATTGGATGGTTTATAGTTCTTTGGTTACTTCTCTTCATTACTTTTCCCCACTTCTCAAGGTAGCTAGTCTTGTTTACCCTTATTTCGAAAGAGGTGAAGACACGTAGGGTATGCCACGTGATTTCCGTGTTTAGATTCTATAGGGATGATGAGTCTATAATCTTGCTATTATCGGCAAAGAATCGATTGATAGTACATATACTCACCGTGTTGATCCCCCTTGTGTTAGTAGCATAGAATTATTTTCTTGAATGCATGGGATTAAGGGAAAGTGTTTCTGTAATAAATGATTTATTAAACAGTGTTAACCCATGAGGTTGAAGTTTGCTGGAACATAATGGTGAGGGTGTAATATTTTTAAGGGAAATTGGACGTTGGGTATGATGTTAATGAAGTTTAATGTGGAATGGTTCAGGGTTAATTATTTTATAATTATTTCATTAATGTAATGTAGAACTGATAAAAATGGAATGAATTAATCTAATAAAGATCATTAAATGGTTATATTTTTATAAGATACATAGTCTTAGAAGTGGCGGCCCAGAGTTCGAGGGATGTTAGCTGCACTTGAGTCTATGACTAGGTTATGACCATAGTGTGGTTGTGAGATATAATATATTATGTACTTTTGGTGTTTCTATATGCTAATCCAACCTATTGGTAAGAAAAACTGACACCCCGAGGATTCTGAGCGTTGGGGATGTTTTTCCCAACATTCCGATGGGAGGGTGAATGGATGACTACCCCCTTTGTCCATGCTCTCTTCTCTTGGTATATACTTGTTCTGGTAGGCACAATAGTTAGTTTTCCCCATATATGTGTGTAGAGGGCTTTAATGGATTGTGGTTATTCACACACACATATTCCGTAACGTGTATTGCCTGTGATGGCTTGAAGATCCTTACTCGATGTATGGGTTGTAATAGATTGAGGTATAATACCCAACATAAGATACACGTTATGTGAGTTGTGGTGGATCCCAAAACCTACATGGTTACTTTTGTTTGTGAGGATGGTGTGGTGATTCACCCATGTGTCTACGGGAAAGCCTTTGTGTTGCACAAGGAGCGTATTGTCGTGCTTTGCCCAGGTGTTTATGGAGAAGCCTTTTTTTTGGAGAGAGATGCTCAGGACGTGCGACGTTGGGGAAAAGAAGAAAAGCAGTGGGGAAGTAGTAGTAGGGTACACTTGATATTATTTACTATATGTTTTATTCTTGTATGTGTTACTTTGTGAGAGTAGCCATGGTGTGGTTGGGAACTTAGTATACCTACTTAGGTAATGGGTAAGTTTCACTGGTTTCTCACTGTACTTTAACATTCTCTCTTTACTTTTCCGGAGAGGATTTAGAGAGGATCCTACAATGTATACTGTTATATTCACCCTAAGTAAATATAAACTATTTTTCAGGTCACTTGGAGCTGGTTGGAGATCAGGTTGGTTAATACTAGCTTGTGGTTAGAGGAGCTGTTCGGGCTTGTGTTTGCTGTTGTATTACTTTCTTTTGTGCACTTGCTGTTTTTACCTTCTAATTGTAGTACTTTTTCATGATATTTCATTTTTTCACTTGAGGTTTCTTTTATATTCTAGTTCTGAGTAGGAGGTGGTTGGGGTCTATATTATCTCTCTCTTCCGCATGTGTTCCCTTAGAGGGCAATGCCTCCAATTTGTGTGATACTATACCCTAGGTACTAGTGGCCAACCTGGGGCCTACTGGAGTCGAGACTTGGGGGTCATTATCTCCCTTATCACATTTCCGGCCCAGGAGGGGTGCACTTTGTGGGGAGGGGGTTGTGACAGTAGATGTTGATGATCTTTCCCCACAATAAATTATTTTTTCTCTCGTGTTTCCAAATTAACAAAACAATTACGGTCCTTGAGAATGTATTTTTACAATGTAAAAAATATTCATAGAAAATGTTGTAATATCCATGTATGTTAAACATGGGTCTTTTTATATAGGGCACATTCTATTGGATCTCTAGTATCATTCGATCTTCATATTTTAAATCCTTAAATGATAGATTAACATCTTCTTCATTAAATCAACCCTCACATGTTCATAACTTCCATTTATATTTCATTCATTTTCCAAATTGGGAAAGGAATGCACTATAGAAAAATGGAAGGCTTTTGGTGCTAGGAATTATCCGACATCTAGTTATTGAATCACAACATGAAAAAATCTATATAAAATCACATACCAAATAACCGATATATAATACTCATGTGATAGTATATCTTGGTGGATCTGGGGTGAGATGCCAACTGAGACTTATATGAGTCATTTATTGTTACACTTCTTCAATAATAGAAAATTTCATATCAGTTCCAAAAATTGGAAATATAATCTATATATAGGGACCACACCTCATTTGACTTCCTTACAATTAAAATATTCCTAAATTTTAGCACCACACATTATTAGTTTACTATTAATAAATGTTCACAATAAGAGAAGTTATCAATTTAAATATATAAAGAAACATATCATCCTTCACTTCCATTAAATCAAAAAAAATCCAAATAATGAAACCTATCTGTTTTTGTCCATCACTAAAATATTCAAAACCAAGAGAAGGTAAAATATTTCTAAGAATTCTTATAACAACATTCCTTATTAACTAAAAAAGTGGGATTTTAAAATTGAATTTATAATTTTATTTTATCCATAATATCTTCTTCATATTCAAATATTTCTACAAAATGATATATCAAAAACTATTATGATTTAAATAAACAATAAATTTCTCACAAAAATGAATGCTCTACAAACATTTGAGATCATGCATATCCACCACTAGCACTATGTCAGGGGTATGATAATTATTTATCCCAAGATTATGTAGATTGAGAGTCATGAGATGAAGAATTTAGACCTTTTAAAAATTTTGGGTCATTAAAACATAACACTGGATATCATATCAAATATATCATTCCCAATTTAATATATTAAATTAGTATAAAATAATAAAATAAAAAAGTGTTGAATTTTGGAGTATTTTTTAATGGATCAAGTGAAAAAATACATCCCATATTGCACTCAATGAACATATAGAATGAAATTTGTGATTTTATTATGATCTATTTACATAAAATCTCAACAATTGTTTATAAGCATCGACTACTAATTTACAATTCTCTTACATTGTCTTCATATTATTTTATTGGAGACCAAAATAATTATGTATTTGAATCTTAAACCAATGTTACAAAACTAAGTCCGAGTAACTATCATTCAGTGAAATATAAATATGAATATTTAACAATATAGTATTATGAGATATGTTACAAGAGTTGATACTCATTTTTCTCACAGTATTTGTATAAATTGATACTAAATATTTCTTCTTCACTATAGAAAAAATAAGCCTACATGTATATATCTTAGTGGACCCTTGACATAATTGATCTTGTAGAAAATATATATTAGAAAAAATTATATCATTTTCTCATGTAGTTCTCATAATCATCCACAGACTACAATATATTAAAAAAATATTCAACACCAAAATTGGATTCCATTTCATTCTTCAAGTAGTGAGTGAATAATGATAAATTATTTAACTATTCACCTCAAATTTATATTTAACAATTGTAAAAATACTAAATCAGATTTTTTATACGAATGAAGGAAATATGAATCCTCAACTAATAGGTTTTTATCTCATAAATTTTTGTTAGAACATATAAATAGATCTATATATATACATATATATGTAATAAAAATTTATAAATTAATGAATTATATCTTATATTAATAATTCAGAAAATAAATGAGTCAAGGTATTCGTAAAATCATTTTTAAATACATATTCAGTCATTTATAAAATTCCATTTCTAAATAATAATATAATTTTAAAAATAAAGAAATTATTACAATTTTCTAACAAAATATCCAAATTTTTTAAAAGTCATTGAATGATCATTCATTCTTGTAAATAAACATATTATTTCATAATTCAAAACGTCCTTTAAATCTATCAATACAATCGTAAAAAATTTTAATATTTTTTCAGTGATAAATGAAACATTTAAATTTAAATATAATATATCCATCAATATCTAAATGAATACTCCCAACGAATAATCTGATGAATTCACTATTCATTATTCGTGAAACTCATCAAAAAAACTATGAGTATATATGAATGAATTTATGATTAATTTTTGACTAAAAATATAATAAAAATAATTTATATAGATATACACAAATATAGATAATGGAAAATACGAAAAATGATTATCGATATCTAACATAAGATGTGATAGTGGTCTATAAAACACGTTTTAAATGTCATAACAATTTATTTTATGTTTTTTCAATATATTAAATTAGTTCAAACATCATATTAAATCCATCTGTCTTCTATAAATTAACCCATAAAAATTTATACCCAACTCGTGAGTTTTGGTTTCAATATCTATGAGAGAATTGAATCTTATTATCTATGTGTAAATTAAAAAACATCAACAGAAAAAATATTACATTTTACCACCTATTCTATTATTTTCATTGTGTTAGATTCTTCAACCTTTTTATCATCAATATAATTCAAATATATAAATAATCTTAATCAATGTCATAAAAAGATAAATTCGTTATCATTAATTAACTATAGATCATGTCATGGGGCTTTCAACTAGAAGATTCTTCTTACTGAATAAATATTATTAATGTAATTACGATCATTTTATTAATATATTCACTACATTATAAAATCTATAATATCTAAAATAATGAAAACCATACTTATTCTAAATTGATTCTTCATGATAGATCTTTTCGTTATTACAATATCATTGTTTAGTTCATGTTCCAATAATAGAATACCAAATATTTATTCATGTCTAAGCTAAGATATATTCCACATTTATTTAAAGAATAGAGTATTATTATTTATTTGATAAGAGTATATTATTAATAAGAGTGGTAAATTCATAAGATAAATTTTCAAATGAGTCATGTAAGAGTATATATAAATGAAAATTATAAGAACAATATATTCATATATATAATACTAAATTTAATATATTTGGAATAAATTTCAATTAACGAAAAAAATTCAATATATGGTCGAGTTATTGTATATTTAAATTCATTATTACTCATTTAAATTTATAATAGGTCACATTATGTTGAATTTAAATTATTAAGATCTCACCCAATAACAATATGCAATAATTCGTCTTAATTAGTATGATAGAAAACATATGTTGTACATAAGATAACATTTCGAACGTCAAATTGATTTATTAATATTTGTTTTTTGTTCTAGAAAATCGAGATAATGTTAAAAACATTATAATAGAGAAATATTGTGGAAATTAAATATAAGATAATAAAATTGAAAATTTATAAAAATAACAAAATAGTATGACATAAATGTTTAATGTAGATATAAATAATTTTAATATTAATAATAACTAAAATAAATTATATAATTCAAAAATTTTGGTGTAGTGATAAAGATAAATATTTAGTGGAATAGACCCACTCAACAATATCACCCTTTTTGATTATTAAAACCCCTAATGAAATAAAAAAACTAATAAAAAAATCTAATACTATTTAAATTGTTATAAATGGATAATAAAATAAATAATAAATCATAAAAATGTGTATCACAACATATTCTCACCTACAAAAATAAATAATCAAATAGGTTTCATAGTTTTTGTTAAATATTTTTCTATATAAATATAATATCCCCTTGTTAAAGGAAAAAATAACAATAAACACATACTTTAAAAATATCAATAGAACATTAAATTTATGGTGATCAAAATTCATAAATGAAAAAATTATTATATATCTAGAATGAGTGTTCATTAATTGAATAAATAACAACAAATAAAATCCCAAATTTATATAAATGTAATCAGATCACTCAATATAAAAAATATTTAAAAAATAAATAATTATGATTATTGAATGCTTATGTATTATAAAATTATTAAGCATCATTGATGATAAAAAATAATTAAAAAAATATTCTCAAAAAATGATAAAGAAATTAAAATTAAAAAATTTTAAAACAGTCTCTATATTTATCAAAGTATCATAAAATAGTAATTCATAAAAAATTGACCCTCCTATAATAAAATAATAAAACATAAAATAACCATAAAATATCTTTCATAAAATATTATTTACTATTTAACCAATGTGAATAAATATAAATTTCATGTTTTTAAATTTTCTAAAAACTAATGTTTAAAACAGTTAAATTCAAGGTTCCGTGGAAATAAGTAAAATTATTTTATAATAATGATAATAATATTTTAAATGATTGAAGTAATTTAAATTTTAATTCCTTCAGTTGGATAATAAATTTAATCACATTATATTAATTTAATATTTACATCCTTCAATATGTATATAGGGAATTCAAATAATTTTTTAAATTTTTAATAATATATATGATCAAATCATATATAATAATAAATCAGTTTTTTAAATGGAAAATTAATATAGATTTGTAATATAGTATTGAACATGTAATCATAAAAATGATAATGGTTCTTGTAATTTTTTCGAATGATATGTTCTTCAGTGCATGCTCTCTATAAAAAATAAATCTTTCAAATTAGCATATTCTATCATATAAAAAGATGAAAATATTAAAAATACAGATTTTTCATATAAATTATAGAGTCTAGAATAAGAAAATTCATAATTTCATTAAATTATTAAATAGTTTGTCACATGCACACATAAAGATAGAAAACTAAAATTAATAATTTTTTACAATATTCTCCCTATAAAAATAGTTAATTCCTACTAATCATATATTATAACATGAAACTTAATTGTAATATTTGGGTTTTAGTATATTTTGTGGTTATATTCTAATATAGATAATGAATTTTTAAGAGTTACACCATTTGAGATATTATCAATTATTGAGAAACCACTATATTATATATATATATAATCTAATGGAATATTCTTATAAATATTTAAAATGCATGTTATTTTCTAAATATATAAGATTTTTATTCCATTAGTACTCTAAATTATATATATAAGTAATAAGAATATCACACATTATAAAATAGTTCCAAATAAAAACTAGTTAATTAATTTTTAATATTACCATTACTAAAACTATATAATGGAAAAAATTTAAATAAAAATTTAAATTTCTTAATTCAAATTAATTCTAAAAATAATTAATCCTATGGTAGATATATTATTTTCATTTATAAAGGTATGAAAAATGGATTCTATAAGTCTATGGTTTTCCACTTTTTCTAACAATACAAAATATCTCTTTATTTATTTTAATATTACTAAGGATTTAATTTAAATAATTTCCCCACATTTTAAATATATTATCTACTGGTTATAATGTTTATATATATAAAAAATTCTATAATACTTTTATCATGCATAGGTCAAGTATGTTTATGAAAATTCGATCTAAAATTGGAAATCTAATAAGAATCATAAACATTATAAATAAAAATACAATCATAATGTTTTCATCCAAATATTTTGGATTTAGTTTTAATTATTTAAATTTATATTCCATTATACTTAATATTTAATATTTTTCCAAAAATAATTATTCTTATAATCATAATTTGTTGAGAATATATAATGTTCTCTTTAGATGGAGACATAAGACATAGATTCAACTATTGACTTTCTTACTCAACATTACAATTTGAATTTCATTCATCATTAACAGAATATTCATATTCATAAATTGTAGATATGATGTCATTAATTTATTTTTTTATAATATTTATTAATTCTTTCCATTGTGTTAGGAACAATCAATTATAGTTTTTCCACTTTTCTGATATTCATATCATCTGACATCCCCCACTTCATCTAACCATATATTCTACATCCACTACTTGTAATACTTGTTGAACACTCTTCAAATTTCTAATATCTCATCCCATGAGTTTAAACAGTTCTTAATATCAAGTTATTTATCTTTGAACATTGAGGGAGAATCATTGAGGACAATATTCATTATTCTAATATATTTATTCCTTAATATTTATAACAATATCTCTAATTCCAATATTATTAATGTATCAATATGATTTATTATATTCAAATCCAATATATTTGTGAAAATTTTAGCAGTAAAATTTCCACTCCATCTAGAGTGAATCAATAAGGATGTTAAAATATTGGTTTGATTGTGGTATCGAGGATCCCAAAGTACAAGAACCATTAACTATTTCTATACGCCTCATATTCATTTGATTTAATTTTCCAGTAAATACATCATTCAAGTTTATATTTATCTTTGGACGAATAATCATATAGTTTAATTGTGTTATTTATTTCATTTTATGAAACATTTATAGATTACATCATTTCATAAGTGAAATTTAATTAAAAAACTCTATGGAATTTACCAAGTCTAATACATCATATAATTTCATATATATCCCCATAATTTTAATCAAAATCGATATCATTAATATGATTCCATATAATTTTTTCACCTTTAGAAAATTTATGTGGTTTTTAGCATTTAAATTCTTTTTTAGAGGGAAATTATTCATATATATATGTATCATAGATTTCAAATTTCGATAATTATATCTATTAAATAAATGATCTTAGATCATTACATAGTTATTCATAAATATAACACAAAAATATATTTTTATCAAGATATTGAAATGAATCATGTAATGCTAAAAATATATCATCAATATTGTCCAAAAATATCCGAAAAATTGAAACTAATTATTACCCTAAGAAGAGGTATATAAATTATCAAGAGGGGTGATGGGTGAATTGAGACCCCTTAAAAGTAATGGTGTATCAAAACACACTGATATAAATAGAAAATAATTTTTTATACAATATATAAGTTGGTAATGAAGTGAAAATGAATAAATTAAAAATGTGCTTGCAACTTATGCCATTAAATTTGGTTTGGGGAATCAATTCAAATCCCCCTATCAAATCTACCAACACATCATGTAATCTTCGTGATTCTATTAAAATATATTTATTAGAAATATTGATAGCATTGTTTAATGAAATTATATAGAAATTAATGAATTTTATAGGGCCTAAATTTCATTTTAGAGGGATCCTCAATAACTGAGTATGATAAAATGAAAAATACAATCCATTATTATTTTTGAGTAAATGAAAATATTCTATTGGGAAGTATGATTAGATGACCCTTTGGTAAAAATAAATGTGATGTGATAGTTGATACAGCTTAATCTCTTTGTTTCAAAAGAATATTGTAATAGATTTATATTCTTCACAAAAAATAATTTAATCTGCATTTGAATTTCTAAATGGGTCTTTTGTGTAAACGATCATTTGGAAAGTTTCCAATAGTAACAAAAAAATTATTTACATCATATAATCACATTCTTCATCCATTGAATAATGATAGAAATAAAATCATCAATATCACTCAATAATTACCTGATTAACATCACGAAGAATCGAATAATTATTAAATATATAAATATTTCACTTTTTCAAGAATCGAATAGTAATAATTGAATAGAATGGGACTTCAATGATCATCAAAATTTATAGAATCATCAACATGGGTTCCATTTTTCTCAAAAAAATTTGTGTGATATACATATATATATATATATATCTGTGTGTGAATGTTTGGAGAGGGTCCTTTTACTTTGAGAATTCATAAAATAAAGAATTCAGAGTCTTCCCAAAACACCCCATGAAAATTTCATTATTTATTAAATTATTCAATCTATAAAATCCTAAGTTAATAACAATAAAAACATTATAAAAACTCTATTCAATAACAATTTTAATAATTTCATTATATTCAATGAATATTCATTCAAATAAATATTTAATAGACTAAATAATATTTCAAAAAATCCTCTAAATTCATCATAATTTTATATAAATATTTTATAACAGTTTCAATGATATATCTAACATTTAATTATGAATTTAAACATACTAGTAATATAAATAGAAATACTCGTAATTGATAATATGAAAAATACACATTGTATTATTCATGAAAATAATCATAAACATTTTGAAAAGGATTGAGTGAACTTATATAAAAATTATAGAATAAATAAACTAGGGAATTAAATTATTATTAAACTAAAGCATAGGGAAAATAAAAAATTTTCTGAAATATAATATTGAAACATAATATATGATATGATAATAGTTAATAAAACATATTCTAATATCTTATATCGAGTTCACTAAAACATGAATGCCATAATATAATATTTTTAAATATATACTGAATTTGGTCATCTTCAAAACATACCATCATATGTATATATATATATATACATATTTTAAATAAACTCTTGAGTTATTTTACCTCAATCTATATCCATCACAAATTTTGTTAATATTATATTACATAGTGAAGAACATCATACATTATTCTCTTTTTTTTTAATTTCAAACATGATTTTAATTTAATAATATTATTTAACATATAATTGTAATTTTTATAATAAAAACTGTAGTAGATTTCTTCTTTTATGTGAAAAAAGTAATATTAAATATCTCCGAGTAACTATAGATATTGTCACTAGTCTTTCCTCGTTCTCATTATTTGGAATGAGTTTATATTTAAATGTCATGATTCTATTATTTTTTCAATCACATAATTCCTAAAAAACAACATATCAAAAAACATTAAATCTAAAAAATAAATGTCATCTAGAATAATGTTTTTAGTTTTGGAAAACAGGTCATATTTACAAAATATTATATTTTGTCTAGTATATATTATTTTGTTTGAATTGTTGTATTAGAAATAATAAGCATCATTCTATTTTTATCAAATAATGATATAATTTTCAATTCATGCTATGTGTATTAGTACCCAAATATTATTTGTACATTCTTCATAATATTTACCACGGTGTAAGAGTTATTTTAAATAATTAATTAAATATGATTCATATGTGTAAAAGACATCTACACATGAGTAATTTATGATTGATTAATCAGATTAAGAGTGATATATTTATATTTTTATTCATGTATCATTAATTTAAATCATATAATAATTCAATTATAGGATTTCTTTGACTGAAAAAGTAATTATTTACTATAATTAAAATAACAACAACAACATATATATATCTGTGTAATGTGACATGATATGAAAAACACGTCAATAGGAATATAAAATTAAATACTACATTTATTGTAAATATATTTGTCGAATTTAATTATCATTCAATCTTCTTAATGATCATTTCATTCAAATTTTAGAAAAAATATATCATCAAAAGTCTAATGCCTATTTAATATATGACTAAAATATTAAAGTAAAAAATAAAGATCCTAGGATAAACTTTCAAAAAAATATTAAATAATTTAGAAATATATATATTTAATGAAAATGTATATTAAATTATTAAAATTAAATTATAAAATTTTTCATCAAATTTGAAACATTTTATCTCATGTTATTTAAAAAATAAAAAGTATAGGGAATATAGATAACATAATTTTTCTCATATTAATAAATTTTATGATAACCATAATCAATAATGTGATACATAAAAATTATTATAGAACAAGAAACCATTCAATATTAATAGGAACTAATGATATAGAACTCACAAACATCAAGATAATTATGAATTTTGGCAGAGGTCAACTATCACTTAATATCCTTGAATGATACTTAAAACAAAAATTCCATAGAAACATATCCCCTTTTTTGAGTGAGAGGAGTCAAAAATGATGAATTTTTAGACAAATCCTTAATAATTCATCAGTAAAACCTTATAGAACCATCAATAATCATTTCTAAAATACTTTTTCCCTTCTTAATTCATTATATCCCCCACATTTTCTGGATCAACATAAATTCCTTTCTTGATACAACATGTCCTTATAAATTGACTTCAATGTTCCAAAAGGAGTACTTTAGAATATTTTAATATGGGAAATGATTTTGTATAGTTCCCAAAATGACTACCAAATGATTCTCATACTCGTATTCCATTACAGATTAAAAAAAATTCATCCATGAATACCATTATTAATGAGTAAATGTATCTATAAGATATCGGGATTATATGTTATCTATAGAGAAACATAGTAATAGTTTAATAAAACACCATCACTGTGATTAAAAATAGTCACATATAATTTAAAAATTAGTCCTGGGAATATCAAAATCCTTTAATCGATGTTGGTAATATACTAACTACTGTTAAATCATAGAGAAACACTACACACCATTCAAAAGATTAAATAGGTCATCAATGAGAGGTACGATATAATATCCCATTATTAACATATATAGAAATTAAATATTTCAGTGTAATATATATTAAATTACAGAAAACACACCCATGGACCCTAATAGTTTAGTGTCTTTTGAAAAATGGAATCATAAAAACAGATCTGAGGGTGAGTTGTCTCATATTTTACTTCATTTTTATTAACAAAAACTCTTAATAGCCATATCATATATAATAATTATCTTCATAACATTGGGAATGAATACTATGTAAGTGCGATCACATATTCTAAATATCATCAGAAAAGGAAAATACTTAAATGTAGCATAATTATAAGGGTATTAAACCATGAAAAGACCAAATTAATGGAATACCCTTCATATCAAATATTATAATCCTAAATTGTAAAATAATTAATTGAATATCATAAAAAATGAATCATAATAAAATAAATAAACATGATAAATGGCAGCATTCCGTTTTCATAAGACATGGGTTTTATTCATACACATAAATATAGAAAATAATTTCTTATCATTCTTATCTCAATGTCAAGAAAATAGTAGAAGAAAAGTCCATTAATAATTTTTTTCACACCTTGTTCATGCCATATATTACAAAACAGGGCTCACTTTTCCTTTTAGACGTATTAATGTATCAAAATAAATTCTAGTTATTTTCATGTCAATATCATGAGATATAAATCTTGACCCAATTAATTTTAAAAAATATATATGTCCTACACATCACATAATAAAATCAAAAATATTTGTTCCAAAAGATCATAAAAATTTATCATATAATACCACATGAAATGAAATGTGTATCATAAATATTTCATCACATTATAATCTCTATAAATGATAGTGGTTTATAATAACTTCATTATAGCACAACCTTGGAAAAGATGAATTTTACAAAAGCATATAAACATTCAAAGAGAAATGTGTTTTATAAAAATTATTTCATCAAAACATATACAATTATATTAATGAATTTTAGTGGAACCCCGAGATAATATCCCAAATAAGTAATGAGTAACAAAAAAGGATTCCATCATATATGTAATATAATTTTGAACCCATATATTAAAATATTTATTGATGAAAATATCCTTTCTAATTGAAGACCTTTCTTACAACCAACATCATTTTGAAAAAAAAAATTTATTTGAAAATTACATTGAAAAGGTTAAATGTATTCTTATATTCAATGAGATTTCATAATTTAAAAATTTTACATTCATTCCATACATGTAAACCAGATGTGTTCCTTTAACTAATTTGTTAAAATATATACATGATTTTCATTAAAAATGATAATAATTTTCCATCCAAACATTTAAGAAAAAATATAAACATGTCTAAAAAGGAATATTAAAAAATCATAGCGGTTGATAAAAATATTTAAGAAAACAATATCTATAACCATTATGAAACCCATTTTGTAAAAAATGATTTTAAAAGAAAAATTTTTTATCTAAAAAATAATAATATTTGATTTCTGACCTAAACCATCATTGAAACTGGTTAAAGTTTAATATTTCTAATCCCACTACCAACTGTATATGTGGGAGGCAAGGTCAAACCCACAAAGAAGGAAAATTTGACTACTATTCTTCTAAAAACTTCCATAAGATTCCAATGTTGTCAGAACTGGAATAATTTTTCTATTTTTTCAACAAAACATTTTTATATTGTTCACTAATGAAAAACTACATTATTTTTGAGTTTTTGTTCTAAACTATAAAGAAACAAGAAACAAACTAAAAATATTATGAAATAGAGATATAACATTTTTATAAGTGAACAATCATGTAAAATCCCCGGGGAAATATCTCCATTCTACTTATTTTAAAATTATTCCAATTAATTTAAATGATACTAAATTCCACCAAAAAATAATAATGACTTATCTCCCTCACTAAGAGTTAAGTCAAAGGGGATGATTGATTTTGGAGTTTTCCACTCCAAAACAAATAAACTGTGAAATTTTCAAAAAGTTAATGACAACAGGACGAACATTCCGTAAGTCCCGAAGTAATTGTGAATTTTTATAATGATATGTCCATGATTAACCTCTTCGATTTGATTGTGGAGTTTTGAAAATTATGTTCTAGTGGTGAAAAGCAATTGAATGAACTCGGCATCAATATCGTTGATTGATACTGAAAACATTAAAGTATAAAAGTAAAAATGAAGAAAAGTAACCAGTAGAAGTAGTAATTCACCATGAAATAAGATTTAGCCAATTAATTTGTTCATTATCAATACAGGAAATGAATTCATACAAGAATAGAGTACACAAATTCCGACACGAAGGAATACAAACTCCCTTAATACTACTCTGCACTCAGGATCCAAGGCCTCTAGCTCATTTCTAGTGTTTCTCTGCTATCTCCTAGAAGTCTTCCCTCTCAAAAATGGTGTTCATTTCTTATGAATGAGAATCTCCCTAAAAATATACTGTTATGTTGCTTTAAATATCAACTATCACCTGCTTCATGTCACCACACACTTCCACCGACTTCAGAAGTGCCTCAGTTGTGCACCACACACATGTTCTTTTTCCGCGACAGGCATGTCCCACTAGTTTTTCTCACGTAACTAACTCCCTCAAAGTTAGTTAAGTGAATTTTGACGGTATTTAAATTCCCATATGAACCTGCGCAATAAAAACACACAAAAAAATAATAAATAAATATTAATTAAAGGCATTAGTATATTGAATATCGAAAATTATTTAATAATGTTATTATTAATTATTTTGTTGATTTAATGTTATTACTTATTACTTATAAAATATGTTAATTAAGAAAATTAAATCATTTTCCATTTTTAGTTAAGTAGATTATCTTATTTTATTACATAATAAATTTTTATGCATTTAATTCTATTAGAAAATAATTCTTTAGTATGCCACATTATAATTAATTTAAATTTAATTAAGAAACTCTAATTAATTAGTTTAGCATAATTAATGTATTATTAATGTTAATTAAATTATTAATTCTTTTTTATAAGTTAATTATTTTATATAGATTATTTATTTATAAATTATATTGTTTAAAAATTATTTATTTTTAATTTAGCTTTTTAATTTATGAATTTTTATTAGTTTTAGTTTTTTTGAAATCATTAACTCCTCCCCAAAATTCGGTGTTATAGGGGGGGGTTACTTCTCCAAAAAGAAAGTCACAGCTCCCTGTTTCATCCTCCTCCATCGCGGAGCTGCCTGATCAACCCAGCAACAATGCTTCAGTAGATGGTCGCTTTGAAAAAGAGGCACAGCGTCCCGACTCTAGCAGTATCCTCCTTCTGTCCAACTAAATCCGATTTCCTTTGATTTCACTGCTCTATACCTTTAACTCGGCCTCGACTACTCCTCCTACCAATATAGTAGGGAAAAGAACTACCCTTGAAGGGCATCGTCTTCTAGCTTTAAACCTCGGTGGTGGTTAACTCAGACCCAGCGATATGACCAATTGGCACCTCCTATTATGAAAGGCAGAGAAAAGGATTTTTGGTCATGAAGTGTTTCAATATCCATTACAAATCCTTAGACAGGGGGATGAGGAGGATGTTTTTTGTTTGGGGTGGAATAACTAGTGGTGAAGAAGGGGGTTCAGGTGAAGGATCAATGAATGGAGGGTTTTGGGTGGCTGTGGATTAGGTAAAGCAAGTTGGTTCACTACCGGTTCTCTAGATCTGGGTGGAGGTATGGGTAATGTGAGATGAAAATAGGGATTTGGACTGCTTTCTCAAGAAAGAATAGAGTGTAGCAGGTTTGAGGTGAAGCAAGTAGTGATGATGGTTAACAGTGGTAAGTTAGAGAGAAGAAACTCATGTGTGGTGGAAATAGTGGCAAGATGCACTGTAAAGGAAAATACAGTTATGGTGAGACATTTAAAAAAATTGGAAACAATGCCAAAAGAAATTGTGAGGCTGTGTGTAGAGGTTATGGTGGCCGTGAGTCTGTGAGGAAGAGGAAACTGTGAATAACTAAGACATAGTAACCTATCAGGGTAACAACAAATAGAACCGGTTGCCCAAGACACTATAAAAGAATATGGTGAGACAATTTGGGGAGGTTATGGTGCCAACGTGAAATGGACATGGTGCAAGATGACCCTGTAAGAGGGGTGAACCTGTGAACCTGTAATGCAGAGAGAGTAAATAAATTAATAATTAAATAAAATATGAAAAAATTAATTAATAAAAATTAAAACTTAATTATAACAATTGAAAATTTAATTACAACATAAACATTAATGAATTTATGAAACCTATTAAACTTATGTTAAATTATTAATAACCTCAATTCCCATAACATAAATTATTACTATACGAAAAATTGAATTCGGATAAAATTAAATTTTTAAATTTTAATATTAAATTAATAAAATTATTAAACAATGTTTCTTTCTTTATAAAAGACTAATTATTCAAATTAAATTAATTATGAAAATATGATAACTATAATTTATATAATAAATTTATGGTAATTAATTATGTTTATGAAATTAAATAAGTGTAATAAATTTATAAAACTAAATTAATAAATAATGAATTGTTAAATGACATCGAATATTTAGATTCTATTAAATTAAATTAATTAAAATTTAATACATGAAATGCTAAATTAAAACATCATTTTCTAAGTGCAAATATAGACTTAATTAAATATCTAATTAATGTTAAATTATTAACTATGCAGAAGAAAAACAACAATCTAAAATAATTTACTATTCTATGAAATTAAAGTAAGAAATAAATAAATTATTTTAAATCTTATAATACACGATTAATTATAAAAAATGATTAATTATTAAAGATAAAAATAAAAATACAAGAGAGACATTATTTATTAAAAAGTGTTAAAATAAATAGTTAAATTGATACAAATTAATTAAAATGATGTGGCAAAACATGTGTTTTAAAAGCCACATCAAATTCCACCACACTTAAACATTATTTGTCCTCAAACAATCCCATGATTTATTATCATTGAAAAATAGAAAATATATTTTCATTAAATTTTTCAAAATGTAATATTTCAGTAGAGGACTAGAACATGTCATTAGGCTTTTGGGAAATAAATTTCTCATACGAATCTTAGATAGAAAAAATATTTAAAGGGAGTCAAGAGAGTAATGAATCAAAAAAAAATGAAAGTATCATACCTCATATTTTGTACTGCTTAGTGACTAATTTCAATCCAAGAACATGTCCAAAGTCCAAGAGTGAAAAAGGTAAAATTTATGTGCACTTAAGAACTTAACAGTATGAACATTTACATAGACTTTTTCACATAGGTTTCAAAAATAAATATATTTTTTTGTGAATCACCTTAATGATACAACCTAAATGACTCCCATATAAACCAACTGACCCCTTCTTCCACTTGAATTCATCATTCCCCGAACCTTAATGAACTCGTTTTCGACCCTAGACACTTTATTTATTTTTCCCAAGCCATGTAGCATGTGCTACGTAGTGTGCAATACACTTATTCAAAGTGTAGAGAGGGCTTATAGTAAACAGAAACACACCCAGCATCTAGGGTCTCATAGACTCACCGTGGCATCCCATATACCCAAATAACTCCAGTTTCAAAGTATTTATATAAAAAAAACTTTACATTGGAACATTAAGGTAATTAATTCTTACATTTAAAAGATAAATGGGGCTCCTAGAATCAGAATTAACCTTACACTTTCATGAGTTATGATCATAATTCCATTAACATATCACTCATGTCACTCTCATAAGTAAGTCCCAGACCATAATTCACATTACATCACTAAGATAGATCACTGAGCAGTCATTCATTATCACTAATTTCAGATTCAAATCAACACTTAAATTCCATTCAAGGAACTGCTCAAGGCATTATCCATTTGAATAACATTGAACAACCTAAAGTTAAGAAAGAATTTTGAAAATATTTACCCATTTTCTAACAAAAATAAATTTTATATTGACGTTGGAATTGATGGGTTATCAATTAAGCATAGTTAAGCATAGTCAATAATTGACCCCCTCCCCCCACACATAAAACCCAACATTATCCCCAAAGTTGGCATTCAAAGTGGAGAAGAACAATTAAACAATAATATTTCAAAACAAATTCACAATTTTGTAGATTGTTACATGTATAATGGTCACATTAATGTTCAAAAATATTGTTCACCGCAAGGAATAAATTAAAAGCAGGTTAATAGGAAAGTACACACATTAACATTAAAGTTAACTGACAAAGATTTTCAATATAGATCAAAAGTATCATATAAAATGTGGGTGCACAGTTAATTGGGTGTAGGCATTGTATCAAATTATGATTCAAATTGATGTCCAATATTGAAGAAAGATGCATTCTAAACACCCTATAGACTAATCAGTTCCAATGAAAAACATAACTAACAGCAAGCATTTCCCCCCCCCCCCACACATAATTTTATACAGTGAATGAGTTTTGAAAAAAAACATTCAGTTCACAGAAACATGCACATGCATTTTTTTTAATAAAAACAGTCATTTTTAGTGGCACAAACATGAAACATAATTTTCAAAGTAAGCAGAATTTATTTTAGAGCAACTAAATATAGTGAATATTTGTTTTATGAAATACATGCAACATATTTTTTATATATTTCAAATCATGTAATAGAATATTCAATACATATATAGTAGAATTTTCTAATACAATGGGAATTTTTTAGTGAGCAGAATTTTATTAGAAAAAACAGTATCAGAAATAAATGCCAAAAGTTAAAGTACTTCCCTAACTAGGTTCTTGTGCAAATATGATCATGATAATTCCACTCCATAAATGACACAATAACATCATCCTAACAACACAAGGCATGTAACTAGGAACAAAAATGAAGCAGAGAAAGTACATATGGAAGTCAACAAAGAATCACTTTATTCAACACTAAACAGTACAAAAATGAAAACAAAAAAAGAACATGGAATGACTCCCAAGAAGCAATAACTTTAATGTATTCAGTTAGAATTTATTTTATTATAAATTTTAATTTATTAACATGAAAAAAATCATGGGTTACCTCCCATGCAGCGCTAGGTTTATAGTCCCCTACAAGATATAATTTCCCTAGATATTTCTATCCATGATATTTTAATGGGATAAAATTATTAATAATGTGAAATTAAATATTATCTAAATATTATAGAATAGTATCAACAAATGCATTCTCATCTATAGTACCAAACAATATTTTGAATAGATTTTTTAACAAAACAATTTCTAATATACAGTCCATCCTATTTTGGAATCCCAAAACCACTTCCTCAGCTGTAAAAATGTTCAACACCTTCTAAATAAATTCAATAAATTGATCAGTAATTCTGACATGGCTTCCCCAACACTTAGTGGTCAGCTCCAACCAAGAATCAGATGAAAAACATTCAGTAAACTCTTTAGTATTTTCATCGAATATTCCAAGATCAACATGAACAAAAAACAACTACAAAAAACTCTCGGAAGAAGGAATCATACTCAGGTTCCAATAGGTGGTACCTGATTTCCATAGACGACTGAAATGATGTGAATCAATCATGTTCAGGTTAAGAAATCAACACAAAAAACATCAAACTGATCAAGAAAGAATGTTCCCAGAAAATACACTTGATCATAATGGGTACAATTTAGATTTTCATTAGGACTCAGCCAGAAACATTCTCCAACATGAAAAACCCTTATACATTAACCTTCTTAAGGAAAATGTTCAAACATGGGTTGAGATAGTTCTTGACAAGAATGTGACTCTCTCTAGAATGGGTTCTAGGGAATGATTTTTTTCATCTAGAGGAAGGAGTGGGATAGGAATATAATCCTTATGAAATGTTTCAATGGGATGGGGAATCAAAATCTATGGGACCTCAAGAGTAAAAGAACCATACTCATCTCGAGACTCAATTTTAAAACATTGATTACCAACAACATCTATCAAATCACAGCCAACCACATGTTGAGGCTTTACAAACACTAAAAACTCCTCCACATCATCAATAGCCTAGAGAGTGACTTTCCCCTTGGACATATCTATGAAAACACTAGCTTTAGAAAGGAAACGTCTCCATAAGATGATTGATACTTTTTCACCCCACTTCATATCTATTATAAGGAAGTTTGTGGGTAGTGTCAATTTTCATACACTCACTAACAGATCATCCACCCTCCCTGAAAAGTGTGTGAGGAACCTATTAGTAAGTTCAAGTCAAAAAGATGTTGGTTGAAAATACCTTAGACCCAACCTTCTAAATAGGTATTAAGGCATAAGATTGATGCTTGATGCTATGTCACAGAATAAATTATGTTTCTCACTCGTTCCAATTTTTCGTTGAATAATAATGCAACCACGATCCTGCAATTTTGGAGGTAACTACTTTAACTTGATGGATCTATATTCCTCATTGAGATTAACTTTGTCCACCTTCTTCCAATCATTTTTGTTTTTTAGAAGCATTTTCGTAAATGCAACATATGAATGAATTTTATCTAAGGCTTCTCAAAATGGTGTGTTGATACAAATGTTTCGAATCATCATAAGAAACCTCAAATAGTCAGGTTCATTATTCTTCTTCACTCATTTAGGGAAGGAAATGGAAGAGGCATAATTTTTTAGAACTGGTTGATTATTCTCATTTTCCTCAATTCCATTGTATTTCATTTCTTCTTTAATTATTTCCTAAATCATTTTCTTCGGTTCTTGAACGTTTTAAGATGTATGTTCAAAACTATGTCCAGTTTGAAAAAAGATGTATAGATTCCCATATTTTGATTCAAGAAGGTTTTTCTTTCCAGATTTATTTTTTTCATTGGTTTTAGTTATCCCAAAGTGTTTATTAATTTTTTCTTGGGTTTGATGGCCAGATATAGTGGTTATAGCCATGATATTCTCTCTTGGATTAATAATTGAAGTGTTTGGAACCTTTCACATTTTCTTATCACCTTGATCCTTAGGAATTTGAATTATCTGATGGTCTAAATTGTGAATATTACCATCTTTTTCCTTCTTAAATGAACTGATTTCTCCCAAAAAATGTTGTAACAACCCCTTTAAATCCCCTTTAAAATTAGAAGATTTTACCCCATATTTATTTGTGTTATCCAATTTTAGAGTGTGATTGGTAGTTAGGGGCAGTGGTATATTTTATGACACCTTGTTCTTTCCAGGAAAAGTTTGGGTGATTTTGATAACAAGAAGCGTAATGATTGGAGTATTGTTCATTTGTCTCTTGGTTCCTAGCTCTAAAATCCACAAATTTGTTACTCTCATCAAACTGTACAAGGTTATATAAAATAGGACAACATGTATGAGTGTGACCGAACATCCAAAAATGATTACATTGCTCCCATAAGACCCTATCACTAACGACAGAAGCTTGAGGATTGTCTTCACCTCTATGGATGAACCTCTTCATAGAGCACTTTTGCTGAGATTTTTTAGCATGCTTATAATACACAAGTTTCATCTCATCAGTTGTAGAGTAAAAAAAGTCACCCCTGTAGAATTGTTCAACTAAATTTTGGTTTTATGGTGTGAGAGAATTATAGAATATTTCCATGAGTAGATGGGGAGAAAAATGGTGATTAGGAATTTATATAAGGAGACTTCTAATCCTATCCCATGCCTCGTGAAATAACTATCCCTCATCCTAGACAAACCCAGTAATTATGTTCCTAATCTCAGAGGTGTTGTTCCTAAGATAGAATTTTGATATAATGGTAGTAAACACCTCTCCCAGGTCTCAAAAGTATCTTCATCTAAGTTATAAAACCAAGTCCTAGCCTTCCCCTTCAGAAAAAATAGAAACATCCTCAATCTCAACTCCTCCTCTCAAACCTCTCTCAGTGGTAATTTTTTTACATAATGATAGAAATATCTAGTTAACTCAAATGAATCCTTTACTGGAAGACCATTGAATGATGGATGTTGAGAAAGGTGAGACTGCTTAATTTCATAGTTCCTAGACCTAGGGGTCAACCTAATACAAGATGGGTTACTTGATACTATTGAAATTGGAAACTCCCTAAGTCTAGGTACCTGAAGGGATGGAACAATGGGCTGTAGAACATTCAGGTTTTGATCAACTCTTTTATTTTTATTCTGCATTACAATGTTTTTAGGAGTAGTTAAATGTTTGTCTAATTCAGTGTTTGAATTTTCTAAATGTAACAATGAATTCTCTTCTACTTATGAAAAGTGTAATAACAAGTCAAAATAGCACAATAGTAGAACATACATGAGTTCATAAATAATGAAAACATTAGAAATTCATTAGTAAATGAAACTGATTTTTATAGTTTTTTAATATTTTTTGGCACTTTTTTATATGTAATTTTTTAAATTTTTTTTAGAAAAGTAATGTCTCGTGCCTTCCCTATTAAAGATGCCAAAAATGTACCCAAAACCATCATTGAGGCCTGTCAAAGTTTAAAATTTTTAATCCTACTAACTGCAGTATATGTGGAAAGCAGGGTCAAACCCACATAGAAGGAAAATTTGACCACTATTCTTCTAAAAACATCCAAAAGATACCACTGTTGTCAGTAGTGGAATAGTTTTTCTATTTTTTTTAAAAAACCATTTTTTATATTGTGCACTAATGAAACACTACATTATTTTTGAGTTTTTGTTCTAAACTATTTTGAAACAAGGAACAGGCTAAAAACAGTAAGAAACAGAGCTATAAAAAGATGATAAGTGAACAATCAAGTAAAATACCCTGGGAAAAATCTCCATTCTACTAGTTTTACTGAATTCCAATTCCCATAAAAGTTACTACATTGGACCTCCAAAATGAGAATGACTTATCTCCCTCTCCAAGAGTTATGTCACAAAGGCCGATTGAATTTGGATTTCACCACTCCAAAACAAATCAACTGTGAAATGTTTGAAAAGAAAATGACAATAGGATGAACTCACTGTAAGTCCCAAAATAATTGTGATTTTTTTAATGATGTGTCCATGATCAATCTCACCAATTTGATTGAGGAGTTTTGAAAATTATGTTCTAGTGGTAAAAAGAAATTGAATGAACTCATCATCAATCTCGTTGATTTATACTGAACACATTATTCTATTAGTGTAAAAAAGGAATGAAAGAAACTAGTTGAAGTAGTAATTCCCCAAGATTGAAGATTTAGCCAATTTATTTATTCATTATCAAGACAAGAAATGAATGAATACTAGAATAGAGTATAATAATTCAAAAAATAAGGAAGAAGAAAACCCATAATACAACTCTTCACTCGGGCTCCAGGGCCTCCAGCTTGTCTCCAGTGCTTCTCTGCTATCTCCCGAATGTCTTCGCTCTCAAAAATGGTGTGTGTTGCTTGTGATTGAGCATCTCCCCGAAAATCTTCTATCGCTATACTTTAAATATCAATTGTCACCTTCTGCTTGTCACCGCATGCTTCCACAGACTTCAGAAGTCCCTCAGTTGTGCAACGCACACGTGTGTTTTTTTCAGCGACAGGCACGTCGTACTAGTTTTTGTCACGTAACTAACTATCGCTAAGTTAGTTAAGTGAATATGGATGGGATTTCAATTTATATATGAACCTGCACATGAAAAACACACAAAAAAAAGAATAAATAATTAATAATTAAATTAATTAGTTTATTGAAGGCCATAAAATATTTTATAATCTTATTATTAATTATGATATTGTTTTAATGTTATTACTTGTTAATTATAAAAAAATTTAATTAATAAAATTAAATAAATTACTATTTTTAGAAAATTAGAATAGCATATTTTAGTTCTTAATAAATTATTAAGTATTTAATTATATTACAAAATAATTAATTAGAATGCCACATTATAATTAATTTAAATTTAATTAAGAAACTCTAATTTATTTGTTTAGCTTAGTTAATGTTTTATTAATCTTAATGAAATTATTAATTCTGTTTTATATGTGAATTATTTTATATTCATTATTTATTTATAATTGAAATTATTTTAAATTTGGTTATTTTTAATTTAGGTTTATAATTTAAGGTTTTTATAAGTTTTAGTCTATTTTTTTAAATCATTAACTCCTCACACAAAATCCGCGCTACAGGGGGAGGGATTGTTCTCCAGGAAGTAGGTCATAGGTCCCTCCTTCATCTTCCTCCATCACAGAACTGCCTGATCCTCCCAGCAACTACGCTTCAGCGGATGGTGGCTTCAAAAAAGTGGTGTGTTGTCCCGGCTCTAGAAGTATCCTCTTTTGGTCCGGTTAAATATGATTTACATTGATGACACTTCTCCCTACCAATTATGGGATGGATTTGGGTGGATAGGGAGGGAGGTTTTTGTTTGGGGTGGAAGACCTTGTGACGATGAAGGGGGTTCAGGTGAAGGATCAATGATGGGAGGGCTTTGGGTGGCTACAGATAAGGTGATGCGAATTAGTTCACTACCAATTCTCCTGATTTGGTCAGAGATATGGGTAATGTGAGAGCAAAGATAGAGATGGACCACATTCTCAGGAAAGAACAGAGTGCATCAGTTCTGAGGTAAAGCGAAGAGTGATGATAGTTTACGGTGGTATGTTAGAGAGAAGAAACTGGTGTGCGGTGGAAACGGTGGCAAGAGGCACCATAATGGAAAATACAGCTACGGTGAGACAATAACATAAATGGGAAACAGTGGAAAAATAAATAGTGAGACTATATAGAGAGGTTACGGTGGCTGTGAGTCCATGATAAAGATAAAATGGTGGAAAAATTGAGACAACATAACCTATCAGTGAGACAAAAAATGGAAACATTAGCACAAGACACTGTAAAGGAATATGGTGTGATAGTTTTAGGAGGTTATAGTGCCACTGTGAAATGGACATGGTGTGAGTTGAAACTGTTAGTGGGGTGAAATCATGAACCTGTAAAATAGACAGAGTAAATAAATGGGAACATAAAATAAATATGAACAAAATAATTAAGAAAAACTAAAACACAATTAAAACAGTTGAAAATTTAATTACAACATAAACATTAATGACTTTATGAAACCTATTAATCTTATGTTAATTTATTAATAACTTCCACTTGCATAAGATAAATTAATACTATACTAAAAATTGAATTTAGAAATAATTAAATAATTAAATGTTAATATTAAATTAAAACAATTATTAAACAATGTTTAATAATTTATAAAAGACTACTGTTTAAAATTAAATTAATTTAGGAAATCATATAACTATTATTTAATTAATAATTTTTTTATTATTAATTATGTTGATGAAATTAAAAAAGCGTAAAACATTTGTAAAAATAAATTAATAAATAATGAAGAGTTAAATGACATAAAATATTTAGATTCTATTAAATTAAACAAATGAATATTTAATACATAAAATGCTAAATTAAAACATCATTTACTAAGTGATAATGAAAACTTAATTAATTACCAAATTAATGTTAAATTATTAACTATGCTAAATAAAAACAACAATCTTAATAAAAAGTTATTAGACTATAAAATTAATGAAATAAATAAATTAATTATTTTAAAGCTTATAATACATGATTAATTATAAATATTTATTAATTATAAAAGTTAATAATAAAAATAAAAAAGAGGCATTATTTATTAAAAAGTTTAAAAATAAATAATTAAATTGATAAAAATTAATTAAAAAGATTTGAAAAAACGTGTGGTTTAAAGGAAACTTCAATCATCCTAATTATTTTAATTATATAAAGCAATAAAATTTGGGAAAATTGTATCATTATTTGACTATATACAAAATAACCAATGTATAATAATGTTAATGATAATTCATGATGTATTTATAATAATAGTTTTTCATTATATAGGTGTAATAAAAAAACCCTACAAATAATTTGATTATAGCAATAATCTCTTACCACTTTAATAACGTTGACTCATAATCCCCATGAGGTAATAAACTTAAATAAAGAATTAAATATCATTAGAGTAAGGATCTTAATGATAAAAATTTAAATGAATCTATATATAGACATTGTAAAACAATATAGCTTCCTGACATACCATGTGTCTCAAATGAGGACAAATGGGTTAAAATTACATTATAGATTTATTTAATTTTAAACCATAAACCCCATGAAAGATATATCCTAAAATGGATAGGTAAATATAAAAAAATATTTTGTATAATTAACATAAAATTCACTAATTTAAATTAAATAAAACACATATAATAAGGGGGTATAAATATAGCATGTTTATGATAAAAGTAAAAAGTGAGACGAAAATACCATTCCTTCTGTCTTCACAGGAATCATAATATTTCAATAATAAGAATTAATAAATACATTATTTTTAAAAATATATTATAGAATAATATTCAGGTATATAATACAATATTTTATTTACTTATGAATTTTTATTTCACAATTCTAACAATTTGATGTTAATGTTTTGGTTCGAGTAAAAACAGGGTTGTTTTTAATAAATGATTTAATTCATTATTGTATTTTTTAGTCACATTAATCATAATTTCATAATCTCAAAAATAATATACATATTATAAATGTCATATATATTCAGTAAATATATGGATTTAAAATAATCTATAAATGTTATAATTATTAATTAAAATACATCGTTCATTGAGACATTAGATTGTACGTATGGCTGCATGGAATTTGTATTTTATAATAAAATTGATTAAATGAAGTTAATATGGTATATAATCATTTATGAATCATTTTTATGTCATTTATATAACATATTTTTTTAACCTACATAATATATTCCATGTAAAGTACAAAAAAATAACAACGCTTTGCGATATGGTAGTTTGTCGTACACACGAATGAGATTATCACATTTTCACAAAATGGAATGCCTGAATTTATGTGCGATATATAATAAAAAATTCATAATATAATCATTAGTATAATTAATAACCTATATAAATAGCATTCATTTCATTTTCCCATCATTTATAAGTGGTAATAGAAAAATAAACGCTATCAGATCTTGGGGTGATAGTCCATTGTATAAAATATTGTTGTTTTCTTGACTCATTTTATGTAATATTGTGTGGTTGTAGGTTATAAACAAAACATAAACACATATTATTATTTTAAATATATTGAATTTATTATTATATAAAATTAAAATATAATTTAAATGGATTTGGGATGAAATAAAACAAAAACATTCGTCCATAAATACTACCTATTCATGGGGTATATTTTTTTATATTTCATCAAAGGTATCCATGGTTGGATTTGTGCCAAATTTTAAATATTATAAAATGAGGGAGTGAAGTTGTGAAGTTATTTGGACTATCCTTTGTATATTATTGGGCTTCAATGGTGTGAAGATATTGGGAGATGGAAGTCCTTTTATATTTGATGTGGGAGGAAAACATTTAAAATTAAGAAAGATAGAATTCCAATTACGTGATTCATTTAGAAACTTTTCCCCAATTGGATCACACTAGAAACTTATTCAAGATAATTTCTAAATATGGTGAAATTTTTTTATGGACTTGTGTTTGGTCATTTATACACCTTTTTAATAATATTAACCACTATGTTATCTTGTTTTCACTTAATTGTGTTAATTATTTTTTAATTTCCATTACTAATTAATTATCTTTTTTTACATTTTTAAATATTTTAAATTATTTTTATTCCATATAAGATAACAATTTTAAAAAAAATTAATCATATAACTGTTTAAAAATTCATAAAAATTAATCCCATAGAAGAGTCGAGAAAGAAAATTTTAAAATAGGATAATATCAGAAGATTAATAACATACATATATGAAATTGAAATTTGAAATAGATTCCAATTAATTTATTTTTTGGATTAATTGATGAATTATTTTACTAAATATTCTTAATAAAAAAATTAAAATATATTTTAAAAATATTAAATAATTAAACTAAATGTTGGTTTTCAAGTAAAATTAACTATTTTTCATTATACATCATAAAAATAAACCTCTTTAGAAAAATACTAAAATTTCAACATAATATAATTTTTACATTATTATTTCAAAAATGATGTTTATATAAGCCTATTAACTTTCTAATTTTTTTTATTTTTATATGAAAAATAAATAAAATCATATATGTTTCAGAAATCGTAATGTTAGTTCATATAACATCTATACAAAAAATTATATATTTTATTATAAATATAATTCCATAATGTAAAAAATTATTATTTATATTTTAAAACTAGTTATTACTGTTCATTATTTTATGTATAATATCAAGGTGCCAATAATCAAGATAAAATTAAATTTTTATTAAAATTTTGAAGATATATTAAATCTCAATGTCGCGTATCATGCAAGCTAACCTGCTGTTGTGTTCAGTTCATAATAACGAATGTTTTTGTGTAACATAATATTGAATTGGGGTAGTGTAAAACAAAATCCACAAATAAATATTAAATTATTAAAAAAAATTCATAAAAACATAGGTTGTTTCATAAGGTGTATTTATACATAATGTCACTCGGTAAATATTTTTTTCATCAATTCACTAGAATATAACTTATCTTTTTTTAGTAAAATTATTTCAGGTGTCTCATATAGATACACAGTGATGAATAAATCCATTTCATTACATTTCATTCAGCTTATTCTACAATTATTTTAATATTAATTATCTCATATGATAAGAATGAAATAATGATGGATAAATTTTTGAAGCCAGACCAATTTTGAAATTTTCTTCTTATTGTAGCTGTGAAATAAGGAGTTCTTAAAAACACTTAAATACACCATACACACAAGAGACAAGATCAATACAAAATATTTATTCATCACTTATAACCATAATATTTGTTTTCAATATGAAATCCTTGGGAAGAGAATGTCCCACCCAACTACATTGTGTGTTATATTCTCTTTGAAAGAAGTAAAATAACTCGTCATGAGAGGTGAAAGTAACCCAATGATAAAAATATTCACCATAAGATTTAATGGAATTCATCAATTAAAACGTGAAAATTACATTTATTAGATATTTATCTAGGATTATATGATCCCATGATATCTCAAATTATAATATAGAGATAACACATGAGAGACATTACAATCTTTATTCCTTGTTAATTATTGGGGGTTTTAGTTTCTCCGTAAAAGAAGGAATATATTTTTATATGAGATTCACAAAATAATTGATATATTAAGATATAAATGAATAAAAGTAAATTTTATTAAATTTAGATGTCTCTGCTAATAATGTAATTAGTATAGAATCTATCACTGCTATTGGACCCGCCAAATATTTTAAAAAATAATTCCTTTGAATGAAATTATCTTTTACGTAAATGGGACTTTCTATTACAATGAGATTATGGATCAATCATCATTTCAATATAAATATAATGATATTAGACTCATTCTTTAAAAATTATGATATGTGTATGTCATTTCATTAGAGGCATTGGATAACACATTGGATCCACTTTCAACTAAAGACCCAATAACGCTATGTTGATAAGAAAAGGCCTTAATATATATATATAAGGACAAGGATATAATAATAGTGACAATAAAATTAGATTTTTTTAAAACAAAGTAATTATATTAATTATAATATCACCTAATAGTAGGTAACTAGAAAAAGAAACATTTATACCGATGATAGAAACAATAAATATTACCTACATCCACTACCACATCTTATTAATATATAATATAACTTATAATTATTTATTTTGAATAAATAAAATCTCATTTGAGGAGAATGTAATTAATACCAATATTCATGAATATGCTAACTAAATCAATTTATACCATCAATCCTTGATCCACCACAATCACATAAGTTTGATTTTATAGAATGTTGACCAAAGACCAATTGTCCAAACACATAACCATATCTATACAATATATTTTTAGCTAATAATTTGAAACATGCCTAGAATAAATTTAAATTGTCTTGTAAACTAATTTTCATACTTTATGAATGTCACTTTTACTTTCTAATGGAAAAAAATCTGATAAATAACCAATCCAAAATAGTCTATAGATAATTTTCAACTAAACTATGACTTAATTTTTTTATTCTAAATATTATAGTCCATCTTTTCAATATTATAGACTCCAATTTCCAGGGAATGTACCATTCGTACACAATCTCAAAATATTTAATGATAAAAGATTTTTGGTATCTCAATGAGTTCATATATTCATTAAATATTCTATATGTAACCATACCTCCCTTCGTTATCATTAATATGTTGAATGAATAGACTCATCACATTTAGTTACTCATGAGCATTTACTTTATCTTCACATTGACACAATCCAATTTCCTAATCTGATGTTGTTCCAGGTATGAATATGTTATACAATAGATCTCACTATCTATAACACATCATTGATATGTTTTTGATATAGTATTTGAAGTTCTCATGGAATATTGTATTTTGTGTCCTCTAGAAGGTTCACTAAGGGTCATCAAAGAAAAATGCTATTATTAGAAATAAAGTGAAAAATAATAATACCATAATATTATTATATAAAAATAATAAATATAATAAATATCCTCTATACAATACTGAAAATCATATGAAATTATGATCACACAAACCATAAAAGTTTATTTTTCTCATGCTCTCACTACATGATTTCTCAAACTGTGCACCAACTGTGGGGGGTCAGAATGGATAGGTGGAGTTAGCAGCTTGGTTTGGAAATAAAATGTATGATTCAATATTTTATGTATGTGGTCCACATAGCATCCTTTAAATACAAAAAATCATTAAAAAATAAAAAACATATAATATTTCATCTATATACTAATTTCCCAATAACATAATATAACTCTGGGATCATTGTAATTTTATTTATAGACACTCACTAATTACTTACACATCATGTCCCGATTATCCTATATTTAGTATACTATAACATCTTAAATATTTTAAACAAAAAAATTACCTATGATACAGTTATTTACAATCCATCTAAAATGAATCAATCCCTGACACCCATTCCATTTTTTGGAGATTATAAGAGATCATTCCCAATACCAACAGTCTACAAAAGTCTATCTTTACATATTGAATTATTCCATGTTAATAGTATTTTTATCAAGTCAGTCAATATTGAAAAAATTGAATACCTAAAATGAAAACTCCATAAGTTGTATATTTCTGATCTAGAAGGAGTTAATCAATTTCAATAACAAAAAAAATACCTGATTGAAATAAAATCTAAATAAAATTCAATAAAAATGACAGTATTACCATCATCCACATCACATTAGAAATATGTGTCCATATTGATAAATAAATAAATATATATATATATATAATGGTATGCTACATTGGAAATTGAAATGTATTAAATAATAAAAAAAACAAAAATATATGTAAACACCACAACCCATTTCATTTTGACATGAGGGATGAATTTCAAAATTTCAATACGTATATATAAATATCTACAAATAATAACATTCGTCACCTTCAAGGATCAAAATGGAATTAGTTTTATCCATAAATCAATTTCTATAGACATCCATTTTGTGTCTATAGTGTTTGATAAAAACTATTCAATAAGGATTTTGGAAATTATTTCAAGAAAAACATTTTTTCAAAGAATAAAAATATTGTAGTATAAAGGTAAAAGATTTGAAAATAATCCTCTAAAATCTTCAATGGAAAATAAAAAATGAAAATATTTATAACAGTTTAAACAGGAAAACATGATAAGTTGACATGTATTTATAATATTATCCCTGAGATATACCCTAATGTAGTTAATGTAATTCCACCCCTAAATCCTCATAAATAATCAATGATAAAACCAATAATAACTATCTTTGGATGATCCACTAATGATAACTTATTATTTTCCATGTACCACGGGGATCCCATATAAAGGAACCAAAGACTTTTAATAAGTATCACAACAATATTTAGTAATTATGAATTAATACAAGGCTAGGTATGACTTATTAAATCTCAGTAGTACTTTACCTAATCATCCCACTTATTTTTTTCATATTTTTTATCCCATTCTGATTGAATTTATATTTAATTTTTAAAAACCTTTTCAATGATTCCTTTAAATTAATAAATTGCTTTTACCAAACTGAAAACATGAATAATTAAATTCTAATAATATACATGATTTCAAAATGATATTATTTTTCCCATATCAAAAAGAAAAATTAAAATAAATTATATTATATATATTAGAATAAAAAGAGTGTTTATCACATTTTACATAATTTAAAACACTATAGTAAATGTAACCAAACACTTATGGATTTCCATGTATAGAAACACATGAAACTATCTACTTGAATTAGTGAAACAAAATTTAGTTGGGCTGAATCAAAAATAAATTTATAATTATGATCCTTAAAATAAATGATACAGGCTTAAATATCATATCCAATAGCATTATAATTAGTTAATGGATAACCTAGGGTACACTATACATAGGGTAGAAAAGAAACCCTTAATTAATAAGGCAGGGATTTAAAAAATGTCAAAGAAAACCACATTTATAGAGACATCATGAAGAATCTAGTTATGAATCATCTTGAAACAATGTTCAAAAGTAAAAGGAAACATTTATGTCACATATGGATCCTATAGTGTTCATGTATGTGAAATTTGTGAGAGTAATGTTTACAAAGTGAATAATATATTGATATAATCACATTTTAATGATCCTAGGTAGGATTCATTAATTTTAAATCCATTAAGAAAATGTGAGGATAGAATATGTCCATCCTATAAGAGCATCATGGTTCAACTAAATGATTTGGAATACTATTCTCCAACCCTTTGAAAAAGATGAAATGTGTTACAAACCCCTAAACATGGATATATCATAGTTGTCACTAGCAATCCAAAAAATATATTGTAATGTCTAAATGTGTTTTATCTATACCATTCATATTTCTATTATTGAAATAAATAATTTCATGCGGTTTTATATAGTAATGATATGTTGTTGTTTTACATCTTAATGATATGCTTTTTTTACATCAGAATCATATGTTGTTTCCTTAAATCAAAATATTTTGTTGTTGTTTTACATCGAAATCATGTGATGTTTTTTACATTGTAATCATATGATGTTTTTTTTTCATCCTAATCACATATTTTGTTTTCCATCATATGTACATATGTGGTTTCTAATCGTAATCACATATGTGTTTTTACCCCTTAACCACATAAGTTGTTTCTCATCGTAATCTCAAATTTTGTTTTTCATTATAGTCACATAAATCAATTTACTATCATAACCACATAAGATATTATCATAACCATGTATTGTATCCATGATATACATTATAATTATGTTACACATCATATTTATATCACACTTCATAAGCATGTATCAAAACCCTATATCATAACTATGTATCGTAACCATGCTTCAAATTCATGTTAAAAATCATAATACTGATAACGACATGCCTCGAAACCATGTTATGAATCATAACCATGTTATGAAGAGTAATGGTGTTATGCATCATAACCATAATATGAATCATGACCATGATATGAATCATAACCAAGTTAGGCATCGTAACCATGACCACAATATTCCTCATAACCACGATATGTAGCATAACCAGGTTAAGCATTATAACTATTTTATGTATCATAACCTCGATATGAATCTTAACCAATATATTCATCATAAACATGTTACACATTGTAACCATGTAATGTATCGCAACCCTGATATATGTCATGATCAACATACGCATCATAACCATGATATGCATCGTAACCATATTATTAACCATACTCATGTATTGAATTGTACTTAGGGATTACTCTAATACCACATAGATATTTCTCATTCTAATTCATTATACTCCTCCATTAAAACTTTTTAACATACTAACATCTATCCAAAATGATTTCATGAAGTAGGTTATATATCTATTAAAATGATGTTACGTTTTCTATTTTGTATTGAATGTTATAATGCCATGTGCCAAAGTACCTCCAAATTTTCCTAGAGAATATGACTATTTGATGAAATTTGACCAATAAAACTAGAGGACTATAAATAAAAGGTCCTTAGAACCAGATACATTAAATTTTTCATCTTCCATGTTCTAGAGAAAGATTGTGTGACATCTCTCTGGCATTGTGTAAAAAATTGTGAAGATACAAGACATGAACATCTTATTTCATGTTATTGTATTTCAATAAGTTCTTTGTATTTCTTTATGTGACCGATTTGTTTTATAATGATCAAGGGATTATGGGGATATGATGATGTCTCTACCGGTCATTGAATTGAGGACTTTCATGTATTTGAAAATAAGTGTTTCCAATTACCTTCTTAATCAAGGGATTCTGTGTATAAGAAGATAGATGTGAGGATCATTATATCAAGGCTTACATGGGTGGTGGTAAGACAAAACTTTTTTCCTAGGTGAATGGATACACCACTCTTTGGGATAAATGAATTGTAATTCCTTTTATTTTTTGAATTTTATTTGTAATACAAAGGAAATCATTTTGTTTCATCATCCTATTCATAATCCATCCTATTTTAATTTTTTCAATTACAATAAATTCATTACATGTTGCATTAAAAAACTCTATATGTTGTATAGTATACTCATTAACAATTATTATACTATGTTCCTTGTATTCAATTCAAATATAATTGTTATTTACTTCTGTTATCATGTGATATCATATCCTTTTTTTATAGGATCCGTTCATTTATTTGTATTATTTGAGAATTGTATTAGTTTAAGATCACATAAAATAAGTTTCATCTGAATATTTTAAATAAAAAACATTTAAATATAAAACTAACCCCATCCCCCATTGTATTATACGATCTCATATATATTTACATCTATATATCGATCAACAAATTGGTATCAAAAAAAGTTTCCACTAATTTGTTTTACGTTCATTATTTATTTACAAAAACTAGTTATATTTTTATATTAAATATTTGTTTATATTTACTTACTAGACTAACATTTGGGGTGGAAAAGTGTTGTTTTATTATATAAAAGGAATGAATATAAGATCAATTATTAATCTAAACCCAACTATACAACCTGTGTATGATGGGAATGATATTAATTACGGGAGAGATCGATTGAAGTATTTTTTATTAATAATAATGTAGATAATTTTGTAATGATCGCGGTAGATTAATAAATTCAAGACAAAGAAGTCAAAACCTTCACCAACCAAGAGAAACTATAATATCAACTAAAAAACATGTTACACAATACATTTTTTTGTTCTATCACAAGAAATATATATATACAAATATATCATCATGCAAAGAAACCAACTTTATATAGATTAAATTGGTTTTCATGAATTTTGGTATATCTAAAGACATAGAAACAACAAGATCCATTCTTTGAGATAAATATCATTGTTTTTTTCCATTGATGAAATGGTATAAAATATTCAACGCAGATTTATGAAAATTGTCAACATTCTTAAATCAATGAGAGAAAATGTTATTGAGGATGATGTTCTTGTGGAATAGATAATTGATATAATTCTAAATGTGTTGGAATCAAATTTGATAGATATTGATGAGATATGAAGGTTACTCAAATCACTCATGATGAATTATTTGGTTCTCACTTATAATACGAGACAAGAAAGAAATGTGATGTAGATTTTAATAAGAAGATAAGTAGAAATGGATGTGTAGCTTTTGTTACTACATCAAAATGCATGAAACCAGAAAGGTAAACAATATCCACATCTAAAAAAATAAATTGATATATCATAATCTAGTGAAATTGATCAATCAGAGAATGAATTATCCAATATTTGTCGAAGAATGAACAAGATTGTCAGAATGAAATATTTTCAGTAAAGATTCAAAAATAATGATAGAGAGGACAACAATGACCCAAAAGTAACTTTTTATGATTGTAATAGAGAAGGTCATATTAGACCATATTGTCTTTTTCTTAAAAGAAATGATAGAATGGATAAACATTGTGAAAAAATGAAAAAGTTATACTAGTCAAAGACTACGAATGCCATCAAATAAAATGATACTTGATGTGCACGTGGTACTGATTCATCTAAAAAATTGTCTGAATATGAATCTTCTATTAAGTAGAATATTGGATTTATATATATACTACCTATTGAAAATCATTTTATTTGGGCTAAGGAACACAATGAATATTCACTAACAAAATTATCTTTAAATGAAATTTACCATGATGAGAAATAATCGAACTCCTCAGATGAAGAATATTACTCCATGGAGGAAAATTTACCTTCTTTTGAATAAGTATCAGTATTTTATAGACTACGTGAGAATGGGAAATTCAGTCTCAAGAAAAACAATGATAAGGAAAATTCTAGAATAACTATCCTTAAAAAAGAAGTATTAGATCTTTTAAAAGATATATATCATATAGTTCATGATATATGAAATATTTCAAAAAATATTTTGGAAGTAATCTTTGAGAAGTATAATCATTCTATAGAATTTGAAAAACATGTTTTAGAGAAAAATATTTTGAATAAAAAACTAATTCGAAAATAATTTCAAGGGAGAAGGAAAGCATATTCATTATACTAAAGACTAATATTTTTTACTTACAATACTTTTATAAAATTTTACTTCTGGATAAAATAAATTTGATAAATTGTTTTCACAAATTCTTCCTCTATGGAATAGTTCTGGAATTGGTTATACTCATTTGAAATCAAATTTTTTACCTAATTAATTTATTCCCAAAAGTGATCTTATTTTCCCCAAAGTGTCAATTTGGGGGACATTTCTTAATATATTATTCTCTTAATATAACCCAATCATTAGGATATCAGAAATCTTATGTTGAAAAAGAAATTTGGATTCATAATGTTATTTTATCTATATTTTATTGATTCAAACATGTTTAGTTTCCAAATATCTAATTGTTTCATTTTCAGGGAAAACAATAAGTGTTCCAACAGAAAGAATATTTGGTACATGGATAGTAAATGTTCTCAACATAGGACAGGAAATAATGATTTCATCAAAATTATCATCAAAATTTAATGTGGAAAAGTAAACTTCAGAGATAATTCACAAGGAATGATCATTGCTGTATGTAATATTGTTATTTTAGGAAATATTTTAATTTTTAATGTTTTTTTTGTTAAAGGTCTTAATAAAAACCTTATAAGAATAATTGTATTATGTGATGAAGGTTTCCAAGTGAATATTAAGAATTAGAAATTTTTAGTACACAATTCCAAGGATTAATTCATTCTCTCTGCTCATAGGCATGAGAATGTATACCTGCATAACGTAAAATACCATAGGATCCAAGACCAACCTTGCTTAAGTGAAATGGATAACCAATCCTGGTAATGGAATATATTGTTAGAACACTATAATCTTAAGAACTGTTGTAAACTCTCTAATAAAAGACTTGTTACCACTCTACTAGATCTCAGTATTGATTCTTCAAAATTCTATTAGAATAAACAATATGGAAAGAAAGATATAACTATCTTTATATAAATTAATGAATTCTAAACTTCTAATGAATTACTGTTAGTTCAAATGGATATTTTTTGTCCTATACAAATTGGATGTATTAGAGGTAAATATTGTGTAATTTTTTTAGTTGATGGATACACCAGATTTAAATAGATCTATTTTCAAGTAAATAAATTTGAATCATTTTTCTATTTCAAAAACATTTAGATCCCATGTAAAAAATGTGAAAAATATATCACTAATAACTATTCAATGTGATTTAGGAGGATAATTTAAAAATTATGATTTTGAAACATTTGGTTGTACAAATGGTAATATAAAAAACATTTCAGATCCAAGATCCCCTTGGAAAAATGGTGTTATTGAAAGATTAAATCATATTCTTCAAGAAATTACAAGAACAATGTTGACTGAATACATAATTGCGAATAATATCTGGGATGTTTTTGTTAGTACAGTATGTAATACTATAAATATAGTTTTAAGTAGGCCTTTTAATAATAAAATAACTTATAACTTATGGACTGGACCAAATAATAATGTTTCTTACTTCAATGTATTTGGATGAAATGTATTAATATTGAATAGTGATGATAACATAAAAAAATCACCCAAATCTGATGAAGGAATCTTTTTAGGTTATTCCACTACTTCTAATGCTTATTAAGTTTTAATTGAAAATTGTTGTATTGTTGAGGAAATAGTGCACGTTAAATTAGATGAAATAGATCACTTTTCTAATAATCTCTTCATACATCAATAGATGTGACTTCACAAATTTATTATCAAACATTTATTGAAAACTCATCTGAAATGGAAAATACTCGCGGAAATGATTCTGGAATAGTTTCCCCAAAGACTATGTACCTTAAGACGGTGAATAGGTTTTAAAAAACCCAAATCAGTTATTTCGTAGGAATTATCCATGTAATAATATCATTGGTAATGTAAATAAACCACTAAGGACTATAAATTCCATGAAAAATGAAATAGAACATCTTTCTTTTCTATCCCAATTGGAACGAAAAATTTCTAATGTGCCATTTGGTTATGAGTAATGGAATAATGCAATGAAAGTTAAACTAAACGAATTTGAAAGGAATAATGTTTGGACCCTAGTTGAAATACTTATATAGAATAAATTATAATAGGTTTAAAATGAGTTTTCAGAAACAAATGTGATGAAAATGGAGTCATTATATGGAATAATGAAAGAATTATTTCTAAAGTATATAATCAACAAGATGGAATAAAAAATAAATAAAACTATGATTTCATAGTTGGACTTGAATATATAAGTATTATATTATCGTTTGTAGTATTTTTTAACTTTAAACATTTCAAATAGTCATAAAATGTGCATACCTTAATGGATTTATACAAGAATAATTTCTTCTAAAACAACCTCATGGATTTTTTAGACTCAAAACATCCTGATCATTTTTTTAAACATACCAATTATTTGTATGGACTTAAAAAGCCCATAGATCTTGGTATGATATATTTACAAAATTTATTTTTCAATGAAATTATAGAAATTAAAATAAAGATCCAACACATGTTATAAAAATGGTAAAAATGTATTTTCGTTGTTCAATTCTATGTTGATGACATTATCTTCAAATCAACTCAGAAATCCCTAACTAATTGATTATAGAATCTCATGAAATATAAAATTGAAATTGTATGATGGGTGAGTTAACATTCATTTCATGTTTTCAAATCTACAAAAAACTAGAACAAACTTACATATCCCAACATAAATATATCAATTATTTACATGAAATTTTTGCATATTAAAACAATAAAAGTTGAAGTAATCCAATTAGTCCCTCAAATTCTCATGATCTTGATGATGATTGGAAACCATTATATCAAAAATCTTTTAGTTGTATGATTAGAAGATTGATATACTTATCATCTAGTCATCTATACATAATGTTTTCAGTATCCTTATAATAAAGATATCAATCGAATCCAATGAAAAATCATTTAAAATAAGTGCAATGAAATTTTCTTTACTTAAATGGTACAATATATTAATGACTAATTTTTTTATAAATAAGATTTTGTTTTAATTTTTTTTCATATGATGACATTGGTTGTTGTAGAATGGATAGAAAGAGTACATCTGGAACATGTCATCTCATATTATATTCCGTAGTTTCTTGGACATTTTAAAAACAACTCTCAGTAGCACATTCCACTACTGAAGCTAAATATGTAGTAGTTAGAAGTTGTTTTTCCCAAGTATTGTGGATAAAAAACACACTAACTAAATATGGAATGGGTTTTTCCAAATCTCAAATATTATGTGATAATTCTATTGTAATTCATCTTAGCAAAGACCCTATACATCACTCATATGAAAAGAACATAGGTATTAAGAATAAATTTCATATACATCACACTCAAAAAAGAAGATATTGTTTTAAAATTCATCAGAACACGAGAAAAACTTGTTATCATTTTGACAAAACCATTATCTTTTGATAGGTTTGAATACATTATACAAAATCATGGAATGGTAATGGTAATGTAAGCACTCATATATAATTATTGATTAAACCACCTTCATACAATATGTTACTAATTTTCGAAGGAGGATTATGCATATATATTTTCTATTTTACATTTTATCATTCTTATATATTATCATTTTTACATTGTATCAGTCTTACATTTTATCAATTTTACATTGTATCAGTTTTACATTTTATTTGTTTTACATTATATCGTTTTTACATTTTATTGGTTTTTGATTTTATCAGTTTAAAAGTTTATTGATATCATTATTATCAGTTTCATGGTTATCAGTTTCATGTTTTATGAGTATTATAATATCTTAATGGTATTAGAATATTTTTTTGATTTTAGAATTCGTATTGGTTTCATATTGTGTATGGTATTACAATTTCCTTGGTATTTTTATCATAATAACAATACACTGAAACTAATTTATCTATCCTAATACTCTGACAGATACAATTTCTAAAACCATACATTATTCATTTTATTTCAAATTGTTGGTATTTTATTTCATTATTTTAACCCCTAATCCGATTCATTTTGTATAAAATTTTCTATTACCAAATAACACAAGAGTTAAAAGTTATTCTCATCCATTTGATATTTTAGATCTTATCTCGGTCATCAAATTCCTTTTTTAAAGAAACCCTCTTTACCTACCCACATCTAATTCCTCATAATTTCATTGATGTTCTGATTCTCTATAAATACTCATCATGGTTTCTAATCAGAGGTTACCTATATTTTCATAATCAGATATGTCCTTGAATTTTCTAACCAGAAAAATCATTAGGTTTCAAGATAGACATTCATGTCTGACTCAAATGCCTCATCACTAAATAAAATGTCTCCAATAAATTTATATTCTACGAATTTTCAATGTTAAAGGTAAGACTTTAATGATTTTTTTGAGGATTTGGATTATTTGTTAAAAAATATAATATATATCCAAGGGTGGGAATACCACCTTATGGAAATTCCAGAATTAGATCAAGAAATTGTGTTTTATGATGAAGTGTTAAAATTATATAAAATAACGATGATAGATAATGGTCTCAAGACAACATTTATGTTGTATGATAAAATATAAGTGACCTCAATAAAAAAAGAATCCTCTTTCCTATGAGTTCTGTCTGTGGTAGATGCCCTTTTTTCATCCCACAAATTACAGGAACATAATGGGACATTTGATCAATGGAAAGAAAGGGAATCTACTTTTGAGTTTCATGATGATATGAGGAGGGTTAATCATCTATCACATGATTATAGTCTTATTTCCTTTTGGATGCAAGGCTTCCTATAACTGAGATTGTGTGATAAAGAAACTATGAAAGATTATATTCTCTATGTGATTGGCTATTTAATAAATATGAGGAAGTACAATCTTATGGGTTACATTTTCCTGAAAAGTATGGAAAATAAACCTTTTACCATAATGTTTCTGATGATCTTGTTTCCCACAATCCTTTTAATATTTTTGATGGAGTGCCTATTTTATTAATGTCTGAATCAAATCAGATCTGAAAACTTTCAAGGATCCTATCACTAATAATGATACAATCATGAGACTCAGGTTGCTATTCAATCTTAATACCAAATGATTGGGAAAGATATAGATGATGATAAAGGAAAACATGTATTTCATGGAATTGAAAACCCTTCAAAGACCACCAAATCAACATCAATAAAAATGTAGATAGATAGGGAAACAAGATAAAACAAATAAATGGAACAGATACCAATTTTAGATGAGGTATCTACAATGTGGAGGAATAAGAACGAAGAATGAAAAAAGGTGATCTTTAATTCGGATTGGATATTGCTTTTTCCATAGTAGTGAAAATAATAACAGAGAAAACCATACAATAATAATAATAGAAGAAGGTAATGAAGAATATAAATGCACAAGTGATTGATATTGATAGTATTCTTAATATATATGAGGAATCCAAGACACTTATTTTTATATGGGAACAACCTATTCAAATTAAATAGGATACTATAGATAGAGGGAAAGAGAAACAAGCATATGAAAAATCATCTACAAAATGTCTCAATCAAGAAATTGATGATGTAGACCAAGAACAAGTGGAAGAAGAACAAGGAAAAGAATAGGAAGAAATGAAAGATAGTGAATATGAAAACAACATAAATCATTCATCATAATCATTATATGATTCATATTTTATGTTTCCATCTCCAGATCCTAAACCATATAAAAGAGTTTCTCAAAAGAATTATTCAATGAAAGTCATTATAATATCAGATAAATAATAAGAATAATAATATGATAAGTATATGAATCAACCAAGTGTTTTTTGTCACAAAAATGCATTTATGATATCTCCTATAATAAAGTGAAGATACATTTGTAGAAAGAAAAATCACATTGAAGTAAATTCAATAACTTGAACAAGCATTGAATAGATTGGAAAAGATTATCCCATTCATTCCAAAAGTTTAGCGATGGTCGATATCATTGAAGAGAGCCATAATCAAATAATAGATTCTTTCATGATTATGATGGATAGGTTTTTTAAACTTGAATCTGATTTCAATGTATTCATAAAACATGCTTCTATGAATAGAAATTCTTCTAATGAAGTTTTTATGAGGTCATAAAACAGTAATGACAATCTCAATTATCATTTGGACAAGCATGATGAATTAGTGAAGTGGGAAAATTATCTCAATTATGAAAAAAAATTATCACTAATTTCAATGAAAATATAAATGTCTTTCAAAGACCAAGTACCTCAAAAGGAATATCCTCTTATGAGTCTGAACAAATAAAAGGAACAATTTGAGAATGATTGAAATAAGATTTTTTTTCTTTCTAATATAGTTTAAATCAGAGGAAAGGCCTATAGATTTTGAATGAAGGATTAAAATCTTTAATAAGAGAGGTTGAAATCATAGGAGGCAATCAATCAGTTTCATGAAGAAAGGTTGTTGAAACAAAAACGGTTGTTGAAGAACATGATGTGATGTTGATGGATCCGAAAGAATCTCTTGAAAAATTAATAGAGGATAGAAAAGATTTCAATAACATGAAGATCTATGTATTCAACCTCTTATAAAAACCAAAGTATAATGAATTAATTTTTGTACTCATGTTTTAATGAAATCTTATTCAATTTTGAGAAATTCCTATTATTTTATACTCTATTTCTCTATCTTCTTATAGGAAAAGAATGTTTTACCGTATTATTTTTAAAAATCACTAAGGGAGACAATAATTTACAAATAATAAATCAATTTTATAAAAATCAATAATGCTTAATATCGTATTAATGCGGATAACTCACATGTAAATGTAACGATAATACTATCCCTATAGATAATCTTCATCCTAAGGTAGAATTATTTGTATTTACTATTTCATTTAGAAGAGTTATTAATCTTAGGTGTAAATATGTCTTTATTGTTCGTTATGATTTTTTCTTTCCAAAAAGTGGGATATTGTAGTGTCTAAATGTGTTTTGACATTCATATTCATATTTTTAATTTTGGAAATCAGAAATTTCATGTTGTTTTACATCTTAATCATATGTTGTTGTCTTACATCATTATCATATGTTTTTTCTTTAATGATAATCATATATTGTTGTTTTATATCATAATCATATGATGTTGTTTTACATAGTAATCATATGATCTTGTGTCTTATCATAATCATACATGTTTTTCATTCCTAAATACATATATTGTTTCACATCGTAATCCCATATGTTGTTTTCCATTGTAACCACACATGTTGTTTCTCATCATAATAACATATGTTGTTTTCCATCGTAGTCACATAAATCGTTTTACAGTTGTAACCACATATGATGTTATTATAGCCTTGTATCATATCCATGATATACTTTGTAATTATGTTACACATCGTATTTATATAATGCATCATAAAAATTCATTGTAACAAGACATCATAACATTGTATCATAACAACACATTATATCAATGTAAAGCATCTTAACAATGACCACGATATACATCATAACCATGATATGTATCATAACCATGTTAAGAATCGTTTCCATGTTATATATTATAACCATGATATGAATCGTAACCACAATATGCATCATAACCTTGTTAAGCATCATAACCCTATTATGTATCACAACCACAACATGCATTGAAATCATGCTACGCATTGTAACCTTGATAAGAACCATAACCATATTATTAATCATACTCATGTAATTTAATGTACTTAGGTCTTACTCTAATCCCACATACATGTTTCTCATTTGTTTTCATCATACTCATTTAGAAATACTTTTTTAAATACTAACTTTTAACCAAATAGATTTCATGAATAAAAATATATACCAATCAAAACGATGTCGTGTATTCTATTTTTTTCACCATTATTATTTCTAAGGTCCCAGTCCCTCGGAATTTTCTAGATAAATATGACCATTTGAGGAAATGTGGCAGTTTGAACCTGAGTGTTATAAATAAGAATTTATTAGAACCATAATGTTTAACTTTTGCATAATCCTAGTTGTAGAGAGAGATTGAGTGACATCTCTATTTCTTTGTGTGAAAATACATGATGATATAAGATGAGAATGAAATGTTTGAAGATCTTTCATTTCAAAATGTTCATTATATTTTTTTATGTGACCGATCATTGTGATAATGATTTAGGGCTTCTAGAGATAGTAATACATTGATTATGATTGTTTTATCAAGGGATATCAATTATTTGAAAGACATAAGTGTCAATTTACTTCTTAATTGAGGGATTCCTTGTATAGGAAGACAAATGTTCCGAATATCGTATTGAGGGATTACGCAGGTGGTGGTATGAAAAACATTTTATCCTATATGAATTTATACATTACTCTTTAGGATAAATGAATTGTATTACATTTAATTTTTTCCCTTCTATTTTTAATACAAAGGAAATAATTTTGTTTCCTCTTTCAAATAAGTATTCTTTTCTATTGTAGTTATTTGAATTACAAGGCATTTATTTTATTTTGTATTAAATGATTCTAAACGTTGTATGGTTGAATCATTTACATTTAATATTTTGTATTCAATATATTCAATTCAAATAAAATAGTTTTTACTTGTGTTGTCATACCATATCTTATCTATCAGATCCTATATCATTTTGTTCATTTTTATTATTTTTGAATTGTATTAGTTTGAGATCTCAAAAATAATGTTTCTTCATAAGAGCTTCAATATAAAACTTTTAAATCTAAAATTCAGTACCCTATTGTATTGTTCCATCTCATATACTTTTACATATATATTTTTATATATCATATACATCTATATTTTTTATGTAATTTCTAGTATACATTTGTAGATAAATAATAAATCAATAATTATAAAAAATGAATAATTAATGATGTTAATACAAAAAAAATCACATGTGTTTAAGATATTGGATCAATCTCTATTAATAGGAAGTATCATAGTACTCAATACAAATAACATCTAAAAATTGATTAGTAATGTGTTTTTAGACAGAAAAAATGCATTCTATGATAATATTAGTGAGCTGATAATATGATTTCATATGTTTTATTTCTTACCAGACTTGCAATTTTTGCATGCACAAATTATATCAATGGATATTCAGAAGATTATTCTTCATGGAATCATCCAGGGGATGTGCCTTTGGATCAAAATTATTATGATTTTATAGTACTATAAACTTTTATTCCATCATATATTACTTTTTATTACATATGAAATATCCATTTTGTTGATGCAATAAGTATATTGATATAAATTTTTAATATGAATTTATATAAATACACTATGAAGTGGAGTTCATAATTATCTAGTGGGTACATATTTGAAAATTAATCTTAAATCATGAAATACTCATAAAATGTCTTCCATATGGTTTTATGATTAAATATATTTCCATAATTATTGTAGTAAAATTTGAGGTTGGGATGATTAACTTAAGGTACATTCTCTAAAAGATATCCTAGATAGTTACATCTCCTACCATGAGATTTAAATGTTGCTCAGTATCTATTACATTAAGAGGGAAGGGTAAAGCTCACTATTTCACTATCTTTTCCTCCTCTTAGATTCCTGGTGGCACAAAAAATAGTGAAATCCATGATACAATTTTTAAATCCTGATTGAATATACAAATGTGCATTTTGAAATAGTTTTATTAAAAAAAAATTTAATCATTTATATATATTTTTAATTATGGTATACGATTTTATTGTTTTGATTCCTAATGTGGGGAGAACAAATGTAACTTATTATTTAGTTCTTATTCTTTTCAATTTTTCACTCACATATTCATTGTGAACTATTGGAGTTTTAAGTGATTTTTTCATTTCAATATTCTAAAATTTATTTTGAGGAATATCATGGTTTCTTAGTTTCATATATCAATCTAGAGATATAATAATAATCTCTATGCCTAGATTGAACATGTGGAATGTTTTAAATAGGGTCTATAATTTTTATTTCGTTGATTAGGTTTTAAGAAACTATAATCACAAAACTGAATTTTATCCCATGTTAGTATATAATACATTATCATCACCATATTTCCTTTATGGTCATACACAATGTTTTATATATAAGCTATTTAGTGTGATTGGACCTCATCAAATCTCTTTGGAAAATTGATATTTTAGTTTCTCAGAGGTAAAAGTCCTCATATAATATTTTATTTTGAATTATTTGTAGTGGAAGAAATTGTATAATTATTAAATGTATTTAAAAATTGATCAATGATTAATCTGAGGGTACAATGATAGTATAACACTATTATTATACCTAAAATTTAGAATTATTTTTCAACTAATGATCAATTTGATATCCATAATACTAAATTCATCCCATATGGTTATTAACTTTAAGGAATATTATTACTTAAATTATTGTTTTATGATAATACCAATTTATATATTTTTGAGAGAGTGATTATAAATCACCAAATCCTCTTATAATGATATCATCAAAAATTGAAAAATCCACTCTACATTCAGTGATGTTGATCTATTGAAGATGAGGGGGGTATTCTATTTTCCTGGAACTAACCAATATTCAAAAAAATATTATAATCCAATAATTAATTATCCATATTATACTATCTTTATGGAGTGTTGGAATAAAATTTATTAACAACTATGCATGAAAAAAAATGATGTAGAGTATGATTATAATCACAAGTAAGAACCATAATTAAATTTAATCAAATATTAACCTTAATGAAGAAATTAGATATGTATTATTACTCAATAAAGTAAATAGATATCTCATTTTTGATAAATAATTAATGATGGGTTTTAAAATTCAGTCGATGTATCATATCTATGGGTATGGAGATTATAGAATCTATGAAAAAATAGTATCATCAATGATAGACAGAATAATTCTGAAAATCAAGATGTTTATCCAAGATTTATAATCATCTCATCCATATTGTATAATTACAAGAAAAAAACTAAATGTTATATATTAGTCAAATGTTGAATATATGATTCCTATTTGACTGCATTAGTGAAAGTAATGCTCCCATGATATTAATAGAAAAACCCCCCATGAATAATGAAGAAACTTTCATCCTTTAATGATTTTTTATATAGGTTTACTGAAATCATTTCATCTTTTCCATAACTTTTTCATGGATGGAACATTTATACCTTCAATATAATGTGATATGATAGCTTGGGTGTGGAATCACTGTGAAATTTAGATAATTTAGAAGTAATTAAAGAATTTTTATTACATTTAATACTTTGAAAATTTTGAATAAAAAACAAACTGTTTATTGTTGATTGAGATTATATATGTAATGATATATATTTTATATTAGTTCAACCAAGATTCATTTTGATCTAGTATATTATAAAAATTAGATTTATAATCTATTTAAATTAAATTTAAATTCAGATAAAAGCATGATATTGTGTCATCTAGTTAATTGATTCTTAGGGGATATTTTGGGGTACTTATGAGTAGATGATAGATACATAATTCAATGATTATTCTGATTATAATGCCCCATGATACTGAATGATCATTGTATTATCCATTTAATATATATTCTGATTATTCTACTAAGATATTCTTGAATTAGATCATAGTCATGTTTTAATAATGGTGATAGGTCATCATTAGAATAAAATCCTTTATAGTGGATGTATGATCCATTCATCACCAATATTCACACAGTCTTGGATTCCACATTTCACTAGTGTTGATATGGTAATAATATGTTCATAATAGATATGTTATAGATCTAGAATAATCAGAAGTTACATTGAAAATATCTATTAACATGGTATATAATATTAATGTAACTGTAATGATAATAATATTTTTTTTGGATCTCCAAGAACCAGTTGCATCCAATATTTTTGTAACAATGTAATGAGCATTGGTTAATTTTTTTCAAAAAAATCAAAACATTTAAAACTTAATTACACATCCTAAAAATTATATCTTCTATCCTTTTAATTAATATAAAAATCCAATGTGTTTTGGTATAATATACATCATATTTTATTCTTAAGACATGTTTGATCAATATTATTGACAAACTACATGATTTAATAAATAATAAAATATTCTATATAAATGTAGTGTCACATTGAAATCCTTCCCAAATTAATAGGACAATCATGTGGGAGGGAATAAAATTAGTGTATTATGAAATAAGATGATAAATAATATTTATATATCAAACATCTTGGTCTATCTATACTCTACTTCCAACAAATTTATTCTTTTACGTACATAATATTCAAATTCTATCATCAAAATAACACCATGAAGATGTTAGCAAGTAAAAAAAATTATGTTAATCACATATCAAGTTAAATGTATTGATATTTCATTAAATTGGATAAAACATGGTCCCAAAAAATATTAATGAAAATTATCATCTAATTTGTTCCATGATAAATTAATTATCAATTATATTGATTTTTATGAACTCTAATAAAAATCTGTATTATTAGATTATTATAAGGAAAACATGACCCAATCATGTAAAAAATATTCCCATGATATCAAATTGGATGAAGATAGTCAGAAATACCATCATTGGTTAAATATGTGTCAATACTAATTTAATATAACATAAATAAATCATATAAAGGTATTAATGTTATGGAATGATTGATTGTGCTAAAGTAATATTGATTATGAGATTTTAGGACTAGATTGATAAATGTTTTCATTTTCAATATTTATTATTTTCTTTAATAGTACTAAAAAAATAACATTGTTGTAGAAGACTTATATCATAGCTTGTCATTGAAAACAATATCATAGCATAAAAAAGAATAAAATTGTACTTAAATGAATAAAATAATATTTAATACCTATTCTATTGAGATCTAGATGAAAAAATGATTAAAAGAAACAATTTTTACATCCTTAATATTCTCCAATTAGCCGAAGATAATATCAATCACATTTTTAATTATATTAATATTTTGATTATTATAAAATAATGTTATTATTATTAATTTAAATAGACGAATCAATGTTATATGTGAGTATGTTTAGATGAATCTCAACCACGTAAGGGTTTTATATTATCAATCATTTGATATCCAATTTTCACCATAATATAAATAAAAGATTATTTTTTACCACTAATGTTAGGCACCCATTCTATTTCATTTTTTCCCAATATATATATATATATATAAATTAAATATTTAAATTTTTTAACATAAAAAACAAAATTTATTAATATATTGAAAAATAATTATTATTTAAGTCATTTTTATATTTATCATGTTCTCATGAAGTTCTCCCTCAACACTCAGTTTAACCACTTATTTAATTTTGAAACATACTTTTTCATTTTAATATGTCATCTTCTCTTTCCAGGTCCAAAATTTTCACCCCTTCTAGATATTGATGAAAATTTAAAAAATTTGAAAATTTAAAAATATAATTTACACTGATGAGAATGTATTTAATAACAACAATTAAATACCAATGGTTTCAAAAAAAATTGATTTGGCTACCAAAACGAATTGTTTTAAATAAAAATTCGTATAGTTTATCTATATAAAATTGGTTTCCAAAAAGTATTGGTATTTTTTTGATTATAATTAAAAATATGATTTCCTAAACAACCATTATATCCTCTATGAAAATAAAATAACATTAATCATGTGTATATGTTTATTACCACCTCTAAAATGTTATTTTCATAATTATTCATCGCTAGCTCTCAATTATGCTATAATATTTGTATTTGACATGATAATATTTTTGTTTAATTCAAAAAAATGTGAAATAATATTTTTTCTTATACTAATATTTTTTCGATTCTATGAGAAAAAGTATCATTAATCAAAAATATTAAAGAATACCTCCTCTATAAAAAAATTACATTAATCAACATCTTTAATAATAGAGGGTTATAGAAATGTATTTAAAAATTAAATATTATAATTATGAAATTTTTATGTTTCTGATTGTGTGAAATTATCAATATCTATATAAATTACCATACTCATGATAATATTATAAAAAGTTACGTGTTGTGTTTGTTTTACCACCTATGTGATTGATGAAATAATATTTTATTTTTAGAAATAGTAATGGGATGTAATATATTTAGGTATAATGTATAATGATAATGAAGGTAATATGTTATAAAAATTATTTAAAGGATTTAATAATACATTAAATATTTATTAAAACTAACCTATTAGATTTTTAAGAATATAAAAAATAGTTTATAAAGATTGAAATATTAATAAAAACCATATTCTTGTATTCCACGTAAAAAAGTAAGAAATATTTAATTATTGGAAAAATACTATTATATTTTTAGTAATCACATTATGAGAAACTTGAAACTAGTTTTAATAATGGCCTTTTCCCCTAGATATTTGAACATTACTATAAACAACTATCTAACATTAATTAGGTAAAATAATTACACCTATGTATTATATTTGTAAAGAAACATTATAAAAATGTTAATAAATGTATATAAATTTGAATAAGGTATTTATTTAAATAAATACGATAATTATATTCATTATTCAGGTGCATAGAGTCAGTTATTTTTATTATAAAAGTAATGTAAGTGTTTTTTATATAAATTTATATACATTGACACATGTTTTAATATTATACTCTCATTCATTATTTCAATGTTTTATATACATACCAATAATGAATTTTGGTATAAATAATGATTTATGTCATATTATTTACAAATCCACATTATTTTACATCTTGTTATAATTTTTTTAAAATAATTAATTTCATAGTGTTTCGAGAACTAAATAACGTTTTATTGATATATAATCTTTTATATTAAAATATATCATCAAATATAAGAAATAATAAAATATTTGATGATATATTATTTTATTATCCATCGTATTTTCAATTGTGTTTTTCATGATATACATGTTTTTGACAATTATGATTACATTTATCAGGCGTGTGATTAAAAATAATAATTCTCATATTTTATAACTAAACATTCTTTTACATGTACATATTTTCATTTATAATATATTTTCATTATTTTATTGATATACATTACTTTTTTCACATTATGGACCTCATATTTGTTTTTACCACTTTTAAAATATATTTTTATCAACTATTTAAAAGAAGTGGGTTTCTATAAAAGTATGATATTTTATATTAAGTTATTTAAATTTCAAGCCCTTATATTTAGGATTGTAATCCAAGATTTCTTATATAATAATATTATTCAATAATGTGTATTTATTTCAACCTATATTGTTTTAAAAGTTTATTTGAATATTTATGAAAACAATTTTGAAAATTATTTTAAACATTATTTTATAAAAAGCAGACATTGGTTTTAAAGAAATAAATTTTTATGCTTTCTACCTGTTTATTATCTTTCTAAAAAAGAGTTACCTCTATTATACTAATGTTTAATTAGTCATGTTTTAGTTTTTATTATATTTTATTTTATTTTGTTGATTTCTTTTAATTTTACATTACTTTTAATAAATTTCATGAGATAATATTTTATAATGTCATGAAATTCATTATTCATTATATGAATTATTTTTGTAATATGACGAATCTTTTCCATGTGCAACAAAAATGTAAGTATTATGAGATATATGGGCTGATATCACCATCCGTTCAATTTTGTAATTTATTATAAATTATGAGATAAATATTTTATGTAATCATATTGAGCAGTTAGGTTTACAAAGGGAGGGTTTTTTTAGATTTTATCTCTACTCTCAATTCTATGTGGGAAAACAATGTTTTTAGAAATAGGAAAAATTGTATGAAATATAATACTAATTATTGTTCCACATTCATATATTCCACAACCACTAAATATACATCAGTTTTTATTTTCTCATTCAATGGTTAAATTATTTCCATTTGAAATGTTATTTCTATCTACCATTATTATGGTTTAAACTTATTTATTTGAATTTTTTTAAAATTATATGTTTTAACTTTTTAGTTTATTCCCACATGATTATAATTTAATAATTATGAACTTTTTTTATATTTTCCCTTCAAATTCTTTTTACCTCTGTCATTATGTTTTTCTCTTTCCCATGACGTGAATATTATTATATATCATTGAATTATTATTAAGGAATTTGGCCAATGGAGTAACATTAATAAAATATAAAATAAGTTCTATATGTCTTTAGTCTCCAAGACAATATATCTTTAGTTCATAAGTTTGTTTGACTATTTTGTAAAGGTATAAATTAAATAATTATGTAAATGTGTTTTTTTAAATATGTTTATCTTAGGTCATATAAGCTCATATCATAACAAGATGTTGAAATTTGTGGATGTTTGATTAGTTTCATTTAGTATTAAGGTTAAAGTACCTTATTGAAAACTATAGAAATGAGTTAAGCATAATATAATATCCATAAATATTAGTAATGTATTGAGAAAGTGTCATTCCATGAAATGGAATCCATGTCTGGATATTATCAAGTAAATGCGGTTCTAGCACGAATAAACCATTGGGAAATCACCTTCAATGTAGTTGGTTGATTAATGAAATTATCATCACTCTGATAAATTTTGTGTGGGACTAAGATTTCTTACATGGTTGGACACCCCTGGTGGATATGTTCTGGTAAATAAAATTATATTTACAAATAATTAAATAGTATTTGAGTATGATTTTAATTGAATTTTTTAGATGCATTGATAGTAAAATTAAAATGGGAAACCAATTTTGAAATATATATATTTAGAGGTTAAAAAATACACAGAATTTATGATTTACTTTAAAAATAAAATTCAACAATGTGTGTTATAAAACCCAGTCATGGTGGATTTTTTATTGAAATGACCAGGGAGGAAGTCAACATTATTTACATGGAAAATTTATAAAAATATTCTAATATATTTTTTTGTGTAAATTCTCAGACATCCCATAGAGAAAGATTTTTATTTTTCAATAAACCTCTTGTTAGAATATGTATCTTTATAAAAATATCCCTATATAATGGATTCCATTGAATTATCAGAATTGAAGACTCTATTACAAAAGTGTCTCACCAAGGGTTTTATATACCAAAGTACATCACCAAGGGGATCACATATCTTCTCTATAATTATGAATGGTGTTTTCATTAATTATCATGAGATAAAACTAATCATGAAACAATTATTACTATCTACCATATATTGAGGACATATTCAATCAACTCAAAGGATCTCAATTCTTCTCAATGATTGCCCTACTGTCTGGATATCATCAATTGAGGTAAAAAATTATGATATTTGAAATTAATAAAATTTTAGATAATATATGTACACTTTGTAATTCAAATTGGATTTACCAATACCCCCATTAAATTCATTGATCTTATAAATATAGATTTTAATTATTACTGAGATAAATATTTGGCAGACATAATAAATATACCATTATATATTCTTGAAAATCAAGGAATTGAAAAAGGTCACATGATGATTATGTTAATGTGTAATAACCTAGGTATGTATAAAAAAATTTGTTTCCACTCTAAAATTAAATTGTTAAACTCATGATAAATGTATAATGAAATAAGTGATATTTATAATGATTGAGGAATCAATAAAAATTGAATAGTAACCACACCTATTAATTGATAATTATAATTTTAGTACCATTTGATTGAAAATATAATATATTTAAAAGAAGATATAAGTAAATAAACTATTTATAAATGATAAATTAAGTGTAGTAATATTTGTAATTATAAATTTATAATGAAACTTTTATTACTAATATAATGATTTAATAAAAAGTTTATATTAATATAGTGAATAATTATAAAACTATTTTGTTATCATATGATTATAATTTAATTTTATGAGATCATAATAATATTTTCAAACTGTTAAAAAAATAATTTATAATTTTAAAATAGTTATTAGTTGAATAAATAATTAATTTAATTATAAATTTAATTTATCATATATATAAATTTGTTTCCTAAAATTTATTTCATTTTTTAATTCTAAACATCCAAAATTGGTTAGTTTAATTTTTCAGTTTTGTCTAAAATATTTGAATCACTGTTGAGTAGTAAAATACTTTAATTTATGGTATTTAAAAAATATCTGTTTTACTGAGTCATTGTTCTTGTATTGCAGATGTATCATCATAATATTGAAATATAAAACATTATATTATTATTTTTAGATATCATTTTCCAAATTTTGAAAATCATGAGCCAAAATAATAATTTAATGAGTGAATAAATCAAAACAACCTCTCTCCTATACTTTAAATACCACTCTTCATCACCTCTTCGCCTCACACCACATGGAATGGTTGATTTTTTAATTTATACAAAATTAAAAATATAATATATTTACTAATGTCTCAGACTTTATTGTATCACCAAAATTTCAAATTGGGGTTCTGTAAGAATGTTCTTAGTGAGATGAATTCAATAGGTGAAATCGTCAATCATTTTCTTTTGTTATCAATTCAATTTATTTTATTTTCTTATTGTCTCTTAAAATACCTTTTAAATTGTGAAATTATAACTTTATTATCATTCATATACTAGAATGTTATTTTATATAATTGTATATCCATCAACAGAACTCTCATATTCATTACGTGACCAAGAAAATTAATGCATCATTCGTAATATATGAATTCACCAGCTTCGTGGACATTGAATTTTCATTTTGTTTTACCACCTTCATGGCTAGACATAAAATAATTATTTTGGTTAAATACTATTGTATTATACTTATAATAAATTATACAATGTTCTTTAAGTAACATATAAACAAGATATTAAGTAAAATGATATATGTTTTTGATGGCCAAAAAAAGAGGAAAAAAATTAAATCAATCCCATTAATGTTTTATCAAATGAATCATCATTATTTATGAGAAAGATGATATATTTTATCTTTAAAAATCATTAAATATATTTACACAATTTCATTCCACATATGGATTTTTTTTTCAAATCAACATGAATACCCATATTGAACAAACCATGGAAATCATGAAATAAACACCCCATAAAAAATAAAAAAAATATTATAAATAAATGGGTTCAAATATATCCAAATTGTTATCATATAAGGTATTTTAAATATTAATATAGTTCATTAATAAATTAATAACACTCTCTATACCAATACACATGAGGTTTGAACACATTTATGGTAATGTAACCCAAGGTAATGGACTTTCATTATTAAATAATATTTAATGTCCATTTTTAAAAAATATGGAAATGAATATTTTTATGATACAATTATTCAATATTTATGATTATATTTTTGTTCATTTGAATTTAATATGAAGTGTGGGACCTATATATCCCTGCAATTCATTTGGTATGTTTACGTTGGATTTTTTTCATAATGGTCATTCCATGTGTAACTATAATGTTTAAATCTGAAGGTAAAATTGAGGTTAAAATTCATTGGGAATACATTATGGTTTAAATCATAATTATGAAACTTCCCATGTAACGTAAATATTTTTTATGGTGTCATTGTCTTATGTAAATATATTGTTTTTATAATTTGTGTATCTGATACTCTATAAGTGAGAAGTATGTTTTTCCAAAAATGATTTCATATGGTTATAATTATTCATATAATAAAATTTACATTGTTTGATTTCCCATTCTAATATTTTTTATCTAACAGTAGTTTTAAAAGGATTTTCATTATGTTGAAATATGGTTAATAGAAATGAATCTTCCAAGAAAAACATTATGATGTTTTATACGAATAATATTTCCTATTTTATTTAAAGATTATTATTATATAAAACATGGATATTGTATTAGTATTAAAAATATTGTATGATTTTGGGTTGACATGAATGAATTATTTTTTAAATTTATGAAACTACAAAAAATATCCCTTTCAATGTATGGATGTGAATTCTAAACTAACTTAATGTGTTATGTAATGTTTATGGCCATGTTCTTATAGTTGGTATCAAGGAATAGTATAGATAACATTAGATATTTTTATGATCTTAATAGAATATGATAAATTAATTTTAGATTATGATATATAATTTAATGATTACAATGTATCTTCAACAATGATATGTCTGTTAAAAAGGATTTTTCATAGAAGAGATAATGAAGATGATGTTAGAAGGCAAGAGATGATGATAAATTTTTATATCTATTACCCAGACCAGTATGATTTGGAACTAATCTATTTGGCATAGAAATGGATAATTTGAAATATTCTATAAATGTTTATGGGATCCATATAAAAGGAAATCTATAATTACCACAAATGATTATGGCGATAGTGGAACATTTTAGGAGGCAATTAACATCCATATTATTTTAGTGGATCTTGTCACCCAGTGATTGAGGAAAATTGTATTAAATCCCTTGAAACAATATTCAATGTCATGTGGTGTTCACATAAATAGGAATTAATTTTTATTATTTATATTTTTGATAATGGAGTCGACCAGTGGTGGTAAATGGTGAAGAATATTATGGATAGTGATGAGAAAGATTCCTTGGAATGGGATGAATTTATGAATATGTTTATTTTAAAATATTATCCAAAGGTTGTTAAACATAGGATGTAAAAAAATTCTTTAAATTGAATAAAAAGTGGGAAAATTCAATGTTTGTATATATAGAAGACATAACTCTAGTGGAAAGGTTGTAACCAAATATTAATTAGGCACATGATTATAAAATCAAAAGTTTTTACTCTGATATGATGATATGATGTCAAGGGAACTAGTCTCCCATGAACTCAAAATTTTTAAGAATTTTAACTGGTGTAATGAGTGGGTATAAGTGAAGTTTTCTTATGATCTTATGAACTTTGAAAACAGTCAAAAAATAAATTTTCCAGATGGAAATAAATGGTTAATAATCAATAAAAGAATATTATAGTAATAAATTATATATTCTAGTTTGTGAAATTTTTGGTAAAAATAACATTGGAGAATTTATTAATATAAATGTGAAGTGTTTTCCATGTTTTATTTTTGTAAATATATCTCGTGATTGCAATGAAAATGCTATTATGATTAATTCTCAAAAAACAGTAAAGTGTTTAAATATGATATGATAAGGCATTATGAAAATACATTACTATAGAATGATTTGAATGATAGAAAGAACCAATATTATAAGAAGAATGGTTCATCAAAATACTTTGTGTCTATGTAAGAATAGTATGGGCCATTAAATGAAGTGGTATCAGGTACATTGATTATTTACTCAAATTTTGATAGTTTTTTGTTTGATATAGGGTCTACACATTTGTTTATTTCTAATTTTGTTTCATGTGAATTATAAATTTCACCTCTAAAAAAGAAATCAGAACTTATTAATATAACACCATGTGAAAGTATTTAAGAAAAAAAGAATTATAAATATATTCCTATGATTTTTTATGAAAAGATATTACCTATAGATATTTTTTTCTATAGTAGAGATTAATGTTTGTTGGGTTGTCTATTGGATTTATACTTGTCATTATATGATTTATTATAGTGAAAAATATGTTTTTTTCATAAGTAAATTTTGTTTGTATACGAGAATAAACCCTTAAAAATATAACTTGTTAGGTAGCTAAGAAATTTATTAATGGTGTAAATAACAGTTATCTTTCACTCGTTGCTGAAAATAGGGTAACTTTTCATAATAATGTTGTGGTGGTGGTAAATGAATACTTGTATGATTTTACTAATTATTTCACTGGTGTTATACATGATCAATAAGTGTAATTTACAATTGTATAAGTTCAAAATTCTAATCATGTTTCATATCCCTATTATAGAATAATACATGTATAAAATCTTGAATTGAAAAGTTATATGAAGGAGTTGTTTCCTAATGGTTTCATTTTTCCAAGAACTTCACCCAGGGGTTATCCTTTTCTTATTGAAAATAAATATGGTCACATTATAAATTTCATTTATTATTGATATTTTATTATCATTGCCTATTAGAAAAAGTATCCACTCATTCATGACGATGAATTATTTTATCAGCTCAATGGAGCTCAGTATTTTTACAAATTGACATGATATCTAGGTTACATAAGACCAATTAGAAGGAGGATAATATTCCAAACAAAAAATTCCATAATATATATAGGAATTATTATTTTATTTTTATTCCATTTTATGATACACTCTCTTGTTTTATTTATGGGACTTGTTATTAGAATTTTACATTAATTTTTTGAAATTTATCTTTTATATATTAATGATATTTTGGTCTTGTGAAAAAGATGTGAGGATCCTTAAAAAGGTTAGGGAATTTCTTAAAATCTATTAAAGAAAAGGTGTTATATGAAAAATTTAGAAAATGTTATTTTTATTATAATTGATTTCTTTTCCTCTGATCATTATAAATAATTTTGGAATAATAGTTGATCCCACTAAACCATGTTTTTGTTGAATGTCCATTATCTATATATGTTACTATTATTTGTTGATTTCATGGATTTTTAGGCTACTACTAATCATTGTTCTTAAAAACATTTCATGAGTATCTGGACCTCTAACATTTTTATCATAAAAAGGGGATAAATTAATGTAGATAGAAGACTATGATGTCTTTTTAGTAATGAAGTAAATTACTAGAAAATTATCCTGTTTTTTACATGCCTTCCCGAAATGGTGTTTATTTTTATCTACAAGTATGTTAATTAGAAGAAAATTTGTTGTGTTCTAATATAAAATAATCAGGTGAAAAATTATTCTCTAAGATAGAAGAAACCTATTAATTTAAATTATCCCACACATTATGTGGAATTAGCTTATTTTATTTTCACCATTAAATTTTTTTGAAACCATTTATATGGAATAACTGTGAAAAATATTTTCCCCATAATAATTAGATGTATATATTTACTCAGAAGGATTTGAACATGAGGCGGAGAAGATGCATGGAACTGATAAAAAATATATTTCCATTATTAATTACCACCCTATAAAAGTTATCAATGTTCTATATTCCATGAATTGAAAACATAATGTTATAATAAACATATTAATTTTGTAACATGACCCCTTGATTAACAATTTGATGAATTTTTCTTGAAAGTTGTTGGTGCTAGAAATTTATTTATTTTGTTTTAGGAGTATCTGTAATAATCTATCATTAATAGAATTAATAATGTTCACAATAATGAATAAGATATATATATAAATTTATAATTGGTTAATAAATGTAATTTTTTTAATTAAATGTTAATATAGATTGTGTAATGAGATTTGGAAAGAGATTTAGTGTTCCTTTTAATTACTACCAAAGGAAATAATTTTTCATTAAAACTCATCATTGTAGTGACCCGTGATTGACATAAATAGACATTACATTTATTTTATGGAATACAAAATACATTACAATAATATATACCCAAATAATGTATTAACATAATGTCTTTGGAAACTCTAAACACATTATTCTAGCATGGTGAAAGATATTCAATATCTCCCATAACGATCATCCCTATTATGTTTCCTACAGAAAACTTTTTATTATATCTTGGGGAAAAGAAAAAATAAAAATGGTGTGTTAAAATGATCAGTATGTTTAAACATGAATAACATCAAACAAAACATAAAATATAATAATGTGAAAACATGAACATGAATTTTGAATATCATAATCGTGAGTTATGAAATTAATCATTGATGTATATAAGGAATCGATCATAAAGGAACATTAAAAATGATAAAATAGCATTTTAATAAATCAAGGAAATGTGGATATAAAATAATCACATAATATGGTTTATATAGTATCCATGGAATTTCTTCTAAGATCATCATTGTGGATAATATAAATTATTAGACAGGGATTACATGTCGTTCTAGCCATGTATTACTAATCTAGATTTACTTGACGTTCTAGCAGTGTATTACACAACAAGATTTACTTTTTGTTCTAGTAATTTCTATCTCATGATATATTCATCTTTACCCAATGCATTGGAGGAAGATATAGGTCCCACACCTATCATAATGAAATCATTATTATATGGTCCATAAAAATATAAATAATTTATCATAGCATAACCAATGATATAAAATGGATTTATTAAATATAATTCCATCATTACATATTCTATATAAAATATCATTCCATAATTAACATAATAAATTAATAGTAAAAATAGGTATGGAAACATAACCCTATTTAAATATCTTCATCTCAGATGGAAAATAATTTTGGAAAAACACTTGAAATTAATTCCCGAAAAAATATCCTTTATTCCTTAAAAACATTTTATTTTCTCGAAATGAAATGATATTTGGAAAGATATGTAATTATTTGAAAATAATATTGAAATCTTCTAGATGATTCTTTATGGAAATAGAGGGTCATGAAACCATAAAATTACTTTGATTTTATATAAGATAAAAAACATTATCCTCATACATTTCTGTGAAAGTTCAAAAATTTCCTCTAATCAAATAACGAAAAAAGACTCTTTTAATTACATTTTATAAAAATTTACCAAAATGGTAAAATTATCTTTAAATATTTGGTTAAGAATATAAATAAAATTATATTTTTTGGAAAAATGGATTTGGATTATAAATATACCCCAATAAAGACTAACGAATAAACAATCTCAGAAAAAAAAAGATTGCTAAATTTTACCTTATGAAATGTCTAATACAAATTATATGTATCTAGACCTCTGGTATAATTATTTAAATAATTTATTTTATTTATTTATGAATCGTAATAATTTTTATGATAACATTTATGATCTTATTTTCATCCTTTTGTACGTAACATTTCATTGTTACTCGTTATTCGAGTTATAACTGCTTTCGGTTCTTAAGATCTTTATTAGATAATTTCTTATTATAGTTTTCAGGTTATAGTTATATCATTTTAAAATGGTATTATATTATTATATTTCATATTTATTCATCCAATAAATTTATATAATAATGGGTTAATAATGATAATGTAGAATGTATCAAATCGCATCATGGGGATAATAGGTTATCTGTATGCACGAGCAATGATATCATACACAAATTAGTATAATGGTATTTAATTGGATGATGTATTGAATTTAATAACAAGTATCATGTTATAATAATCATATATATTTTTTATTCCATTCATTATAACCATCCATGTAAGGTGGTGGTGAAATGTAGATTACACCATGTCATGGAGATGGTAAGTCGTACGTATGCACATACAATGATTTCATTTTTCATAGGATGGAATGAAGGGGAAATATTTTTTTTCGTATTTATAATAATATATCATTATATGAGTGATAATTATGTTATTACATTAAAACGAAACAACTAATAAAAAATAATGATCATTGAACGAATCAGTAGAAGAGATTACCTCTTCCACAACGTGTTTACTCAAAATTTATTTTGGGAGCATTGTAGATAAAAATTAAAGATGAAAAATAGTATATAATCATAGTAGGGAATTTTAGAAGGAAAATTGGAATCTGTGTTTGATATTGAAGGCTCAAAATGTTCATAATAGTTGTGGTGGAAAGTGACATTTTTATACTTGAGGCTAGGGTCACTTTTGGAAATCTCAAACATATTAATTTATAAAAACATAAAACACCACATAACAACCTCCAAAATGTTATAATTTGGATGAAGATATGTGATATGGTTGTAATATCATAAAAAATAATTTTTATAAAAGTTTTTATGTCTATTTAAACATTATCTTTTTAATTTTACACTTATTTATTCTATTTCTTATTATCATGGGTAACAAAAATTTCAATATTAAAAGATTAAAATATTTACATATTTGATGACTACTAGATCATAAATAAATAATTTATATCATTATTTTAAAAATTAAACATACGTTATATTTAAAAAAAATTATGATTTTTAAATAATTTATTAAAACACTCTTTTCATAAACAATCAATAGTTTCATTTTTGATACTTCAATTTATTGATTTTTAAAAATATAAATATAATATGTTTACTAAAAAACTACTTTATTATACTATTATGAGGTAAGGTTTATCTATAAAATTCATTGAAAATAAAAATTCTACAAATAAATATGTTTTATATATTGTTAATAACATTTAATAGTTATCTTTATTAATAAAATAATTACCACAATGATTTGGTGTAATTATTTTATATAAATATTTATTGAGTAAAAAATTAAAAATAAAATTCTATAATTAATAGAAATTTAATAAATTTCATGAGAATATATGTAGTCAAAATAATATTCCATAAAAAAAACATTAAAAATATTATTCTTATTAAAGTATGACTGTGAAACCATTAACATCACTCTAAATAAAATAATGTAAAGTCATAATGTATACAATAAGGAGCCAAATATTCACTATATTAACCTTTGGATGCTTATAGTAGATATATAATTCACAAGAACCATTTGGTTATTTTTTTTAAATTTTAGGGTTATTACGATTTTAATAAAATTTGCTTCATTGATTTCTCATCAGTTTAATAATTTTTTATATCATCAATGAATAATAATATAACATAATTATTTATTTCATGAAACTTAAAAATAAATTACCATGATATAGTAAATTAATTTAACTTTCCATGGACTATTTATTTTTGAAGATATCTCCTATTATTCATATATTAATATTTGTATACTTATAATAACTATGGGTATGGAATTTTTTGTAATATTTATTTGTTTTGTTAATATATATTTCATTTTCATTATCAAGTGGATGTTAAATGACTAATTTTAGAACCTGTGATATTAAGTGTAAAATTATATTCATCTAATATGAATTTTCCAAGTTTTTTAATAATTTTACTATCCTTATAATATTATTTGTTACCCTAATTTCACTGATTATCTTTAACCACGTTGAATAAAAATTACTGTAGTTATTATTCATTATATTAAAAAAAGTAACCTATTAAATTAATTTGGATACACTAATTCAAAATTTTTATTCCTTTTTTCAAAATTAGAATCCTATAGGGTGTAGTAACTAATTTAAAATTAATCCCATTATCGGAATGAAGAAAATAGGTTTTGTTTAGAAGATAAAACATTATAAAAGATGGAAATATTTTTACATATGAAATCATTGTAAATTTAATGTAAAAGAACTAAATTATATAAATTATAAAAATATATTCTATTTATACTTTAAATCAATTAAATAATTTAATTTTAAAATATAAATTATTTCGTTGAAAAAAGTTTTTTTCAAGTAAAATGTAGCGTATTTTTAGTATTCATCAAAATATTTATTTCAACCGAAAAATACGAAAACATAACACAATTTAATGTTTTATTTCCTGATTCCAAAGAATACGTTTATTTTTTTAAATATAACACTTAAAAGTGTAAAAATTAGATTTAAAACTCACGAGCCATCAAAAGATGGAAAAACTCCATTTTTTAAAATACTTATGTTATCTAAAAAATTGCATTTGTTCTTATTTAATGTTCTATAAAATAAGTACATAGATTTTTAAAGTGATGTAATATTCAAGATGTGGTTAATAATATTCTTAATTGCTATTTTATATCCTATTATATAATAATAATTTAATAATGTATCATTGTTTAGTGAAACATGGTATTGCGTTCAACACAAGCTATCAAGGTAGGTTTATCTTGCATGTAATGCAAGCCAATTCGGTGTTGCGTGTAGTGAAATATTATTTTGGAGTGGTGTATAACATAATCTAAACATATTTCTTTTATAAATTGAACAAAATATATACTAAATATTGTGTGAAATGAATTCCATCAAAAGAACTTGAAATTTTGAGAAACACAAGATAAGAATAGTATTGCATAAACTGCATACAAATACAGTGTTGTGTGTAGCATAAAACACAATATATATATGAAATTAAAAATAATCTATCTCATAAAATCTTAGGGTGTTAAATTATAAACCCCTTAAAATTTATTTCTCCCTTGAAATTCCTCGACGTTATAAATGGGTTACATCATGAATGTTTCATTAACGAAACCCCTCATCATAACAAGGGATACTAAAAATTAATTTTATAAAGTAATGTAGGAGAAACAATGTTTACCCAAAATAACTCATCACTGGGTTTCCACTTAGGAGAGCATTTTTCGGAAGAAAAATCATGGATATGGAAGTGAAATCTATCCATCATGCTCTGATGGTTACTGATAGAGAATAAGGTTTGGAAAACTTTAACAACCAGAAATCCATAAATATGGGATGATTTAATGGGCCATCTGATTCATCAGATAAGAAGGTAATATGATAAATTTTTTTGTTTCAATATCATTCTCCTAAAGTTGATGTTTTTTCAGGAGTAAAATTACTTACATGATTTTATTTAAATATCACTGTTGGTCGTTCCATAAACAAGCATTAATTAATCTCATATTTATAGAAATTAATTTGATTTTTTTGATTTTGGACGTGTTAGAAGATCGTGCGATAGAATGAGAGGTTATTCAATCTGTGTAAACAAAAAGGTTATAATATGTTGCATAAGTCCACCTATGGTGGGTTAATACATTAATCTAACCAACTTCATCTGAAATATAACATATACAGTTCATAAATGCATAAAATTACAATCATTTGAAAAATAGAAAATATAAATCTTTAGAAAGAGTTAAATTTAAATCGGCATAACTTTTCTCTCCCATATCTCATTATGTAGTTCTTTGTTGTCACATTTAAAACATGTTAATACCTTAATCATGTATACTCCTTAAACATGGTAATTACCATGGAACCATAATGAAAACATGAATTCTGTCTAAGTAAAATATTTATACACACCAATAATACCTCAAATTCTATATTATCAAACCATGATATCACATTGTCCTTATATTACTCCAGATCACATTAATACAATCAAACATCCCATTATCTTCATATCCTTTATTATGCACATATCATGTTCTTTCCAAAAAAATTCAATAAATTTTCATGGTTACCGGTACCATACAATTAGGGAAAATTTCAATGGACCAATAAAAACACATTCCAATATTTCATAATACTATAAATGACATTCCACATCGCTATTTTGGGATCCCAATATATAAAAACATAGTCATTTCATAACTTTGTTGTCATAATCAAGCTTTCCAAAAGTGATAGCATGTAATTTTCCTTTGTCATTGTCTTTAATAGGTTGTTAACATAGAGCATCATCATTAACCATTTGATTTGTGCACTGGTTAGCATAATTATCCATTTCCTTTCACTTGTAGCCATGATGTGTTAGTGGTGTGTTATTTGTAGTCATTTCTCTATTCATATCATTAACAATATTTTTCCCATTATATCGGCACTCTACTACTCAATTACCTTCTTTTCCCCACTTGAATCATTTTCTAGTCCCTTTATGAAAATCTACACCATGCTTCTTTCCACACGATTAGCATAAGGAAACCTTCATCTTCTTTTCTACCTTGTTTTGTTATTTTCCCTTCAACTCTGTATTTTGTTTCTTTTCAAAACCATGATTTGGATATGTAACAACAACTTCAGTTCATCCTAGATAAAAGAACAAAAAATCACTTCATTGGTACTAAATACTCTTATTGGAAATTCCATTCAAAGACAGGGTATTATGAAACTGAAGATTCGATCAACATTACATTCAGGATGGATGATAAAGATAGAATATTACCTTGAATGTCTTGTAAAAATTTCCCCATATGTACCAATATATTCATCGTCAATTTGCATAAGCTCAAGGAACACCTTTTCAATATTTTTTTGAAGAATACGAGGGAAGTACATACTCAAAATCATGTTCCTGAACTCTCCCAATCCCATGGAATCAATTTTATCATACTACCTTGTATTATTGATTAGAGTCCACCACTGGTCTGAAGCACCTTCTAAATGATAAATAGACGAAAGGAACTTTTCATTTTACAAACAGTGAATTATGTATAATATATTTTCAAGGGTAGTGATCCATTGTTAAGGAAAAAGTGGATCAAAAGTCCCACTGAATGAAGTTGGTTGTTGCCTCATGATGGATTCATAAAAATATTGTTCCCTTAACAGCTCATATGGACGTCCATAATGATTCAAATCTTGTATTTGTATAACAATATTATTTTTCCACACATCTACCCTAACATTTTTTTGGAGGAAAATAATTTCATTTCCTAATGCATTGATCATTAACACGATTCCTTCAGGTTCCAGCCTTTGTCTAAAACTCAAAAATAATTATGGGAGAGGTAAAAATCATACTTGGAAAACTACATAACCAAGGGGGAGTACATTCAGTATCAAAGATATTAAGATTAATCATAGGTTATTCTAGATCATTATCACAATTCTATGTCTATAACCTATGAATATACTTAACCTTAGGGGCATACCTAGAAATGAATATATATATATATATATATATATATATCTTACTATTGTTTTTTGATCCTAATTTCCATTGGATGAATAAATCATTTCACTAATACCAACTACAGAGACTCATTCTTGAAGTACATGGAAATTAAATTTCATATGCGGAATACTTAATAGATTACAAAAATAGATTCCCAATGATTGTATTAACATAATGTCTCTAAAAATATGGAACAGATTCTTCTAGCATTGTTATTGACATTCATCATCTCCCATAAATATCTTCCCCATTAGTTTTACAACGTAACCATATTTAATATCCCGGGGGAAAGAAAACGTAAAAATGGTAAGCTCAAATGCACTTTATGGGAAGAAATGAAGAACATAAAATATGACATTAACATATGAATGTGAAGACATTAACATGAATTTTGAATATCATAATCGTGGGTCATGAAATAAATCATGGCAGTGCGTATGGTATAGATCAAAAAGAAACATTAACAATGATAAATAACATTGGAATAAATCATGGAAATATGGAATAAAAATAATCACATAATTCAATTTCCATCGTAGCCACAGAATTGATTCCATGACTATTATAGTGGTCAATGTCCATTAAATAACTAGTTTTACATATCATTCCTGCCATGTATTACTGAACTATATTTATATGTTTTTCTAGCCCTGTATAACTGAACGTTATTTAATTTTCATTCCAATAATGTCAATCTAATTATATATAAATCTTTACCCAATGAATTTGTGGGAAATATATGTCCTACCCCTCTCATAATGATTCTATTCAATTGCTTTACCCAAAAACATAAATCATTTATAGTATTTTAACCCATGAAATAAAATGGGTTTCTTAAAAATCATTCCATCATAACATAATCCATATTAAATATAAATAAATAATTAACACAATAAAATCATTTTAATAACATGGATAATAAGATAACCATATTTAAGGAATTCCATCTTAGAGGGAACATAATTTTGATAATACACATGAAATTAAAATTTGATGAAAATAACTTTTCTTCTTAAAATTTGTTTATGAGAATTTGTTGAAATTATAAAAGATAATAATTTAGTTGAAAATAATCATAAAATAATATTGGGGAAGCTTCATAGAAATAGGGTGTCATGAATCCATAAAAATAAATTCTTTCCATATAAGTTAAAAAAAATTCTCCTCATAATTTTTTCATAAAAGTCAAAATGATCCTCAAATCGAATAACGACAAAATATTACTTTCATTCCATTTTCTGAAAATTCACCAAAGGGTAAAAATGTCTTTAAAAAATTATATGAGAATAAAAGTAACATTAAATAGTTAGAAAAATGGATGTGGATTATAAATATACCCCATTAAATACGTACAAATAAACAATCTCAGATAAAAATGAGATTGTAAAATTTTCCCCTACCTTAGGTCTGATATGCTACATATGTATCTGAACCTTGTGTATAAAGATTTAAATAATGATAATAATTTATTCCAGAATCATAAAAATTCTATGATAACATTTATTATCATATTTTCATCCATTATTCAAAAACATTTCATTGTTACTAGTTATTCAGTTATTAACCGCTTTATGTTATTATCTATGTTTTGTCGTATATGTTATTATTCATATTTCAAGGTTATAATTATATCATTTATAGAGTTATATTGGTATAATATAATTCCCTAATTTTTGGAATGGTATTGAAGTGAATGAATTATAATATTTCTGAATCAGTATGATGTTATAATCGTCCTTTATAGTTATTATTACCCCCATTATACCTATACATGTAATATTTTGGTAAAAAAACAGACTACACCATGACATGGAGATGGTAAGTCGTATGTACGTACACATGGTGATTTTATTTTTCATAGGATTGATATATGGTTATATATGGTTGTTCCATATTTATAATAACATCTTATTATATGAGTGATACTTATGTTATAACATTATTATGAAACAACTAATGAAGAAGACAGAAGTTTGAAATAATTGGTTGGAGTGATTAAATCTTCCACGTCGTGATTCATATAAATATCTTCTTAGAGCACTATAGTTGGATGGTGAAGATGAACAAAACCTATAGAATGAAAATAGGGAAGTTGAGAAGAAAATTAGACGTGGTTTTCAATTCATCAAGTCCATAAATGAAGTGAAGTGTTGAAGGAGGAAGTGACATTTTATTAATATAGGTGAATGGTACTTTTGGAACCCTCAAAAATATTAATATATAATAAAATAAAACCACAAATTAAAACCTCAATAATTTTCAAATTTCAAGGATGATATGATATAGGGTTTTTATGTAATCATCCAATAAAATTTCTACAAGTTTCATTTACTATTCAACCCTTATCTTTTCTATTTAACACTTAGTTATTCTATTTCATTTTAACAAGGGTAAAACATATTTCAATATGAAAAGTTGAAAAATATTTACATTTTTTATTTATATTTGATCATAAATATATAATTTGTATAAAATTTGACCATATCATAATTAATCTATATTTTCAATTAATGTTTTATGTTTTTTAAATAATTTCATAAAAAATTAATTTGATAAACAATCAATACTGACAATTTTGACACTATTTAATTTATTAATCTTGAAAAATTTTAATATTACATTTTAACATTGAAAAAATATTTTATTATATTCTAATCAGGTCATTGTTTTCTATAAAATTCATTGGAAATATATATGAACCCAAAATATAAATATTTAATTATTGTTAAAAATATTTATTTGATATCTTCATTAATAAAATAATTACGGTAATGATTTTATGTAATTATATAATATAATTATTTTTTGACTAAAAAATTAAACATAAAATAATTTAATGCTTATAGATTTACTATATTTCATGAGAATATATTTAGTCTAATTAATATACTATAAAATCAAACATTTAAAATGTTATAATTATTAAATTATGAATGTTACAACATTAATTTTTCTCTAAATAAAATAATATAAAGGTCATAATCAATTATATATGTTTCCAAATGGACAATAGCATGACATTTGGATGATTATGGTCGATATATAATTGAAAAATATTTTTTTTTCATGTGTTTGGACATTTTTATAGTTATTAGTATTTTAATAAAAACGGTTTTAATGATTTCTCATCAATTAATAAATTTTTATATCATCAAAGAATGAGACGTTATTGTAATTATATATTTCCTAAAATTTATTAATAAATTACCATGATATATTTAATTCATTTATCATTCCATGGAATATTTATTTCTAATAATATCTCCTCTTATCCCTATATTAAAACTTTTGTACTTCTATGAAATGTGAGTTTGACAGTTTGTGACATTCATTGGTTATATTTATATATAAGTCATTTCCATTGTAAAGAAGACATTAATTGACTATGTTTCAGACCTATGAGTTTATGTATTGATTTATAATTACAAAATAACATATTTATAGATTTTTAAATAAATCTATTTTCCTTATAATATTATTTGTTAAACTAATTACTCGATTATCAGTAAATACGTTAAAAAATAATTACCATAGTTAATATTCATAATATAAAAATTAAGTAACCTATTAACATTATTTGGACCCACTTATTCCAAATATAGAATCAAATTTTCAAAATTAATTAACAAATATGTTGCAGTAACTATTTTAAAATTAATCCCCATGTCGTAATGAAAAAAGAAATTTTGTTTAAAAGTTAACACATTAAAAAAATTGAAATGTTTTTACATATGAATTTAATGTAAAATTAATGAAAATGATTTACATTTTATTAAATTAAAGAATATATTATATTTATGCTATAAAACCATTCAATAGTATAATTTATACATGTTAATTTTTCCGATTGAAAAAGGTTGTTTTCAATTAAAATTGTGCATATAATTACTCTTCATAAAAATATTAATTTATTGAGAAATATACCAAATTATCAAAGAAGATAAATTTTGTCTTTTACTTCAAAAGTTGATTTTTATTTTTTCAAATTTAGTATTTATAAGTGTAAAAAAATATATTTAAAATTCATTCACCATTAAATGGTTTAAAACTGCATTTTTCTGAAAAATACATTTTTTATTAAAAAAATGAATTTGTTCTTACCTCAGGTTCTATAAAATACATAAGATAAATTTTAATGATATATAAAATTCATGATATTGTTAGTACTATTCATAATGACTAGTTTACATCTAATTAAATTATAATATTTTAATAATATTTCATTGTTTAGTGAAACTTAGTATTCCTCTCAACGCAATATATTGAGGATGGTTGCTCATGTGTGTAACAGAAGCCATGTTAGTGTTGCGTGTAGTGAAATATTTTTTTGGTGTTTCATATAACAAAATTCAAATATATTTATTTTATACTTCGAACAAAATCTATACTCAACGTTGCATGAAAATGATTTCTATCAAAAGAACTTAATATTGATTGTAAAACAATCAGTGAATAGTGTTACATATACTACAAGCTAATATAGTGTTTTTTATAGCGCTAGCTAATCATGGTGTAGATTACAACACATGAAATCAAAGAAATTAAAAACAATATATCCCATAAAATCTTAGGGTGTTATAATTGTACTCTATTTTCTATTTATCATGGAAGCAGAAACATGTACAGAGAATATAGAGAGTATTACAGATAGGATGGGGGATGCAAATATAAATTTATAATTTTACCATGACTATTTATATTTTGTACATATTAAAGAAGATAGAAAAAGGCCAAATGGTATGATTTATCCTTTTTCAATACAGAACTAGAAATGTGAAAATATATTTATGGACCTCATGGTGGGACTAAGAAAATCATTTCAGGGTAACAATGTAATTTGATTTATTTTTGGATGACTAACCTTATATTGAACTTTAATTAATACTAGAAAAAAATTCAAGATAAACTTTCTCAACTATACCTCAGTGAGATTATTAGACCACAAGGAGTACGTCTCTCAATTGTATCTAACTGTTATCAAATTTTCACATCTATGTTTTGTAAATGTATTTAGATGAAATTGATAAAACAATTAAATTTAAACATATCCTTTCATACCCAATCTAATGGAAGGACCAAGTGAAAATTTTGAACATTGTAAGATGTGTTATATGATTATTAAATTGATCATTAGGGTTTTAGGGATGAAAAATTTTATTTAGTTTATATTCTTTATAATAAAAATTTTAATTTCAATATATAGATGGAACCTTTTGAAGAATTAAATCGAAATTGATGTTGACCTCCATATATTTAGAATAATGTGTGGGAAATGATATTTATGAGACTATAATTATTAATAGAAGTAGTTTAGAAAGTGTAGACGACCCAGCAACAAATGATTACAACTAAGAACACTCATGAAATTTATTCATATAATGGGGAGAATGAATTTTAAGTCTAGGTTGGTGATCATGATTTCTTAAAAATATATCATCGGAAAGGATTTATGAATTTTGTCTAGAAATGAAAGCAAAGTCCATTTTTCAATAATCCTTATAAAATCCTATTGAAATTTTGACTAGTTTCTATATGAGTATCTTTATCATCCGAGTTTATATTAGGTACAAATTTCTTTTCATTTTTAATTTTATAGATGTATGTGCCTTATTATTATCATGTTTTGAGCCCAGATTTAGTTCAGAGGGAAGTGAATCATTTCTATGAAGAAAATATTATTAATATTCTTGATTGTATGGTGTAAGTATTAATGAATAATGTAACTCACTAGGTTGTGGTTTTATGGTAAAACCATGTGGTTGGATATGATACATGGAAATATGAAAATTCAATAAAGTAAATGTATCCTCTCTAGTTTGATAAGTTCAAAAAAATATTATGGATGGAATTTTAAAAAGTATTAGAGAATGTAACAACCCATGTACTTGAAAAATAATTTAATTTAGATTGTAAATTTAACATTTAATTCCATTGAAAATATATAATGAAATATGTGGTATTAATAGTGATTAGGTAATCTCTAAAAATAAAATTGTAACCACACCTTTTAAATTATAAAGAAAATTTAGGAAACTTATAAACTAAAATATAATATATTAATTTTTTGGTATAATTAAATAAATTTTTTTGAAATGAGATATTATGTGATAATATTATTCTACATTATTGAAATTTAATTTCAATTTTATAATAAATAAAATTAATTCATTAAATATGTATTTTCATAATAATTATATATATATTATTTTTTCTATTTATAATATAATTTCATGATACCTTAATTAATTTTTCAAAGTGTTATAAAATAAGATATAATTTCAAAAAATATATTTTTTATAAGAAAAATTAAATAAAAATTTAATTTATCCTATTTATAAATGTATTTTCATAAAATGTATTTCATTTTTCAATTCTATTCCTCTTAAAATGGTTAGGGAGATTTGGGGGGTTTTCTGAAAAGATAATTATTTATTGAATATTAAAATTAGTTAATTTATGATATTTATTAAATAAAATATTAATTGAGTAATAGATGATGTATGGATGAGGTAAGCCACTATTTTAAAACAATCAGTATTTAAATTAAGTTAATTAGTGATGATTCTCAGACTATTCATATTAATGGGCCAAAATAATAATATAAAGAAGAAAATAGTAAAAAAAACACCCATATCCTCTAATATAAATACAACTCCTCACCACCAAATCGCCACACACCTCAATGTCTTGTATTTTTTTTACTATAACATCATGTTACTCTTATTAATGGTATGTTTTAAAAAAACATTGTGGTTTTCCTTTTTATTTTTCTGGGTAGGGGAAAGAATGAAATTGGAGGATACATATAATGGTGACTTTAGATATATTTGGGAATTTATGGCATGAAATATGCTACTTCAATAACATACTAATGATTTACATGATGGGAAATACGGATTCATGACTTCCTAACCATAAATGACAATAAATACAATTTTTATCATAATGTGATGTGTTTTTAGTCAATTATGAAGTTTATCAATTATGTGACGTGTAATTGTGTTACACATCATGTAATAGCCTACATGTAGTTTTATAAATAGGTAGAGAAGTTAAAATTGTAATTTTACTTCTTCTAAATTTCATTTCTTTCAACCAATATATTTCCCATAGACGATTCTGGGTGTCCCCAAGCAATCTGTACATTTTCCTGTGGCGATTGATCAATGTGTATATCCCAATGTATCTTTCCAATAAAGCGTTATCCATGCCTCCTCATCTCATTCAAAATTACATAATATTGGTTTAATGGGTCATCATTATTTTTATGTAGCTAATTCCCATGTTGTTGATTTTCATTTCATGGTTGAGTTTACAGATCATCTATTCCGTCATTATTCCTGGATGATTTCCTTGCAGACAGGATGTTTCCTCAAATAAGGAAGGAGGTTACTTTTTTGTTTTCAAATTTAATAAATCTTAAATATCTTTACTGAATTAAATTTATGATTTCATTTGAAATAGATAAAAACCCCCAATTCCAGCAACATGAGGGTTTGTGATGTTATTAAATGAATTTATTTCATATTACTATTTGTAAAAATGGCCTGAAATGGATTGGTTAGAAAAATGGTGGTTTCATATTTTTAAAAAGGATAATTTTTTATTAAAAAAATGTTATAGTTTTTAAATATAATAACTGGAATGTTGAAATTGATAGTGGGAATAAATTTTATTGTATGATATCTTGAATCATATTTCCAGTGGTGCTTCAGCCTACCAGTGACAACGATTATGTGAATGGGATATGGGTTAAGTGGGACCCTTCCAGACTCAGTCTCATGATAATTATGGTCAACCCCTATATTGAAGACAATATGAGGGGTGTTGGGATGGTTTTAAAGGATATGTGATCTGTGGTCATAAGATTTATTGCCCATTATTTTTCGGGAAACCCCATCGAAGCTGATTCCAGACCCCTACTCAGTAGACTTTCTATCTGCATTAATCACCACATCAATATTTCTGCAGATGAATCCGACTCCAAACTCAAGGTCATATTAATACTCAATAAATCTAGGACCTCATTGTATATATCTTACATCATTAAGAAAATAAACCTCCTACTTCTCTGTGACATGGAAATTCTACACACTTTGAGAGATGTAAACATTGATACTGATTTCCTCGCTAGATATGGGAGTTCCTTTAATTGCTTTAATATTTGTTATTTTTATGGGTCTTAGGATAGTGATTGAAATTAATTATTATGTAATGTTTTATTTGTCTTGTAAAACATTCTCCCTCCCAGGTTAAGAGGTTCCATCAATAAAAAGTCATTTTGGGCAAGCCAGTCAAAGGTAAAGCATGAATTTTTAAATTAATTTTCATCATTTGAATTGTAAAGAATGAATTTTTTATATTTTCATTGGAAATTCAAAAACAAATTACTTGAAAATTCAATAGACTATCTAGTTTAATTTAATATTAGAAACTATTATGGAATAATTCGGTGAAATCATATTGGGATTCAAACTACACCCTACTTGTGTCATAGAGTGTTTGTATATGATCTTTATCCGGGTTCCAATAATGGAAAATGATATCTTTTTGGTTTATCTAGTTGATTATTACAGTAATTGGTTAGTTTTGTTTATTTGGGGATTTAGTTGTTTTCATTTTTTGGGTACATAAGGTTGTTTTAATTTATATGTCAGTTCTTTTTGACTTATGAAACATTTATCTAAGTGGAGTTTCATTGGATATGCATAATATCTTGTTTCTTTACATACTCATTTTTAGTGGAAGAATTATTCATGCATTTAGTGTGTATGACGCATGGTTATAGTCTTCCACTCATTAGGATTGTGAAGGCACTTCGGGATATATATAGGCGACACTATAGTTATTGAGTTATCAGGGTTCATGTAATGGTTCATGAAAGAGTGGTATCATATCTCTAGGTTTATCATATTTTCATTAAGATAATATTCATTTTTTGAAATCTCATCGGGACATAAAAAGTTTTTACTATTGAGTGTTTGGATATCTCTCACTATAATGAACAATATGTCTATAGAATTTGTTATGGATATATTTCTTGTGGATTAATTCTAGAATTTTTCCTACTTTTGATTTGTGTAGGATGAAGTCCAAAAAAAATCTTCTACAAAAAACGATAATTTCCATTGACACTTTTTTAGAGAAAATATAAATTCATTGATGTTGTATGTTTATCTTGTGTTTAATAATTTATCCGAGAGGACATGTGAATTTTTTATAGGAAGAAATTGGTGTTTATCCTTTGTGAGAAAATCCTTATGTGGACCAAACATTATAGAGGTTATTTTTCGCATATTCAAATCACCGGGAAAGGCACCACCACTAGTTCTCGTCCAAGCTCCAGCTATTGATCCTCATAGAGTCATTCCCAAAAATTGTTCTCAATAGTTTCTTCACCAAAAGTAGTAATATTTGAAGGGATCAAAATATCCTCTTGAGTTCGAGGAGTGGTTAAGATTAATTGATTTCTTATTTGAGTTATTTGAAACACCCAAAGATATCCATATGATGTGTTCCATCATCATTCTCGAAGGGCCAAGAAGGATAGGGTGGGACTTTATAGTAATGGTGAAGATTCTTATGGTCATACAGTTGAATCACATCAATGATATTTTCAATTATCCGTTCAGTCATGAATCAACGAGGTTGTCTATATCTATAGTGTTTTTGAAACAGAAGCTTGCTGAAAAGACCATGAAAAAGTATGAAAAAAATTTTAGAGCACATGAATTTCATAGATGAGATAATATTGACTGATCAGATTATGACCAAATTGATTGATTTGGGACTTTTTTAGACATTTGTTCCCATGATTTCATACATAATCTGTCTTCCTATGCTGACATACTGGATAAATAACTTTTGGTTGAAATAGACATAGCTGGCAGGTAAGGGTTATTTCGAGTTTCATTATCTCAATATGGCATTGTCATTTTATTCAAGATAAATCATATATTTGATGATTATAATGGATTTTAACTAAAATAGGGTCATTAGAGACCACTTATATTATATATAAGAGGTCATAGGTTTTGATACCACTGTAGAACGGAAGTAAATTCAATGAAGGTATTCACTGAGGAACTTATGAACTATTGTTGTTGCGGAAGTTTTGGGAAATATTACCGATTATTACATATTTAATACAGTCTACATAATGTAATGGAATCATATTCTCCTCCTAAAACATTATCGAATTCAGTTGATTCTTATGAATATGTGTTTTACCCACATGCATACGGATAGAAGGTTATTCACTCAGTATAAGAGTTTCCAAAGGAAGTCAATACAAGACCAATGACATTAAAAGGGAAAATTTCTATAGATTCATTATTAGTTACTTCTCTTTTTTATACTGGCACATCTCACTTCTTTATTGATAAATATTTGGTTAATCTTTTTATTCTTTATAGGGAAATTTTAAATTCTATAATGGATATTACTAAACCACTTTGTATGAAGTGAGAGTGGGATCTTTATAGTCACTCTTGTGTATTCTCTCTATTTGACATTGAGATTTCATGGAGTTTTATAGTTATATACATATAGTCTCTTGACATCATATTCAGGATGAATTTAATCATTTATAATAATGCCTATATTGATTGTAATCTTTGATGGGTCTCCCTTACCTCACCTAGTGGTGTGTGTGTTGTCATTCAAGGAGAATAGTACCCAATATCAAGTACAGTCGAAACATCTTATTCCATTTTTGGAAAGTGATATCCATTTTTACCTTTTATTGGGAGAATGGATATTTGAGTAGTGATCTCCTTCCAGTGGTCTTTGAGTTTTGTGACATGTTTCTTTCATGCTTCTCAAGTAATCCACTGGTAAGCGTAGTTGTGTTTTCTATTGACCTGATTATTATTACTCCATAAATTTATATTACCTCTAACCATATGTCACCAATTGGAATTAATGTGATAAATTCTTAGTTGTATTATCTTTTAGAGAATGAATTTAGACACTCGAGTGTCCCAACTTGGTCGGTTCCTGTTTTATTTACTAAGAATGATGATTTGTCAATTATCTTGAGCACTTATTACCGAATGATCAATCAAATTATCATAAAGTAAAAATATCTTCTTCCACTTATTGATGATCTGAATGTTTATTTAGAGGGGGATATGTTGTTTTTAGTGATCGAATTTAGATCTAATTAACTTATTTTAAGGATAAAATAGTTTGAATTTTTGAAAACCACCTTTTAGAGCTGGTACATCCATAATGTTTACGTTTTATTGTCTTTTGGTCTAACAATTGTTTCTATAGTTTTCATGGCTTTGATGAAAAACAATTCCCAAAATTATATTGATAATGTTGTGGTATTATATTTTGTTGGCATTCTAATTTATTCAATCTCTAATTATGATCTTGTTTATCATCTAAAAACATTTTTGTTTTTTCTCAGAAATCACCAACATTATTCATTGCATTCAAAATGTGAATTCTCAATCTAGGAATTGAATTTCATTGAACACATGGTGCCTCAATAGAGTATATTAGTTGATCCTAATATGGTGATGGATATTAGAACAAGGGAATAACCACAAAATGTTTAGGTGATTCAAATCATCATGTGATTACCCGGATATTATCAGTGGTTCATGGAAACGTAAAATTTTGCTTCTTCAATGACTGTAGAAATTAGGAATGGAAACAATTTCCCTCTGGATGATGAATTTCAATGTTCATTTTTGATATAAATATTTCTTTTCAACTATGGAGGTATATACACTTCTAGATGTGTAGAAGGGATATAAGGCCTTTTATGATGCATCATATTCTGTCTTGGGCTTTGTAGATTAGTCTGGTAATCCCGAAGATACATATGGATCTCATCAACATCAGCTACAATAGAATAATTATCTGACCCATTACCTTGAACATGTATCAATGATGAATTCACTTAAGTGTTTGAAGCAATATATATATATATATGAAGTTTTACAGTGTTTTAAGACCATAAGATCATGAGTTATATGTTCTCTAAAAAAACGTCAATCTCTGCAATGGACATTCAGTAGAATAACTAAAGTCTTTCAATTTTGATATTTCCTATTCCTTAGAGAAAGGAAATGTCTATATATATTCATTGAGATGGAATCATCCAACCTAGAATGTAAAATAATCATTAAAAGAGTATAATTTGATGGATCTCATTGTACATATTCATATTGGAGATCAAGTGAAGTTGGTTGATGATTCCTTGGCTATTGTATCATTGGAATCTTCTCTTATTGAATTTATTCTATTTTAAAAGATGATTTATGACGAGCTTTATTGAATTAAATACCAAATTTATGGTGGGGATACAATTTCTAAGTGTTTGTTCTTGAAATATGGAATTTTATGCTCTTAGAATTTTTTTGGGTACCGTATCTGGTAAGGAAAAATATGATGGGGGGATTGACATAATTATAAATTGGTAGATAACAATGAACAAAAAATATCTTCTATGAAATGTTGTGGTATATCATGTGTCTAGGAATGAGAAGGGTCATTGAAAATTAATTTTCTCATTGTTATATATTCCACCAAGATAATTTTGAGCACTAGAACTTTCAGGTTTTCATTAGGCTCATTGAGTCCCTATATGGAAGTAGGTTGTATCTCAATGGACATTTTGGTTGGCTTTCCACATACCCACAAGAAAAAGAAATTGATATGGATTATCATTAATTGGATAATGAAATCAGAAAACTTTATATCCATTCATGAGACATCAAATTTTTTGGTGTTTAAAGATTTATGTATAAAATAAATTTTTCATTTGAATGGAGTTCTATGTTCTATAGTCTATGATAGAGACCCTTGGTTCACATCACATTTTTAGATTTTTCTTTTGGAGGCACTTTTATTTCATGTTTTCTTGAGTAAGGAATTCCATCATCATTTGGATGGCTAGATAGAATCAAATTTCTATATTCTATAAGATATGCTTCGCAATTGGGTTCTTGACTTTGGTGTAGCGTGGCATGGTCATTTGGGGATGCTTTAGATTGATTTTAACCATATATTTTGGTCCACAATAAGAATGGATCATGTGAAGGTGTCAAGAACCAGCTCGGGTCGACCCTGAACTAGTCACCCAAGCCAGTCCGTAGAAAGTCCCAAGGGGCGTTCCCGATCCCCCCGGGATGGCAACTAGTGTCGGGAATCAAGTTTTAATCGTTGGGAATGATTTAGCCCAAACAAACTAGGATCTGTAAAAGAAAAACAAACATACAAACAGACAAAACTAAGGATAGAAAGAAACTACACAACAAACATACCTCCACAGCGTCGCTCCATCACTAAGCGACTCAAACCAGGAAAAACCTGAACACAAGGAACCTGCAACTAAAAAGGTAAAAGATAGGCGTGAGCACAAAGAGTACTCAGTAGGTGAGCCCAATAACAAATCCCAAAGCACTGCCAGAAAATAACGAATCTACAATTCAAGGTTTGAACTACAATGTACTAAAGTAAACTTTCATAATGTTTCACTTGAAAATCAAAACACGAGACATTACACTTATTCTTTTTCAAAAGTTGAATTTCTTTTCATTGATGCCAAATTCTCTCTAAAAGAGAAAGAAGTGTTACATTTTCAAATTTTAAACAAAGAGAAAAACAGATTTTCATTTGAAAGCCATTTTCACAAAGTAGCCAGTATAAGCTGTAAGGAACAACTAAAAGTAAACAAGCAGGGAAAATCAAGTAACCATGGGTGATCCTAAACATCCCTAGAAAACCCCTGAACATACTCGAGTTTAGACTACCTACTGGCATGGTACTCCACAGTCAATAACCAGCTGGTTGGCCTAACAGTCAACCAGTGGCACACCTCACAAGGCCAACCTACCAAGGGGGGACTAACCCATCTAATTGGGGATAGCCAACAACCATCGCTCGATTCCCTAAAATATAACTAGGAACCCATGGTGATTTTAATAATACTATGTAAGTGGGAGGCCCTCGCACACGTGATTCATCTCACTGCACTTGCCAACCCCTTACACGGACACTGCTACACGACAATCGTCGAAGGGAAGTCCCCCTGAAGAGATGCCCCATAAGTACGTATATATATATATATGTAGTCAGTTCACAATCAATAAAGTGACAACCGGGCCACCACATCATTTTCATTTAAACCATTTAATATCAAAGCATTTCCAAAAGATATGACACACGCCATCACATTGAAAACCAGAAAAAAACATTCTTAGAAAATCGTTTAAGGAAAACCCAACCACCACTGAAAAATTCCAAAATCCAGTTTAAAGGACAAATGGAATTTCATCTATCCATGTTTTCAAGAGATCACCACTTTTTATAAATGATACTCCCGCTATTTCACACACACGAAAATCATTTCAAAACACAGTTCAGTATGACTTGCACATTTCATAATGTACTCATTCAGCAACAACAAAAGAAAACCACACAATTAAATCCAAGAAAGATATTTTCAGTGCGATGCAGGAAATTAATAGTTTCCAATTTTAGCAAGTTTCCATTCTAGTAATAATTATCTAATACAAATTTAAATTTACTAAAAAACAGTGAAATGATAAAGAATAAATAAATTTCTAAATTTAAAGGCGAGTGCAGTGGGAGACCTACCTTGACTTGCAGCTAGTTTGCGACGACACGACACGCCTCACACTTGTGCACTAGAAAACGCATGTGGGAAATTCGACAACGTGAAAATACCTCGCGACATGCTACAACAAAAGTAGAATAACTAAAACACATAAACACCAATTTAAAATAGTGCAAAAGAATGAGAACACAAAAAGAAAACGTGTATATATATATATATAGATATGAACGTTGATATAAAATAATTTAAGTGAGAAGATAACAAACCTCACCTCGATTCGTTAACTGAACCCGATGACGCAACACACCTCACGCAGGCGCGTACGCACTCGCAAGCAAAAGACTGCTACATTGCCGAATTATTCCACCAACACGCTACACCAAATATCAAAACAATAAAAAGAGTCAATCACTGGTATAAAATAAACTCAAACATATTCACAGCACTGAATTTACCTCGTCATAGAGATGCGCTCGACCTACAGGGTCACGCGCCAGCTAGAAGGGGTGGCGCGCTATGGCACGGAGAACGCAGAGGGGTCGCGCGCCGACAGTCAGGTGCGCTGCTGGCCAGCGTAATGCGGTAGTGGCTGGTCGGAATGTCGGAACATGGTCGGGATGCCGAAATGGGGAGCTGGAGGGTTTTCCAGAGTGCCAGAAAAAAACCCGGAAGTGCCCAGGGCTGCTAGTTGGCGGCGGGGCTCACCGGAAAACGGCCGGAGGCCGCTGGAAAGGTCGTCAAATGGGTGGGAGGTGCCGGAAAAGGGCGGGGGACTGGAAATTCGGGATGGCTGTCAGTGATGAGAAGTGGGGGCGGTGGAGTGGAGCGAGGCCGGGATAGGGGGCCGCGTGAGCGGAGGAGCATCGGAGGTCGGGGGTCACGCGGGTGGCGCCGCCTGGGGTGAGGGGGGAATGGCGAGTGGGACGTCGAATGAGGCCGAGGCGGAGCGGGAGCCGGTTGAGGGAGCGGGGATTCACACTGGAAACGGAGCAGGCGGGGTGCGCCGGAGGGAGGGGAGGCCGGTGGTCGGGCTGGCAGAGGAGGCAGGGGAAAGGCGGGTCGGCGGCCGGACTGGCGGAGGCGGTAGGGGCAAGGGGACGGGCAGCTGGGACCGGGATGGTGGCTGGGCGCGGTGATGGGAAGCCGGGGCCGGGATGGCGGCTGGGCGCAGTGACGGGAAGCCGGGGCCGGGATGGAGCGGGGGTGGGGGCGTCGGAGAGTGCTGGTGTGAAGATGAAGGGGGGAGAAGGGATGTTGGGTAGGGGAGAGGGAAAGGGAAGCAAAAGGGGGCCGCCGCATGGGGGGAACAAGATTAGGGTTAGGGGGTTAGTTTAGGGTTATAATATATATATATATGATAATAATAATAATAATAATAATAATAATGTGATAAAATAATTAAATAAATAAAATTAATCTTAATAATAATAATAAATAGTTATTGTAATAATAAAAATATTAGTAAAAGACTAAATAAAAGAATAAAAACAAATCTTAATAATAATAAAACTTTATAAAAATAGTAAAACTTTATAATAATAATAATAATAATAATATCGTAACTATAATAATAATATTTATAACAATCTAATACTAAGAATTATATTAATGTCAACATAAAAATTTTAATATTTTAAATGTCAGGTGAACACATGGTCACCCGGTCCGAACGCACGGGCACATGCTAACGATGCGGTGACTGCGCACCGGCGTGAAACCTGTCAACACAATTAAACATTGAAAAAAAATTCCAAACCAGGACCAAGAAAGAAGTAAAAATAAGGGTACCTATGGTCGGGGTGTGGCAATTATTCCGACCACAGACACTTTCTGTCCCCAGAAAGTCACCAAGCCAAAAGTCGGTCAAGATTCAGATCCATGCCCAAACTGAACTAAAGGAACCGAAGAGAACTGAGAATCTCGGGATGACCTTACTCTACACAGGTCACACCCGACCGATTCAAGAGAATACTGAAGTCCGAGTCTGAGGGGAGAACACAAAGTGGTTCTCCCCACCACAAGAACTCAACTAGTTCGAAAATTTTAACACTCAAAAAATACTACCATTAGGAGGTGGGTCCAGTGCGGGAACTCATAACCGATCCAAACAGACTCCTATAACACGATCAAAACAAAACCTCCGTCGAAATGCTGAACCTTCAACTAGAGTCAACAAACTTCAACACCAGGGATAACCCAAAGAAATTACATAACCAGACATCCAATTGGATACATGATCCATTGAGGTCTAAAAATCATAACCACATCTGACAAGCATAAATAAACCGAGGAAAACTCACACAAAGGTCTAACACACTTTACGAAAGACACACGATTTACAAGATCACAACCACACAAACAAGATTTCTTGGATTATAATTTAACAAGTTCATCATTACTTCATAGCAAAACAACATACTTATAACAATGTTGAAACTTTAATATCAAATAAGAAAATATGAAAAACATTTATAATTGTTCCACCGCAAACACGGAACAAAACCTAGACCAAAGCTTCACAACATTGGGAACTCCTAACTGTGCGCGAGCTTCACCTCGAGACCTGTGGCTGGGACTCTGATGGCTGAAGCATCTTCTGCCTCACAGTCAGGTACTGACATTCTCTAATCACTACATTCTCTTTAGGCGATGCTTCCTGCAAAACTTCTCCAGATAACCCAGACAGCCGCAGCGATGACACGTCTTCAGAGGGGTGCGACAAGAGGGATTTAAATGTCCATAACGACCGCACTGGTAGCATACCGCTGAACAATCTGATGAACTCGAAGCTGGGACCAAAGGGGATAACTCCTTAGAAACAGTTATCTCTGGTGTCTTTTCCTGACCAGAGGAGGGACTCTTGCGAACAACAGGGTATGATGACGTACTAACCACCAGCGCACCAGAAACCAACTCAGCTAAGAAAGCTTCCTCCACCAGCTTCTTGAAACAATGGTCTTTAGAAGGGAGGACTCACTCCTTGATCTCTAGATGAAGACCCCCGGTGAAAAGAGAGGCCTTCATGAGGTCATGCGACGCTACCTCTGGAGAAAAGGAAATCAGTTCCTTGAAATGGTCAACATATGCCTTCACCATCCGTTGGCCTTGTTAAATATGCACAAGCTCTCTCTTTTTCTCAAGCTCCACTTCCTCAGGTACAAACCATTGGATTAAAATTATTTTAAAGACATCCCAATTCATTCCAACTTGCGTTGACGATGGGGTAACCCTCTTCTACCAGTCTAGAGCTGGACCCTCAAATAACCGCATAATTGCGTGAACCATAACATTATCGGGAGTTCCCAACATTCTAAAGATACACACCACCTCCTCGATCCATTCCACTGCCTATAACGAACCCTGATCACCATGGAGAATAGGAAAAGTCTGAGAGGGACCAAAAATTGGGCATGACTTATCCGAATCCTCAGAGGCTTTTCTAGGCGGCATTTCTCAAGCGACATATAAAACACAAGGCCAAGAACAATATCAAATCAAAGCATGATTAAAAATAACATCCTGGTCTAGAACAACTAGCTCAGAAATAAACAATTTCAAACACTACCCAAATTTATCTTTTCAAAATCCCCTTTTCATTTTAGATTTCAAAACCACCCTTTTGCAAGACCACTTTCCAAATACCAATCCACTTTCAAAGAAAAACATTCCAAAACCATTTCCCCTTTAATACCAATTTAGAAAACAAGGTCAAGCCTTTAATTTCAAATACACACCCAGGTAATCCCATGAACCGTTTCACATGTCCTCATCCACTTTCCATTCAAACTCCCACCAACACGCACTTTCCATGCATTCTCACACATGTGAAAATGGTCATAAAGAGGACCTGAGGATTCACCCCCAAACCATTCATAACCAATTCCAAGCAAACAACAGAATTACAAATCAAGAGATTTCAGTTTTAAAACTCATTTCGTACATTCAAATTCTTTTAAAAGAAACCAGTCCAATTTTTCAAAAACCCTTTTCCATTTCCAACTATGCACTTACATAGACCAAAACGAAAGAATCTCCCAAATTTTCATCAACCACTGGAGTGAGGGGCTAGTATTCACGCTCAACTTGGCGACATGGTAGTGGGTCATGTCCCAAGTTAGCATCGACCACTAGGAGGAATTCAAACCATGTAATCAGACTCCACATGGGTCACTACTCCATGTGAAATCACGATGTAATGTTGGATTGCCTCCGTTTTCATCTCTCAATCCAAGAAAAACCAGAAAGAGACAAGGACACAATTTCTGGACTACCCCTGGCGACTCGAGGTGTGGAATGGGTGAGGGTTCATGACGTCCTTCCTGTATCTACCACTGGAGTCTTGACAGTCCTAATCTCCACCTACCGGACAACCCAAAATAACAAGAGCCTCCTCTGATACCATTATGTCACGAACCAGCCCGGGTCGACCCTGAACCAATCACCTGAGCCGGTCCGCGACAAGTCCCAAGGGGCATTCCCAATCCCCCCGGGATGGCAACTAGTGTCGGGCATCAAGTTTTAAACATTGGGAATGATTTAACCCAAACAAACCAGGATCTGTAAATGAAAAAGAGACAAACAGACAACAATAAGGACAGAAACAAACTACACCACAAACATACCTCCATGTGACCTCGTGGTCACCACCAAACTAAACACCAGCGTCGCTCTGTCGCTGAGCGACTCAAACCAAGAAAAATTTGAACACAAGGAACTTGCATCTAAAAAGGTAAAAGATAGGCGTGAGCACAAAGAGTACTCAGTAGGTGAGCCCAACAACAAAACCCAAAGCACTGCCAGAAAATAAAGAATCTACAATTCTAGGTTTGAACTACCATGTACTAAAGTAAGATTTCATAATATTTCACATGAAAATCAAAACACGAGACATTACCCTTATTCTTTTTCAAATGTTTAATTTCCTTTCAGTGATGCCAAATTCGATATAAAAGAGAATGAAGTGTTACATTTTCAAATTTTACACAAAGAGAAAAACACATTTTCATTTGAAATCCATTTTCACAAAGTAACCAGTATAAGATGTAAAGATCAACTGAAAGTAAACAAGCAGTTAAAATCAAGTAACAATGGGTGATCCTAAAAATCCCTAGAAAACCCCTGGACGTACTCGAGTTCAGACTACCTGCCAGCATGGTACTCCACAGTCAATAACCAACTGGTTGCCCTAACAGCCAACCACTGGCACGCCCTACAAGGCCTACCTACCAAGGGGGGACTAACCCGTCTAATCGGGGTTAGCCAACAACCGTCACTCGGTTCTATAAAAGACGACCAGGAACCCATGGTGATTTTAATAATACTGTGTAAGTGGGAGGCCCTCGCATGCGTGACTCATCTCACTGCACTTGCCAACCCCTTAGACGGACACCGCTACATGACAATCCTAGAAGGGAAGTCCCCCTGTAGAGATGCCCCATAAGTATGTGTACATATATATATATATATGTAGTCAGTTCACAATCAATAAAGTTCCAACCGGGCCGCCACATCATATATATTTAAACAATTTAATATCAAAGTGGTTCCAAAAGATATGACACCGGCCATCACATTGAAAACCAAAAAAAACATACTTGGAAACTCGTTTAAGGAAAACCCAACCACCACTGAATAATTCTAGAATCCAGTTTAAAGGACAAACGGAATTTCATGTATCCATGTTTTCAAGAGATCACCACTTTTTATAAACGATACTCCCGCTATTTCACACACACCAAAATAATTTCAAAACACAGTTCAGTATGACTTTCACATTTCAAAATGTACTCATTCAGCAACAACACAAGAAAACCACACAATTAAATCCAAGAAAGGCATTTTCAGTGCGATGTAGGAAATTAACAGTTTCCAATTTCATCAAGTCGCCATTCTATTAATAATTATCAAATACTACTTTAAATTTACTGAAAAACAATGAAATGAAAAGGAATAAATAAATTTATAAATTTTAAGGCAAGTGCAGTGGGAGACCTACCTTGACTTATTGCTAGTTTGCAACGACACCACATGCCACACACAGGCGCACTAGAAAACACAAGTGGGAAATTCGATAACGCAAAAATACCTCGCGACACGCTGCAACAAAAGTAGAATAACTAAACCACATAAACACTGATTTAAAATAGTTCAAAAGAATGAGAATGAAAAAAGACATAGTGTATATATATATAGATATAAACGTTGATATAAAATAATTTAAGAACATAGAAAACCTCACCTCGATTCGTTAACTGAACCCGATGACGCAATAAACCTCACACAGGCGCATACGCACTCGCAAGCCAAAGACCGCTGCGTTGTGGAATTATTCCACCGACGCGCTGGAAAAAATATCAAAAAAATCAAAACAGTCAATACCTGGTGTAAAATAAACTCAAACAGATTCACATCACCGAATTTACCTCGACATAGAGATGCGCTTGACCCACGAGGTCGCGCGCTAGTCAGAAGATGCGGCGCGCTCAGGCACAGAGACCACCGAGGGGTCGCGCGCCGACAGTCAGGTGCGCCGCTGGCCAGCGCAATGCTGCAGTGTCTGGTCGGAATGCCGGAACAAGGTCGGGATGCCAGAACGGGGGGCTGTAGGGTGCACCTGAGTGCGAGAAAAAAATCGGAAGTGCCCGGGGCTACTGGTCGGTGGCGGGGCTCATCGAAAAACGGTCGGAGGCTGCTGGAAAGGTTTTTCAAGGAGTGGGAGGCGCCGGAAAAGGGCGGGGTGGTGGAAAGTCGGGACGGAGGTCGGCGACGGGAAGCGGGGGCGGTGGAGTGGAGAGAGGCTGGGACAGGGGGCCACGCGAGCGGAGATGCACCGAAGGTTGGGGGAGTCACACGGGTGGCTCCGCCTAGGGCGAGGGGGGGACGGTGAGCGGGACACCGAAGGAGGATGAGGCAGAGCGGGAGCCGGCTGAGGGAGCAGGGAGTCACGCCAGAAATAGAGTAGGCGAGGTGCGCCAGAGGGAGGGAAGGCCGACGGTCAGGCTGGCGAAGGAGGCAGGGGCAAGGCGGGTCGGCGGCCGGACTGGTGGAGGTGGCAGGGGAAAGGCGACGGGATGCCGGGGCTGGGACGGAGCGGGGGGGGGGGGGGGGCGTCAGAGAGTGCTGGTGCGTAGAGGAAGGGGGGAGAAGGGCGTCTGGGTAGGGGAGAGGGGAAGGGAAGGGAAAGGGGGGTGCCGAATGGGGGGAACAAGATTAGGGTTAGGGGGTTAGTTTAGGTTTATAATATATATATATATATGATAATAATAATAATAATAATAATAATATCATAAAATAATTAAATCAATAAAATCAATCTTAATAATAATAATAAAACGTTATGGTAATAATTATATTATTAGTAAAAGACTAAATAAAAGAATAAAAACAAATCTTAATAATAATAAAACTTTATAAAAATAGTAAAACATTATAATAATAATAATAATATCATAACTATAATAATAATAATATTTATAACAATCTCATACTAATAATTATATTAATGTCAACATAAAAATTATAATATTTTAAACGTCGGGTGAACACACGGTCACCCGGGCCGAACACATGGTCACCGCTAACGATGTGGTGACTGCGCACCGGCGTGAAACCCATCAACACAATTAAACATTGAAAAAAATTCCAAACCGGGACAAAGAAAGAAGTAAAAATAAGGGTACCTGTGGTCAGGGTGTGACAGAAGGTCTTGTATAGAAAACCTCTGAAATCACCAATAAGATGGACAGGGATTGGTGAATGATCCCCAGTTGGACAGAGCACGGTCCCAGAGATGAAAGTGAAGATTTAATAGATTATTCATAGTATGTTGATAGTAAAAAATGGTATAAGTGTTATTCTAATAATAATTATAGTCATTTGAAATTATCAATTGATGACCTGGTGTTCTGTAATGTTTCACCCAGGTTGGGTCATTGATGGGTTGAGAGGTAAGGGAAGCATGTTGGTTAATCTATTTGACTTTTTGATGTTACAGAGCTGGTGTGGAATGGTTCTTATCATTTTTTAATACCACCACATTTAATGTCGAGGCATTATATATTTCATGTATCTAAAATATGAATGTATTGAACATATCAATATCATGTTATGATTTGGAGTGATCTTTAAGGTGAACCTTTTTAATGCGTGACTAAACAACCAGTCATGATAGTTAATTCTAAAACCATTGTACTTTATGGGAAGGAAATTCATTTAGTTCATGTTTTTTGTAATCGTGATTATGATTCTCAATATTTTTTTGAGAGCGAGGCACTGATGGGAGAGCAGTGGCTTCATTATTTTGGCATTGAAGCTTCTTCGTAGTCTTTCTTGGTACAAAATGTTTTTATGTTTGGTAAGTTGTAAAATCACATTTCCCTTCTGAAAGGTATGTCTCTAACCATTCCATGTTTTTCCTTTTTTGTTTTCTGGGTAAAAAAATATAGAAATTCGAGGGTACCTATAATGGTGAAGTTAGATATTTATTGAGATTTTTGGCATAAATTATACAGGTTTTAAAGTATATTATAGATCTATACTCTACGTCCATATGGTTATTCTAGTTATGTATGATTATTTCCCAAATTACCTTTATATGTTATATGCTCTTTCAATGAGTTTTATGGTAATATTTAAATTGAAAAATATGTACATAAATAGATTATTATCATAGGAAATCATTTACTACTTATTTATGTTTAAAATATCTACCTTATGATAAAGTATTAATGGTTAACACATTATTGCATGAATAATTTTTTTCCATCATTTTGAATGCCTGAATATTATTTTTTTCAACCCATGTTTTAAATTTTTTTTCATAGGACTCAATGTTGAATAGAGTCCTGGATTGGATCAAAGAAAAGATATGGTGATTAATCATGAAAAGAAACCATTTTCATTTAAATTTTTTTATTTAATGAACGTATTGGTTATTTTTTGAAGTGATCACTTTGTATTTTCATGTTTATGTTATGTATGAGTTATATCTTAATTCCCTAATGGTCTAATCATGAAAGGATCCTCATTGTGATATAAATTATAATCATGAATTACCTCAAGATTATGTACTATTTATGCTCAGGTCCATAACGTTTGTATTAGAGGATAGTTATACAACATTGGATATTTTAATGATTTTTAAAGAGAAAGTAAAATAATCATGGTTATATAATTTTAAGGATGATCATATTTTTACATTTTTGCAATCCCTTTTGAGGATTAATGTTATTTAATTTTAAAGAGACTTATAGTATCTTTGGAAACATTCACCTTTAAGGTAATTATGGGTTATTATTTTTTAGGATGAAAAATAAATTGTATGAGATAACCTATGTGGTAAAAAAATTATTTTTTAGGACTTCATCATATTTTTGAAAAAATATACTTTCTGAAAAAGGACATCCTGCTTGATTGGTTATAACCCATCATTTCGGAAAAGGTTGTAGGAATTGAACCCACAATTGAAATGTGACAAGGGTGTATCACTTACAACCGGTATACATGAAGTCCATCGTTATTTTAAAAAATTTAATTTAAATTATTTCATGGATTATAATAAGTTTATTTTGAGAAACTTAAGAGTTGTCCAAATGATATACTTGGTATTGGAAAAACATTTGGCAATTTTTTAATGAATGTTTTTTCCAAAGTTGATCACTATTTTGGGAATCCTATATGATCCTGGCTATTAGATTATATTCTATAATGTATTTGTTGAATTGTATTTTGTAATAATATATTATTTAATTGAGTGCTTCAAGTGATTTAGGTTATTTATGGAAATAATAAACCTATCTTGGAGAATATGTGATTAGGGTAATTACTTTTGTTATGAGGCTTTAAGAGTGATCGATGCTATTTGGAGATAAATGATAAAATTTATCTTGGAAGAATATGCGATCAAATTCTTCTAAATATTGGATTTAAAACATACTTCAGATTCTGTTGATAGATTTAATGGTAATTTATTTCTTGGGGGGCTATATTGGAATTTTGGTATTACAGTTAAATTTTAAATATTAAATGGAGTTTTTCATCAACCAATAGATTATTTTTTTTTAGAATTCCATTATATAATCATGTTGGTTTTAAAAAATTTCTAATGATTATATATGTAGATATTTAATCATTTTTGGATTATGTGATTTTGTAGAAGTTGATTCTAGTGCTTCAGGTGTGAAAAATCAACATAAATAATCATTATTTAGAGAAAAATATGAGTTAGTGGTGATAATTGATTTAATTACGATCATGTAATTTTTTTGTAAGTATATTTCTATAGGATAATAGTATATACAATAATATAATTCCACAACCATATTTAAAAGATTTTAAAACAAAAAATTTTAATATTTTTTCCCTATTACGAAATCAGGGACTATTTAACCCATCACAAATTTATAGTTTTTTGATTGTTAAATGTATCCTAATAATGTTTTCTATTACTCCCCATCAGAACATGATGATTAGTTTTTTTATTATATCTTTATTTTCCAACATAGAACCATAGTATGTATTATGTTAGGTGACCCTTGTACTTTGCTTTTTTTTTCTTTTAAAGTTGCGGTTTATTTAATCCTTTTTCTATTGTGGGATTCTAATAAAGGTATTTTAAAAATTCATACATTATTTACCGACCCCGATTTTTGTAATGTGAAGAAAAAATTTCCAAATTTGGGGATAATCCTGCATCTTTAGTTTTTCTGAAAGAATTACATTGTTCAATAGCGGACACGATACGCCATGTTATGGTTAAAAAATAAACAAAATATTATTATTTTAAAATTCCTATTATAACCTAGTTGGTAGAATGTTGTGAGGTAAAATATTAACGAAATTATTAAATTATGGGATACACATGTTTTTATATTGATTCATTTGTTACCAAATTAATTATAAATATAAATAAATACCAATTGAATATAAAAGATTTATTTTCAGGACAAACCATTTAAATGAAAATAAATTTGTTTATAAAATAATAAAATAAAAATATTTGAATACTTAATGATATATTATTTCAATCTAATGTTCAAAATTTATCTTATATGTTTTCTAGACTTGATATAAGAACAAAACAAATTTTATGTATAAAATACATCTTTTTCAAAAAAAAACATTTTTTTACCACCTTTAAATAGAGAACCATTTTCAAATATATCCATTATAAATTTAATAAATTATTTATGAGAAAATATTCTTCTAAATTGTATGAGGGAAATAAGTGTTTAATTCGGATAATGTATGGGTATTTTTTTGATTATATTCAATTTTTAAGAAATAGTGAAAAATACTAATTTATAATTCAAAAGTGATTTTCATCTAATATATAGTTATATTATAATATTTAATTGTTTTAAAATATAATTATATTATTTAATTATAATTTAATATAAATAATGTCATTGAAATCAATTTCATCTAGAAACTCCATATAATAATTATATAAACATTTGAATATTTTACTTTTAAAAAATGTTTTCTCATGTAGTCACCAGGAATAATTTTTTATTTAATTTATAACAGTTATACATTTTTAATTAATAAATAATTATTCCATTAATAAAATCATAAGTTCCAAATTATAAAAATAGTGACCTTTTATTATTGGACATTATTAATACTATCTTCTGTAATTAAATTTATTATAATGATTTTGGGTAAATCCTATAAATAGGGGTAAAATAATTTTATAAATACTATTAGACTACCTTAAAACTTATCCTAATATCAATGGATGAGTTATTCTTTATGAATAAAATAACTCATCAAAACTTTTGGCCATTATAACCAACTTTAGATAGATTATGACACTTATAATATTTTATTTAATGTAAAGAGAAAGCTGTCATAATCATATATCTCATACAAAAAATTTCATATGGGGATATATAAGTGATCTATTAAACAAATAATAGTCATTAGAAATATAATATTATTATCTAATTCGTTGTAATTTATTTTTAATTTTCAGAAAAAAATAAAAAACAAACTAAATTATAACATAATGGGGATGCATTACTAGATTTATTAAAGGAAAAATAAAATAAATGATAATAATAATAATATTGAAATAAAATTAATTGACCTAAATAATTCCATAAAACTATTTTTTGGATGAATATTACTTGTTGGTGATGAGTTAGAAGAGTTTTTTATAATGTATATTGTTATTATATTATTTTGAAAAAGAACAGTATTAAATAGTGTCGAAATTGACAATATAAGTATTTTAAAATATGAAAGATTTTATTAAATCCTATAATAATTCTAAAGAAGCAAAATTTATCCAAATTATTCTGAAACATTTATTTATTTTATAAATTACTATTTTACTAATTTGTTGGACTGTTATGGTAATTCTCTTAACCCAAAATTTTTAAATAACATGATATCACGATAAGATTAACTAAATGCAAAGTAAGTGTTAAAAAATAATAGGATTAAAAAATATCATAAACCTAGATAATTTTTATTGGATGGATATCTTTAGACCCATAATTATCCTATATTTTATATAAATCAATTTAGACCCATTTTCAATAGAAAATTAATTTATGTTATTTTAATACTTTTTATAATTCCATGAGTGTCTGTGCCATCTCCTATAAAAGAGTACACATTCCTCTTTAATCCATACACTTCAAAAACCATTTGGTTCTACCAATAATATACCAAAACAATTTCTCGAATATCTCCCCAAATTCTAGAAACATTTTTTAGGTATAACACCCTCCATTGAGGTGTTGAGATGTTATGAAACAGTGATCAACTTACGTAAAGGTTTAATTTTTATTTATGTTTTTATTTTTTATTTCTTCTTCCCCATATTGAAAATATTCTCCAACCATTGTGAAAAAATATCTCTCATATCCTCAACATAAAAATTCGTGTTTTTTGTAAATATTATCACATAAATACATATCTATTTCTATCAAATGGTAATGGAATTAATCATTTGTGCATACATGTGAACTATCTCCTCCGCGAACTGACATAATTCATTTTCCATAACTATCTCTAATGACTAGTTATACTGAGGGAATTAATATTATTCTTTAATATTTAAGAAATATTAGTCATTATATTATAATAATATATCGTTTATGTTCTTACATTCCATTATCATAAAAATGATAACATTATTCTAGTATACATTTGAACTATCACCTCTACATACTATGGAAATTCATTTTTATTCAAAACATTACTTATATTATTTATATAAGTTAATTTAATAGGATTATTAAGATTTTAAAAATATTGTTATCATTATGGAATAGTAAAATAATAATTTCCTTATTTCTATAATGATCAATTAAAAATTAAAATGATGCCCATGTCTACATATGGCTTACCATCTCCGTGATTATAACATTGTTACTGTTTCATATCCAAACTTAATAAATTGTTTCGAAGAGATAATTTATAGAAAAAAGTTATTATTATCTCAAGAATATTATTCTAGATATTATGGACATATGAGAACATAGACTGTTGACATCATACGAAGTTTATTTTTGTCTCATGTTCTGAATGTCATCAAAACATCAAATAAGAAAATAAAAAAATTGATTGTAATAATAGGTTAAAAAGTGATATAAAATGAATAATAATAATGAAAATGTTTTTCATGAAAGTATAAATTATACTAGGTTTATTGTTCATGATAGTAATGATTATATAAGATGAATCAGACTCGAGGTAAGAGATTTTGTTTCAATTTACATTCCATTGTGACATATTTCTTATTATTCACTAATTCATTTTTATATTGAGTATATTCTCACTTTTTAGATATTATATCATTAATCTTTTCATTCTCATTATATTATATTTTTTTAATTTTTTTAATTATTTTTATCCAACATCTTTTCAAGAGGTACGGGACTTTTTAAATCAAAACATAGTTTTATTGCTTAAGGAGTTTATTCTAATAAATAATTCTATTTTATGCCCATTTGTTCAAAATAATTTTCAATGTATGTATATATGTGGACATGAATAATTTAAAAAGTAATACTTTGAATTTATCTAATAAAATTTTATAAAGGTATCTTTGTTAGTGACTTCATCTCAATAAATATTAATTGTTTCATTTTTTTATATTATTCACATTCTTCTTTTAGAAGATTTATAATCAACCCCGATTGCATTTAATATCATTTAAATGTTTTCCAAGGCATTTTTTTATATGAGGAAATTTAATTTCATTGTAAACGAAAAAAGGGAATTTTTTAGGAATAATGTGACAATGACTTCTCTTCCGCCATGACTGTTATTTAATATTTTTATTCCTCTATATACCTTACTGTATTTAAAAAGTAAAATAAATACCGTGTTTCTTTTTTTTATATTTTAGTATTGCAAATGGTTTTGAAAATGTATTGACTATCTCAATATATTGAAATGATTTTATTTTATTAAAAATGAAATTTTATGTGTGAAATGTTGAAAATGTAATGTTTTATATATTATTATTACACAATGGTACGTAGACATTTGACGGGTGGTTATGTGATAGACCAAATACGGATGGTTCTGGGATAAAAAAGAGGGGTGTTTCCATGATGAAACTAGGATTGGTGGTTGTATTCTAACCTCCAATGCATTGAGAATGTAAGTAGGTTGAATGGATATTCGATTTGTAGGAGAGATATATATGGAAGTTGAATAGTTGATTATTATATTTGATTATAAATATTTCGCAAGATATATTTATATGTTTGATGTGATGTATATGGGTTTTTTGGTAATCAATTTATTTGTTAAATGGAAGGAAAATATATTTTAATCAAAGTAATGTATTTAATTATTATTTACGGTGAAATTATTACTTTATGATAATTTATTCATTTTTTACATGAATTTGCAAGACAAATATTTTTCCTGATTTTTGTATCCCTTACTGAGATTTGTGATCTAATCCCACGTTTTGAAAATTTTTCACATTATTTAAGGGATAATAGAGTCATGTATAGGATAATCAAAAATTTATAGTTATTAAACATGAAAAAGGACCTTTATTCATTTAAAAAAAATTTCAGAAGAAATGGATATTGATGGAAGTGTCCACATTATATTCCATTGGTTCATTTATCTATGAGTTATGAGAGAATTATTTAATGCTATAAACATGATACGATACATAATTTTAAATAAATTTAAATTCATGAAATGAATTGGGATTATAAAATGCATAAGCCTGGGTCCTTACACCCAACCCATTCAGATCATTTTATTCATCAATTTATCATTGTGAAAATAATGGTGTGTATTTTAGGATAATAATTATTCATCATTATCCATCTCAATATCGATTCCTTTATTTTTGAGGTATCTCTAGGACTCAGATGGATCTATGCACTGTTTTCTTTAATCTCTATTCTACATTTATTTCTCAAATATTATGTGCCTTGTTCTTGATGACAAGTTTCACTGTGGGTATTGTGTATTTAAATGGAAGTTAGATGGTTCATCATTTGGATTCCAATTTGATTAAACATAAATATCATCACTTATATTCCATTTTATTTTTGATCAATTTCTTAAATTTATTAAATTTATATCCATCCATTTATTAAAAACTTAATTCAATTGAATTTTTTATTTGGTTTGCTTTGGAATTAAATTGGGGAGACCCCCAATTCTAGTGAAATGGATTCTTTATTTCAAATATATGTAAACAGTATGAAAAAGTAATTTTTTTAATTTAATTGTAATTTATATGGGAAAATGGGAAAACCCCCAATTATAGTGAATTGGGGGGTTGTGTGGAAAATCAATGAGTGGAGATTAAATTCCTATTTGTAAAATTGGTTTAAAAATTGTTTTGATCAAAACCTAGTGATTTCAACATTTTTAAAAGGAATATTTTTTATTAAAAACATGTTATGGTGTTTAAAATGAATGTTGGAATGTTGAAATCAGGAATGGAACTTAATTTTATTTTAAGATGTTTTGAACTAAATTTTATCTCACTACATGAACATGATCAAATGAAAGGATTAGGCAGTTAATATGTTATTTTGATAGAAATTTATTATTTACAATGGTCTAAAACATAATATCATCACGTCTAATTTTTAAGAAATGGTTGGTTTCCCATTTTTCTCTGGCCAAAATGGGCATATGTACATACTTTTCATTTCATAGTGTTAGTTTTATATGCCCGGGAACAATCCTTCCTATTTGGAACATGACCATGTTTCTCTCTTATAACAATTTAAATATATATGCCATTTTTGTAAACCCTTTTTCATAACATGAGAATTTATTTAACCAATGTAAAGTAAACATATTTCTTTAATCCATTTTTGAAATTCACTATTTAGGAAAATCATCCTATGAATAAAAGAATGATCTATTATTTGGAATTTTTCTTTCATCCTTTGAAAGTTGAAGCATGAATTTCTAATATAATTTCCTAATTTTTAATTATAAGGAATTAATTGTTTAAATACTATTTTTAATTATAAAACATATTTATTTGACATTTTAATTCACTCTCTTTGTTCATTTATTATTGGAAATTATAATTGAATATTCTGGTAAAATCATACTATGCTATGGATCACCACAACTTGTGACATCTGGTTTTTTTAGATTATATCCTTACAGTTTCGAGCAATGTAAAATTATATTTTATTGTTGGATCATTCTATTGATCACTGTACATAGTTATTTGTGTCCCTTGTGTTATTTGGCTATTTTACATCTTTTTATGACCATTATGCCATTTTGAATTCTAGAACATTTCTCCCCATGGAGTTTATTTTGATATGAAAACTATAATGTTTCTTTACATCGGCATTATTAGTGGAAAAAATGTTCTCACATTCCGTTTTTATGATGTCAGGAGCTATTCAGTGACTCGTGGGGATCAAGAATTCCCTTTGAGCTATGTCACAGTCGATAGAGTAACAATGTTACTAGGGTACCAAAGATGGTTTATAAAATATAATTTCATCCCTATTACCTTCTAAATACTCATACCCATGTTCAAGACCTACTGGTCTAACCAAAATATCAAATCCAAGTTTAATATGGAGGATCTTAAGGAGAAGAATATAAGAGGTAAAATAAACTTTAATTTTCTATTATTTTCTATTCAATTTCATTTATTTTCTTATTATGTACTCTCAGATCCTATCCCAATTGACATGATAACACAATTATAATATATATAATGGAAATTTATTGTTTTAATATAAAATCCATCATTAAAACTCTCCTCTTCTTCTATAATTCTTGAAACAAAAAAGAATCGTCTGTGGTGTGTCAATTCACTACCATTTTGAGCATTGATTTGTCGTTTTATTTTATAACCTTCACTATTGGCCATAAATAAATTTTTATGGTTAATTCATATTTTATTATAAATATTATATGTTATATAATTTTTTAGAACCAATATATAAACATATCATTAAATAAAGTTTTATATGTTTGTGATGTTCTTAAACATATCCAAAATTAATTAAATCATTTGCATTAATGTTTAATCTAAAGAATCATCTTCATATCCGAAAGAAATTGTATCAATGAAATTTCTAGAGACTTTTTCAAACCATTTTATTCCAATTCTATAGTTTTTCTTCCATTTGACATGAAAACCCATAATGAACCAACCATGGAAACAATTAAATAAACACACTAGTGAAATTAAAAATTACAAAATATTATCAATTAACTGGTGGACTGATGTTATATAGAGATTATATAAGATATTATAAATATTAATATAATTATTTAATATATTAAAAACAACTCTTATTACATTATAAATAATGTTTCAACAATTTTGGATTATGATGAACCCAAGGTATGGGACATTCTTTATATAGTCATCATTAATGTATCTTTTTAAAATATTTCAAAACAAATTATTTTAGGATGAAATTAATTTTTTTTATGTATGAAGAAATCTATGGGTGAGAAGTATTTTTTTGGAAAATGATTTATTAATATTTCATGCATTCTGGGAATAATGTTTCCTTTCTTTCATATCCATTTGGATAATTTTTTCCCATTTTTTGTTTTATAATATTTATTTCTAGGGTTTTAAATAAGGTTAATAAAAATTTAGATGATAAGATTAATATTTAAAAAACTTTTCATGAAAATATTTCATATTTTATTAAAAAAACATTTTTATTATAGAATACAAGGATACTATTTTAGTATTACCCAAAATGTATTCTTATGGGTTAATATGTATGAATTATATCCTAATATACTCAAACTTTAATATGGATAGTTCTTGATGAATTTAAGGAAGTGTAGTCTAAATTAATTTAATATATTATGTAATTTCTAAGGATTGATTCTCATAAAAACACCCTATTTAATGATAGAGTTTATTAAAAACTCATCAAATATTAATTATTCATAAGAAAAGTAACACTATAGGGACATTCCAATATAATCAATAGTATATCAATAAAATTTTAAATGACTGTGGTTATTGAGAAATGTACTAGACTCACCGCTCTGACTAAAATCCAATGTCTTAATCATCAAATAAGATATTAATTATTCACTAGTAGAATCTTCTCATTGATATTTAATAAATTAACCAAGTTATCATGGAATGGTGACAAGATCCTCTAGGTAGAATAATGTTATGTAATCTTCAAGTAGATTATGGAATGTTTGATAATGAAACATGTTCTTAAAATAACCTTTATTGATGAATGATGTGTAATTTAATGTGATGAATCATTATGATAAAAGGGATTTGTCCTCATGAAGAATGATAATGTAACATCTAATTATTTTTTCTATCTATTGTATCATTTGATAATTTACCTGAAACAGGATTTGGAGTATGCAGTAATAATTTTTTAATTAAATATTTAGAAGGATTATATACATTTAGAGAAGTGTGATACATACACTGATTATAATATCATTAAATATATATTCATCCATAAAGAGTTAAAAATTACTAGAAATAAATGGCTAAGGATATGAAATATCATTAATACTCTGAACATTTTAATTCTAGAGGGAAAAACAATGTGGAAATATTCTTAGTAAACAATTTCTAAATATGTTATCCATGGTAAAAAAATTTATAGATCCAATACTCATCGATCTATAATGTATGAATATGAAATTAAGAATAAAATTATATAAATCAATCATTTCTCATGTTTCATCTCAACTCACGATTTATTATTGGATTAATGTATCCCAGAAAGAGGATATGGGATGGAAAAATTATATTTAATATTCCACTATTTGGGAATGATAAAAAACTGTCATATAACATGGGAATCACACATGTTTCCCATCTATACCAAAACAAAATAAGGATAAATTTCTATGATACACATAGCTCATACATCATTATTCAATATAGAATTAAAAACATTTATATATAACATGAATATGTATGTAGTGGTGTATATATTTCAATTCATGGAATACAAAAAAGTTAAGGATTAAAAATGGCATTATATTGGTATATTACAACCACTACCCCTTAATGTATAGAAATTGGAAAAGATATCAATCTACTTCATTATAATAAAACAAGAAACATATAATTCTCAAAATTAAATATTGGTTATAGTCGACCATCTCAAAAAATCGTCATATTTTATTCAAAAAAGTGAATACTTACCACTTTAACATCTTACCAACATATTCATTAATGTCGTGGTTATTCTTTATAAAGAAATCCTAACTCTTATATCTAATTGAGATATGATTTTTACTACATGATTTTAAATATTAGTTTTTATAGTTTTGGGATGTGAGAATAAACATTAAACCCCCTTTAACCAATGGATATATTGTCTGATTAAGAGAACCATTCAAACTCTGGTGGACATGTTTATATCTTGTTAAATGCGTTTACAAGATTATTTTTATCAATACCTTCACCAATTAGTTTTCCAATTTAAAAATAGTCTCCATTTTATAATTCAAATGAACCCATATGTTGAATTGTATGGGAATAGATGCATTAATCTAACTTGATGAGGGTGAAGTTGGGAAGAGATAATCTATAAAGCCAAACCTTGTCCAATAAATGTGGTAGAACTTCTAATATACTAAAAAATATTTAAAAATAATAAAAAATACAAAAATGAACATTAATGAAAAACAATAAAGTGTTATATAATTTTATGTTGGTGATAAGTCCATTATTTTGAAATCTCCTAGGAAATATGTGATGAAATTTTGGATGAAATGGAAGATGCGCCAAAAATACATTGGTCTGTTTTGAGATCATTGATCATGTCTACGTAAATTATTATCAGTTATCATAACCCTTAATATATAAAAAGGCCACTCTATTTTCAATGGATTAAATTTTTGAGTAATTATATACCTGATCCATGATTAGTACTAAACACAGATTCTGTTGAATTATAATAAGATCACTCATATGAGGAACAAATAGTGGAAATTTTGGATTGAATAGAAAACGTGTTATGAAAAAAAGACAACCATTGATTCAAATTTATTTACAGTATTAGAATGTATATAAGAGTATTTTTCATGCCCAATGATTTAATAAGTAAAAAAACCTTAAATATTTTAATCTTTGTAATAAATATTTCAAGGATAAAATTCTTTTATGGGTTGAAAAATGTAATGAGAAAACATTCCTAACCTTGTAAAAATAATGTTTATATAGATAATTAATTTTATATGGTCGAATGAAATAAGGTAACAATAACATTTTATAAAATAAATATGAATTGATTTTTAATAAATAATAATGTGGTAAACCATTAATATTTATTATGTATAGAAGATAAATTTTTAACATGAGTTAATATTGAATGATTATTTTCCATAAAAGTTGTATTCAATATAATCTTTATTTTATCTTAAAAAAATTAAATATTTTAGAATATATTGTTTTTAAATTAAATTTTATTTTCAAAATACTCACATGAAAATTTATTTAGATTTATTTTTTTGTATTTTCATAAAATATTATTTCTCAATCAAATAATGTGCTAATTATAGACATATAATTTTTATGAATTTATAATTATGTTTTTGTATCATATAAACTTGTTAAAAAACATTAAATTAAAGATATATTTATTTTATGAATGAAATCATTAATTTTAATATCTTCTTTGGCCTTATTAATATATCATCAAATATTTTTTGAACAAAATTTAAATGTTTGTTTAATTGAAACTAATTTTATCTTTTAAATTAATCACTTAGTTTCATGTTGAAATAATGTTTTAACGTTTCTATAAATCCTTATACAATGTAATTGTTTTATAATAAGTCAAATTAAATCATTAAATTCATTATTAATGTTAATTTTATCATCAATATATATGTAATGCTGAAAAATGATGTTGTTAAAAAAAATTGAGATTATTTTCATGTATTTTAAAATTTAATTTAATATGCATTTAATCTATTCACCTATGAAATTTATTTTATACTTCTAAATTAGAAGAAAAATGTTTTAGAAGAAGGTAAATTTTAAATATGTTCATTAAAATTTTAGGTTAAATTTATAAAAAAAATTATATCTAGAAATAATAAAAAATAGTAGAAATATATTTTTCAATATATGATGACTAAAACATTAATTAATTATTTTCAAGTAAGTGTTTGATTGTTTTATTCTTCCCAAAACCAGATTCCCTAAAAAATTATATTATTTTTTAATTTTTTTATTGAATATGAACATTACATTTTTAACATGTAAGGGTTTCTTCCAAAACAACCATTATCCTCAATTTTAAAAAGAGAACAACTATACTACATCAAGAATAACCATACCATATATTTTATCTATTTATATATTCTATTTTTCACCTCAAATAACACAGTCCCACTTAAAAATTGTATACTAACTATTATTTATAGTAGTAAAAATATTTTCATGGATAATTCAAACATAAAATTCATGTCCTCGACAAGAGTGTCTACATATTGGTTGTGTTTACTTCTTATGTTCATGCATCTTATAATTACCTAACATTATTAATATAATTAAATAATTATTATTAGTATACATAAATATCATTATATTAATTTGAAATAATTTATTCAATTGTGTCTATCCTTTATGATAACAATGTAATTTAAACCATATATATGTGTGGATTGTCAATTCCACATTGTGATGTTATTCATTTTGTATCACCTACTATAAATGATGATATGAATGATATATTTTATATATAAATATGTTTTATATTAAAAATGTAAATTTGTTAAATTTCCATTTACCATTTTCCATTATTTTTTCCATTCATGGAGAAATTATATCATTAATCATTTCAAAGGTGGACTACCACATCCATGAATAGTAAAAAAAATTAATCACCTCCGATATTGGATGTTTTTAAGAATTTATTTACATGTTATATTCAATAATTATTAAATTTTATCATTTTTAATATAACATATAATGATTATATAATTTCATTCCCTTAGTCATGAAAATATTATAGAATGTTAATATTTTGGTTGGTTTTACCTCAAACATGAATGACAATAGAAATAGCATGTAATAAATATATATGGAATGTAATATAAAGGATATATAATTTAGTAATAATTAATTTATGATGATTTAAATATTATATAATGATGTCATTAATATTTTTAATATTTATTTATATAACACCTCTCCATCATTATGTATATAAAATCATGTTTATCTTGTTTCACATTAAAAAAATAGGTTTAATCAAGTCATACACTTAAAAAAATCAGACATAGGGAATAATTAAAATAAATGATGATTAAATAATGAATATATAAAAAAATTATAAACCTAGAACCATTTTTTATTAATCGAGTCCGTTGTTAATATATTTTAATTAGATAAACAAAAAAAATATGACATTCTTTAGTGAAAATTAATATAACTAAGTAATATAATTGAAATGGAGGCTTATAGATAATATCATTAAATTATATTTAATGTCATTATATGATATAATGTAAAACTATAATTAATTATTTTCATTTTATATAAGGCTAGATCATGTTTGAGTTAGTGGAATCTCATTTTATGTGTTTTTTTGCCTCAGTTTCTCTACATTAAAACATGTTTTTATTTTATGCACACATTACTACTTATAGGGAATATATACTATTAAATAATTTATATTGTGATGATATATAATTTAATTCATTTTATTTTTATTTCAATATTAGTTATAGAAATCTAATGACATTGAATTTAAAAATACATAACACTATATGGATACTGATAACTAAAAACCAGTAATTGAATTATAGTCATATATTATGAACATTATGATCCAATTATTATTAAAATAATATATATTGTTATATTAAGTCATTATCCCTTAATAGATTTTATAGAATTATCATAGATATCCACATCCCCATCCATAATGATTTTATTTATTAATTATGATATTTCAAAAAATAATCCAATTATTTTCTAACGATCCTTTATTTTACATGTCTATTATTTATCATCCTTCCAATTTTTACATTATTTTTTTGAAATATATTATATTTAATCACTTGGTAAAATAATATTATATTAAAACTGATAATAAAAGTTTTTATCAACACATTAATTGGTGTGGGTTTCAATAAAAGTATTATATTTTAAATATTTCATTTAAAATTTAAATCTCTTATATTTTACCTTATAAATATAATTATCTTATTCAAGATAAATATTAATTAAATTTATTATATTTGCAGTGATTTGTTTTGGAAATTATTACTTATTCTCATAAAAAAAATATTTGGAAACTATTTTAAAATCAGTTTTACAATAAACATACAAGGGTTCAAATGAAATAACTTCTAAAATATTTTTTTTTCATATTTCATCTCTATCTCTAAAATATTTAACTTAAATGGCGTCCTATTTTATTATTCATCTACCATGATCTATTATTGAGAATATATTTTTTATGACTATGTTTTTTAGTCATTTTTGGAACCATTTTTATGTGTTAGAAATTTATAATGTGAGGAAACCATGTTTAATTATGTGTTTTTTAGATGTGATTTTTTTATTATGGGGAAAATTTAAAGATTATGAGGTTAAAGAGATATATATCCCCTCAGTTAATTTTGTAAATTCCTGTAATTCTTATGATAAAAATGTTATTTAAACTGGTTAGTGAGTATCAAGTATAATAAAAGGGTTACTATGATAATTATTGGGTCAAATTGAAATTTTATGAGTCATTAGATAGGTGGGTATATAGTTTCAAAAAGATATGAAATTAATTGTTTTTTATTCAAAAGCATTATTTTTTATATTCCTATACCCAATATATATGATTCATGTGTTATTATAACATTTCATGGAAAAATTGTTATCACTTCAAATGATGTTTCAATGAATTGAGTTAATGGTTAACACATATTTTTGGTGTACCTTAATATCATTTATTTTTCCTTATACTTTTTCTTGAACTTGATTATGATATAATAATTATGGCCTTAAATATTTCATCTCTAACTCAGAATTTTGTATCACCCCTATTTATGATTTCTCCATCCCCATGAGATGAGGTTGTTTGTGTCTCATGGAATGTATGAGAGAAGAATTTTTTATTGATGAATGTTCACAATATAAATATTATGTACTTTCATGTATAAAGTCTTTAAATACTAAACTATTTTTACATTGGGTTCTATAAATAATTTTTTTATTTTTTAATTACATGATTGTGTTAATGATTTATTTATATATGTTTATCATGGCTCTCTTCATTAACATGTTAGGTTAAATATAATATGTTCATGGAGATAATATATCATAAAAAATTTAATCATCTATTTAAATGAACTATATTTGGTTTATAACTAGTAAATATCTAAATAGTTTAATTTGTTTATAAATAAGGTAATTTTTTATTTGTCTGGCTATTTTATCTATGAGTTGAATTGTAGTGGTTGTTTTAGTTTTAAGCAGATTTCTTGGTGTCTTTTGTCAGAATTATTTTTATTGTTGGGATATTGATATGAAACCTCGTTTTTTATATGGTTTGAGACAAAATAATAATGTATTTTACTGTTATTTATTGATATAATGTACCTAATTTTTATATCATTAGGAACACTTTATTGTTTTTGGATAAAAAATATTCGTCAATAGTCATGTTGGTGAGGCAATATTGATGACTTCTTACTATCCAGTTCTATACCTTAATATATGGTGAAAATAGGCAATGAATTAATTATTGGTGAATCGATTTAATGATATCTTAGTCATTGATGAAGCATGGTGATGACTTCATTGATAATGATTATTCTTAGTGATAACATCCAAGTTGGTGGAAATTCATAGTGATAAAAGATTATTTGATAGTGTAAAAAAATAATGGGTTGTATGGTGGTGTAATTCATGACTAGAGGTGGGTACATGGTATATATTTTTTATAATACCCAGTTACCTTGGTTAAAAATAAATACATATATATATAATTGATAGGATGGGATAAAAATGCATCATATGTTTCAGCATCTATATAAAAATCATGGGGGATATAGTTTAATGGAAATTGAATTATATTATTCCAATATTTTCATTTTATTTTGGATATTTTTCAAGTTAATGAGAACTAGCGAGCTGGGGAATGAAATAAGTTATCCAATTATGGTGCATGATAGTTCAATTATTCATTCAATATAATATTAGTATGGTTTATCAACATTTTCATGAGATAACTTAGGGGTGATCCTAATGAGTTTACTTTTAATTATTACAGTACGTATAAAGAAAACATTTCTATGTTTCTATAAAGGTTCTAGAGATCGATTTTGAAATAATAATCTTGATGTCTAGAGATATTGTGGAGTTTATTCCTTAGGATATTATATGATTCTATTTTTTATGGTTTTTATGGTATTTAATGAAATCTATTGTAGGATTATGGATTTTTTATATTATAGAAAGATATTTATTGGCGTTATTATATCACATTGTAGTGATTATTAAGGGAAATTCACCACAAGATGAATTTTATACACGTTGTGCTAGTTTCCATTTGAGTGCCTTTTATTCGTTGTATTTAGGGTCATTATTTATATCTGTTGTTGGTCAATGAGTAATTAATATGGAGGTAATGTTATATAATATTGGATTTGTTGATATTATTCATGAATTAGGTTGGATTTATATGATACAAAAATATAATCCTTTTAGGTTTCGGTTGGGAAATAATATAGGTTCTTCTTTTTACGGGAAAAAAGTTATAATGAATAGATACGACACATGAATTTATCATTCCATGTGATCCAATGGAAGTAACTCAACCAATAAATTTTTTTATGAGTTATGATTATGGTTTTAGGGTAGCTTTTTATGAAAGGTATGTGAATCATGTTTGTTTGTTATTATTACTAAATAATGTAATTTTGGGAAATTAAAAATAAATTAATCAAATGAATTTTGAAAAATTCTAGGCTACAAGTATTATGTTATACTATTTCTCTCCAGATAACTCTCTAGGATGAAATTTGTGTGTGTTACATGTATGATACGTTCAATAAGATGATCTAGTGAACTGATGGTGTATCGAAATGTTTTAGTGGGAATAAATGTGTTATTAAAAATTATGTTGTTTCTAGCAACATAGTTCGTTGAGTTATGAGAGGAAAATATCTAATATAGAAAATATTTTCTATTCATATAATCACAATATCACATTCACTTTTTCTAGAAAATTACAAGAATTGTGTTTTATTGGTAGTGAGTTAGATACGAGGGGCATAACACTAGTGTTAAACAAAAAAAATCATTAATAGTGTAAATATGATTTTGTTTAATGGGTTGATTTTGATAATGATTTACATTCATAGTTCAAATCATCGATGATGAAAAAATTAATATGTTATTATATAATCTACCTAAATTATTGAAACCATTTTGTTTCTAAAGTCAAGGTCAATTTCTGAGTCCTCTTGTCCTCACAAATAATCATTTTTCAAGATGATAATTTTTGTAAATTGTGTCTACTAGGGTAATTTCACCCATAAATAAGATATTAACATGTCTTATTTATGTTTACAACATACTTATTTGTGTTGGGTGAAATACAAGTGTTGGTACCTACCATTTAGTACATATATTTAATCAATGGAATATATGTAATCAATAGTGAGGTAGATGAGATGGTCGTAGACAAATTCAAGTTATAGAGGTTCTAGTGCTAGAGGATCAGGATTCTCTTAAATTTGTTACCAGTTTATCATTGGCCATATATTATCCTAGTTTCTTTATAGATCATTGAACTCCATTGTATCACATATTTGGGGTTTATATGTGCACAACTAGTTTGTAGATTTCAAGTGTCCCTAGTCCTACCCATATAAATTGGTTTCTACTATTGGATTTTTTTAATTCATTTGGAGGGTGTAGAATGATGTAAGTGAAGTATCAGTTTATGTGTGATTATTTCCTATTGTAAATACATAATTACAATTAAATCCCCAATATGGAATAGTTTTCCTTCATTCATGGATATTTTTATAACATTTGGAGGGGAGTGAAATTTCTTATGTATAGGGATAGAGATTATCGGTCATTGGTGTGTGTAATTGTCAAACAATTAGTTTTTATATAAATACACTTTTACCTAAGATGTAAATGTTCTTGTTGGATGATCATGTAATGGATACTCCAAATGTTTTTGCTTATTTTTAATAAATATTTCATGACATGGTTGTTACATCACCCCCTGTAATGATATCATGTCTAATATTGAGTGGCACACTAGTACAAAAACATTTTTTTACGTCACCATTTTTCACGTCGGTTTTTTAGAACCGACGTGGAAATATCTAAAAATATATTTTTCACGTCGGTTATTATATAACCGACGTAAAAATACATTTTCTCCGATTTTTCACGTCGGTTATATAAGAACCGGTGTCAAAAATCCATTTTATTTGATTTTTCACGTCGGTTATTATATAACCGACGTTACAAATAAATGTACATCACTTTTCCACGTCGGTTATTAAATAACCGACGTGAAAAATCCTTTTCCAGGATAATATATTCAAATTTTCACTTATTTTTCACGTCGGTTATTAAATAACCGACGTGAAAAATCAATTTTCGTGACTTTTTCACGTCGGTTATTTAATAACCGACGTTAAAAATGTTTAAAAAAATGTAGTTCATTTCTCAGGCTTTAATTTGACAGGTCACGGAGCTCAAACGGAGTTACGGATTAAAAGTTATGGCCTTCAGAAGTTGATCATCTCTAAACGATGTCTTAAGGATGTCAAACTTCGGAAGGCCATAACTTTTAACCCGTAACTCCGTTTGAGCTCTGTGACCTGTCAAATTAAAGCTTGAGAAATGAACTACATTTGTGAAAACATTTTTCACGTCGGTTATGAAATAACCGACGTGAAAAATACGTTTTAACGTCGGTTCTTAAATAACCGACGTGAAAAAGTCATGAAAATTGATTTTTCACGTCGGTTATTTAATAACCGACATGAAAGAGTGATGAAGATTGATTTTTTACGTCGGTTTTATAATAACCGACGTGAAAAATAAGTGAAAATTTTAATATCTTTTCACGTCGGTTATCATAAAACCGACGTGAATGAAAATTTTAATATCCCGCGAACGCGAAATTTCAATTTTTTTACAGCGCGGCATCGAAATTTTGAATTGCCGCCTAAAATTTTTAATACCGCATTTTCTCATAGAATATCAATTATATGTTTCCATTATACACCCATCTTAATTTTACGATCATTTATTTCAACCATTATCGTTCCCCCAAATCGACTCTTTTTCTCTCAAACGCGAATCAATTCTTTCTTCTTTCCGCGATCTCGTCAAGGTATATTTAATCATACATCCATGGTTTATGGTTTTTATGATTTGTTTTCATAAATGACATACCATTTTACGATTATTTCATTCAACCATAATCGTTCCACCGAATCAACTTGTTTTATCTTCAACGTGAATCAACAATTTCTTATTTCCGCGACCTCATCAAGGTATTTGTAATTATTTTACCATGATTTATATTTTCTATGAGTAGTTTTCTTAATTGATATACCATTTAACGATTGTTAATTTATTATAATGATGGATGATTCTTTATATCATGATAAAACTACAAATCCTCCTACGGATTCAAAAATTCTTTCTAATATGAAGCTACGGTTGGCTCATTCAATCTTTCCTCGAAAAAAATATCAAACTTCTGATGGTCATAACTTTTGATCTGTAAATCCGTTTGAGCTCTATGACCTGTCAAATGAAAGCTTAGCAAATTTTCTACAATACTGTAAACATTTTTTACGTCGGTTATTTAAATAACCGACGTAAAAAATGACTTATAACGTCGGTTTTTTCAAAAACCGACGTAAAAAATGGCTTCTTATCGCCATTTCCAGAATGTATTTCACGTCGGTTTTTTTAAAAACCGACGTTAAAAACTATATTAGCCCATTTTTTACGTCGTTTATTAAATAACCGACGTAAAAAATCATATTTTTATCGTCGCTCGCAATAACGTCGCCTAAAAACCGACGTTAAAAAGCAAAAAAAACCGACGTAAAAAATGGTTTTTGTACTAGTGGCAATCTGATTCAAATCCAATTTCTATGGCCCCATATTGTATGGAATCCTATGAGTTATAGGATTGTGGAAATGAAATCGCTAATATTCGGTAGAAAAGAATCATCCAATTTAATGTATCTTTATTTTTTCTCTATCATTATTCTCCATGAACATATATAGTATTCTGATGATTTGTGTTGTCTATCAATGGAAGAAATGGCTGATGGTCAAGAATTATTACCATCATTAAGGGATGTATGATATATTGGACTAGTTAAAGAGGGCCATTTCATCTTAGAAGATAAATTTGTGGCCTTCTTATAATCAAATTTGTGTGATGGTGGTGGATATTATAAATCCTCCATTCTAGTATAGGAATTGGAACATCAAGTATAGATTTATTCCATTTGTTATTATAAACACGCATGTTTATATTCATTTGAATAAAATAATATTTTTTCTATTTTTCCAAATCGAGTTCATAATCATGTTCATTAGAAAAATACATATATACTTGATGTGAAAAAAGTTTCATGTTGGGGTATATAAAGATTTCCTATAGTTTCTTCAAAACCTACAACTCTATGGAAGCTAGACTAAGTGAATATTTTGGATAAGAGGGGTAATTCAATGGAAATGTGGTGACTAAACATAGTTTATCCATAATCTATATATTATTTTGGTAATTTTTTCTTATGATACACCAAATTAAATGATAATGTTTTAGAAATGACATCATTTTGGGGACTATAATATATAATTTTTCATGAATTATACTATATTATAGCCATATTAACAAGGTTGAAAATAAGGAAAATCCATTATCTAGAAATATCAGAGTCATTTTTCCCTTGAATACCTAATGGAGAGGCTTGTTAGTTTCCTAGTGGTGTAATTTCCTGAGGTGTTATTGATATTAAAGGACTTTTATGACACCTCCAATCTTGGAATGGTGTCTTGGTTAATGTATTATAGGGAAATGATATCATATGGATCTACATTGTTATATTTCCATGGGAATAATTATTCCAATCAAGACATTGAGTTGGTGAAAATATTGTTTCCTATCATTATGTGGAGAAATTTCCTCATCATAATTTTCCTTATGGTATTTATGATTTATATTAGACAAATGTGTGTTTAGCACAATATAATTTAATTCTCTTCTAGTGTACATGGTTATAGAATCTTCAAGACTATGATTTTAGGTCCCATAAAATCTATGAATAGAGAACATTATAGATGATTCGATTATAATAATGTATCGAATATATATAAATTTATATCATGTGTATGTTTTGATGGTGATGGAGGAGTTAGTTGAGATTCATCATAAAAATAGAGAGTATAATGGAAGAGGATTCCAATCAATCAGAATTGTTGAATATTCATTGATGCGGTCAATATTGGACTCTCAGATGGGACACTCATATGCGGTGGTGGTATAGGACCATATTGATTATGGGAATTTTATAAGGGTATATTTTTAGAATAACCATTGAATAATGTTGTAGTAGGGTTCATTTCATGGAGAATGTTTTGTTATCCGCTGATGTATGATAACCATGTCCCAATAGTATTGTTAATAAATTGTATTGTCCACAAGTAGATGTGGGAGGAAATGTTGATGGATTTTTTCACTAGGTTACCCCAGGCCCTTAGATGATATTATGTTCTTTGGGGGACCTTGGACTAACAGATAAATTCATTCCATTTTTAAAATATTAAATACTAATGTTTCATGTTTAATTAAGGTGGTTTGTATAAGAAATGGGGAATCTTCAAGGGTTAATAAATATCGTCATCTATATTCAAGATCCTCCATTCACCTCCCATGTTCCAAGAGGATTATTTAATGATATTGGCTACCAACTACACATTACCCCTTCTCATCATACCAAGACACACTAGATCATAGAGAAAATCATACAGACATGTAAGGATATCTTGATGGATCAGGTATTCTATTTTAATAGATCATGGGTGACGCACCTACACTACGATGAGTTTTAATAATATAATATCTTAAACTCTTCAATTGGAATGGAATCATTAGAGGTGTTGTATCTATGATCATATTGATCACCATTTGTCTTGAATAATATTGTTGAGTTAATATTTCTTTGTCTAGATACGGTACATCATACAAAAGAGAATATCAAGATTTTTTTGGATAGAATGATGGTGATGTTGGAAACTGGGAAGGGTTACATTTAATTAATTTAGAGGACCATAAAGATTAATGTCTGAGACTATATGACCATAAGGGTCTATAATCATTGTGGAAAATAGAGGTGTGGTTATTGGATTATTCTCTCTCTAGGTTTTAACAAATATTGAGACATTGGATCATGTTGTATATTTTGTGTATCAATTAAAACATACTCCTTGTTTTAATATCATCCATGGTGTCTTCCACATGTCAAAAAAAATTCTTGTTACCTTCACAATTAATTATTGGTAATTTATGAGATCAATTTACTCCTCATGCTAACTATTTTTGGATTGAAGTTTTTGTTTTCTATATAATGGGATCTATAAGAGGAAACTCATGGTATAGTGGATTATACCATAACCATATTAAATTTCTATCCCAGGAATTGTCATGATTATAAAGGATGAGAAAAATATGAAAGGTGTTTATTATAACAGTCTAGATCATCCTTCGCTATACATTGGGTGTTTTTTGTTCATATAGTTTACCATATGTGTCTTGTGTAAAAATAAGGGTGGTTTGATAAAAAATATCAATATAAATAATATGCCAAAACATGTTTTTGTAGGTTTTGGAATAGTGGAGGACTTTTTTTAGACATATATATTGTTGTCTTGGGGAGATTCATGTTTTCCTAATGGTAAACTCAATTTACCTTATAAATCACTACATACCCTAAATGAGATTCTTGTAGTTGTAAACTATCACGACCCTCCTTCATCAAGATGAGAGAAGGGATAACATAATGTGAGGACATTTCTTCCTCAAGGGGAAAGAGAGATAATGACCAATGATTCTCACCTATAATAGTTTCCAAGGTGGTGACCAAAACCAATGGTATATAAAACTCACAAATATCATAGGTATTACCCTTTTTACATGACCTAGACAAGGAGATATGACGTATCACCCTTGAACAAATCCAAGAAACACACACACATATAAATATATACAGAAACAAAATTAAATCCCTCATTCATGTTTAAAGTAAAACTGCTTGATATATAAAGAAAACTACAATGTATGCACCAAAATAAAACTAAGTATCAACCAAGAAACAATCCCACATGTCCAAGATAGTAAGGTTCAACACGTTTTGCGTAATCTATCTAGAATCCTAAATTTTTTTTTATATACATAAGTAGAGAATAAAATTATACTAATTTTGGAAAATCCAAATTCACCCCTACACAACTGGTAGAAGCATATTAATTCCACTATCAGAAAATAGCAGAAACATAAACGAATCTAACAAGGTATACTATCAACCCAAACCTCAGTGAGAAATTCTAACCAAATAATGTAGGTAGAGTAGTAAGAACATTGGTATTTGTGTACCCACACCACTTCTCGTTTGTTAACAACTAAACCCTAATGGTGAACATCCTAATCCTGCCACAATCTTCCACAAGACCCACAATAAAAACATGGCTGTACACACCTAGGCGACATACCACATTACATCTCGTCCACAAACACATGGACCAAAAACCACAACCCAAAACCAATGACACTTGAATATCACCACATAACTCATCCCAAAGACACCCTAACCTCAAAAACATACCCAAACCTACCTTAAGGGTATATGACAACCAATTCCTCGAAGAGGCAGTAGAGAAGAGCCAATAAACAGACATCCATCCTCTTGTAGGGATGTTGGTAAAGCAATCCCTCCCCCATAATAATGGAGGTGTTCGAAACATAGTGCTAAACATGGGTGCATGAGAAATGATTTCTAAAGGATGTACATGTATATATATAAAGGTACCAAACACTCATCCAAACTAATGGGTTCTTATATAAACAACCAGTCAAAAAAACATCCCTTACTTCCACCTCTAAATGAATGTATCAAAATGAATGAAGGTCACTTTATAATTCGATAAATGAATGAAACTTCACTATAATCCACTACTCGAAACATACCCCCTGCCACATCATTTAACAAATTTTCATTCCGAAATATCAATTAACTAATTAATTAAGTCCATCCCTACCTAGGGATCTTCCCCGCATGGCACACCACATGTAACATCATAACACACAACCACTTCACGAATCTATGGTAACTTCGAGCCATATTCCCTCACAAGGTAACAACATACTTCATCAAAATCATCCCTCCTAGACCACCCTTGATAGCCTCACTGCCAGAGAAGCACCAAACATATTAATAAAATTTCACCAAGCTTGCAGTCACACTTCATACTCCCCTCTCTTCAACAGCAATTCAATCATAACAACCATTATTCTTTAAATTCTTGTCACTATGTACTTCCTCTAAAAAATTAAACCACTAAACAAACCTCCTCACAATCCCACATGGAAGCCCCACTACATAACAACAACACACCCAACACTCCAAAAATCATTAACATGACACAACCTTTTCATATTACCCTACAACACAACCAGAAAACCTACCAAGATGCAATCCTACAACATAACAAGTTCATCCATTTTAAAAAAATCATCATCTCATCCTGAGATACCATTCAACCACCCGTTCCACCCCATACTCAAAACCAAACTCCCATCCAAAACACCACATGGACTTCACCAAAACAAGGTAGAATAGAACCAAACACATCAAGAAACCACAACAATAAGGCATTGTGTTTTAAGGTTTAGCAGATCTCATTATTTAATTATACTTGATAAAATAAGGGTTAACAGAGAACATGTTCGATCCAGGATCATCCATTTATTTAGCCCAATATACATGATTAACAATATTCCAATTCATACATCATTGCTTCACAAATCATATTGATGGTTAAACATCAACCAAAAAAGCCCTTGATTTTCAATGGAATATAACCCATAAAATTTAAACATGGATAATGTATAACATATAAGAGAAAGTAATCATCATCATAATTTCCCCATCTCCTCATTTTTTACCTATTATTATCTTCATTTAATTGGTTTCAACAGTAACCATAGGAAGGCCCCAAAACACCCACCCCACATGATAGAAAAAAAAGAGGGAAGAAGAGATCCCTTCCTGGAAGAAAGGACGATCATCAATTCTTGTTGAACCAAAATAGGGGGTCCTCCTAGAAATAGGAAAGACTCTGGGGGTAAACTAAATAGACTGATGCTTCTCACGTGCACATTTTCATGGGGAAGAATGGTTCCCAATGCACTAGTTTAATACAGAATTCTTTAAAGTAAGATAATATTCACCTTTAGAATGGCCATATCCTAAATCTATGGGGATATATTTTTAATGCAAATTAAAACCTGATCAATACCATGACCCCACATTTTAGGATTCAAAAGGTTTTTTTAATATAAATAACATATGAAATAGACCAAAAACTCATTAGAAATTCATTTATATTATTTAACGTTGAAGGAAACATCAATGGGGTGAAACTGAATAACTGGAAATTTATCACCTCTGGGTGAGTCACCATTCAGGTATCACTGTTTGGATGGTACCATTTGGAAAGTCTCCATTTGGTAAGTCACTTTTTAGGGAGTCACCATTAAATGAGCTGCTGTTGGGTGAATCACCATTTGCTGAGTCATCGTTCGGTGGGCTACCATTCTGTGTGTCACTGTTCAATGAAGTACCATTCAGTGAGCCAATATTTGATGAGCTACCATTCAATGAGTCAATGTTTTGTGATTCATAGTTCCATGAGTCTCTGTTTGGGGAGATACCATTCTTCGAGATACCATTTGGAGAGCCACAATTTGGTGAGACACCATTAGAAAATTAAAAATGGAAAACTCTTGAAATGAGCTACAGTTGCCCCCAGAACAACCCAAAAATAGTATTTTTACAATCTAAATGAACTAGGAGTTCATGTAAATTACATCAGATGCCTCTCAAACTATTCTCACCCCAAAGAATTCAAAACCAAAATCATAAGAAATAGGGGTCCGAAAAACAACCGTATATTGTTTTGATGATGGAGTACACCCTCTGAATCCTAGAGAACCCCCTCCAACATCTACTACACCCAAAAAGACCACAAAATCTATTTACAAGACCCAAAAGCAACATTTCTTGAACACATGAATCAGGTAATTGTTTCAATCATATAAAGATACTATTATCTATGTGTGGTATTAACTCGCCAGCACAGTTTTATTGGCATCCACATTAATGTGTCTCAATTATGTATTATGTCCTCATCTCCTCATGGTCCATTAAATATCACACATCACATAATAATAAAACAACTCATCTCATATAGAACATGGTTCAAGGAACAAATAATATTAAAAAACACACTAGAAAAACTCAATAAAACTCTGGGTACTGTGAAAACTTATGCATATCCATTTTACCAGTGCTCTGTTATAGGCCACCATACATCCCCATCACATGATGTAATGTAATGGTATTCCAATGACACACCTTCTTTAGATGATCTAGGATTTCTACTAGCTGCTCCATGAATGTTGTGTCATTTTCAATATCCAACTATGCCATGTCAATGACATGGTATTCATTGATTATATACCACTGAAGCTAAGGGATGTGAAAGACAACATCAACATTCTTCAACTGTGGTTTCAATGACAACTGTTATTCCACATTTCTAACTCTCCCCAGCAAATCGAAATGACTGATGAACATGTGATTTGGGTTTCTTCTTCAAGTCAAACCTATGATGACCACCTTGAGGGGAAAATATCATGAAGTCATGGTCTCATACATAGAATTCCAAGGTCCTTCTCATGAAATTTTTCAATGAATTATGCCTATCCTATTCTACCTTCATCCTCTCATGGGAATGATTCAGCTTCTCTATCATACTCTACACCACATCCGGTCATGAATAGTTTCCTCCATAATTTTTGTCATGCACAAGGATAAATGACACGAACTTCCATAAAACACTTTGAAAGGATCCATACCAAATTAATAATGATATATATTATTATAACTGAACTGTATCATGGGAAATTTTCATTCCCACAATCATCCAAAGTCTAGAACACATTCCCAAAACATGTCCTATATTGTCTAGATGGTACTATATATCTAACCATCTGTATGAGAGTGGAAGGAAGGGCCACGAAATAACTGAGTGATAAAGTAATGCTACAATCCCCTCTGGAATCATGATGTAAAACTTTTATGCTGATCTTAGATGATGGATATTGTAACTCTAGGTATCTATACCTCCTCATCCACATTCCTCTACACAAAAGCATCTACAAAACTGGACTCTTTGATTTCTAAGAAGTTAGATGATTTAATCCACAAATCCACTAATACCAATATATCAACACATCCTCCCTATGACCGAGGTAATGCTCTGATGAAATAAATTGTGAGGTAATCCCACTTAATGATGGAGACTTTTAAGGGATGCAACAAACAAATAGTAATATAATGCTCACCCTTCACTTGCTAGCATACTGGGCACTTCTCCAGATTCTCTACAACTTCCAGCATTATCTCAAGCCACTAGATATATTTCCTCAGGACAATGAAAATCATGGAAACTCTTGTGTGTACCCTTATGGGTGAGCTATGAATCTTTTGGAGGACTCCATTGTACATCACTATTGAGAAATCGAACCTCTCACAGAAGACCATATAATTATGACTATCCTCCAACAATCCTGTTAATGAATTACCCCAGTCAATGCGATCACACATCACCTCTATCTATGAGTCTCCCCACCGAGACTCCTCCACCTGCTGCCTTGGATATGAATACACAATCATTTCAAATATACAACCACTAATTACACCCATCCCTACATTTATGTTCTAGGTCTCCAACTCCTCCATTAATCTCCATGCATCTGTAGATTCCCGAACCACTTCCTTCTGTGACTTCTAACTCAAAGAATTGGCAAAAAAAATCCACTTTCCTGAGGTATAGGAGATCTCAAAATCAAAATCCAAGATAAAATCCAACCACCTCCACTAACACATGTTTGGATATCACTAGGAAAAAATGTACATCAAGCTATTGTGATATGTTATAACCACAAAGAGCTCCCCAATGAGGTAATGTATTAAAACCTTTAGTGCAAACACAACCAATATTAGCTATAGATGATGGGTTTCATCATGACATTCATGGGGACATAACATCTTAGTCCCATTGAAGATCAGTCCCAATTACTATAGAAGAACACACCCCAAGCCTATATGGGAAGCATCACAAAACACCTTGAACATCACCCATTCTTATGGTAACCTGAGCACTTGAGAAATAACCATATTCCCTATCAAATTGTTGAAATCATCCTAGAAATTCTCCCTACCCATGAATGCATGGCCTTTCCTAGGAAGAGTTGTCAATGGAGATGCTACTCAATAGAAAATGGGTAGAAATATCCATTAATATCTAGCCAAAACAAAAACAACTACAAACCTACCCAACATCCATGGGTTCTATACACAAAACAATTACCTAAACATTCAACTGATACACTTATACATCCTACTAGGACAAAACATGTTAAAGGAAGTGGAACTACCATGTCAAAAACTTCCTCTTGGATAAAATTCTGTAGAGAAGGTTTCATCGAAGGACGTATAAGACAGTCTTGAAAAGCTCTATATACTCCTCCCCTGAATTCGGGTAGATCATATTTTCATTGAGGAACATGACAACAAACTTTTCTAGGAACTCATGATATATAGATTTCATATGTACCATGAACATTGATTGTGTGTTTATAACCTATAATGGCATAAACACAAAATCGATGTACCCATACATGATCATGACAACAGTATTCAGGATGTCACACTACTTCATCCTCAACTGGTGATACCTAGACTACATGTCGGCAATATGAAACCAACATGCTCCCCACAACTGGTCAAAAAGATCGTGTTTACAAAGAAGAGGTTTGCGGTTCTTGAACGTTACATGATTCAACCTCTATTATTCTATACAAAACCTCAAAACAACATCTTACTTCTTCGTAAACAAAATTAGAGTACCCCACAATGACACACAATGATGGATAAATAACTTCTTCATCAAATCTTCAATCTGAATCCTTCTCACTTATAGCTCAGAATGCACTATACAACAACGATCCATTAAAATTGTGGAAGCACAGAGAAAAAATTCTATCTGGGACTCAATGTCAGGTCGAGGGGGTAGTGTCAAAACCTCCAAATAAATACATACATAAAATTATTCCATACTATGGAAACCCCAACAATACTAGCATCCACTAACTCCACTGACAACTCGACCAACAAGGAATGAAGAGGCTCCATACACTGGATAACAACCCGATAACTGTTCTTAGTAATGTAAGCTACACGATTACCATTCATGTCTAAAAATATGACCCTTCATCATAAGAAGTCTAAAACAGCATGCACCGAGTATAACCATTTGATGCCAAGGATTACTCTGCATGGCTACATCTATAGTTGAATGATATCCCCACTAGACTAATGTGACACCCACACCAATTTACATACCCATAAAACATAAAACAAGATGGTATGACCTCTGAATTATGTACTAATCACTATGGGTACAAAAAAACTTTCTATGTTCAGACCCATAGCATGGGATACATCATGTTCAATAAAGGATTGAAAGCCTCCTAAATCAATCAATGGGTAATCTAGAATACTGAACAATCTTTTGGTACACCGAGCGTTCTCGTGTTCTGTTGGAATTTTTTCTTCTACAACATAGAAATGACCATTCTCCCCCAACACTACTACCCCTATACTATCGGCGGTCCCCTAGCCATTCATGGGTCAAGGTCCACGTAGAGCACCCGGGGGTTAGCCTCTACCTTTTTCATCACCCCTGAGTGGAGTAGGGGGTTGATATCCCTGCACATGAAATTTATTTCCTGACAACTATATTGAGGTAGGAACTGAAGCTTCCAACCTCCATCACATTGATCTTGAACTGGGCATTGACTCTGATGGTTCCCGCAGTCTCCACAAGAAAAAACCCTTTGTCCCAAGCATATTGGAAATATATGAGGAATAGAAGGTCGCAACTGATACTTCATGGGTTTCCTCTCCACTATATGATACCTAAAAGGCCCTCATGTAGGAGAAATTTTATTGATAGCCTTCTAAATTGATGAAATCTAATATACCCCCTCTCCCTGATGACCTCTTTATGATTGCATCATTTCCCATACCTCATCCATCTTCTGAACCTCTATGAATTTTGGTAGGGTGAAGGGAGTAACCAAATACTCATGGGATGGATATAGTGCCACCTCTGAACATGTAGTCTGATATACTTCATCTTGAAAGAGATATAAATCAAAGAGAATGAGATCCTTTAATATGATCCCCACCCGAGTACCAACATACTACCTTGTTGGATGGAATGTATTTCTTATTGATTCTCAGCCTTCACGGATGAATAATGAAATTACGTCTAGAACTACTTCTCAAAGTCATCCAACGAAACATTTTTATACTTACTCTCCATAAGTTAACGCATTCACAACTTACATTCTACTCCCCTCTTATGTCTTACTACCACATTAACCCAGTACTCTATCGAAGACCTAATTAAGATGAATGTGATCACCATCTCCTCATTCCAACTCCCTATCTTCTTATTTGAAATGAATCTTTTGTACATTCCATGAGCCTATTTCAAGAATGCATGAAGGGTATTTAGCAATTATCATCCTTTTTTCCACTAGTTTAACCTGCCAACAGTTGACCGGTTCATCCCATTGAGCCTACATTTCAAGAGAAACTCATGGATGACCACCAGGTGCCATAGCTGAAAGGCAAAAAATGAACTCCTAAGCCCAAGGAGTATGGAATTTATTTTGGATTTATTTTAACTCATTGTGTATTTCAATATCTCAAAAACACCCAAAAAAAGATCAAAATCTATCATTATACATGTACCAATCATTGCGTCTCTACCCGAAAAACATTATAGCCAATCATAGTCGTTTGGAATGCTCATATTTTTTGCATAGGATAAAGGGAGGAATCTTGTGTCATAGAAATTCTTCCATGGGAAATGTCATGCCCCAAGATTAACTAAAACTATTACCCTACCATCCCATGTAATCCTCCCAATTCCTAACTCAAAACCACATCATATCTCCAAAACATCACCTCTGATACCATTATGTCATTACGACATTCATCAAGATTAGGGAGGAGATAAAAATAAATTGAGAACATTATTTATCCTGATGAAAGAGAGATAATGACCTCTGAGTCCCACCTCTAATAGGCCCCAGGGTGGAAACTAACATCAATTTTATATAACTATCACAATAATTAGATACAGTTCCATTTTTAGAGTAACAAAGATTTGTAGATTGGATGTATCAAACATAAACAAATCCAAGACATATGAATATATATAAACCAAAATCCATCCCACATGCATTTTTACTAAAATGAAATGATTAGTATTAAAAAATTAATTTAAGTGAAAAAATAAAACTAAGCAGTAACACATCAACCATCCCTAATTACTATTCTAGTGAGGTCCTGCAAAGTTAGATTAATCTCTATAGAAACCAAAAAATAGTTCAATATTAATAGGTTTATAATACATGTATACATAATAAGGAAAAACCAATGATCCTCTTGCACAAGTGGGTGATGCAATCAAATGTCCCTTTGAGAAAACAACAGAAACTCAAAATATCCTAAAATGGTAGAATATCCACCCCACCCTCAATAAGTCACATTCACTAATAATTTATGTTGAGTATTTTAAAGTAGTTATCACATCGATATTTTGGTACCCCAGACGACATCCCATAGGTTAAATATTCATACCTAATGGTGAACGTCCTAATTCTAACACACTATTCCACAATCCCCACTATCACAACCTAGACGTACACACCTGGGACACATAACACATCACATTTTCCCCATAAACACCTAGGACACCAACCACAATCCCATCCCTAAGATACCTGAGAATAACCACAGATCTCATCCCGATGAAACCTAGGATGCACACCTCACCCAGACCTGGGCCTCACAACCAAACCAAAATATTCCAGAATGGTTGAGGTCTACCAATACCTAAAATAAGGAGAAGAGAAAATAAAATAAGCATCCATTCATCCTCCAACCAGGATGTTGGGAAAGGACAGCACCCCCCCATTAAAAGGATGTTTTGGCCATGTGGGAATAAAAATGGGTGGGGTACGTTAAAAATCATATGGATCTACATGTATATATATATATATGTGTGTGTGTGTGTGTGTACCCAACAGTCATCACAACCTATGGGTTTTCAGAAAAACAACCAGCACACTTTAAAATGCAATTCTTATCACCTATAAATGCATGCCTCAAAATGGATAATAGTCACTTTCAAAATTGATAAATGAACACCACTTCACTATAAGACAAAAATAGAAACAATCCCCTAGACAATTCAATTAACTAATTTTCATTATTTAATAAAAAGTTGATTATTTAATTATTCCATCCCTACCCATGCAACGACTATGCTCAAAATACAACAAGTATCATCATAAAATACACCCACTTTCTGAATGTCCAGAAACACCGGTTTAAAGGCCCTCACAAGGTAACAACCTCCTTCTTCCCAATCATCACTCATATACCATCATCAGTAGCCCCAATACATGAGAATCACATCACTATGAAAAAAACACCCATCTTGAAGTCCCACTACACAAACCCCTCTCTTGGTCACATATTCTACCACTTCCATATGCTTTATTCGAAGGCATGTCGCCCTATCCTTCCTCCTAATAATTAAACCCACAAAAACAACTCATAAAAACCCCACATGGAATCCACTATTCATAACAATACCACACCCATCAAGCCTACAATCATGGATAAGACACATCCCAGTCCTATATCCCCTGTTGTCAACCACAAATACTACCCAGATGCAGTCCCACAACCTTAAATATTCATCCATTACACAATAAATCTATCAACTTGATATACCATTACAAATAACATACCACCCATACTCACAACCACACTCTCTGCCACGAAATCACATGAACAACATAGACAAAAATCCGAACAGAACCACCCAGAACACATAGCATAGAGACACACCAACAAGGTACAATTTATTAATATTTAGCAATACTCATTATTTTATTCCACTTCACAAAACACGGGATATAACAGAAATAGATCAATACTATGGAATCGATTTATTTATCCAAATAAATGAGATTCAACAGATTTCAATTCTTATAAGATTGATTCCCAAATCATACTGTTGCGTAAATAAATGCCACCAATGGACATGATTTTTATAAGAATACAAATCCTAAAATTCTCAACATAAATCAATAAACACATATAAAAAAATATTCATTTTTTTCTCCCCAATACCTCATGTATTACACCAACCTCACATGATACCCAAATAAGAGACACAGTAAGGGATCCCTACCTAGAACAACAGACAATCAAAAATTCCTCCTTGCTCCAAAATAGGGAGTCACGTGAGAAGCCAGAAAAAATCCAAGGGAAAAACAAATAGACTAATATTGTAGAGGTTCAGAACTCCTCATTGAAGAAAGGTTCTTGGAACCTGATGATAAAAAAATAGCGTTCATAGTAAGAGAATATTCAGCTTTAGAAAGAAGAGAACCAAAATAATGGGGAAATGGTTTCAATGTTCATTATAGATAAATCATGACAATAACCATGATATTTAGTAATTAAATGAATCATTAGGTTTCTAGAAGATTAATAATATTTGAAAAGGTCCAATAACATATTAAAATTTTCATTTGACTCATTCAGTGTCAATATAAATGTCAAAGGGGCGAAACTGACTGACTGAAAATTATTTTTTATTACTAGAAAAACAATGAACAACCCTTTAAGGGGGACGAAAATGGTGAAGTAAAAGGGAATCCCCTTCACCACATACAACACTCAAGGGTAAGGGAATGTAGGACATCATAGATCCTAAGAGTCTCCTCATGTCTGTCCAAGAGATCAAGTGAATCCGCCATAAAGTAAGATTCCCTCAAACTATGCTGAATAATATTCCCATGCTTGATCTCTATCTTGAACCTCCGGATGAGATAAATCAAATCACAAGGAATCTTTTGGATTCCCTGTAACACTTTAACAAAAACCTCAGAGTCAGACTCCACCTCCGTCACTTGAAAACCACTCTGCATAAAAACCATCAAGCCAGACAGAAGAGCCCGTACCTCCGATCCCAAGGAGTTTCATGGGCAATAAAAGGAACTAAAGGAAATAATGACAGAACCCCAAAAGTCTAGAAGTAAACCCCCACCCCTCATGACTCCCTCCATAAAGGACCCGTCAAAGTTAAGCTTCAAACCACATATCGGGGGCTGCCACCTCACCCAACATCCTCTCCCTCTGTGCTGAATGCAGGGACGATTCACAAGGTTGCAAACTACAACTAATGATAACACACCTTTGATAAGCGAGGTCATCTCCATAATGAGACACTTCATCTATAACAGGATATAAAGTAGAGATCTGTTGGATCCCAACATAACATGATTATGCACCTCCCATATGACCCAACAAATAGAAACGATGATGATAATCCTCAGAGTCCGTTCCATCACCCTGATTTTCGTACCAGAGAACCAAACCGACAAAAAATCCGGTGGAGATCAGGAATCACCATTGGGGAAAATAGGATGAGTGAATAATTCCCAGAGAGAGGAGTCTCATTGTCCCTGAAAAAATAAATGAACCGTCATCTCTAACCTAGGGTTCTCACAACAATAACATCGTGAGACCATGTAGACCCCCTTTTTGTCTATGTTGTCTATTGTTGATATTTCTCTGTTCTTCATCATCCACACAAAGAAATTCATTCGCATCAGAATCTCCTTTCACCAAGAAAGCAGACCCCAGTCCCCCCTAGATTGGTCTCTCTGAAGAATTCTCCTGTAGTTCCGCACATTATAACTACCGGAGCTGGATTCCATAAAACAGCACAAATATGGATCGTCACTCAACACGATGCCCTCAAAAAGATTTAACTGGGCTGAGTTAAGAGTTTCCTAAATAAAATCATACCTGTCGCTAGCTTTCCTGAATGAAATGCTAAGAGATGGGAAACTAGGGAAGGTAAGATTTTCACCTATCCAGTTATCCTCACAGTAGCTAATATCCCCTGCTAATAACCCACCTGACACAGCCAGACAACTATTCCATATGAGCAAACAAGCATTTGGAAAGTCTAGTCATTCCCTGCATGTTAAAACCTCCCTGCCCACCATACAACATCCTGAAAAGTCTCACCCAAAGTGTCTCCCCCACAGAGACCTCCCATGCTAATCTGGCTTGTATTCCCAGTATGGTGTCCTGAATATCGTGGAGACCAACACCTCCTTCATCCACTGGACGATCCAACTGCTTCCATGAAGCCTAATGACACCGACCTTCCCCTCTTGAATCCCATAGAAAGGTAGTAAGAATACTTTTTATTTTCTCCATGGTACCTTTCTTTGGCTTGATTACAGAGAACATATACATGGGAATGGGCAGAAGGACACAATTTATGAGCATAACCCGTCCTCCAAATGACACTAACTTGTTCTTCCAATTAAAAATCCTTCCCAAAAGGTGGTCAAGAATTTAATTGAAATGATTATTCTTGATTCTTCCACATGAAATTAGTACCCCAAGGTACATAATAGGGAGATGCTTTTTCCTGCAACCAAGAATCCCCTCAATAACCATATATCTTCTTCCGGAGCATTTATCTGAAATAAACACATATCTCTTCAAAGCGTTGATATATTTTCCACTAAGCCTACAATATCTTAACATGATGTCTCTGAGATGTTTCTAATATCTACTACTACCATTCATAATAATCAATAAATCATTAGTAATCATCAAGTGTGAGATGCTCCTAGTATTCCATCTTCCATGGAACAATTTCAACTTTCCCTCTGATAAGCCTCTTGCTAATTTCTTGGACAATGCATCCTGGGCTAGGAAAAAAATATTTGGAGACTATGGGTCACCCTGTCGAACACCTTGCACAGATTTAAATAAACCAAAACACTTCCCCATTAACAAAACTGAAAGCCAGAGGGATGAATAACACCTGAAACAAATGTCGCAAAACCGTTCCCCAAAACCGAACCCTCTCATAACCCGAACGATAAAACTCCATTCCATTATATCATAATCCTTATTCATGTCAACTTGTTAAATGATATTGGATCTCATTGTATGCTTGTTGATGTCATGTACCAGTTCACTAGAAATCCCAACTACCCCTTGAATGCTTCGACCCTGTATAAAACCATGTTGCTCTGCCGAGATCACCTTGGGAATAATTCTCGAGAGTCTCCTAGCAATGAACATTGAAAGAATCTCATAAGTCACATTGTATAGACAAATAGGTCAGTAGTGATTATGGAAACTAGGGTATTTAATCATTGGAATAAGAACCACACTTGACAAAGCTACACCCCTGATCAAGGACCCACCACCAAAGAAGTCTTGAATCACATCCACAATATGTGATCCTACGACATCCCATAATGCACTGAAAAAGGAAGCTGGATTGTCGTCGTGGTCGGGATCACTCTCCATCGACATACTCATAAATGCTTCCTTGATCATACTATACAGAGGTATCGAGGAGAGGCAATAATTATCCGTATCATTCACCAGCAGAGGCAGACAATTCAAGAAATATGTGTAGTCCAAAGATGCCCTCTCAAAACTCACCATTGGGTGAGTCACTATTAGGTGAGTCACCAATCGGGGATCCACTACTTAGTGGGTCACCATTCGGGAGCTAACATATAGTGATTAATCATTCGGTGAACTACCAATGGTGGAATCACATTTCATTTATTCACTTTTCAGTGTGCAACCATCCGGTGAGTCACCATTCGGTGTGAAACTGTTCCATGGGTCACCATTCAGGGAATCATAATTTTGTGATTCACCATTAAGTGAGATAACCTTTTGTGATTCACATTTCAGTGATCCATCATTTGGTTATCCACTATTTGGTGAGTGACCATTCTGTGAGTCACCTTTGGAAAACTAAAAACTAAAAAGCACTTGAAATTTTCTACCATTGACTCCCAAAACACCCCCAACCAATAGATTTTACTACATTAATTGACATGGGAGGAACCGAAAATTACCTAATCATTGAAATGGAATAAATAATAGCAGTTATCTTTTTATTGTGTAATCCAACAATTTTTGGTGTAGTGGATTTTGTTGAGTGTGGTGAGGGAAGAAGTATTACTATTGAAATGTGCATCTATGATGTGTAATTAAGTCATAGAGAATATGGTTTTAGTTTTTTTTGTGAGACCATGTAGTGTTTTTGATGTGGCCTAGTGTTGTAACATAGTATGCCAGTAGGTGGGATCCTTATTGATAAATATTCTCCCATTTTGTTTAGAGGAAATGAAAAATTTATTTTTTTAACTCAGCCTTTTTGGTGGTAGTTGTGGAATGGATCAATGTTTTTTAATATATTTATGTCCATCTTATAGTTTTAGGACAATGACTATAGCATGGATTTTTAAGGAGGATGTATTTTGGTGGATTGTGACATATCTCAATGTGTAGCGCAATAATATTGAAGTGAAATATTCTAAATTAAGTGTAGATAGTAATGTTTCATCATATAATAGTATAAAATTTATTCATTATGAATTCTATAACCCTTAAAAAACATAATTCCCTTACATATTCTCTCAAATCATGGGTGTATTATATATATTTTATTGAGGCCATTTACCCCTCTTCCATAGATTCAATCTATTGTATCTGGAGTTTATTATTGCCAATTAGAATTGTGTAATTCTTCATTACGATCGTTCATTATGATTCCATATTTTTTCTATAATGTTTTGTGTTATAGAAATGGATGATTTGGGTGACTTTTTGGTGAAGAATAGATGGGTGGATGTTATGCTTCAGTCTAATAATAGTTTATTTACGCAATGTTATTGTTTTTCATCTTCTTCCTACATTAATCATGAAAAATGATATGAAAAAGAAATTAAAAATGTTTTAGATTCAATATATCTCCTATTTTTTGTTCATATGTGAAATGAGTATGATTTTTCTCATTTTTTGTTTATGCTATGAAATTTATAAACAAGATAATAAATTGATGCATGGATGTTTAATGTAAAGGGTGAATTCACATGTGCATACCCATTTTTTGTTATTAATTTTTTTTCATTCCGTAAACATGATGATCTATTTATATAATTGTTTTTTGTCTATTATTAATTATAATCAAATTCTATAATATATTGTAAGAATTAATAAATCGAAAAATATTATGAACATAAATATTTATATGAACCTGTTTTTTTAAAATCATTAAATTAAGATAAATTTATTAATAAACTAGTACATTGCTTGAGCATTCCCATGAAACTATAAATTAATTATTATTATTAACTATAGAATATTATTTATAAAACATAATACTTTATATTAATATTGTCTTTAAAAAAATGATAAACATAATAAATGAAAGAAAGTTACATCAATTGGAGAACATAAGTTATATAATGAGCAGTAATTTCATTCAAATATATATTGAAGGAGAAATAGTTACTGAAAGACTTAATGTCTGGAAACATATTTTACAGAATTTGAGGAATAAACAATGCTCTCCCTAGATAGAAGAGCTTTTGAATTCTCAAATAGAAGAGCTTCTTAATCCTCCGTTGAATTCCAGTAATTACTTCCCCAAGACATTCAAGCAGATATAGAAGTGATCCATTCCGCTATGTTTATTGACATCATCAATAGACACAAAGAAGCGTTAAGTACAATATCACAATTTGATTAGGAGGAAATGAACTTATCTATCCCATAACCATTACATTCCACACTATCTTCCTCTAACCAACCATCAACTAAGTTTTCCTATGCAACACACGACATGTAATTAATGTCTTAAGTGAAAAGAATCACCATGAACTAAAAGGAATAAAGGTAGAAACTTGAAGGGATTCATAAAATAAAAGAACATTAATTAAGATTTTCAGAGTTAAAGATGTTAAGATCCATACCTTATTGTACATATTCTTTGAGTTCGAAGGGGTTAAGATTAATGAAAAGGGAAATGAGAGCAATAAGACATGATAAGATCAATACATGTTTGTATTTCTTCTCAAGCTTGAAGCCTGCACATAAAATTTATTTTAGATAATTCTTCACATAAAATTGAAAATGTATCACATACAGTTTAAAGCGGAAGGTGGAAATAATCAAAAAAATCAAAAAGATAGTAGAAATGTGAACCAGAATGTTTGTTTATGCTTCCAAAAATTGTATGATTTAATCGTCAATAGGTGTGTGACGTGCTGTCCAGCTTTTTTGCTACCCATAAAACACAAATAAAATGTTATAAAATATTAAAATAACACAATGAAGTAATACAAATACATTGACAATATCCTTTTCATCGAGTATGATTTTCATAAAATATTATTTTGTTAGGAATTAAATTTTACAGAAAATGAAAATCATGGAATTATAGTCAGATATAAAATATTCTCTTGAAAACATCAAGGGGTGGAGTTATAGTTCGAGAAACACCATCAGAAATGGCCACCGACGTCGCAATAATAAATTCATGTTTAAGCTGGTTGGTATTCTCCATATACTCCACAGATGTCGAAACCTACAGATCAACATTCACCACATCAAAATTTAATGTACCATCATTATAAACAATTCAAAAATACTTTAAAAGAGGCACGAATATCGGAAATGAGATTTGACAATAATGAAGACAATAAATTGAATGAAATAAATCATACCGTCTAAAATTTTGAGGATGAGTTGAGAGTCTCTTGGAGCCACTTTTAGTTTTGATGGAGGTAGGGTTACATAATTCCTTCGATGGAAGCATTAGTGGAAATACATTTTATGTGGGATATTTCTCAGAATAGTCTCACAAATTTCCATTAAAGAGTGCACTAAATCACATCATTGATAACATTGACATAGATCCTATACATTAAATGGAAACTTTTTCACAAACATTTTAAAGAGGAAGGTGGAAAACCTAAAAAAACATTGAAAACAAAGTAGAAACACAAACCTCGATGTTTGTTTATGCTTCCAAAAACAATATGATTCAATATTCAATAGGTGCATGAGGTGCTGAAAAACATTTTTTCCTGCCCAGAAAACACAAGAAAAATGTTATTAAATATTAAAATATCTAATGGAAATAAATGAAAAGAAAAGAGAAAATAATTTTTTGGTTTTGAATCCTAAACAGGTGTCGTTGTTAACCTGTCCATAGCTTGACAGTTCCAGCAAGTCAACCTCAGTCCATTAGTGGGTGTGGTCTTCAGAGTAGGAACAACTACCTCTTGTTTCTATTGAATGTTGATTGTAGTTCCTCTTGAACATTAACTTTAGTGCAGTCAATACGATTTCCATTAATACCTCTCAGTAGCTCTTCCCGGTATGCACCCCCTTAACATCAACTGGACTACTTATGTGACAGTTCTTATACAATAATCAACTGGAACCCAAATGTTTAATAAGATATAACACATAAGAAGAGTCATGTGGATAAGAGTTCATAAATAAGAAATGTTAATGCCATGAATTATTGGTCTACTACCAGCCAGATAAGCAAAATGAATGAAATTATTAATTGTGAACCAAAAATAAATAGTAAAAATGAAATATGGCATATCAAAGTTTTTAAAAAAGATATAGGTATTAACATATTTATGATGAATTTAAATATGGAAAACCACATGAATGAATAATGAGAAAATACAACTCTCAATATAAAAGCTGTAGTATGGTAATAAGAAATAAATGAACATGCTGAATTGTTACCTTTGAACAGAATGGAACCTTAAGAGTACATTGGCTGCATATTTCTTCTTCTTCCTAAGACTATATTTTTCCTACAAGAAGTAAAGAAAAAAAGTTCAAAAGAAATAAGAAGTAATATAGTATAGAATAATCAATTGATAATAAATATTTATGTTATTGTGTTCATGCAAACACACATGTATCCAGAAATAACACGACATGAAAGAACACAAAATTAACGCTTTCTTAGGAGAGTAATGTTTTGTCTTCAACAGCTGAACTATTAGCAATAAGTTTCGTCACATGTTTCATCATCATATGTGTTGTTTGGGGAATCTGGAAAACATGAATGACAGAGATCACATGGTGATGAAAATCATAGAGGCCAACAGACAGTGGGGCAGAAGGTCAGATATGCAATTGGTCAGATATGCATGTTGAAGAGATTAATGAAGCTGCAAAGGCACAAAGATAACCTTTGTGGCTGAAAGCAATGAGGAGATAAACATGGGGCCTATATGCTTGATGTTGAATGTGTGGATGGATGTTGGTTTCTTCATGTGTAATGATGCATGGCCTGGGTGAGCAGTAGGGCCTGTGAAGCACACCAGGTGACAGCTGAGTTCCAGAACACCACTTGATGAGCATGATGTTGGATAAAACGCAGCTGGGCAGGATAGAGGACCAATGAGTGATAGAGGTAATCTCACTGTGGATTAGTAGCAGGTATGTTGCGGTGCTTAATGTTTTTATTCAATAAGGATAGAAAGGAAGAAATTAAAAAAATGTGAAAGTAGATAAAGACATGGAAGAACCTATAATTAACTGGAAAACGGAAAATGTATTTTCGTTCAAGGAAAACATGGCCTATCAACAATATCCTACAATTAGTTTAATTTTATTAAATAAGAATAACATAACTATTTAAAATATTAAATGATTCCAAATTGGAACCAGATTAACTAGAATTTAATGCAGGATAGAAAAATTAGATAAAAATACAACTTCATATAAAGAGAACATCTCAATTTTAACACAAAAGAGATGAATCAGAAGGGGGGGGAGGAAAAGGCAAAGGAGAAGTTTGATAGTAGGTAAAATAACAGTCCATTACAGTAAAATGGAAACCCAAATAGCATTAAAAAAGATGATTGATAGAGAACTGTAATACAACATAGTATATAACCAAAAATAGACATGTTTTAGCAACTTATCTATTAAATATGGAACCTTTGTAAACACCAAGGGAAACATCTTCAAACAGATTTGGAACCCCTATCAATCACCAAAGGAAAACATACATGTTTAAACATTACCAAAACTATTAAATCTGGAACCCTTGTAACAACCATAGGGAAACATACATGTCTCAGTTCTACTTAGACATCACAACTAATTGAAATTTCCTATCAATCTTAATAGAAATTGTCAATCATTCTGAACATAAATTGTCAATAGGCCATAACCTCTTATAGTGTGATTTCAGTCAGTCTGAATAGAAATGAGTTTTTGTATCGTGCCCTTAAATAATTCGGTTAGAGACCCTATCCTGGCGAGGTAATGAAACCTGTTAGAAAAGTCTATTTTAGTAATTAGGATACCCAAAAAAACAGTCACAAAATTAAGATTGACAACTAACTATAATACAAAACAAATTTTAACTGAGAACATACCAGTTTCGTGTATTGAAGTAATGTTTTCTGACCCGATATTGGGTGTTTTCAAAACCTATGTTATTCAAAACAAAATTGATTCTGGAACATCAATGTAGGGGAGTGATTATTTTTCATCTCTAATGATCTGTTATAGTAACACATGATTGAGGTTATTGTGATTCAGTGAATATGTTACTAATGAGTTCTAGGAATATAATTCAGAACCTGAGAATATATAACATTATGTTATTCTAATAGATTATACAAAATTATTAATGCATCTCTTATGTATCAGTTGAACTGGGATAATTGAGCATAATCCCCTTCTACAATGTTTAAAGAGACCTAACTTAATTAGGGATGAAAATGGTAGCATTTCCATCAATTACAAGAAATTCCATTCCCTATGATTATTTGACACATATGTTCAAATTGAATCAGTGTTTTGTTATGGTGCATAGAAGAAAATATCAACTACAATTATTTCCCATGTACAAGATGATGACTGACACATATCATGGGGCTTCTAATGGTTAGAATTTGGAAATGGATATATGAACATTCGATAAATTATACAACCAAACCATATAAATTACTAAATTTTAAAACCATATATAAACTATTTTCATGATATAAAAATAAAATGAATGTTCTGTAAGAAAAACCTTGTGCATGATCAATTTCACACTGCCTTGGATGCCACTTATAATAAATTCTCATCGTACTACTGTAGGTTTGAACATTATGTAAAGGTCCAAAAATGTCTAATTCCATAAAAATACATTTGATGAATTCTATTTCATTTTTGGTAGACAAACACTTTAATAAAATTTTACTGGACCTGATGCCTAATTACACAACATTTAATTTCATAAAAAACAATAAAATAATGGGATAGTTCACCACTACATAAACCATAAATAATAGAAATATAATATTAATCATTGACAGGAATACCTCTAGAACTCATATACCTAATAAGACCCAATGTAAGCTCAGTATATCCATTAATTTAAATCCCATAGATATATATTAATCCTATGTTACTGTAGTTGGTTTCATTACATTTCATTCCAATTATTTTAAAATATTATAATCTAGTGCATGATCAATTTCACACTGGCCTAATTTCCACTTACAATAAAATTTCATCATACCGCTATAGGTGTAAACATTCAAGTATGTTTCAGACATCTTTAATTCCATGAAAACATATTTGGTAAATTATATTTTATTTTTGGTATCCAAACACTTCAGTAAATACTTATATGACATCTTACATGGGTAAAAACCATCTTTCATAGAGAGAACAATCACATCAATTGCATCCTTCAGCATTAAATTAGTTTCTAGGAACCAGATGATTGGAGTAAACCAAAATTCATAAGAGAAGGTTGTATTTAAGGTATATATTATTCTGATATTTACCTACTTATAAGCAAGAACATATGTCCCTTCTTGAGATCTCATAGGAATGACTCCTCAAGGATCATTCTAAATAGATGTTATCCTTTTCATGAACTTTCTAAACCTTGGTTGTTATGAAATTTAATTGTTACCGATACAAAAATCAATATAACATGTAGTGACTTCTTCATTCATATGAAACAATTATAACTTGTTCACTTTAAATCATATTTCAAGCAATGATATGACATAAAAAGTGATTACCAGCAAATTATTTAGGGAACAAATCAAAATCCTTTGGTGGACATATTAAAATTTTCTGTTGGAGTTCCAACTACTTTGGCACCACTAGTTCAGCTTCCTGGTGCATTTTTGAGAAATATCTTTGTAGTACCATCTTTAACATGAGAAGATATAACATGAAGAAATGGTGCGGAATTACTTCCATAAAATCGGAACAAAAAGATTAAGGTCGACTATAAACATCATAGAAGAAACATTAATGGCTAGCAGTATACCATGGCAACTTAGGAATCTGATTTTCCTCGACGCATATACTTATGAAGGCCTTTGGCAGAATTTACAAAAGGTAAATCAGCTTCCCAGAAATCAAAATGCAAAACATGTCAATATGAAAACACATGCTTTGGTCCACCCTTCCCTCAACAAGACAAATTTCTCAGTTTCCCACAAATAAAAAATGAAACGGAAAAGCCAAGGCGTTAATGAACCAAAACAGCAATAAAAACCCATGATATAAGCAATTCAATGAAACATTCACTAAATCTATGTTCATTTTAGAAGATAATTACACATTAATCATATAGTCCATGGCCACTGTCGATGTCTTGTGTTCATCCTATAGGTATATTCTCCATCCTATGTAATTTGTTGGGAAAGTAAGTTATTCAATTCCATGGAAAAAACGTGATATGAATTTTGAAGACCCATATAAAAATTGATAGATTTAAATAGGTACACCAAAATGATTATGATTTTCACCTCTCTGCAGCATCAACTGCCAATCTACCTACTAAACTATAAATTTTTTTTTGATTGAGTCGCCTACTTTCCTTCAAAAGATTTCGGTAGACTGATAATAAAATCATAAGCCTCCGGTATTTTCTCATATTTTAAGAGGCACAAACTATCATACACAAAAAAAATGATCACACGAACTACCAGGTTTACATAAACGAATTTCAAAAATCATGTGTGTTGCTGATGGCAGTATTAAACGAATTTTTCCACAGCATAATCGTTTTCTAAGAGAGCCAGATAAATTTACAACTTGTTTAGCTAATTCAAGTAATCAACACTCCAAATTATTCCCTCGCAATTCCAGCACCTATGTTGATGATGTGAAGGTAATGGAATCATAAGAAATGGGGATGAGAGAATGTAGTTCAGTGGAGATAAGGTCACCGTAAGAGGGCGGAAGGAAAAACCCTTTTTGGGGGAAACACCATCATGGGAGAGCCCAAGATCAACTCCTAGACTGAACCCGCCCCTCCAAAGATGGTTAGGATTTTGGTGAATTACTCTGGGAGGGATTTAATCCAATGACAGTGAGGCCAGCGAGCTTGGGCTCAGAGGCAGATCACTGATTGTGAAGGAACATCGACAACGAGAGAGGTGAGGTAGCGTCTTTTTATATTGATAAAGGATGTTGCGGGGAGATTTGTAGACTGTAGATGGAATCGCTAAAAACCATAGGTTGTGGAAACTGAATGCAGAACCTTTACTGGGGAGATAAAATTGAGATTCTGAGAAAAACCTTGATTTCGGAGTCCAAAGGAGGAGGACTCTGGCATCGAGGATATGCAGAAACCCTAGGTCGCGAAGAGGTGAAACCTAAGCCCACGTTGGAGAATGAAGATGGTGGAGAGGTGAATTGAAACCAGTCCATATTCTCTGTCAGAGAAGGAGGAGGATAGAGTGTAGTGTGATCAGAAGACATAGTTCAAAGGAGGATCACACTGGAATTGGTGATCTATGGAAGCCTAGGTCACGAAGAGGTTAAACCCGAGATCGTGTGGGAGTTCGAAGATGGCGGAGAGGTGAGGTGAAACCATGATAAGAATCACGTCAGAGAAGGAGGAGTACAATGGTCGAAGGAAGAGTGGTTTTCAGGGAGATTCAGTCTTGATGGCCTGATACCCGAGCAAGATCGAGAGTGGGAGTGGTAACGAGATGGAGAATATGGAAGAGAACATGAGCGTATGAGGGTTGTGGAGCATTAGAGGCTTTCCATGTTTGGATAAATTGACGTGTATGAACGACAGATGGACATGTGGTAGTAGGAAATACCAATGATTAGTATATATATAGATATATGAAGGGATGTTTTCAAATACATCATAACAAATAAATTATGGATGTACATGGGGTTTATATATTCATTATTGGGATGTCAATGTGATAGTTGTAATTTTCATGTTTTTATTGTATTTGTGGGGAATATGTGGTGATAATCATGACCAGTTCAAATGCATGGTGATTTGATATAACAAGGAATTGGCTGTTTTGTGTGAGATATGTTGTGAGATGGTTTATGGTAAAAGAATTTGACTTTTTTAAAATAATGTTTTGTATATTATTATTGAATTATCATGGGATGTGGTGGTTGTTATGGTGATATTGTAATGAAATTTTAGTATTTAGAATGTTCATAGGTTCCAGGTACTTATTGAGAAAGGATATTAATTACTTTGTTTAAATTAAAGGGGTTATGAATGAGTGGAAATGCTTTGTATGTTTATGTAATGGATTGAACAAATGGTTAATGGTTAATGTTAAATATGCGGTGTTATTAAGAATTATTTTAAATTTAAATATGGAATCATGTGAATAAATAAATGGATCATGGTTAGTAACAATTAAAAATGAAAAGGATGAACCTATGTATAATAAAGGGAATTATGAGATGTGTTATAGTTTTCTCACAGTGAGTTGACTTTTTATAGTGTTAGTAGTATATTATCGATATTTTGGAGTATTATGGTGGCTTTTTTATGATGGTGTGGATGCTAATATAAAATCACGTGTATTTATTATTTTAAAGAATGTCTACATATGAATTTTCAATGTGATTTATATACACAGATCACCAATGATCGACATCATTACTATTTCCGATATGTTTTTTTTGGGTTTTGTGTGTTATTTCCAAACATTAGTTAAGGGATGATTGATGTCCTAATTCCGGCTTTCCTCATCATCTAATGAATTGAGGTTAAATGTTATGAAATATTTATAACAACCCGAGATTTATTTAGAATTATTAATTTTAATTTCATTGATGTATTGTGTTTTACGGTACACCAAAATTAGCTTGTGCTATACACAACACCGTATTAGCTTGCAGTAAACGCAACACAATTTTTAGCTCATGTTACACACAATTTCAAGTTCATTTTGTAGAAATTATTCTACGCAAAATTAAGTAATGATTTTGTTTAATGTATAAATGAAATAAGTTTTGATTATGTTATACTCAACACCAAAGGGAGCTTGCACTACACGTAGCCTGGACTAGGCTTGCATTACACGCAATCATGACCTTCCTCGATAGTGTGTGTAGAACACAATACCATGTTTCACTAATCAATGATATATTGTTATAATATTATTATGAACTAGCCGTTATTTATAGTAGTAACTACATTTTGAATTTTATAACATTATTATTCATCATACACATTTTCTAGAACATGGTATGAGAACAAAATAAAATTTTTTAGGTAAAATAAATATTTTTTTAAAAATGCAGTTTTGTCGCCTTTTGATAGTTCACCCACATTAAATCTAATTTTAGACATTTTTATAAGTTAAATTTAACAAAATATAATTCTTCTTTTGAATTAGGATATAAAATTTTTTTTTGGATAAAATTTTCATATTATTTTGATAACTTTCATATTTTAATGAATAGTAAAAACATGCAATATTTTAATTAAAAACAAATTTTTTCATTGAAATAATATATATGGTTAAATTATAAGATTTAATGGTCTGAAAATATATATAGAATATATTTTTACCATTAAATATAATGTAAGTCATTAGCATTAATTTTACACTGAATTCATAAGTAAAAACATTTCAATCTTTTGCAACCTTTTAACATTTAAAACTCGTTTTCTTAACAATGAGATTAATTTTGAATTAATTTATGCAACTTCTGTAATTTGAATTTGGAAGAAAGGATTCCATATTTGAAATCAGTAGGTCAAAATTATGTTAATAAGCTAATTTTTTTTGGGAACTATGAATATTAACAATGGTAAATTTTATTTACCATAGTTAAAGGTAAATTAGGTAATTAAGGGTAAAAATAATTTTATAAAATTACCCTAACACTTATCATAATATAATTGGATGATTATATTTCTTCCTAAGGCATATTTTTGTCGAAATGGAATCCATTGGAACCCACTTGGATGTGATTAAAACCTTTACTTTTTTTTATTTTAAAGAAAGTGAAATATGTCTCATTCAAACATTAATAATTAGATTATTTTTTTATATAAAGTTATGAAGAATATAATTTTGATTATAAATTTTAATTTTGAAGCTAAAATGTATTTGTTTATCATTGTAATTTATTTTTAATTTTTAAGAAATATTTAATTACCTTAATAGCTTATACATTAATGATGTAGAAATTATTTATTTAGTGAAAAATAAATAATATTGTTTTTATTAAAATAACCATACCTATCAAAAGAACTATAAACATGCCCAAACATTATTGGTAGAGTATATCTATACCCTAATCATCCATGGGTCTATTTTTGGACCATTTGGATATTTATAAAAATGATTAGGGCATTTATATTATTTTATTTTAAATGATGTCAAAGATGTCACCTTCATAATTTAATAAATATAACAATTTAAATGTTGTGATTTTTAGATTATAAATTCCATTAAATGTATTATTATGAAGGGTAATAGATTTATCTTTATCATAGGATTTTATTTTTAATTTTTATGCATAATATAAATATCTTATATAATTTTACAAAAATGATGTAGTAATTATTTTACTAACAGAAATATCAAATAAATGGTTTTATTAATATTAAAATAAATTTTCCATGAACTAATAAATGTTCTCCAAAAATTTTCTATATGCATATAAAATTTTAGGAATCTATTTAACAATTTGGTTCGAATATATCCTCTATGTGGATTTTATTTAAATTCAAATAGATGAATAGTGTCAAAATTTACTCTATTGTTATTTTAGAAAAAAATAATATTATTAAATTGTTTAAAAATCACAAAAATATTTAAAAATTATCAATTGAAAATTATATGTTCAACAAGGAAATAAAATACCCAATTATGGGAAATTTACAACATATAAGTATGTATTTATAATAATTTAAAATTTATAATATTATTACCACAAAACAATTAAATAGATTAAATAAGGATAAATAAAAATGATTAGGATTAAAATATACATAAAACATGTCTAAATTTTATTTTTTGATGATATTACAACCCTATATCATCTGAAATTCTTATTTGAGTCATTTTGGATGTTTTTATGTGGGTTTAGAATTTATTATAAATTAATATTTTTGAGGTTTCCAAAGGTGCCCCTTTCCTCCTTTATAAAAGGGAACATCCTCCCTCTCCACTTTACAAAACATTGAGCCTTCAAGCTCGGCCAAACCTAGACCATTACTATTCTCAACATCCCTAGTAATATTCTAGAGGATCTGTTCTTCTCAAAAGACCAACTCTAGTCCCTTAAGAGGAAGTTTAAAGGAGGCACGTCAAAGAAGAGGTATACTCTTTTACCAATTCTTTCAAATTTCTTTCTTCTTCAACATCCAGTTTATTAGTTGTTTCATTGTAAATTAATACAATAAGTTTCACTAATATAATGATATGATATTATAAATATGAAAAACCCCGATTTCACTTTCTATTCATCCTATGGGAAACGAAATCACCGCGCGTGCGTACGTACAAAATACCGTCTCCACGTCGTGGTGTAATCAGTTTTTCCACCACCACCTTACATGGATGGGTATAATGGTGTAAAGAATAAGTATATATTTTTATTATAACACCATACATATTTTGAGATATTATATCACCCACTCAAATTCTATTCAATAATTATTGGAATGATATCATCGCCCGTGCGTACGTACGGACTACCGTCTCCACGAACGTGATGAGATTCATTTTCCATGATTAACCATTAAATTATGACTATAAATTATATATAATTAATAATCATGAAACATATTAAATAATAATTATTCTGGATTTATATGCATATATGTTTCTTTTACTTAATTCCATTCAATTCAATAAGGAGACGAAAATAGCGTTCATGTGTACGTACGGTCTTTTGTCTCCATGAACAGTGTATTTCATTCCATTAATCGATCTATCATATATATTTATATGTGAAATATATATTATATATGAATAATGTTTTACATTTTGGAATTATGTAAATCAGGATATAAGTAATAATATCAAGAACTACATGTCGAAACGTATATGATAAATGAAACGATTTTACCCAAAACTATGCTTTAACATGGAATTTACACAAGAACGGGTAATATAAAGTCATAAGTGAACCATATATGATATCATAAAAATAAATATGATTCTGTAATAAGTCAATGAAATTATTTAAATCATTATAAATGAGGTTCGGATACATACGAAGCATATCAGACATATGGTAAGGGACACATTTTCCAATATCGTTTTTATCCGATATTGTTTATTCGTAAGTATTTACTGGGGTTATATTTATCATCCAAGTCACTATTTTTAGAAAAAAATTCCATGTATTTTTAAAGTCCTTTTTACCCATTTTTTAAATTTACTACATGGTATGTATGGGATCTTTCTTTTTTTTACCATACGAGGTAATTTTTTACTTTTCCTGCAAAAGTACGAGAAGTCTGTTTTTTGTAACTTATACGGCATGAACGGATTTTTACGATTTCATAAAGACATATCTTCATGAAGTTCCCTCCACAAGATTTCATGATTATTTTCAACAATATCCTTTTCATTGAAAATTGAATGGCATTTTGTGAAAACAAAATTATTTTTGAAGATGAAAGGATATTTTCCTCAAGAATTCATTTCAAGTGTTTTGTCAAAACTAATTTCCATATAAGATGAAATTATTTAGTATGATTATGTTTCAAGTATAATGTCACTATGATTTAAATGGTTTAACTTTTCTTATGATTAAATGATATCCATTTGTTTTATATGGATTATGTTATGATGGGATGATGTTTATGAAACCCGTTTTATTCTTTGGGTTATGATGAATGATTTATGTTTATGTTGTGCCACACGTAAGAATGATTTCATTATGAGATGGGTGGGAACTATATATCCCTCCAATTCATTGGCTAAAGATTTATATCTCCTGAGATATACATGGATGGAATGGAAAGTTAATCCGGTTCAATGAAACAGGACTGGAACGAGTAGTGAACTCGATTCCGTAAGGGACTTTGTCCAATATGATGGTCTTGGAAGCAATACCTTGGTTACTATGGAAATCATATCAAGTGGTTAGTGGTTTTACACAATTACATGTTTTATTCTCATTTTATTTTATCATGATTTATGTTCTATTATGATCTATGCTTTATGTAGTGTCATATTTTATGACATTGCTGAATATTTTGATGTTTAAACGTTATGGTCATGTTTTTGTGTTCAAATGTATATGGGTTGTTTTCATTTCTCCATGCATACCCTTATTAAGCATTTTTACTCACCCATTATATGGTTTCTTTTCCATAGAATATAAAGAAAGGTTTTGGGTAAGAAAACAAAAGGGGAAGATTTTTATCGGAGATGTTGAAGATCTTTCACCATGATTAGATGATTATGTTCTGAGTTTCCAAAGACACTAAACTACTACAGTCCCTGACTGTTGTTTTTTTATGTATTAAGTATTCTGAAAAAGTAATGTAATGTCCATGTATGTCAATCTTTGGGTCTTTATAGTTGGTATTAGTGGAAAGGTTTAATAAACCTTTGGAATATAGGATGCAAAAACATTAGTGAGATCCCTAGAGATATTTCTAAGGTACGTCTAGGGATGTTTTTAAGGTTATGTATAAGTATAGGATATAGTCCAAGAATTAAAATAGCAATATTAGAATTAAACCTAAGCTGTTATATATTGAAGTTACTCCCCCTTTATTATGTTGTTTTACCTAACATGATTTTTTCCTCTCACACTATTCTTTTTGGGTTTTAGACAATGGCTAGAACCCAAAGGTACCGTCTTGATCAATGTAATGGACAATGCAATGATTGTCCTTCTGAGAAAACCAATGTTATGAGAGATAGAGTGAAAAATCTTATTTCTATAATTTCAACAGATATGAATCATTATAGACTTCCAAATGAGCAAGGAGGGAACAATATTCTATTGAGTCCTTTATGAGGCAACATCCACCTTATTTCAGTGGGTCTTTTGATCCACTTGTTGTGGAACAATGGATTAGTACCATTGAAAAGATATTTTCCATACTTCTCTATTAAGAACATGAACAAGTTATTATGGATATTTACCATTTAGAAGGTGATGCAGACCAATGGTGGACACTAATCAAGAATATGTGGCCCCAAGATGAAATTGAATCAATGAAATGGGATGAGTTCAAGAACTTGTTTTTCAATAATTACATCGCTCGTATTCTTCAAACAAAGATAGAAAAATAATTCCTTTAGCTTAGGAAAAAGGATGATGAATCTGTTGGTATATACGAAGTGAATTTTACAACTCTTTCAAGGTATGAATCTGGCATTATCATCCAACCTGAAAGTAATGTTGATCGATTCTTCAGTGTCTTAAAACCAAGTCTTCAAAGGGTATTACCAATAAGAGACACAAGTATCTATGAAAAAATTGTGTGTTGTGATATCAAGGTAGAACTGGATGTCAGTGTAACATATCCATCACATGGTTTTGAAAAAAAAGAATGATGGAGTTCAAGAAGAAATCTCAGAACAATTGTGAAAAGAAGATGAATGTTTTTTATGCTCAAAGTGTGGAAAGAAGCATGGTGGAGATTGCCTAAAAGGTACTAAAAAATATTTTAAGTGTAGAAAAGAAGTTCATCGATCAGTTGAGTGTTGAAGTAATAGGAAAAAGGTAGCTAATTATCTGAATAGAGAAAATACTATAGAGAACACTCCACCAACACTTCAATGTTTCAAGTGCAAGGAAATGGGGCATTATGCTAATCAATTACGTTGTCCATGGGTTAATGATGATCGACATGAGAAACCTCTTAAAGAAAAGGATAATGGGAAGTCCCTTTAGATCACAATATGTGATGTTGATTATGACAATGATGTTTTGGAGTGATTAAGTGTTTATGTAGTGGGTTTTCAAAATAGTATCATGGAATCTCATATATGGTATCGTGGAATTTTGGAATATCTATGTATGGGTTTTAAATAATTATATGGTACCAGTTACCATGAAAAGTGATTGAAATATTTTTGGAAAGATGATGATATGCGCATAATGAAGGGATAAAGTGAAAATGAAATGATCTCATGACTGATATACATATAAAGTTATATAATGGTTTGAGTATATAGAAATTTTGGGATTTTGGTATGTGTAAAGAGATAACTTTTGACATCATTCATGTTTTCCCTAAGGTTCAATGGGAATTCATTTTTTCAAAGAATACATGATTAAGGTATTCACATGTTTGGAATGTGACTGAAAAGATATATCATATGATATATGGGGGATAAATGATGGTATTCACATGCTCAGTAGATGACATTTCTAGTAATTGTTTTCTTTATAATATGAGCTTGGACAGAAGTATTTTAGATAAGCCTAATGATTGGAATGAATTATGTTTGATAGACATTAGTATTGTTGAAGGATAGAATTTTTTTTGATATTATTGATGGAATATTATAATGATGTAGTTTTAGAAAAAGGACATCATGTAGGACGAGCGACAACCCATCGCGTTGGAGTAGGTTACGTGAATCGAACCCACAACTGAAGTGAAACAATCCTTTATCGCCTACCTCTGGCCTACAGGAAGTACTTGGTTAGTAGAAACTAGTATTATTTTATTAATCGGTATGATAGATGATGTATACATACATTTTTGGAATCATATACAATGAACCTCACCATAGATGGACTTACGTATATTTGATAAATTTTGATAACCTTTTGTTTGAGATAGATGAAATGACCCAACATTCTATCACATGATCTGCTAGCACATCTAAAATGACAAATTAAACATCCTTTCATTAATAGATGAAGTGAAAATTGTTCAAGGAACGAACAATAGTGAGATTGTCCCGAAATAAAGTAAGTATTTATTCTAATTCAAATTCTTCAACTTTAGGGAAATGATCTTGAAAACCAAAAAGTTTGTGCAAGTGTCTTCAAATCTGATGAATCATATGGTACCTTAGATCATAAAAAATTTATGTCTTAGTGATTGTTGTCTTTTTAATAGCCATATTCTCTACCACTCTCCATAAGAACATGATGGTTAGGTTTCTATTCCATATCAATATTTTAATCTATGTTCTCCTATGTGGAAACCCATTGATGAGTTAATTTGCGTAAATGATATGTTTTATACTTCACATTTTAAAATTATGTTTTAGTATTCCTTTTTATGATGTGGGTTTCTATGAATGAAACTTTCAAGTAGTAAACCATTTATAACCCTGATGAATTTCAAGGGTGAAATTCATTTAAAGGGGGGTAGAATGTAACAACCTGAGATTTTATCAGAATTATTCTTTTTAATTTCATTGATGTCTTTCATTGTACACTACACCAAAATTATCTTGTGCTATATGCAACACCATATTAGCTGGCAGTATACACAACACTATTCTTGGCTTGTGTTACACACAATTTCAAGTTCGTTTTGTAGAAATTATTCTACGCAACATTAAGTACAGATTTTGATTAATGTGTAAATGAAATAAGTTTTGATTATGTTATATGCAACACCAAAGGGAGCTGGTACTACATGTAACCCTGGCCTTGCTAGTTTTACATACAATCGTGACCTTCCTTGATAGCGTGTGTAGTACGCAATACCGGGTTTCACTAAACAACGATATATTGTTATAATATTATTATGAACTAGCCATTATAAATATTAGTAACTAAATTTTTAATTTTATAAAATTATTATTCATCGTACACATTTTCTAGAACATGCTATGTGAACAAAACAAATTCTTTCAGGTAAAATAAGTTTTTTTTAAATGCAGTTTTGTCACCTTTTGATAGCTCACCAACATTAAATCTAGTTTTTGACATGTTTATAAGTTCAATTTCAAAAAATAAAAATCTTATTTGGAATCAGAATATAAAAATTTACTTTGGATAAATTTTTCATATTATTCTAATAACTTTCATATTTTAATGAATAGTAAAAACACGCTACATTTTAATTAAAAGTCAATTTTTTCCTCGCTATAATTTATATGGTTAAATTATAATATTGAATGGTTTTAAAGTATAAATATAATATATTTTTAACATTTAATATATTGTAATTTATTATCATTAATTTTACACTGAATTCATAAGTAAAAACATTTCAATCTTTTGCAACGTTTTAACTTTTAAAACTCATTTTCATAAAAACAAGATTAATTAAAAATTAATTTCAGCTACTTATGTGATTTGAATTTGAAAAAATGGATTCCATATTTGAAATCAGTAGGTCAGAATTATTGTAAAAGCCTACTTTTTATTTTTGGGAACTATGAATAGTAACTACGGTATATTTTATTTACCATTATTAAAGGTAAATTTTGATATTTGGGGTAAAAATAATATTATAAAATTATAGTAACACTTTTCATAATATAATTGGATGATTATATATTGTCCTAAGGCATAATCTTGTCGAAATGTAATCCATTGAAACCCACGTCGATGTGATTAAGACCATTAATTTAGTTTATTTTAAAGAAAGTGAAATATGTCTCACTCAGACATTAATAATTAGATTATTTTTTTATGTTAGTTTATACAAGAAAATAATTTCAATTATAAATACTAATTTTAAACCTAAAATGTTTTTATTTATCATGGTAATTTAATTTTAATTTTTAAGAAATATTTATTTACCTTAATAGCTTAGACATTAATGGTGTAGAAATTATTTATTTATTGACAAATCAATAATATAGTTTTTATAAATATAACAATACCTAACAAAAAGATCATAAACTTGACCAACCATTATTGGTCGAGTATATATATACCATAAGCATCCAAGGGTCAATTTCTAGACTATTTGGATCCATATAAAACTGATTAGGAAATTTATATTACTTTATTTTAAATGATGTCAAAGATTTCACCTTCATAATTTAATAAATATAAAAATTTAAATGTTGTGATTTTTAGATGATAAATTAGAGTAAGAGTATTATTAAGAAATTTAATAGATATATCTTCATCATACGATTCTATTTTTAATTTTTATTCAAAAAATAAATATATTAAATAATTATACAAAAATTTTGTAGTAATTATTTTACAAAGAGAAATATCAAATAAATGGTTTTATTAATATTAAAATAAAAATTATATGAACAAATAAATATTGTCCACAAATTTTATAGATGAATATGACATGTTAGGAATCTATTAAACATTTCGGTTCAAATATATCTTTGATGTGGATTTTATTTAAATTCAATCAAATGAATAGTTTCAAAATTAACTCTATTATTATTTTATAAAAATAACATATTATAAAATTTTTTAAAAATCAAAAAAATATTATTAAATTATAAATTGAAAATTATATGTTCTAAAAGGTAATAACGTACCCAATTATGGGAAATTTACAACCTATAAGTATGTATTTATACAATTTAAAAATTATAATAATATTACCACAAATAAAATTAAATAGATTAAATATGGATAAATCCATACGATAAGGTTTAAAATAAACAAAAAACATGTATAAATTTTATTTTTTTATGATATGACAATCCTATCTCATCTAAGATTCATATTTGAGTCATTTTGAATTTTGTTTATGTGGGTTTTGAATTTATTATAAATTAATATTTTTGAGGTCTCCAAAGGTGCCTCTCTCCTCCCTAATAAAAGGGAACCTCCTCCCTCTCCACTTTACATAACATTGAGCCTTCAAGCTCGACCAAACCCTAACCATTACTCTTATAAACTTTCATAGTAATATTTTGGAGGTTCTGTTCTTCTGAAAAGACAAACTCTAGTCCCATAATAGGAAGTTTAAAGGAGGCACGTCGAAGAAGAGGTAATCTCTTCTACCGATTCTTTCAAGTTTATTTCTTCTTCAAATTCTTCTTCATTAGTTGTTTCGTTGTAAAGTAATACAATAAGTATCAACAATATACTGATATGATTTTATAAATATTAAAAAACCCCATTTCACCTTTTATCCATCATATAGAAAAAGAAATCATCTTGTGTGCGTACGTACGGAATAACGTCTCCACGTCGTGGTGTAATCAATGTTTCCACCACCGCCTTACATGGATGGGTATAATGGTGTACAAAATAACTATATATGGTTATTACAAAATCATACTAATTTTGAGATATTATATCACCCACTCCAATTTTATTCATTAATTATGGGAACGATATCATCGCTCGTGCGTACGTACGGACTACTGTCTCCATGAACGCGATGAGATTCATTTTCCATGATTAACACTTCAAGTATGATTATATAGTATATGTAATAAATTATCATTAAACATATTACACAATAATCATACTGGATTTATTTATATATAAGTTTCATTTACTTAATTCCATTCAATTAAATAAGTAAACAATAATAGAGTCCATGCGTACATACGACCTACCGTCTCTATGAACGGTGTATTTCTTTCCTTTTATAGATCTATCATATATATTTATATGCTAAATATATATTATATATGAACCATTTTTTACATTCTTTAATTAATTAAATCAGTTTATAAGTAATAATATCATGAACAACAAGTCGAAACACGTACGATAAATGAAATGATTTTACCCAAAACACTGCTTTAACATGGAATTTACAAAAGAACGGGTAATATAAACTCATAAGTGAACCATATATGATATCATAATAATGAATATGATTCTGTAAAAAGTTAATTACATTATTTAAATCAACATACAAGAGGTTCTGATACATAAGAAGAATATCGTACATAAGGTAAGGGATAACTTTTCCAATCTCATTTTTATCATAGATTGTTTATTTGTAAGTATTTAGTGGGTTTATAATTATAATCCATGTACCTATTTTCTAATAATGGTTTCATTTATGTTTAATGTCCTTTTTACCCATTTTTGACTTTTACTACATGGTATGTAAGGAATCTTTCTTTTTTTTACCAAATGAGATACTTTTTGACTTTTTCGGCAAAAGTACGAGAAATTTGTTTTTTACTTATACGGCATGAACAAGTTTTTTACAGGTTCATAAAGCATTATTTTCATGAAGCCTAATCCAAATTATTTCATGATTATTTTAAAAAAAATCCTCTTATTTTACAATTTCAAGTCATTTTTTGAAAATACAGTGATTTTTGAAGAAGAAACGATATTTTCCTTCAAAATTCAATTCAAGTGTTTTGTCAAAACAGTTTTCCATCTAAGATGAAATTATTTAGTATGATTATGTTTCAACTATAATGTCTCTAGGATTTATATGGTTTCACTTTTCTTATGATGAAATGATATCCATTTGTTTTATTTGGATTGTGTTTTCATGGGATGATGTTTATGAAACCCATTTTATTATTTGGGGTATGATGAATGATTTATGTTTATGTTGTGGCACATGTAAGAATGATTTCATTATGAGATGGGTGGGACCTATATTTCCTGCCAATGCATTGGGTAACGATTTATATCTCATAAGATAGACATGGTTGGAACGACAAGTTAATCTGGTTCAGTGATATAGAACTGGAATGAGAAGTGAACTCGATTCCGTAAGGGACTTTGTCCACTATGATGGTCTTGGCAGCAATTCCCTGGCTACTATGGAAATAATATCAAGTGATTAATGGTTTTATACAATTACATGTTTTATTCCCAAGCTATTTGATCACGATTTATGTCCCATTATGATCTATGCCTTATGTACTTCCATGTTTTTTGTCATTACTCACAATTTTGATGTTTAAACATTATGGTCATGTTTTTATGTTCAATTGTATATGGTCTGTTATATTTTCACCCTGCATACCCTTACTGATCATTTTACCTCACCCTTTATATGTTTTCTTTTCCCTAAGATATAAAGAAAGGTTTTTGGTAAGAAAATAAAAGGGGACGATCTTTATTGGAGATGATGAAGATCACTCACCATGATTATAAGATTATGTTCTGAGTTTCCAAATACACTAAACTATTACAGTCCTTGAGTGTTTGTTTTTGTTAAGTATCATGTATTCCGCAAAAGTAATGTAATGTCCATGTATTTCAAGCTTTGGTTCTCTACAATATTAGTCATTATCAATTTATTGTTATGATTCCTTAGTTTTATGTGATGCGTAGGGATGAAATATCGGTTTTTGGATGTCCGTAGTGATGAAGATATGGTTAGTGGATATTTTATATGATGATGGATTACCATCTGGGGCAAAAATTTGTTTTTTTGTGTGTTGGGGGTCTTGGACTGTAAGATATTATCACATCATTGATGTCCATATTTTTCATGACACTATATATCCTTATATATATATATATACGAATTAGTGTGTGGTCTATATAGAATATATGGTAGAAATAGATGTAAGATGATGGATTATGATAATGGAAAATCATTAGGGAAGTGGACATGGGGAACAGTGAATTATGTTATTTTAATATTATCTTACAAAATTTGATTTTTTACTTAGTGATGCTGCAAATATATTTATTGTATATGTTAATATTCATGTTAGTCAGACCATTCATTCACTGGATCCTTAGTATCACATTTTCTTATTTTCTTGAAAGATCATCAGTATGGTCTTATTTATCATATAGGTTATACTTAGAATACATTCATATAAAAAAATTTAGGTTAATTAATTTGATTTAGATACAGATTAGAAAATAACTATTTTGGATGTTGGATATTAGGAAGACTAGTTTCCTAAGGAGTTCCCTTGGTATTTTTTTCAAACGTATTTGTTGTGTTATTTTACATGCATCATGTAATGATATATATTTTACATTATATATTTATGTTGATTGGTTTTTTATATCATATACATGGGATTATTTAGGGAAATACCCAAAATAGTGTGTTTTATACCCTCGGTGGTAGATTCTATCTTATGTCCTATGGACGGAGGCTTTGGGTATCACTCATTTTCCACATCGCCAATACAAATGTGGTACTAGTGGAGGGTAGACTCATGGAAAAATAGGATTGAGTGTATTTGAAACTTTTTATATATTTTGGTTATCATTTGAACATGATATGAATCTATAAATTATAAAATATTCAAATATATATATATAGTAATTAAATTGATGATGAAAAATATCAAATATGATGAGGATAATGAAATATCAACAAATATTTTTTATATTAATTATTATAAGTTCAGAAGAAACTATATCATATAACATAACACAATATTTATGTTATATAACATTTAAAAATAGGAGTAAGACTATAAATTAAGTATTTATCAAAATTATAGAATAACTTAAACAAAACAAATTAATAAAATATAGAAATAATATTTTTTTACATTTTGATATAAATTTTCGTAAAAAATGTTATTCAATTAATACAATGTATTTAGTAAGTTATGCATATTTTTTTCATTATTAGGTTTTCAAAATACATATAAGTTGTTTTTTAGGATAATTTTTATGCCATTATTATTTAATGATATCTTTTATTACATCTTTTAATTTTTAGTTTAATCAAATAGGTTATGTTATGTCACATCTTATTCATTATTTTAATTACAACTATTTTTCGGAAGATATTTCCTGTCACATATTATTCCATATTTTTCATTCACATTAGTATAGTATTTAGAATAAATTTTAATGTTTATTCCATTGCGAAATTTGAAAAATATTGATGAAATTCATGGTATGATATTGTCCAAGACGGTTATATAAATATGAGATATGGGATTATATCATATTATATCAATATAGAGTATTATATATCTAATATATATGAACTATAGTAAATGAAATTTCACATTATTATTAATTTTTAAATTTGTTTTCAGAATAAACATATAATAGACAATAGTTCATTTGTTTGACAATAGATAGTGGGGTATAAAATGGAAAATTGAGTGAGAGTGGTTCTATATGTACATTAAGGACCCCCAAACCAATCAATCCAAAACACACAACTATGTATCATATTTTCCAAATGTTCTCATCTGACTATTCAACCACATTAATTGTGGATTTTTAGAGGAGCTATTATTTTTATATCATTTAATATAGGATCTAATTCTCACATTCTGTTTACATATCCCATGATGCATCCTCATCACTTATATACTTATCCACCCACATCCATCTCACCTATATTTTTTACTTCTCTTATCCATCTATAGTTTTATTATTTTTCTCTTGTGACTTCTACGTGATAGATATACTATTATCTAGATCCTTATTTGCAGTTTTCCCTTCCATCACATGCTAAATTTTCTTTTATAGTCTATAAATCCATCATATCCCACTAATCAAAATATATCATGTATATTTTCCAAGTGAATTGAATTCAATAACAATAATATTATATCACATGTAATGTGTAATAATATAATTTTTATTTTTTTTATTTTTAAATAAATATATTATTTTAATATTTTGGCCCAATCAGATGTGTGAGGTATATAACCTCTTTTAAAAAATAATATTATGTCACAAAAAAGACAACCAATGGTTTCATAATAATGACAGATAATGTACAATTTTTATTTTGAAACTATAAAAAAATAATTATATTAATATTTTGTACCGATTTTGTGGAGAAATTTCAGTGATTAAATCAATGAAAATGAATCACCATATATATGTGTAAGAAAATATATTATATTAAAATACATTTTTTCCATTATATCAATTGATACTTTGTTATAGCTTATATTTATAAATAATGATGGTCATGATATGAGTTGCAAAAGGATAATAGAATACAATAATCTATTGATATCATATAATAATAACTTATATGTATTCCATTCTGGTATAAATAGAACAATGTTATATTGTACACTAACCCTATGTGAAACGTCATTTAAAAAATTCAAGAATATAAATTACAATTGGAACAATGTTGTAACCATATGATTTCACATTTTATGTCATTTCAATGTGATGTAATTTGAATTGTGTGATGTGGGTAGGATTTTTGTTGAGATAGATCAAGATATTATTCCAAGATTATATATGGTGTCGTAATCTATCATAGATCCACCATAACTATAAATCCAATGAGTAATCAATAGAAAAAATGGAAAAAGTAATGTATAATGGTTATCAATCCTAATATATAAATTTAACCCGTGTTGGGACAATTTTATGGAGATGATAATTTCTTATACATAAAGGTAAACTTGTTGATACTAAAAGGCAACTTACCATAGTTTCGACAAACTAAAAAATATAAAATAAAAAGTGGGATAATATTTCAGGGTTACACAACCAAATTGAATAATACATGATTTTTATGAATTGGAATTTAGTGTAGTGGACTATGATATATAATTTTCATGAGTAATATGTTTTGGTTTTCCAAACATTATATATGATGTTTACTATATTAATATATAATTCATAACAGTCACTGACCCAATAGGCAAGAGTTGTAAATTTTTAAAAATATTTGGTGTAATACATTCGACGAGTTATCCTATCATGTCCATCTCTCACACCACATATGTTATTGTAAAATATGATTAACAATGTGGATTAACCATTAATTATCATTAGAAAAAAAATATTTTGAAATATATAATATATATAATTTGTTTATTTCATGGTCGAATAGTCATGTATATATTAAAGGAACCTAGTTGCAATGGTGGGAATTTAAAGATACATGTAGGGAAATGAAATTTAAACATTTAACTATTTTTTATTATAAATAAAGAACACGTTGTGGATACTTAGATCACATAATGATGTAATTTATAGTTGAAAGTGAAACCAAATTATCATTCCCTAATAAAATATATTTTATAATGAATGTGAAAATCTAGATATTTTAAATATAAATGTTGACACTTTTATCATACGAAGGTTCAATGGTTTTTGATAATCCAATAAATACCTATTTGGGTTTCAATTTTATAGATTATATTTTAAACAAAAAATTAGATGTATTTAATGTATTGGATGTTAGATGTTGATTTATATCCAAATTATTAATGTGAATTTTATAAATCACTAAATATATTTGATCATATGATATATAAGTATAATATAAGGATGTGGGGAATAAATTATATATGGAAGAATTAATATAGACTATAATAATGTGTACCATAATTAATATATTTCTTTTAATATAAGAGTGGGATTTGATTGAATTCCACTATACAATTTAATATAAAGTGAGTTGTTGTTGTAAATATCTGATATGATCTATAAGGTATTTTCATATAATTATAAATAAGTCCCATTATTATATGGAACAATATCTTAATTTTATATATTTTTTATTTCCAAGAATGTGTTGATGTTACATTTTTAGTCTATCATAAGAAATAACTTGGGGAAGATAAAAAGAGACCATAAACCTTTGATAATAAGTCCACTTTTCTTATAGATTGTAATAAAAAAATGGTGATTTGATTATTTATAACATCAAAAATTTGGGTATATATTTTTGGTAATAAAAATATGTTTTTTAAACAAGTTAAAATTAATTTTTTTCAAGGTTATTTATGTTTATAACCACTGTTATAGATTTAATGTGTCTTTATAAACATGAGAAATTAATATAGTTTTCCATAAAATGTGAAATAATTATAAATAACTCTCATTGACCCCATATCAAATTAATAGTGAATATTAGGACCTTAGGTTACAAAATAATTGTGCTCTATCCATGTTATTCCATTGTCAATTGGTCAATGATTTTTAATTTGATGAGAAATGTATTGAATATGAAGGGAGTAATATTATTTAATAATGGAAGATATAACATCTGAAATAATAGTTTTTATCCAAATAATGATCTCTTGGGAATGATGTTTAACTATTAATATTTTGTAAAACTTATGTGACTTCATCTATTGAAATATAAATGATAAAAGGTGACAAAAAATCTATATATTGATGTGTAGTCTCAAAATTCATTGTCTATTGTTTTTCCTAATTATATATACATAAATTTCATTATTCTAGAAATATTGAATGTAAATATGGAAATTAAATCTGATAATAATATATAATATTGAAACTAAAATAATAAAAATCTATTATAAAGTTAATATTTATTTACTTATATGATGGTGATTTTGAGGTAAAATTTTAACTGTATTTTCAAACATAAAATTAATGTTTTTATAGATATTTTTGTAACATTTTTTGATATGAATTAATCTTAAATATTTGTGGAAATCGTACTTATATTACCACAATTATTCAATAAAATGATCAAGCACATAAAGAAGTAAATAATGAGAAATTATTTCAATGAATTATACACTACAAATATGACATATATTTAATGGAAGTGAAACTAAAATGATTGTAGAAATTTTTTATAATGAATAAAATTAAAAAATATTGAGAATCAAGTGATTTGGATGACATAAATTTGGGAATGTTTTATTTATTTTTTATTTTATTTTATTAAATTAATTATTTATAGTGATTAATGACACTTTTAGGGTATGATGCATTTATCCAATTTTTTTATTGAGTGATTGGTCAACCCATTTCAAGGTTTCTACAAATATTTTTTTATAGAGGATACTGAGTTTAACTTTTCACAAAAGTAATCAAATATGTTCTCATATAAGGACTTATATTTCAAAAAGAGAAATTGGAAAAAAAATTAGATAATGCTGTTGGTAATAAAATTGATAGAATAAGTTTAGGAATATCTATTTAAATGCATTGAAATTATGATTATCTAAGGACTAAAAAAATGTAATTATACATTACATAGAGAAATAAAAATTGAATTAAATGATAATTTTCAACAATGTTTTTTTTGGATATGAAGGTTTCACTCTAATGGGATATTGAGGATATTTATTTTCATATAAGGAAAATATTAAAATTAGAGGATTACTTCATGAATCCTCATGTAATTTTAATGGTATTAATGATTGTAGACATCGAAAAAGTCCGTAAATCCTAGAGGATGTTTCGAATTGATGAAGTGAATTCATATTCGGAATCAGAAGCCCAGTCCAGAGGCCCCGGAAGTGGTGCGTGAAAGAAAGGGTGAAGTGCGCAAAAAAAATGTCCCACGTAAAAGGCAACCAAGGATTCGTGCAATTTCCCGGCGCCGGCGCGAAATAATTTCGCGCCCGCAGCCCGCGCTGTTGAAATTTGGCGTCGCTGCTTCCGTCGCACAATTATTTCGCGTAGACCTGTATTTCGCACCCCGGGATGCCTATAAATAGAAGTCGAACCCAAACGGTTTGGGGTTGCGGAATTCAGAATGACTCTTGTGCGCACAATTAGACTCCCCCCACACGCAAGATGACTTCCAGGTGATTCCACTTTTCACACAACCTTGCCCCGGGGTTCGCCTTTGCGCGCAACTCCACTGGCTTAAGTGAATTTTACCACTCCTATGGGTTCTTTCCTTACGTGTAATCCATGTCCCGTGCATTAAATCCCCTTCTGTGCGCGTAATACCTTGCACGAAATCGCCTTTCCGTGCAATCCTTTGGACCTATTGCGTGCCATCCTGGTGTTTTGCGTGCAAACCTTCTCTTTGCATGCAACACCCCATCCCCTTTACCATGACGCACCTTGGAGGCCTCTCTGCGTCGGCACCTGATGTCTTCCCTTCCAGACAAGCGCGTCATGCATTGTATTCCTATAGGGCCTTCCAGGCACATACGAAGTAACCTCAAGTTTCCTTGGGTAGTTTTTCCCATTGCATTGCTTCATGTTATGCTTCACTGCATAGGCACGCTAACGGTTATTGCTTCTTCGCAAAGCCATGCTAATGTGGACCCCTCAATGGTTCGCCCTGCGGCCCCCTTCACTACGGCATGTCGATGTCTTCCCTCCCATAAGGGGTAGAGGGCATTGGGTATGTAAGCCCTAGGGGTGTGGAGTGAACCCACCTCGTCCAAGCTACAGGACGTTAAACTGCTAAGCACCTCATCCTTAACACATGACGTTAAACTGTGGTCCGACCCCGTGCTTCGCAGACAGGGTGCCCCCATCTCGGACATTCATTACGCTCACTCGTCTACATGGGAATGGACTCTTCCTCGCATGGAATGAGATCCTCTTTGTCGGAGTGGTGTTTGTCCATGGGGGAAGGGTTGCCTCAGAGCATAAGCCCCTAGCCTCTCTTGCGGAAGGTTACACACGTGCATCTCTGTTCTTCCCCCTACCAAGGCCAATGGAGTCCCTTTCCCACTACGCTTCATCGCACCACGGGCCTCCATCCTAGAGTAATCCCCGACACCAAGGGATACTAACCACACGTAAGCCCCTGTTTCCTCTTTGGACCGCTCAACGTGTATGCCCCTTTCCGCTTCTCACTAACGCACCCTTTACGACGTGATCATCTGGTCCTTGCTGCCTCTTGTTTCTCACACCGAGCATGACTCATGTGGGTTTAGAGCGCACATCGACCATGAAATCCTCTTATGGGTCGCCTCAGAGCATAAGCCCCATCCCAGCAAACTACATGGACTTTGATCCGTGCTAACACATGGTACGTAGAAAGCCTCCACGAGGTTCAAGCCCACCACCCGGTCGTTCCAACCTCTCCACGTCGGTTCCCCGACCACCATTGGCCACCTCAAAGCGTAAGCCCCATATCCACCATGGATCGCCTCAGAGCGTAATCCCCATATCCACTCCGGGCCACCTCAGACCGTAAGCCCAAAATTTCTCATCCGACATGACGTTAAACTGTGTGCCCTCATCCCGCATGACGTTAAACTGTATTCCCTCATCCCGCATGATGTTAAACTATATCTCTTACCGCATGACGTTAAACTATATTCCACCTCTTGGGCTATCTCAGAGCATAAACCCCATGTCTCGCACCCACATCTCACCCTGACTTCCCCCTCGAGCCCACGTGCCTTGGGAAGCTCATGCCCTAGCCCAGAGATCTTACTTCCTCCAGGCTGTAATCCATGCGTTATTTCTCATGGGTCACCTCTTCAGGTGTCCCACAGTATCACCAAACTATGCGGACTTTGATTCCCTGCCATGGAAATATGTTGGAATCCTCCACGAGGTTCAAGCCCGTCACTCCATCATCCATCCTAATCCTTACCCGGGCCGCCACATCCCGGTGAGATCATGCCACCCCATCCCACTCCATGGAATCCGGGAAGCTGCCCACGGGATGGACCTAACATCAGTGTTCCCCCATAGGGGGTCCTTCAATCTGATCCACTCTCAGTGTTCCGATCAGTCTAATCTGTCTCTGCAAGACGTTAAACTTGTGCCAAACCCCGTGTTAAACATGGGAAGCTGAGGAAAACCTCAGATGATACACAATCCCTGTGTTCTATGTGGGATGCCTCGGGCTTCCGCACCCTCGAGAAGCCCTGTGATAAGGGACAGAAGACAAACATGCCAACCCCCAGCACCAAGACATGCCAACAACACCCCAACGTGACCATTCTCCTCACTGAAGTTTGCTGCCCCGACTAGACCCCTTGGAGTGTCTCAATGGAAGCCGCGTAATTAACTGGCGTCCATGCAGATATGGCACTAAGATCGAACTTCAGAAAACCACCTTTAATCTATGAGGGAGACCCGGACTAGGTGAAAATCTCCGAGGAGGAATCCACATAAGGAAGAATCGACATCCCATCATCCCAGTTTCGATCAAGGAGAATACGTCACTGAACAAGGAATAGATGACGCCTGCCTTTGGAAAGTGGGAATGCAGGGCAATGAGCCGCGCATCCTCCCATGCGTGACGGACACTTGCGTGCGCCCCATCATAAAAGCATCGTAAATAGAAAATGGTGAACCCGACGAGATGCTCTTCACCTCAATACGGAGACTGGTAGCATTCGGGGTGTCGGAAGATTAGCATGTCACCAGGTCCGGGTACCTATCACCAGGATGTGTTACCCACCAGGGGTCGAGGCCATTAGGATGTTGACCACTCCGTTCTGCAACTTCGTCAGGGTGTATCTCTCTTGCTGACCATGGAAGACGGAATGACTATGTGCTATTGGTTGTCGATTTCTTTTCCTGTTAGTACTAATGAGTTCATCTCCCTACATACACGAATCGAATCACTGTATCTGGAGCTCGATCGCCATCGGCCCACCAGCGCAGGGGCAGGGGTAGTACCGACACGGCCACCTCACGCGGTCCCACATTTTCCACAGTCGCTCCAACAATGACCACCGCAGCTGTCGGGTGCTCACACCCCCTCTCCCCATCAGAAATAATCCAGCGAAGGGTGATCAACGACTTGGTTCGTATGTACGATGAGGAAGGGATCATCCCTACCAGGGTAATGGCCTGTTGGGATCTAGAGGAGGCTGCACCTCACCATCATCGCCGCCCCTATGGGCCGTGCAGGGAGCTTCCGCTCCCCACTCCAACGTTCAACCGCATAGGGAGCCTATCCTCGGAGCGCCTTGACACATCCCTATCCTATGACAATGAGCTGGGGGATGTCCGGGTCTGCCTGATCGGAGACCTGTCCTAGTGGTTAACGGCAAGAACCCCGCCAGGCTACATCGACACCACCGATCAACTCCCTGGGATGAGGAGCAGGCAATCTTCATTCCCGCATCACTGGCTCCGACCCATCCGACCCGACACCAGCGTCGGCCGTGAGCGGAAGAGAATGCCCATCCTGGGGCACCAACATCATCAACCACTGTGGCCCGAGCCACTGCTGACTCCTGCTACCAGTTCCCCGCACACGTTGAGCAGGGGCAGTCACATGCCCGACTAGGATCAAGGCCCCGACCGCCCTGAATGCAAGTTGGGTTGACTCTCCCAGTCGCGGACATTGGCAATGGCCACCGCGGATCAATCAGCGGTAGTGCCACCCACCATGAATGCTCATTCCGTGCCACTAATCTGGAAAGCCGAAGGCTTCTTCACGACAACTACACTCCAAGTATGACTCTTTCCATCACCCACTATACCTGGTATGAGGTCACTCCCCCTACTGCTAGACGTGAATATGGATCCATTTCGTATCCAGTCTCTCAATCACATGGAGGTCCTCCCCATGTCCCTTTTGACATCTGTCCCGGTGCTTCTCACACCCTGGGCATCAGTCCCCTCCTCCCCAGCTCTATTATGGCCAGGTACTCCTTGACGGAAATCAATCATACCTTGAGGATCCACCCAGGGGAAGGACGGCGGGGCATCGTTGTCGTAATAGGAATGTCAGGGGAGTCCGGACAGAAATTAGACCAGTCTGTTTCTCGGACTCTGAGGTGGAATATGACTTGACGACAGATCCTCCCCCCAAACCTTTGAGTCAAGTGTAAGGATGGGGATGCAGCGCGTCAGACTCGTACTCCATGAATGTGAGATCCATATGATTCCCTCCTCCCTCCGAAGGTATATCTAGGAGGACGAGGACTTGGCGTACCCCTAGGGGTCAGACCCGCAGTTACTACTGGCCTACCCTGAAGCACCTTCTACTTCAGTCAGGGAGGGTGGGGAACTTTTCTGGGGACCGACGGAAGATCCGCGACGTGACACACACTCGGCAAGCACCGATGCTATGACAGGAGGACCATTCGATGGCCCATCATATCACGACGTAGTAGCCAAGGCACTGCAACCCTTGGAGGACGACTCGGGGATTGGCGGACAATCAGCCTATTTGCCGTATTCCCTGCCAGCAAGCCCACCGGCCTACCTCGGTGCCGTTTCCAGCTCCCCAGCCATTCTCAGTTGATGAGTAGGGGCAGCAAGGTCCAGACCCCGAACCAGAGTCATGGAGCTTCTGGACTGTCCTCGTAGTGGGCCACTTCCCTGAGAGTTTTGGCCGATCGTCGGGTCGGATTTTGATATGCCAGAGTCACTCACCCCAGGAGAGTTTGAATGCTTCCACCGGACTCTTTCGGTGATCACTCTTGTCTTCACCATCAGCTAGTGCCTTATCCCGGGAGCCAAGCACATCTTGAGGATATCAGTTATCAGTGCCGTTGGGGCGACCTGGCAGCGATCCCTGCGGTTCGGCATCCCGAGTCACTAGGCCACCATGGGGCTCTCTAGCAACAATGCATCCAGAGTTTTCTATTGCTACACAAGGTTATCGAGAACGCCTCCCCCCTCGCGCACGTCTGCGGATGGGGGCAGTACGCTTCCTTTCTTTTTTGTGTGATCTGCCGACAGCCTGATTCACAGGGCGGCCCTGAATGGAACGTCATCAAGGGCGGTGGCAGTCAATATGGATGACCTTTCAGATGAGGGAAACGGTGAGGAGCTCTTTGATGGGGACTCGCCCCCTAAGGACAAGCCTCTACTGGACCCATTTGGTAGGATTACTCTCCAACAGAGGAGCCTCCTAGGTCTCCCCACACCCACTGAGGCACTAACACTAAGAAAAAACATCGGAAAGGGTAAAGAGCACGTCGGGTCTGTCAAACTCACTGACCCATCTACCTCGGTGTAGAAGGCATAGGAATATCCCGAGAAAGCCACTCTACGCCAACAGCTTACTGAGAAAAAGAGGATGGTTGATGAGCTCTTGGACGAACGCATTGCGGAGCAACGGCCTGACTACGGTAACCCTAGACCAGGACAGCAGGGGCAGGAGCACCTACCCCTTGCCGAGATTCCCCTGGGAAACCGCAACCATGTTGCATTCGCCGACAGGGGAGAGGCCGGAGCCCATGTCAAGAGGGCGTGATACCTCTCGCCAAACCCTCCCAAGTGGCGAGATCACCTGGGGGACTATACTCGATTTCCTCCTGCAGCCCCGAGAGTCGCTCTGCCAGCCGCCCCACGAGCTGCTAAGCTTGACTACCAGATTGAAGAGCCTGGCAACATGCTTGTGGTTAGTGATCCCTGTCAGGACAGGAATCCGCATCCAGACGATCTAATGGAAGCACTAATCGCCCACCGAGAGGCCCTGGAAACTCGGCAGGTGGAAATCCCACCAGACGATAAGCCATACCCAGCATGGGTGGATGATAATCCAACCCCGCCGGGATTTGGGAACCCCACTTTCGCCCCCTATAACGGGACCAAAGACCCGCCACAACACCTGACCAACTTCAACTTGAGGTATGTGCCTTTGTTAGGGACTCCGGCACAGCATGAGGCTGCTAAGCTTCGTTGCTTCATTCAGACACTAGAAGGACTATCATTCGTCTGGTACAGCCAGCTTCATGTTGGATCTATGACTAGCTGGGAGGACCTTCACCAGAAATTCGTCTACCAGTTCAGTTCCACAACCCGGAAGACGAACACTGCAGACCACTTCAGGTGCATGCAAAGGCCCGATGAGTGGGTCGCGGACTTCGTCGCCCGGTGGAAGGCGCTCACGTACTCCATTGACAAGAAACTAACTCAGGAGAAATTACTGACAATGTGTGTAGGGAACTTCAAGGCAGAGCTGGTTCCTTCTCTGATCACTCAGAATTACGCTGGAGGGTTCCGAGACTTCTCAGACAAGGCTCAGCGCCTCGAAAAATCCCTACAACAGGCTAGTCAGGCATGCCCGCTACCTATTGTAATCCCTACAAGGAGAGATTCCAGAGCCGAGAGCACTGTTGTAGCCCAGATAGAGGCCCCCCCAGAAAGCTAGAGTTTCTACTAGTAAGGCCAGCTCAGTATCCCCATAGGGGTCCACCCCCATGGGCACAACCTCCGGCCCAGCAGTGATCGCCTGAAAACCGGCAGGCACCTCCGCATAACGCACCGCCACCACCTAGGAGAGATATCTAGGCTCTGCCTCCTTGACATGCTCCTCCGGCCACTGGCCATGGTCAGCCTCCAAGATCCCTCTTTCCAGATAGAAGGAATCAGAATTACTCGTTTGATGAGGCCGAGGTCACCAGTTATTTCCGTAGCGCCTTGGATCAGAGGATCGTGCGGCTCCCTGAGTGCCGAAAGCCAGAAGAGGCACGTCTCACTGATCACCCTAACTATTTCCCTTATCACTAGACACTGGGGCAGACTATCCAGTGATGCTATGTGTTCATGGACGGGCTCCAAGACCAGATTGACAACAACATAGTCAGGTTGGGCACAGCCCCGGCGCAAGTGGCAGGTGTCTTCATGAGATCAGATGGCAGCAGTGGCAACGAGGATGAGTGGGAACAGGTTTCCGAACGTGGGTCCCGGATGTATAACGATTGGATGGCCCGCAAGATGGTCACTTGTGCCCATGGCATCATCTGTGCCCACCTGAATCATCCAGAGCCCTCGGAATCTGCAAGCGTCACTTTGGCATCGTCGTCCCAACCAACCTCTTCTGAGATGGGCAAGAAGCGTCGCAAGAAGAAAGAACGCGCCCTGCCAGGGCCGTCATCTTTCCACACACTTGGCGATTTTATGCCCCCAGAAATGGGGATCCCTCTGAGACTCCATCTGGTAGTGGATGAATCCTCGAGTGAAAACCCGGGGTACGCTTCGGTTAATACCGTAAATTTGGTAAATCCCTTTTTGACTCCCGACGATGAGGAATGCCAGGTGGACCTCCCCAATGTCCCTAGCCATCACCAACATCGGCAGAGCCGTGGCAACTTGAATCGATGGGGCATGGCAGTCGTCACCTCTAGTTAGGCCATGCATGCTACCGAGACTAGGCAGTAGGCCCGATACAGATATCAGCACATGTGGCTCCCTCACCCGGTGTCGGCAGGTTCGCCTCCTCCACTGTTTGTGTTGCTGGATCAGGTAGGACCACCTCGGCCATGCTGTATCCAGCCCAGCCCTGCCACCGGCCGACTACAGCCTTCTGGTCCTAGCACGGTAGCCACCTCCCGTTCTTCGACTAATGAACATCGAGACGTGCCTAGTACCAGTCAGTCATCAGTCCCACCGGTAGGGTCCGTCATTCCACCAATCGCAAAGTGGCCCCCTGTAAGCAGAAGCATGCCTTTGGCTCAAAAGTATGATGTTATGAATCTCTTGGCCATCATTCCGGTATGGATTTCTATCCTTGAGGCCCGTCGCCTGTCATCTGAAATGTGTGAGGCACTCGCCGAGGCACTAAGGAGCCCCCTCCAGTTTGAAACAGAGGTAGCGTCCATAGAATCCTTCCACACTGAGGTGATTGAGGACGCCGAATGTCAGGTGGTTATCTCATTTTCCGGTGAAGATGAAGACCTTCCCATACAGGGGAAAATCTGCCCACTATACATCATCGGCCAGTTCAATGGCGTGGAAGTCCACCACTGTCTTGTTGACACAGGTTCCAGGATTAACCTAATCTCAAATCGGGCACTACGGAAGATGTGGTTGTCTAAAGATGATCTAACTCCCTCCGAACTCAGGATCCAGGGGTTTGATAGGACTGAGAAAACCCCACTCAGCATGATTCAGCTGAAGACCCAGTTCGGAGGCCTAATTGCCAATACTGAATTCATGGTTGTCTCTCAGGACACCGCCTACAATGCGTTGATGGGCAGGCCATGGATCCACCTTTAGGCTACGGTCCCCTCATCGTATCACCAGTGCCTCAAATACTCCCTTAAGGGTCGAGTGGGAGTGCTCCAAGGAGATGCGTCTCCTTTTGCCTCTTGTGAAGCCTGTTATCTGGACGTTGACTATTACAAGAGAAAGGACAAGCAGATCCTGGTAGGTGAGTTTGAGCCTGCCACTATCACGAGTGATCCATGGGCAGGTTTGGATGACGCATATGTCTTCCCAATCCATTGATTGGAGGCCATGAACCCCAACATGGGGAATTGCTTTGTTATATCGGGTACTAGAGGAAGGCATATTTTTGGGTCCAAGCGACGACGGTAAATTACCTAGTACTCTTACACCAACCAGGCTCAGGTGATCCCCAAGCCTCCTGCCCATGTACGATATCAGGACGTTGGGATCATGGCAAAAGCAATACGTCATATGTGTCTGTTTCTCCAGTCCGGAATCGACCGGCTTAAGCCAACATGCCACTACTACTTTGATATCATAAAGTGTGGCCCCATGGGCTGAAGGCCAGATGGGATTGGATCAACCGCCTTCGTCGCCATGGTCTCCGCAGTGCATGAGTCTCCTGACGTGACGACCTCTGCCACCCATGCCGGCATCAGCTTCCCATCAGGGTCTGGCAGCCCCGAAATGGCTCCCCCCATGGGTGATCCCCCCACGAGCAGAGAGGAGGACATGGAAGATTATTTTCCTTCCATTGAGGAGGGCGTCTCCACCATGATCAATGAGTTAGTGCAGGTGAACCTCGGTAGCAAGGCGGACCCAAGACCCACATTGGTCAGCGCCACTATGCCCCCCAAGGAACGACAATGGTACGTAGACTTCCTCAGACAACATTGTGATGTGTTTTCCTAGACTTATGATGAGAATACATGGACTAGATCCCTAGGTAGCCAACCACCGCCTCGGCCTCCCAGCAAACCATCGCGGGTTCAAGCAGCCTCCCAGAAAGATTCACCCCTCTCATGGTGACATGGTTGAGGCTGATGTTGATAAGCTCATCAAGGTCAAATTCGTCAAGAAAGTCCTATACCCCAGGTGGCTAGCCAACATTATGACAGTCAGGAAGAAGAACAGGCAGATCAGGGTCTGTATCGACTTCCGCGATCTCAATCGCCATAATCCAAAGGATGATTTTCCCCTTCATGTGACAGAGTTGTTGATCGATGCCACGGCCGGGTTCCAAGCCCTCTCCTTCATGGATGGGTACTCCTGGTACATCCAGATCTGGATGGCCATCGAGGATGAAGAGTTCACTACCTTCAGAGCCTCCACGGTACTTTCTACTACCAGGTTATGCCCTTCGGCCTGAAGAATGCGGGTGCCACCTATCAACGGGCTATTCACCGCATATTCAAGACGATTCTCGGGAAACTGGTGGAGTATTACATGGACGACCTGGTGGTTAAATCTCGTTAGATCTATGACCATCTTAAAGACCTTGAGAAAGTGTTCTTATTCTTCCGTTCTCGCCACATGAAGATGAACCTGTTGAAGTTCTCCTTCGGGGTCACCTCCGAAAAGATTCTTGGCTTCATTGTTAGGTATCGAGGCATAAAGATCAACCCCGATAAGATCAAGGCCATTAGTCAGATCCCTCCCCCGAATAATATTCAGCAGATTCAAGACCTCCAAGGACACTTATCATATATACACCGATTCATTGCGAATATGGATGGCAAGTGTACGACCTTTTCTCAGCTTATGAAGAAAGGCACAGCCTATGGATGGGACAAAGAGTGTCACATCGCTTTTGAAGAAATCATGCAGTATCTTCTTCAACCTACAGTCCTGATGCCACCCGTTTCTGGAATGTCGTTGGTCATTTATGTGACCACCCTGGAGCGATCCCTCGGTGCACTTCTCACCCAAAAGAACAACCAAGAAACAGAGAATAGCCATTACTACCACAGCTGCATGCTCCTCGATGAAGAAATTAGATATTCTCCCATCGAGAAGAGCTTCCTGGTGCTCGTATTTTCCATGCAGAAATTGTGGCACTACATGCAGCACCACGAGGTACAACCGGTCTCTCGGGTAGACCCGTTGAAACACATCCTGAACCGTCCTATGTTGACTGGCCGATTGGCGCGCTGGGCGGTGATCCTCTAGCAGTTCGACATCAGGTTTGTACCTTAGAAGGTCATCAAAGGACAGGCGTTGGAAGAATTCTTAGCTACCCACCCAACTTCCATGGACCAGCCACTGGATCAAGGATTTCCTGATGAGGAAATCCTCTCAGTCGATCACTCCATCCAATGTGGTTGATGCACATTGACAGTGCCTCCCGGAGCCCCACCGGTAGAAGGCTCAACAATCCTAGGATTAATAGAGGGGATCTGGGTATCGTCTTCATCATCCCGGAGCAAGTCATTCTGACGTATTCGTTCCTGTTGTTGGAAGGCTGCACCAACAATGAGGCAGAGTATCATGACCTCATCACTGGCCTCGAGTTGGATCTCGAGATTGACGTACCCCATCTGTATGTAAAAGGGGACTCCGAGCTAGTCATCAAACATGTCAATGGTGACTATGCTGTCAGAAAGCCAAAACTCTTGCCATTACCGGAGTGCACCCTCTGTCTAATGGCTAAGTTTCCCTCCCAGCCAGAGGTCATTCACATTCCCCAGTCACTGAATAGTCGAGCGGATGCTTTGGCCAGCCTAGCCCCATCACTTGCGGAGCCCGAACAAGATGACCTAATTATCCATGTGGAGCACCAGAGAGTCATTGCTCCTGTTATTCTGGAGGGCGATCGTGGCCCACGAGGGAACCATCTCACTGCTGGTTCCCCAACATCAGGATCCATGGGGGATTTAGGTGCGGTAATCGAGATAGTTCTTGATTGGAGGACGCCCTTGGTTAAGTATATCCAGCACAACAATATTCCGTCGGACTGAGCTGAGAGAGAGAGAATCTAACACCGTGCGCCGCAATTCACCCTTCAAAGCAGTCCCAGCATTGAGCAGCTCAATTATATGCGCAGATTTGATGGTGTTCTCCTCTGTTGCCTTTAAGGAGTCGAGATCCAACAGGTCATGCAAGAAGTGAACGCTGGTTCTTGTGGTGCCCACCAGGCCAGGTCGATGTTGTCTCACCAGATTCGGAGGCTGGGAAACATCTGGCCCTCCATGATCTACGACTACATCGAGTATGCCAAGAGGTGTCATCCGTGCCATGATCATGCTAATTTTGTGCATCGGCCACTAGAGCCTCTCAATACTACCAAGTATGCTTGGGCCTTTGCAGTCTAGGGGTTGGATGTCGTAGGACCTTACCCACCGGCGACGGACCGCCAGTGCCAGATCATCTTGAACACTACAGATTTCTTCTCCAAGTGGGCAGAGGCAATCCAGCTCGGGGAAGTCAAGGGTTGTTCTATCGCTGACTTCGTGAGCTCCAATATCATTTATCGGTTTATAGTACCTCATGCTATCCTCACGGATAATGAAACAAACATCCGATCAGCCATGCTGAAGAAATTTTACGCTAAGTACAAAATTTGCTATAACCACACCTCCCGCTATCATGCGCAGGAGAATGGATAGATCAAGGCATTTAACAAAACCCTCTCTAACATTCTACAAAATATGGTTGTTCAGAACAAGAAAAGTTGGCCGGACAAGCTCCCCAGCGCCCTCCGGTCTTATAGGACGACGACTCGTAACTCTACCCAAGTGACTCTGTATTCCCTGGTATATGGAGCTGAGCCCATCCTACCCATCGAGATCCAGTTGCCCTCATTGCGCACTGCGGTGTATGACCAGCAAGCACTGGGTAGATTTTTCGAAATCTGTCTAGCCAAATTGGAAGTGCTGGACGAAAGTAGGATTCGTGCTTTACATAACATGGAAAGGAATCAGAGGAGGATGGCTCGAGCTTTCAATAAGATGGTTCGCCTCCGCTCATTCCTGGAAGGTGATCTGGTGCTGGCTCTCAGAGTGCCAATGATTACCGGCAGAAAACCACCCAAGTTGGAGACCAAATGGGAGGGGCCTTTTATTGTCCAGAAGGTCTATCCCAATGGCGCGTATTCCCTGGTGACTATGGATGGTGAGCATGTCACTCCTCCCACCAACTCCAGGTTCCTCAAACGGTATTTTGCCTATGCCACAAGGGTCTGAGTTCTAAAATCTAAAACTAAGATCCTCCTACGGTCCCACATGACCTTAAACTATATCTGGTCCAACATGACCTTAAACTACATTTTTCACTACATCTGGGCTCTATGGTCCTGCATGACCTTAAAATGTATGGTCCCACACGACCCTAAACAACACCGTGGTCTGAGTTCTACGACCAAAAACTAAGATCCTTATTTCATCCTACATGATGTTAAATTGCATGTCAAGAACTACATATGGCTTGATTCCCATATTTATGGGATACGTAGGACCGACTGAACACTTATATTTCATGTTCAGCCCTATCTCTTAGGATATCCCACAATCTCTCGGTTGCCTCGGTCTTTTGGCATGCCCTTCCTTCAGGGATCTGCCATCTTTTGGCCGCTCTCAAACTGAGACCTTTTACCCTTTCTGGTGGTATGATGATGTGTTAAGAGTACTCTGGTCTAGGTCATGGAGTGTCAGATTTGACTTAGGCAAGTTTTCATACGCTTGTCAAGATTCGTGTTCCCCTTCATTCAGGCCCAACCATCCATCACACCCAGAGGGACCCCCAAGAATGGTCTGGATACAATGCATAAGGGCTCTCCTACCATCACAGGCCAACGCCTTAGAGGGTTTCAGGAAACAAATTGATATGAATCCCGCGTTGCGAATGTGGTCAGCGGTTGATGCTCATTTGTTTTCCCCCACCTCTAGGCTAACGCAACATGATGCTGTGTTGCGAATGTGATCAGCAGTAATCCCCAGTCGCCACACTGACTTTATTGGGCCCTGAATGTCGGTTTCATGATTCACATTATGTTGCGCCCCACTGTGTCAAGGTGGAATCTTGACACTCCTTGTACTAACCTTCAATACACCCCCACACGTCAGACAGACCAAGCTGCATAACGGTGACTCTCAGGCCTCCCGCAATCTGAGCGCTAGAGTATGTCCTTGGGTTTCATCTTTATAGGTTTCATGTGGCTCGACCCTCATCCCCCATGGGGAAAGAGGAGTCATCCCAACATTGCGTTTCAGGCCCAGCATAGCTAGGATCCAGCATCTTCTATCCCCCTCCTGATTTTAGACTCCTTGTAGGCCCCTTTGGCCTGAGTCTCCTCTTTCGGAATTGCGCACAGTGATGGTGTGGGATTACGCCCTCACCCGCATCAGGTATGCTTTATCGCATCGTGCATGTTCTCCTAGATCCAAACCATATGACCATAAACTGTGCTATTGGTCTAAACCATATGACCTTAAACTGTGCTGTAGGTCCAAACCATATGACTTTAAATTGTGCTGCATGTCCAAACCATATGACCTTAAACTATGATGTTGGTCCAAACCATATGACCTTAAACTATGCTGGGGGTCCAAACCATATGGCATTAAACAGTGTTGGAGGTCCAATCCATATGACCTTAAACTGTGCTGGAGGTCCAAACCATATGACCTTAAAATGTACTGTTGGACCAAACCATATGACCTTAAACTGTGCTGTTTGTCCAAACCATATGACCTTAAACTATGATGACGTTGTCCTGGCCACAAGATGAAAAATGGCACTCCATTGTGATGACCTCCCCATGGGGGACATCACGCCAGGTATTGGTCGATTACCATGCCTCTTGTCAACGCCTGTTATGGGTTGATTATTATGGAGACACCAGGAATTTCTACCCTAGGCCAGTCTCCCCACAAAAGAAAAAACCATTTACCTCCAAGAAAAAACATGATATATCAATTTATACTTCTTTTTGTGTGAGGGCTAGACCCACACGACTCCTTCGTCCTTGGCAGAACCACCAAATCGCACCATGATACCTTTCAAGAACTATGTGTGGCTTGAATCTCATCCTTATGAGATATGTAGGAGTGCCTGGGAACTTCCCCATAGGCCCAACCTAACTTTTCGCGCTTGGTCTCTCAGCCCAAACGCGTCCCTGGGAGCACATATTACGCAGGTCTTTTCCCCATTCACATTGGGTTTTGCAATCGCTTTACCGTGTGTCTCCCATTCCACTTCTCCTTTTTTCCGATTTGTACGACCTAAAACTAAGATCCTTTCTTTGGCTTTCTATGACTCGCTCTCTCTTGCGGGATTGTACGGTGTTGTGTGGGATTATGTCCTCATTCACGTGAGGTTACTCGTCGTGCCATGCCTATCCCCAGATGAGATGCGTCCCTCATCCCACATGATATTAAACTGTATTTCATCCAACACGATGTTAAACGGTGTTTCTAAAACTATGTGTGGCTTGATTCTCATCCTAATGAGATATGTAAGAACGCTTGGACATTTCATCTCAGGTCCTGCCCCAGGGATTACCAAACCTCCTCCCTCCTAATTGTCGGCCCCTCGGTTTGACTTCATGGGAAGTGGTGTAATCGGGACATCTACCCCAAATATGTTCGGGATTCCCCATTGTAATAATGGGAAGCCGCAGTTCTCTCACTAAAGAGGTCCTTCCTGAAAATTGGAAAGACCTGTGATCAGGTTGGTACATCCTCCTAATGCGCCTCCGCCATGGGGGTGCAATTTCGGTAGTGTTGGACTCTGTTAGAACAAACCACCAATCCAACATCCACGCTTTTCATGACCATTTATTCGGATCCTCATTCCCTTTCATGTTCGATGGGACCCCCAAACAATATGGATGATAGACCTATAGTCTGCCTACTGTCCTGGGCCAATGTTCCGGAGGACTGGTAATGTTTGAAGGGACCCCCTGATAGTTTGGATTATAGACTTTGGTCCGCCTACTGCTACAATATGGATGATAGACCTTTGGTCTACCTATTGTAGCAATATGGATGATAGACCTATGGTCCGCCTACTGTCTTGGGCCAACGTTTCGGAAAACTGACTGACGATATTTGAGTTAGGCCCCATGTTGCGAGCATGGTCAGTAGTCAGCCCTCATTTATTATCCCCATTCCAGGCCAACATGATATGGATGATGCGTTTCTGCCACGGTTAACAGTTATCCTCCATCGTCGCGCCCCATAGTGTTCCGAATTCAGGTAGCATGATTCACCTTTCCTCTCCATCTCCCTATGTTCAGATGGATTTCAATGCCCCCGGAATTTCCCCACTCAAGAGTCAGAGCACACTGAGAAGGTGATATATCAATCGGTCTGAGGTCTCCTCCTTAAAAATCCAGGCCCAATTTCGGATGCCGGAAGCTTAGTCAATGCCCAATAGTAAGACGAAATGATAGCACGAGTATCCTTTGCTTCTCGCGTTCGGTGTGACCCACAGGAGCTTAGGGATGAGTTGTTATTCATTTTGGAATCATGGATGAGAATATTAAACCAAGGGTACAAATGAATGGATTTGGCAATGTATTGAATTGAGATGATGAGCAGTACAAGCAAGAAGTTCATGAGATGGCCAAAAAAAATCCCTTAGGGATCAGCGTGCTAAATCGATCTTTCCAGCACTTCTACCCTTTGACCGGTAGCCTCAAGGACTGCTTATCGCTCCTTGAAGACTCTCTCTTCATCAGCCGCCGTAGAGCACAGCTCGCCAACCCTATCTTGTGCCTGCACCCGCTCGGTTCGAAGTACGATCATCTGGTGACTCGCCTCCATCATTTGTTCCTGCGCATCAGCTAGCTGGGCCGTCAGTTGCTCCATAATCTCAGAGCATGTAGCAATGAAGGCCTCCTTATCTGTCGCCTGCCCTTCGAGGTGCCGGACCACCCACTCCGCCCTCAGCAATGCTTGGGCACTCGCCGATCTTTCCCGACACTGGGCAACATCAGTGCACCGGCTGCTCTCACGTATCTTCTCGGCCATGTAATCACGGACCGTCAGATAAAGGCGCTGAGCGTCAGCCCCTCCAGCACACAGTAAGCGCAGCCAGGTCTGGAGTGATCCCATCCGCCTCAGCCAATCCGACTGGGGCTGTCTGAGAAAGCACTGGATATACTTCCACCCTTTGCGCCGTGTAATCCGGCTCTCCTCGGCTACCTCTAAGTCAGAGTCATCTATCTCCTCAGGGTCAGAGGGTCGCTACATAGGGAAGGTAGCCAGCAGATCGGCAGCAGGATCTGCCTCAGGGATGTCTTCGTGAGTAATAGGATCCTAGACGTCCGAGCGACCTTCCTCTCTCGCCCCAGCAGCGACGGTGCCTCCGTCAAATTCCGGCCTTGCCTCCGGAACCACATTTTTGATGTCTGCTGCCCCCTTCTCATCAGTTTCTGGGGCTGACTCAGTGTCGGGAGCATGTTCTGAATGAGGTGGTACGTCCCCCACTGGTCCGCTCATGGACGGCCCAGACCACACAGCATGACGAGCCTCCAATGTTGAGATTACTGCACAAGCCTTACGATGGTTAGTTGGGATCTTTTGATAACAAGCGCCAGTAGTGAAGCGTGAGATTTACAGGAGTCCAGAGCGTCGGTCTCCACTATTCTAGCTGCTTCAGGAGCCACCATTATGGGAGACACCTCTACGCTTTTCAATTAAATGATGGGTGTTGGATCCCCATCCTATCCCACAGGTTCCTCTCCTCCCTCCTCTAGTGGGGATGCCCGACCAACACTTAGACGCTCCTGAGTGAGGCAGAGAGATGGTTGGGAGATTGAAAAGCAGAATGGATGAAGAACGAAAATGAATGAAGATAGAGACTGACCTCGAGTATCTCGGTTATGTTGAGATCAGAGCTGAAAATCTCACCACACTCTCAGAGACAACCTTGGTAGGTCACCCCCTGCGACCCCTCTGCGCTAGGCGCAGAATATCCCGAGCTGGCGCGGAAGTACGGAAAAAATTAGGATGGAATTACGCGCTGCAAAAGCTGTTTTATGTGAAGCTGCAGGAGCAATTTCGTGCACGCGAGCGGTAATCCTATCGCACCGAAAAGCTAGAGTACGGATTTGGGACCCAGTACCACTTTTTATTGGTGAGGCTAGGGTTCTGCGCCGTGTGGAAAGAAAATTCTGTGACGATTCATCATTTTGTGTGCCGCATGGGTTGTTTGCGCGCTAAGCGCCCATGAGTGGCCCTGCTTCGGTGTTTCAGCGTTTCCCTTAGAATCCGACTGTAGCGACCTCTCACCGATCCAATTCCGAGGGGGGAATTTTTAAACGCCGAAAAATTCCGTAAGTCCTAGAGTAAGTTTTGAATTGACGAAGTGAATTTATATTCAGAATCAGAGGCCCAGTACGGAGGCCCTAGAAGTGGTGGAAAAAAATGGCTGAAGTGCGCAGAAAAAATGTCTTGCGCGAATGGCAACCCGGGATTCGCGCAAAGTCCCGGCACCGGTGCGAAATAATGTTGCACCCGCAGCCCGCGTGGTTAATATTTCGCGCCGCTGTTTCCGTCGCGTAATTATTTCGCACAGCTTTGTATTTCGCACCCCGAGATGCCCATAAATAGAAGGCGGCACCAAATGGTTTGGGGTTGCGGAATTCCGAATGGCTCCCATGCGTGCAATTCGACTCCCCCCGCACGCAAGATGAATTCCAGGTAATTCCTCCTTTCGCACAACCTTGCCCCGGGGTTCGCCTTTGTGCACAACTCCACTGGCTTAAGTGTATTTTCCCACTCCTCCGAGTTCTTTCCTTGCATGCAATTCATGTCCCGTGCGTGCAATCCCTTTCCGTGCACGCAATACCTTGCTCACAATCGCCTATCTGTGCAATCCTTTGGCCCTATTGTGCACCATCCCGGTGTTTTGCGTGCAAACCTTCTCTTTGCGTGCAACACCCCGACCTCTTTACCAGGACGCACCATGGCTGCCTCTCAGCGTCGGCACCTGATGTCTTCCCAGCCAGGCAAGCGCATCATGCGTTGTTTTCCTGTAGGGCCTTCCAGGCTCGTACGAAGTAACCTCAAGGTTCCTTGGGCAGTGTTTCCCGTTGCGTTGCTTTGCATTATGCCTCTCCGCATAGGCATTCTAATGGCTATTGATTCTTTTCATAGCCATGCTAAAATGGACCCCTCAATGGTTCGCCATGTGACCCCTTCACTACAGCCTTGTCGATGCCTTCCCTCCCACAAGGGATAGAGGGCATTGGGCATGTAATACCTAGGGGTGTGGAGCTAACCCACCTCGTCCAAGCTGCAGGACGTTAAACTGCAAAGCACCTCATCCTTAACACATGAAATTAAACTATGGTCTGACCCCGTGCTTCGTACGCAGGGCCCCCCAGCTCGGACATTCTTTACGATCACTCGTCTCCACGGGAATGGACTCTTCCTCGCATGGAATGAGATCCTCTTTGTCGGAGTGGAATTTGTCCACGGGGGAAGGGCTGCCTCAGAGCGTAAGCTCCTAGCCTCTCTTGCGGAAGGTTGCACCCGTGCATCTCCGTTCGTCCCCCTTCCAAGGCCAGTGGAGCCCCTTTCCCACTGCGCTTTGTAACACCACGGGCCTCCATCCTGGAGTAAGCCCTGACACCAAGGGCTTTTAACCACACATAAGCCCTTGGTTCCTCTTTGGACCTCTCAACACGTAAGCCCCTTTCCACATCTCACAGACACACCATTTGCGATGTGATCATCTGGTCCCTACTGCCTCTTGTTTCTCACACCGAGCATGACTCATGTGGGATTAGAGCATGCATCAACCATGAAATCCTATTATGGGATGCCTCAGAGCATAATCCCCATCCTAGCGAACTACATGGACTTTGATCCGTGCTAACGCATGCTAAGTAGAAAGCCTCCACGAGGTTCAAGCTCACCACCCGGTCATTCCATCCTATCCACGTCAGTTCCCCGACCACCATGGGCCGCCTCAGAGCATAAGCCTCATATCCACCATGGGTCGCCTCAGAGCATAAGCCCCATATCCACTCTGGGGTACCTCAGAGCGTAAGCCCTAAATTACTCATCCTGCATGACGTTAAACTGTATGCCCTCATCCCGCATGACGTTAAACTGTATGCTCTCATCCCGCATGACGTTAAACTGTATCTCGTCCCGCATGATGTTAAACTGTATCCCCCCTCTTGGGCTGTCTCAGAGCATAAGCCCCATGTATCACACCCACGTCTCACCCGGACTTCCCCCTCAAGCCAACGTGCCTTGGGAAGCTCATGCCCTAGCCCGAAGATCTTACTTCTTCTAGGCTCTAATCCATGCGTTCTTTCTCATGGGTCACCTCTTCAGGTGTCCCACTGTATCACCAAACTATGTGGACTTTAATTCTCTGGCATAGAAATATGTAGGAAGCCTCCATGAGTTTCAAGCCCGTCACTCCATCATCCATCCTGATCTTTACCCGGGCCGCCACATCCCGGTGAGATCATGAAACCCCACCCCACTCCATGGTATCTGGGAAGCCGCCCACGTGCTGGCCCCAACATCGGTATTCCCCCAAGGGGGTTCTTCAATATGATCCTCTCTCAGTGTTCCGATCTGTCCGATCTGTCTCCAGAAGACATTAAACTCATGAAATACCCCGTGTTAAACATGGGAAGCTAAGGAAAACCTCAGATGATACACAATCCCCACATTCGATGTGGGATGACTCAGGCTTCCATGCCCTTAAGAAGCTCTGTGATAAGGGACAGAAGATAGACATGCAAACCCCCAGTGTCAAGACATGCCAACAACACCCCAACGTGACCATTCTCCTCACCGAAGGTTGCTTCCCCGACAAGACCCCTTGGAGTGTCTCAATGAAAATCGCCCAATTAACTGGCGTCCATGCAGATATGGCGCCAGGAACGAGCTTCATTAACCCGTCTTAATTCTACGAGGGAGACCCAGACTAGGTGACAAGATCCAAGAAGGAATCCACGGAAGGAAGAACCAACATCCCATCATCCCGGTTTCGATCAAGGAGCATACTTCCCTGAACAAGGAACCGATGACGCCCGCCTTTGGAAAGCGGGAATGCGAAGCAACGAGCCGCATGTCCTCCCATTTGTGACGGACACACGCACGCTCCCCTGTGTAAAAGCGTCAGAAACAATGATAAATTTGACCATATAGACAATTTCTTGGATGTGTATGAAAAATTCATAGTGAAACATAAATTATTATGGAACTATAAGATAAATAATGTGAAATATAGTAATATTATGGAAGATAATAATATGACTATTGAGTCGAGAGATTAGAATAAAGAAACACTAAATAAAGATGTTTTGTCTTTCTTAATGAAGCCAAAGTCAAAAATAAAAATTAGCCAATTAGTTACGAAGTTATAGTTTTATAGGTTTTAGTATAATGTATTAATATAAATGGTGGAATGAGGAACAAATATTTTATATGATCTTTTATGTTCACAAAGACGTTTTTACATGGGTAATAGTGGTATAGGATATGATATTAGATTATAAAAATAAATGACATTAAATTTGAATAGAAATGTGGACTATGTTAAAGTATAAATTTATCAATAATCTTGAAAATTAGAAAATACATGTTGTATCAAAAAACTAATTGATATATATTAACATGGAAGGAATAATATATTTATATGATGAATTGTAGGTTTTTATGGTTATAGTTGCCATAAATGTTCTTTTGTGTCGAAGATGAATGTTATACGAAAAAAAATCTATAGGAAGTCAATAAAGGATAATAGAATCATATCCTTCATATTATAAATATAAATATAAATATATATTGTTTATATAACAATAAAATTATAAATAAAAAATAAATTTCTAGAAAATTAGTGAAAATTTTAAATATAGATGAAAAAAGAATATTTGGAGCATGATAATAATGTTAAATTCCTTTGGGAAATATATTTTACACATTAGAAGAAAATAAATCTATTCTAATTACTTGTTTAGATGGGAATGAGAATAGAATGGAATATATATCAACTTTTATTTCCTTTTCTTAAAATGAGTAGAATATGAAGATGAAGGGGAATTCTGTTCTTTCAATGGTAGTTTTCAAATAAGTGAAAACAAGTACTATGTGAATTATTGATATTGTGTCTTCAACCATATGATGGGAGACATTAAAATTGTGGAAATTATAAAATGAAGAGTCAGAATGTTTTTTAATTTTTGAAATTATATAACTCAAAAGATTAAAGTAATTAGTGAATATAAATTAAAAATTGATAAATAAAATAATATTAATATTCCCTATGGTAATGGACTTCAACATAATTTTATAATTGTCAGTATATTTTTTGACTAATGTTTTAAGTCACATTTAACTATAAAAAACATAATATAAATCAAAGGGTAGGAAAATATATTTTATAGGGTGTTATAATGAATTGATACATTTATCATGTAGACGGAAAGAAAAAATCTTTTCTCCTTACAAAAAAAAGTTAATATTTTTCTCATCAGATAAATTTTCACATTCATCAGTAGAGCATGGAGTATCTATAAATGTTTTTTTGTAAAAAATTATTCCCTTTAGTTGAATAAGTAAATTTGTTTTCATGCATGCTTTAGTCAACATATTCTGATAAAATCCTTTTTTAAAATAAGAATGTAGAATCAAATCCATATTGCTACATGTGATTTAATAATTCCTTATTGAAATTATTTTGGTAAATATTACATTTTATTCACTGATGACTATATCGAAGATGGATGTTCTATTTTGGAACGATCTAATATACATGTGATTCCCTTTATCAATAAATTCTAAATCAGAGTTGAAAATTTTACTAGAATAAAAATGATGATTCTATACTACTATAAAAGAATTCAATACACTTCTGTTAATGATTATATTTAGTAGAAAAATTGGAATAAATCATAATGATTCACTTGGACGAACTCCTTAAAATAATGGATAAGTGGAATTAAGGTATTCTAGGGTAAATATCAAGGAAATGAACAAATTAATTTAATGGGTCATATCATACCACTATTGGGTATCATATGATTTAGTGGCTATGTACACAAATTATTAATCATTACTCCATCATAGAAAATAGATTACCTATATGAAAGGTGTATGATAGAAACATATCATTATAAAATCTTAAATTATTGATGAGTATATGTTTCATTCCTAATACATAGAGAAATTAGTCATACTATTTTGATGTGGGGGATGATTTATATATTATTAAAAACTCAAAAAATAATAAAACCATTAATTATATAAATAATTTTTTTGATAAACTTATTTAAAGTAGTGATGTGAAATTAGATAAATGTTAATACAAATAAAATTTTATAATTTTATCTAAAATATAATTATGTTAAAAATAATAAAAAAATTCGGATTCTCTAAAATCATAAAATTCTCAGATTGATGATGATTTTGATGTTGAATCAAAGGATGAAAATGGTAATATATGTTTTTGGAGTTTCATTCTAGGGTCATCTTAATTTCCTTATATGGTTTCCTTCATATTTGTTTTGGTATGTTTGGATGTAATCTAGTGTGTTTTTTATGCAGTTTTGATGTGTCATGTTGTTCATGGTTGAATGTTGAGGGTGATATAAGGACGGATCAAAATAACATTGAAAAATTTGTTTCGTTTCTAGTTTACCTAAGGAATTTGTCTCAAATGATATTTCCTCTAAAGGTCAGCTATGTTTTGGGATTTTAGTTCTATTCGAAGGTAATATGATTAAGGAAAGGATTATAAAATTTCTCGTGATCTTGGTTGGAAGGATCAGTAGGTCGATGACTGGTGGGTTACATGGGTATCTTGAAAATATTCCCCCGGTTATAGTCCACTGTAATTTTAGGGTGATTATGGCTACTGGTGGGAATCAATTTTCTATGATATTTTTTTCCTGATGATGGATATCCGTGTCAAGGAGCTAGGAAGCATGGATTAAGGATCAAGGATCTCACTGCCTGATGGAATTTGGTGGTATCGTTGCGGTATTTTCAAATTTTTAATTTGGTATGGTTATGATTTTTGAATTCAGTTTAATGTCATGTGGCATTATTATTTTGTAATTGGAATTGTATAATTACCATTTACCTTTAAAATGGACTCATGAAATAAAAATTGGGATCATGGTAACATAGGGAGTCAAAGAATTTCATAAAAAGTATTTTGAGAGTTGAAATTGACCAATGAAACATTATTGAGGGGAAATATTCATCAATTATGTCCTAAATAATAATAATAATAATAAATGGGAACACCAATCATTTATCTGGGTATGAACCAACTTTATTTTGTATAATTGGTAAAAGATGGATCATAGGTGAAATCGATGTTGAAAAATAGGATTGGATTTTCTTATATTAAATTTGGATACATGTAGATTTATGTAAACCTAATGATATGATTTATTCAATTAGGATCTACAAAAATAATATTTATAAAAATGAATGTTATCAATGAAATAATGAATAGATTGTGTCATGTTATTTTCTTATAATGAAGGTTCTGATACTGATTAAACTTTTTTGTCAATATAAATAAATGTATTAATGAAACAAATTTTTTGTATAATTATATAGGATGTTTATTGATTTTTAAATTTATATGAATATAATGTTTTTAAATTTATTTTTGATTGGAATTTATATCTCATAAAATTAGTTCACTTTATTAATTTAAATGATGATTCTACTGATTTAGATTGAACAATTCATTGGGTGTCTTCGAGAAATAAACTTTTTCTTTTTATACATGGAATGACACATCAATAACAATGATGCATTTCATGAAGGGATGGCTTGATCACAGACTCTATGAGAAAGGCCCAGTTGAATAGTCTTGTATTATAGTAATGTATGATGAATACATTTTATTTATACTACATTATCATCATTTTGTTAACAATGTTTATAAAATAATGAGTTTATAATCTGTAATTTCAACGATTAAGGAGGTTACATACATTCATAGGTAGTAATTAATGTGTTTTAAAATCAACACATTCTTCTCAAAGTTAATGTATTTGATGATGGTTTTAAAGAAATTTGAAATGGAGGAATGAAACCAATTTCAAAAATATTTTTCATTGTAATGAGACAATATAATCGCGATGATTTAAATGGAGTAGACATAACATTGTATTGAATATTTTGTTAAATGATTACCCTATGTTACAATAACAAGACATCATTTTTTCAATTTTGGATTTTTAAAAGAATATTATCACAATTGTTTAGTAGAATAATCCTTATTGGGAATAAAATATATAATGATGTATATATAAGAAATATTGATATGTGTTTTTATATTCAATGTAGTAGGATATTTATACTTGCTGACTTATTTAGATTCAGAATGGGTTTGAGAAATTGTGGATAAAAAATACACATGTGGTGGATATTTCATCATTGAAATAATTTACATTAGAGGGTTAAGTGGTATGAAATATAATTACAATTTGATTATTATTGTTGAAAAGTATATTTTAGGTAATGATAATTGTGGGTAGCTGATTTTCCTAAAGAATTAGTTGGATTATTATAGTGGAATTGTATAGTAATAAGTTCTCATTCCACATTGCAACATTATTTTTATTTACATATTAATTAATTTGGAATAACACTATGAAACTATTCATATTGAGGCATTATATGGATTGATGCAAAATAATTAAGATCAAAATGCATAAAGAAGAGATTTTTTGGAACATAGGATCAAAATTTAGAGATATTTACTGGAAAATTGGATGCAAACATATTCATGACTCATCGGTTGGTCCTATTATTTATTCCAATTATGATAAAAATGTTGGTTCAATAATAATCTATATCTATTATAGATAACTCATCTCATAAGTATCATATTTTTGTGTATTAATGTATATATCATTGGATATCATTATATTTTGGAAACATAAACCATTTAGTATTAATAGTAGAATAATTGTTTGATCAGAAAATATGAAAAAACTATAGTTATTTAATCTTTCTATTTTTTATTACAATGTTCTTTGAATCATATAGGATTAGAAAAATGATCACATCCCTTTTATTAATATTTCATAGTAGATGTTTCATAATTATTGAATGTGATCCAAAATCAAAAACCAATTCCTTGTTGATTTATTATAAATGGGGTAGAAATATTATATGGGGTATTCATATATTGGAGGAGCCTAAATAGAATGAACAAATTTTGAAGAATATATTTTGGACTAAAATAAAGATAAATATATGGTGAATGATTCAGTAATAGTTTTTTATGTTATAATTGATTTCATTTATAAGTAATTTAATGTATTTAATGAGGTTTTGAGTTGTTCTATAATTGCTAGATATATGTTTTGAATATTATTTTAGTTCTAGGAATAAGTCATAACCTGAGAATTAACATCACTCTATGAGTAAATATGAGGGAAATGAAAAGGTAAATTATAACAACCCATTCAAAATATACATATACATTACATCATTTTTGCGAATACGTAATTCAACACACTAATAGACAACAAAAAACATATTAGTTTAGTGCCTTTGTAAACATTGAAACATAAACATTGTTACATGTTTGAGCTAAATTATATCCCACTAGTTTTTTTACTAGAAACCTTCTTAGACACATAATGCATAATACATATCTTCATATCATGGGTGAATGGAAACATAAATGTAGTGATATTTGAACCTCAATATGGGTGGGAAAACGATACATATAAGAATAATCATTATCATATCGGTATGAAGATGAGATAATATAATTTTAATATCATACCCTATATATCATAAATCATAAACATGAATCAAGGCACAAATTATCCAAGTTTATAATACAATAATCATAAGGAAATAAATAACAAGATCCATGAATGAACAACATAGTAATAAGACCTGAAATAAGGGAATATTCATAAGTATATATAAATTATTTCTTTTGTAGTCAAGTAATTAATACCATTTAAATATTAATATTATGGGTTCACTCCTTATACTATATTCGTAGTCAATCATTACTCCCATGTCTGTCTTCTTTTTATAAGTTCACTACTAATACCATAATAGAAGTCATAGTTCCTTCCCATGACCATCTTAATAGTTTGAGTTAACTCCCTATGAAATATTAGTATTAATGGATCACTCCCATGGCCATCTAAGTAGTCAAGGTTCACTTCGATGAACATATAAGAATATCTCATGAGATATTAATCTTTACACAATTCATTGGTGGGACATATATTTCTCACCAATCTCATAATGAAATCATACATCAGTGTGCGACATGAACATAAACATAAATCATAAAATAACAAATGAAATGAAATGTTTTCATAAAGACATAACAATATAATAACCTATATAAAATGGTAGGTTTCATTATCATTTAATCAATGTGTAACCCATGAAATCATGTTGGTTTTATAAGAATAAAACCCATATAATAGTAAAAGGATTCATAAACATATAACTCGGGAAACAAAAATAGATTTTATGAACAGCATTTCCTAAAATGTGACCCATCCTTTGAAATAATAAGAATGAAACCTTTAGATTATTTTCTAAAAATTAATGATTTTCCCCAATGTATTTCATCATATAACAAAATAATTTTGATAGATCCATTCCCAACATTTTATAAGGAAATTATAATTCTTTTAAAATTTTGTTTTAATACATAAAAGCTTGTGAAAACCAATTTATAGAAAATTAACTTGAATATATATATATATATATATAAATCATTTAAAACATTTTGGAAGAAATTTTTATAGAAAAATTTAAATGGATCATGAAAATTTTTGAAAACAATTTTCCTTGAATTCTTATAAAATAAGCTTCAAAAGGACTTGACCACAATTTCTATTAAAATATAAAAAAATATTATAATGAAATCATGAATCTTTTTTAGATACATTTTTTAAAATAAAAAAATAGTTTTTAAATTCTTTTTCATAGAATAAAACATTTAAAAAATGAGTTTTCCAAATATTAAGAAAACATTTTTCATTAAAATAAACATATAAACTTACAATGGAAGCTTCAAATAAAGGACTGTCATAAAGACATGCATGTCCATACAATCTAAACAATCATTTTTTACCTTAAAAGTTCATAAAATAATATTTATTATAATGTGACCATAATATTCACTCTAAAACCATTTTTAATAGGTAAATCATGGTAACAACATATGACAATAATAAAATATTTTTCAAACCCTATATAGAAATCACATTTTTGAAAGAACACATATTTTTGACTGAAAGTATAATTAATGTAATACATTTATAAATTTTTTTTATTAGTTATCATAAGTAACAAAGGATGAGAAAAATCATGATTGTTTTTTATATATGGATCTATAGATTTCATCAAAGGTAACAAAATCATATAAAATCTCTATAAGCATGATATTATTTCAACAAACTCCTATCAATTGGTAATATTTGACCATTCTCCCCATGTAATAAAATGAAATTACATGATGTAAAAAAATAACATTAAAATAAGTATATCTTTGATATAACATGTGAAAGGTTATATATACACCTCTTAAAATAATATAGCTTCATTTCATGGAATGTGTCTAAAGAATGAAAATTGAAAAAACCCTATCATTCTGATTTGGTAATTTAAAAAAACGCATGAAATAAAATCATAGAATAGATATATAATTACACATAAAATTAATAATAACTATAATTTTATACATTTATGGGTACTATATACAGCACATAATGAAACCAATTGGTGAATATGGCACGTATCTCATTGATAAAAATGCTAAAAGAAATACCATTACCTTATGCCATGAATCTCATCAGACATTTTCCAAAATCATATAGAAGATATTAGACATATTTTAAAGTACTATATAATTATATAAAATACCATATATTATCTCATTATGATAATATATTTCCAGATTATTAACAATTTCATATTAATGTTTCACTTCGGGTAATATCAACTTTCTTCTTCATACATGTTTTGACTCATTCTTCTTGATCATCTAAACAAGACCATTATTTAAAAAAATCCATAATGTAACATTTTATATAAATTTCATAAATATTCAGTATATATGTATTTATAATTATCTATAAAATATAGAAATATGAAATGTAGTACACCCTTAATGAAGATGGTAGGTCATATGTACGCATGAATGTTGTTTCCAATTTATTATTGTATTAAAAGACCAAAAGTAATTTAAATATATGTATACATGTACATAATATAATTAAATTATAATTATAATGATATATATATCATATATGTTTCCAAAAAACAGCTGTAATAAACTCCATGTAATGTGTGAATGAATCACATCGCTTTAAAGAGGTTATAGTCTAGACGTCCACAAATGATATTATGGTATTTAAACAAATTAGAATGTATAAATTAATGTGTTATAAAAAATTACTATAGAATAAAGAAATTATAAATATCATATATATATATATATATTCCATCACAATTCTCACCATGAGAAGCGGTAAAGGAAGAAAGAACAATCAATGTTCCGTGAGGCGGTAGTTCACCGTACACAAAAATGGTATGTTTATTTAACATTAGATGGAAGTGTATACAAGTGTAGGTATAAAAATGATTTTGAAAAAAACCTCAGTATATATATGATACTTCTGTTGATACATATTCATTTAATAGTTGGAATTGAAATAGTTTATAATGAAATAAAACCATAGTCTATAATAAAGAACGATACCTCTTATTAAGGAAACAACTTCTTTTTTCCACCGAAATGATTACTTGTATAGATATATGATAAATTGGAGGAATTAAGGATGAATTTATTATGTTGAGGAACTATTTTTAAAGATCCTTCTCTAGCCATTATGATTTGAGATGTGTAAGGAAGTGGGAGTAGAGGAAGCCTTTTTTATAATGGATAAGGTGAGTCAGTCTAGTAAATTTCAAAAGATATATCATAAAGGGAAATATCCCTTAATAATGTGCCACCAAAATGAGAAACAATTTTTGAAAAGTTTTATGACGGTCAAAATAAACTCTACACCATTGAAAAATAAGTTCATTTTTATAATTTTGTTCCATAATGCGTATTTTTCGACAATTTTACCATTTTTTTATTTGTTAAAGTATTTAGTTTTACATCAAATGTAATTAAACAATTAATCAAAATTAATAATTATATTTATTATAAAAAATATTCCTAAATAAATATAAATATAAAATACAATTTATTGAAATAAATGCAACGTGTGTTGGAAATTAATTGTCAAACAGGTGCATTTAATGCCCATAAAACCGAATTTAAAAGGGATTGTTCTATTATTGTTTTTACTATATATGGGTTATTATGTCAATTATAAAATATAAATTGGTTCATTAATAAAAAATATTTTAAATCTATTAACACCTAAAAATTACTTGACAAAAGGTATGTTTTTTATTAATTTTAAAAAATGCAAAAAAATAGATTTTTTTTTGTAAAATAACATTATTTTTAATTTTTAAATTATCTAAATAATTTTAATTTATTAAATCTGAAAACAAATATTAGAATCTAAAAATATTTTGTTCAGAGTTTTTTTGACATGATATATTCATCTTCAAAAATAATTGATAATAGTACTTCAACCAATCTACTTCACAATTTATATTTATTGTATCATTTTTTAAGTTATCTAGTTAGTAAAGAATCACTACTTTGGCCTTTATTAAGCATTTTATGTAACTTAATATTATATTAATATTATTCATAATTCATTTTTATAAAATCAACTCATTTATTTTTCAAAATTATATTTATAACTTAAAATATTTTTTTTCATATCTCAATGTATCATAAATGTAAAAGTTGTGTTAATGATATCTATTTGTATTTTTCCCCACATTACTTATGAAATAGTGAACTTTTATTGAATAGTATCACACTAACTCATAAGATACGAACATTAAGTAATTTAGTATAAATATTGTATGAAAAGGGATTTGGTTTTGGTTGTGGTATCTAGGTCATTCTGGCCATTATGATTATGGATTAGTCTATAATTAATCTTAATTTTACCTTTCTCTATGTGATTAATCTTAATCACATTCGAAATTATATTTGGGTAAAATTTAGGTTGATGTAATTATACTAAAAATATCATAATAATTATAATAGTGTGTGTCAAAATTTCTAAATTCAACTCCAAGAAGTAGAATCATTAACATTAACGCTAATCATATAGATATTGCATTGAAGAAGGGTTTTAAAATAAAACATTAAAAAATAAATAATTTTTTGACCAATTTCATTATGAATAATATTCCAATAAACAACATTAGATTAATATATATATATATATATAATTAAAAAATGTTTCAAAAAAAATAAAATTAAAATAAAATTTAGTATTAATTATCATTTATATAATAAATGTGTATTTTAACTAAAATAAGATATTTTTTCACTATATCTCAAATTTTGAAACATCATATAAAAATAAAAAAGTCAACATCTTCTAATTTCGACAATATATGTTAAAAATTTGTTTTCATTTTAAAAAATATATTTTATAAAGGTCTAGAAAAATTTATCATAGGGGCGTCATTAAAAGGTAGTAAAACTCAATCTTGTATATAACACAAGATAACTCGTGGTTGTTTATACCAATAGTTAATCTAAGTGTTATGTGTAATGAATAATCACCATGGTGTGGAATATAAATAAATCCATGTTATTTACTTATATTTTTATATATTAAATGTCTATATATTTTTTTGCATGTAATGAAAAACAATATATTATTTTAAAAAATAATAAAATCTCATTTTGTTATAGATATTTTTTAAAGAAACAATCAATTTTATAAAAATGTTAACAATGAACATATGATATAAGGGAAATGGTAAATTTTCTATTCATAAATGTAATGTTTTTATATAATATGTTTTCCAACAATAGAGTTGAAAAACTCCTGAATAAATAATCGTATCAAAGATAATATATAGGTGTTACTTGGCCCATATGTATGATTCATCCACATAGATTAATTAAAAATTAGTAAAGTACATTGTGATTCATAATGGACCTTTAAAATATGTAATTTTTCTTCATATCAAAGGATAGTTGTTAATTATTTAAATATATAATATGTAGGGTTTGCCAATTCAAAGTGTGAGAGTTTCTTATTTTTCTTAATATTTCGTGTGACTGAACAGAGATTTTATCAATTTGTGTCCATGTATGATATGATATAATAGATATTCAAAATTATTTTTGAAAACTCATCCATTTCATAGAAAAAACCCATGCCTAAATTTTTTTGAGAGAAATAATATCTTCAAATTGATCTCATCATGATACAATAGTAAATATCTGATTAAAGGGACCATGTTGTGATATGTAAACTATGATTATTGTGGATTGGATATGAATGTTAAGCTTCTAACAATTTTGTAGAATGAATAAAGGTAATGACTATAAATATTGTAGAATACAATTATGAAAATATTAGTTATATATGTAACCATATAATCATATTATAATCTAATATATTTCACCATGATTTATGAAATCTATAGAATTTGAAGAGAAATTTATAGAAAAAATTCATAGAGATTAAGTGAAATATTTAGAATTACCATTAACAACCTATTTTAATATTTTATTATAAAAATTCATTTTTTACAATTCAAATGGTGGATTTCCAGTTGATGATTTTGGATGATGGTCTATATTTTCATTTTAAATATAAATTTCAATATTTTAATAATATACTAGATCCTTTTATTTTGAAATAAAAGAAAATGATATAGAATATTGTATATCTGGTTGCAAAAAATTGCGAACGAGTTCATGTGAATATTATTAAATATCTAATATTAAAGAATGATGTGATATTTTATTTAGCTCTGTTATATATCATGATTGTATATGAAAATTTATGATTAATAATAGTAAAGGTATAAATAGGAAAATATTTGTATTATAGATATGATCCATTTGTTGGTGTAATATTTAATGTCTTAAACTAGTTTCTACATAACCTGTTCCCTAAGATGGTATGTAACCTAGAATCAATTGTAGATCCACATACACCATAGTATTCTAACTTGCTATGAGGGTGTATAGGTGGTATGGATGGGAGACTATAACCTCTTATCAGAGTGGCAAAACATACACAAAATGAAACATGAAATAGTAACAGAATCAAAATAAATATACAACATTACAACACTACGGAACTTTAAATAGTAATATGAATAACAAACAATATTACAAACTCTTCTATGGTAGTGTCAATACAGGATGTATGGAATAGTAGAATAAAAAAATATAATTAAATTTTTAACCATCCTATATAGTAGTAAATAATCCAAAAAGATAGAAACTTCTCTATAAAAATCATGAGCATATTCTCGGTCCACTACTCCTAAGCTCCATTAAGTTGGGATAGCTACAACCCACATCCTGACCTTTTCACTTATCATTACATGCATAAAGAGAGTCTTCATGGGAACCATTGTAGGTATAGTATAGTTTGAGATAAAAATTTAAGTAGGCCACCACCAATGGTGCCTAGGTGTGATCTAAGTAGTGTTGGTAACTAAACAACGTGAAGGTATAAACAAAAAAGTAAAATAATGATAAAATAAATAACCATTCCACTTAGGATCCTATAGGACATAAGTTGGGTCTACCTACATGGGCTCGTGGATAGAATAGAAGTCTAGAAAATTAATCTAAATATAGTAATAATATATATAGTGTATATATATTTCATCCACCTATCTAAACCAATAACGTGTAGATGTATGTGACTATATTCCAAGAATACGAATGTTCACTCGACTAGGACCTAACTCAAACATCCATTAATAGTCTAACGAGCCTTTAATATCATGTAATTAGATTCATTCCCAATATAACAAGAAGTGTGAGATATTCCATGCAAAAACAATTGGGAAGGTGAGTGATCTGCCATTGAAACACTATAATCATTAAACGTTGTGCCTCAACAAAAGGTCAATATAGTATCACTACTATGAGATGTCATTACTAACACCCAATCTAAGGGATATGGGTTTAACCATTCACAACTAATCACTTACAATCATAGGAAAGCCTGTATAATGGTTAATTATAAAAATAACTAGCATGGTTCATTACCTCTCATCCAAATCCATTATATAGCCAGTATACATAGAAGTTTCATACTCATTTATAAAAAAATACATAAGTGATAACCACTCATGTATTTCATTATCCATACTCAATTAAATTTTAAACATAACAATTTATATGGAAATTTTCCAAAAACAAAAACTACGGTCTTGGACTTACGAGCCCCTTGGGTTCAATCCATTTACATTCAATTTATTCATTTTACAAATTGAAATAATTATGCATGAAAATTCATTTATAACTCCCTTAACTTATAAAAATGATAAAATTTCATCTACCATAATCCAAACCCAGTAACCAATTTCATTTAACACATTCATTTTGTCCAAATATGGAATAAGAATTTATAATTTCAAAAGGGGGAACATAATGGGTGACATAGTTATTAAGTAACTTTCTTACATTTGAATTTCAACATATTGGATGAACCAAAAACCATTGATGATCCTTGGGTTCTATGAATATATAATTTACAAGGGAAACTAACTTTTCTGGAGGTTATAGAGGTGTTCTGGTAAATTTGGAAATTAGCTACGAAGGAAATATCAATGTGTCACACACTAGGGTTGTCCATTTGTGTGGAAACCAACCTCAAATACACTAAACTCAGATCAATATGAATGTATTAAGGTGAAAGGGTCAATTAAACATGATTAAATAAATATAATTTTGGTTGATCATAAAAATCCAACATGTGTCTTGATGGTGTAATAAAAAAATAATGAAAAGAAAATAGAAATCCACTTGACCACCTAACATAAGGATTTAGATGAAACATCACACAATATTGTAATTTTATTCATTATAGGATGAGGGAAATTTTAGAAATGGTTCAATTCCCTAAAAATATGGTAAATTATTATGTACATAAAAAGAACAACTTATGGAAGGATAATCCTAGATATGAATTAAGGGACTATGGTAACTTATCAAGACTTTTAAAATGCTTCCAACATTTTAAATAAAATAAAACATATATATAAGTCTTCTCAATACCTAAAATATTGGGAATTTGCGATCAATGTAAGAAAAAGAGGGGTGTTGGACCTCTAGAAGAATAAAGGAAAATGGGAAACATTTATAAAATTAATTGTTTTTAATTTTGGAAATTTATCCTCAAAATATTAGGGTTCATAGTTTGGCCAAACTGTCTACAAACCATGGCCATATCTATTCTTCATATACCACACCACCCAATTTCTTGAAGTGTTTGACTATCGTTGTGAAAACCATGAGGACTGGCTATGCACTGATTATTCTACTAGTTACAGGGTCATGCACCCTAAGTAGCAATGTGGAAGACAACCATGAGACCAATATTTTCCTATTTCTACAATAGGATGGTTTCATACAAACAATGCATCTTGGCTGAAAATGTTTGAAATAACCATGTGTCATAGTTAATTAAGTCATTTCCTACATCAAATGCTTCCTATCAATCCCCAAATGCTCCTCAGACCTTCCTTAAGCCATATTACATGTTTTCAATTATTATGAATTGATTTTAAAATGAATGAAAATGATTTGAAACATATTAAAAAGACGTGTAATTACCAAATCCCCTCCAGGAAGAAACTCATTCATAAATTTCCCTTCATAGGGTAGAGAGGTATCATCAGAATAGATTTCAATCTATTGAGATCATATATTATCATCCCATTCATAGGTCTCATCATACACTAAGTCATTATTCCATAGCTCACATACCAATAAACATTAAATTAATTGATTTTTCTTCGTGTTCTAATTAACAATATGAAAATGAAACTCCTCACTAGAAGCCTCTATATTTTATTATATATAATGAATATCAAATACATGTGTTTGGTCGAGATATTATCAGTGAATTTGAGACACCTAAAAGACAACATTCATATACCAGTATCTCTGAGAAAACCCCATCTTATAATCCTCTAGTCCAATCAATTACATAACATCAAATGGCCCAATGAATCTTGGATATAGGTTATCCTTATTCAAAAAATGTTCATTCCCAATCCCATTTGAGACTCACATGAAAACAAAATAACTGACTTCAAACTGAAGAGGACAACAACATTAGTTAATATATGACTATTGTCTATACTAAAATATCAATATGAATATTCTAATTATATTGACATGCTCTATAGTATCTTTAATTAGGCGTGGTCCATGAATATATACTTCCACTACCTGTATTCATCATAGAGGTGAGAGGAATGTGCTGCCATATTAGACTTCATAGGGATCCATCTTGATGGTATCCTCGAAAATATTATTATGGGAAAAATAGAAAAGGGTAATATGTTTATATTAGGTAGCCACAAACCATGGTCATTTTCACAGATCCTTTACTCAAAAACATTAATAGTAAACTCAATATGTTAATCGGTCTATGGGTGATAGGATATGACTAGATGCACCAGTGTACCCATGTCCTTCTCTAAACCCTATTAGTACTGTGACAGGAAAAAGGATCTTTGTAATAAATGATAAAACAAGGATCTCCATGAATATATACAACCAATATGATGTCAAACATTCCTAGTTCATCTACCGAGAAGGACTCCATTATAGGTATTAAATGTGTGACATTCATCATATATTCTAAAAAACCCACACAATTTAAATCCCCATGGTGATCAGGGTAGACTAGTCACAAAGCCTATTGTACATCATCTCATTTCTCCTTAGGAATGAAAAACTGTTGTAAATTCCCTACTGGAAACTAATACTACACCTTCACCCACTAAGAGTTGTAACAAAGTGTGATGAAGTTGAAAATATCATTTTTTATACCAGAACACCAATAGTGGTTTCATAGATGTCGATACATTTTGGGGACACCATGGTGAACTACAAATGATGAATCATGTAATTCACACATAATCTCATATTCAATGTATGGTTGTACCCATAAAAATCAATATAATTAAATGGTATCATCTCTATACATGATAAAAAAAGATGTTTCCTAATCTAAACTTCATTCCCTAATGGAAATACCCTCATGATTATATAGTTTTCTCATTTTCACCTATTATCAACATGTATAAGTGACTACTAAGGTTGTGAGGATAGTTTGAAGATGGTACTCTAGTGCATCATCATGAATCATTGAGAATATGGCCACAATCTTCCATTTACCAATTGATTCCTAGACTTCTTGTGTCAGAGTGTTCATGATCAGTTCATCAGCCACACAATTTCAGTTCCGAGGCGTGTAGGTTTGATCAAAATCAATGGAATGCTGGTACTCAACCCACCTATGTTTTATGAGATTTATATCACACTATATAATGATATACGTGAGAAATTTTTGATCTGGTAAAACCAAAAAATTCCCTATTAGTTTATATTGCCTAAAATAGTGTAACAAATTGACAACAAAAAATGAGATCAATATAATGCATTGAGTGATTCTACTCATGAGTCATCAACTGACTAGAACCACATACAACAACTTTCTCATCCTGCATCAGATCATCTCCATGTCTGATACCATATGTTTCATAGTATATGATATAAATTCTTCCAAGCTATTGAAGTATCTATATCGTCACTAATGTTATTCTCTCCTTAAACTCATTAAAGTGTGCATCTAAATATTCCAATCATATTAATTTCACAGCCTTCTTTGCCGAGACATTATATTCTACTTTAATGCATGAGAAATCATGGTTTTGGAGTCTATAATATATAGTAATCCCTAATAAAATCTAGACTTAAAATATGTTCTTAGGATTCTCCCATGAAATCAGAACTCTATTTTTATTGATGTCTACATAAATACTTGAATCTAAGATAATGTAACCAAAGAATTGGATGTTTTCGATCAAGAATGGAATTTTCCAAGAAGAGAATAATGTTGGGGCTCTATAAGTTCACTTTTCATGGTCTAAATATGGTTTCTATGGTTATTTTTAGATCATGAATACAAAAAGATATCATTACCAAATACTACCATGAATTAATTCCCATTTGGGTGAAAAACAGTATTCATAGGTTCTATGAAAACAACAAGTTCATTCGTGAGTTTGAACAGAATAACCAAGTACCCATATATATTGTTCTATATCTTGGAGGTTGTGAAAGGAATTTATGAAGACTTGACACACACCTGGCAGTATCTTAATCAAAAATTTATATTTAAAACACTTTCCCTCATTAGATATGGTCAAAGATATTGCCTATTATATGTAGTGGATACTGATTATTTACTATGATGATGTTTAAAATGAAGGTAATACACCCAGAGCCTAAGGGTACCATCAACCATCAGGGTGAAAAGAACATGGGAATCCCAAGGAGTATTCATGATTCAAATAAATCAATTATAATCCATATCCCAAAACTGCCTCATAATATCCAAAATCTCCATAGATTCTATCCTATAAGTTGGATTGGTTACTAGTTAATCTTCTAGAACAAGTTAAATAGTAAACTCTACCTCTCTCACCGTAGGTATACTAGATAATCTGTATGAAATTTCATACCGAAAATGATCCACTACCTGAGGTAAAATACTGGGTAGTAACCCTTCATCATATTGGAAAAGACGGGATGTCAACACTGTCACATTACCCAACCTATGTTCCTCATTTCATTCTCATGAATCAAGCACATCCCGTCAAACATTATGCACACGCCTACTACCCTATGATTATGTAAACATCACCATTGGATGATAGCAGTCAGTGTGGGATTAGTAGGGAACCAACCGGTCCATCACAATGAATATATTGAATCCCTCCATGTTGATGTCCTAAATATTCTATATGAAAAGGTAAAATTCTATCTCAAGGGTGATATCCCCATATGATGAATTCCCTCTAAATTGATAAAAAAGGGTGTATATGGAATCATGGTTCCATGAATTTTTTAAATATCAAGGCTAAGTATTAATATTATGGACATGGATATAAGTGAATCAAATAATGAATACACTAATGTGGATGTAACTAAAACAGTACCTTGAAAAATATATGGTTCAGTGCTCTAATCATTTCTAATAGGTTTGACTACATGTAACAGGAATGTACCATGGACATGAGTCACTAATAGGCTTCCCTATCCAAGTGTTCTTTATTGGTGATAATAATTATAAGTCTAAAATCCTCTTCCTCAACAGCCATGTTGGATTGACCGACTTGTTGTATTCCAGCTTTTGGTTTATCGTGATCCTACTATCCCTACCCCTAACCAATGAGTAGGTTGAGATCCCTGCTCTCATGAAATTAGAGGGATATTCATAAAAAATATATGGATATGACCCATCCTTCTACTACATATTCATATTACTGGGTCATGTGGAAACTGTGACAAGATGTGTCATATCTTCCCACATAGATAGTGTAGAAGAAAACTATATGTACAAGGATGTTGACTTCTTCTAGCATCATGAGTAGGCTCCAAATATCTGTTTTTTCCATAAAACCCACTATCATCTATAGGTTTTGAATCAACCTTACTCACATGTTCATCATCAATTATGTTCCACTCTATAATCATGGATCTGATGAAGATTTCTAAAATTGTAGTCAATGTGATCACATTGACTTGGGACCGAATATCATAAACAACTTGATATTAAAATTTCTTAGTGGTCATAAGATCACCAAGAGATTGATTATGATAGAACCAACACCTATTTGTGAAATAGAATGAATATTACAAAATTGATGTGGTCCTCTACTGTAGGTTAATATGCTCTATATCTCTTATAGTCTCACAGTCCTGTCATTGAATTAGTCATATAAATTTAATAGAAAATCTGCCAAGAATATATCTCTATGTTTATATTCCTATGTTATTACATCCCACCACCTCATGGATGAATCAAAATGAATATAAGACACTATATTTACCATCCTATCTAGAATAATCTCCTATTTCTAAAATATAGATAAAATATCCTCAAGAATTGGCATAACACCATGTGGTGTTCAATCTCTCACAATGAAGGTATAATGATTCTATATAATTAGTGTGTCATATCTGACATATTCTGGGTAGGTCAAAAAACACCTTTCATAGAATGTATTATACCAATAAACCCTCCATCAACCTTGGAATTAGTTCTCCCATCTGGAATAGGAATTTCATCCATGGGTAGCTTTATTGGAGGAATCATTGGCAGCTCACAACCCTCCATTTCATGTATGTGTCCATCACTTCCATTAGGTTCTGTGATTGGAGAAATTCATTGAAACATAATAATAAAATTACAATATAATGTCTCATAATATAATTTAGAAATTAAATCATCGAATAATAGGAAACTAGCACATCTGTGAAACCTTCATAATAATATGATCATGCATCTCTATAAGCTCAAAATCTACATCAAGAAGGTAGAATAGAATATAAGGTCGCAAGAGTCACAGACTACCCACCTCCAAGTTTAGTATCACATTTACGTCTCTATAATAGATATATATATATATGTGTGTGTGTGTGTGTGTGTGGTAGCTGTTCCAAATTGGGATTCATATTACCTTTGAATTTGAGATTTAAAAATATTCAATCACTACAGATGGTTGGATTAATTGAATTTCCTTTTCCAATCCATACATTATCATACTCCTTATGAACCTAATATGGAATCTTATCAACCCAATCCAAAACTTGTTTTAGCTCATGAGACTGATGGTCCATAGCACAATGTTCCACATCTAAATGCATAAGCTATCTTCCATAACCTATTTAAGAAAACATAGTTAGGATAAGGAAGGTACTATAATTATCCATTATTATTTCCAATACCTAAGATATTTTTCATCATAATACAATATATATAAAATTTAATGTATATATTAAATAGGAAAATTCAAGAAAAAACTAAATGTCGCAACGAAAAATGTACTCCATATTTTTTCTAGAATTTCTAATAATTATTCTTGTGATAATGATCATTACCCTTATATTATTAGCATAATGTAGAAATAAAACCATACTGAAAAATGATAATAATAACAACACAACATTTTCATCACAAAATGGTGAAATGTTATCAAAACTAATCAGAAAAATAAAAAATGTATAATTTAAGAAACATGGCCTTTACCTAGAATATGGGTTTGTGACTGCCATGATCAGCGTAATTCAAAACTCCACGCATTTTTGATCACCAATATATTGACTCCAAATAGTAATTCACAAATATAAATTCTAAAATAACACTTTGTAACATCCTGACTGGGTTCCAATTCAATTTTTCCTTGAACATATAGTTCACATGGACTAAATAGCACCTCCCCGTATGCCATAGGATTATGACCAGTTTTTATGGTGTAAATTTGGTTTGGTGTGGAGGCTATACACTCTTTTCAAGGTGGCATAGAGGAAACGAAAATAAACATACAACAAAAATAGGAACATATATCAATAGACATAATTAATAAACTATGGAAGCGTAAACATGTAACTGAATAACATATAATAAAAAATGACTATGAAGTAGTGTCAATACATGATTCATCAAGTGATGTAATAAACAATGAAATTAGACGATACATGAATTCTATAGAGTATAATTACAATAAATAATGATATCATGAGTTCTATAAGAATCTATAGCATATGTCGGGTCCTCTATGCCTATTCTTTAAATATGAAAGGATATCAACAACCTAAAAAACGAACATTGACATGATCAATACCTACTAAACGTGAGTGTTCCTGAATACCATGTATCCCTATTTAGTGTTTAGATAAAATTCCTATAAAACCAACAACAACAGTGTCTAACTATAATCCAAGTAGTGCTCATTACTAAACAGTCAGCAGATATAAGCAATAAATTTAAAAAAATATTAAATAAATAACCATCACGCTTAGGTATATATAAGACACATGGCAGCTCTACCTTCTTTATCTCATGGATTTAATTGATGTTTGAACCATTAAAATATATAATTTAGATATATATATATGTGTTATAATTACATATTGAATCAACCAATATAAACCATGTATGTTCAAACGTAAGTGGTCATATACATGTAAAACATGTGCATTCTAAACTAAGGCATAACTAAAACATCTATTACTAGTGAAATTATGTTATAAGCTCATGAAAAAGGTTAGCTACACTATATCACAAGAAGAGTGGGAGACGTCATTCCGAAACACTCTTTATGGTGAGTGTGGTTTCATGAAAGCACTAAGATGATGAAATTTGGCACCTTATCCCAACATGTATAGAGTGTCACTGGTGTGAGACATCATTCTCAACTCTTGATGTAAGGAATCATGATGCATACATTATTAATTAGTCTCTTACCATCATATCAAAACCTCTACAATGTATCATTATAATTATATCTATCATGGGGATTTACCTCCCATCCATCTCTTTCATATTTCTAGTATTCAAACAATAAGAATAATCATTAACCAAATAATACATAACATCTATGGAATTTTTCATTTCATTATCCAATTTCAATTTCATTTAAAATAATAAAATTCATAGGAAGCATTTCATAATGAATATTTGAAGGAATTTCTTTACCATCCATTGGGGTAATTCCATTTACATTCGATTTATTAATTTCTAGAAAGGAAACTCCCATACTGAAGCCATTCTATATAGCCCATTTCACGAAGAAAAAATGAGTTAATTCCTATTTTCATAAGCCTCCCATTGTGACCCATTCCATTTCAACCATTTAATTTTCTAAAACATGGAAACATCATTTATAAGGTAAAATGGGTGTCTTAGAGTTCACATGGTTATTAATGAACATTCCTTCATTGGAAATTCCATTGATAGATTGTGTCAAACAACTATGAGGTTCCTCAGCTTCCATGAACAATTAATTATCAAGGAAAATTAAAATTTTAATTTATGCCAAAGGCTAAAGAGGAGTTCCTTAAAATTTGAAAATTATCTACGAAGTCCGTTTCGATGTGGCACTCCAATGGGGAGTCCATAAGTGTGGAAGAAAACCCTTAATAAACTAAAAATGGACCACTATACATTTATTGTAGTTAAATGGTAACATATACATCATGAACTCAATAGAATTGGCATTATTGGAAAAGGCTGACATTCGGAACAACAATGAAATTATGAAACAATAAAATTCAAAGAGAAAATGATGTGACCCCATTCCATTGTAGTGTATATGACACATTTCTAGATATCATCCTCAAATTCAAATTAGCATTAGAGAAATATGAGAAATAACCCATTTCCTTATAAATATGGAAAATCATTCTACTTTTAAATAGTATAGTGTATGGAAAGATAAAAATGAACACAAATTGAGTGACTGGGGGATCATACATAGGAGGTTAAAATGATTCAGTTGGATCGAAGAACCTACATCAGATAGAAAATTTATCTCAAGGGATATCATTTGAGAAATTCTAGCTATATGATGATGAAGCAGGGCATTGGTCTACTAGAGGATGATAGGAAAAATGAAAAAAATAACATTATGTGAGGGTCTTTTTTTTCATTTCACCCTAATGTATCAATATGCACGGTTTGGCTCCACGGTTTGTCCAATGATTTCACAAACCATTTTCAATTAACTACTTCTTGGGGAACACCTCACATTTAGGTGGATGGTTTTAAAAACCGTGATCAAACCATGGAAAATAGATATGCCTCTTCTTAGAATTCATCCAGATGATTGTGTAGCTTGGGTCACACGGTTGCAAAAAAAAGTGCAATCTACAGATATCCCAGTTTTCTACCACACAGTTTCAGACAAACGATACTGCATAGAATGAATTCTTAGAAAAAATATTGTAGTCAGGCTCTTTAGACCTTTATCTAGAACACAGGGCTTTGAACAATCCCCTTACACTCCTCTGATATTTTATAGTCTATATTACATTATTACAAGGATTAATCAATTAACATAAATTAAAAAAAAATGATCTATACCTTTGTAAAAAGTTTTTTCATTACATTATATCCTTAATATTATATCTATGATTTTGAACTACTTTTCAATTGTAGATTTTCTAACACTCTTTAAAGGATGTTATCGGAAAGGAGGAATGGATTATGGTCCATGAATGAGAAATGATAGAATCATAAATATTTTAATCTAAAGCCAATAGAATAATGATTATTTATTATACCAAACATTGTTAATATATACTCATTTGATGTAGGTTTATGCATGTGGACCAAATAAAAATCATTATTCCCTTGGATCTTTTTTATTCAACAATTGTAAGCTTTTTTCTGTTATCATCATGGTATATTAATGTATTCTTTGAAAACAAGATGGAATCGTTCATTTTAAGATTAATAAATTAGTAATTTTGATTAAACATATTTCATTTCCCTCTATATAGGTTGAATTTTGAGAACTCATGTTACAAATAAGTCAGATAAATTTTTATTATTATTGAAATTCAATAGTATTTGATTAAAAATGAATCTAAATTGTATTAATAATATTTTATAATTATTTAAAAAAATTTAAATGTTTTTTTTCAAATACATAAAAAATAAATGTTTTATGAAGTATGTGAAAACAGAATGATGAATGATAATTTATGGTCATAAGAGAAAAACATGTATTTTTCAAGTTCAATGAAATATAATTAGGGTTTTTAAAAGATCACTTGAAAATAAAAGATATCATTTATTTAAAATAATTATATATTTTATTTTATTTTTTCAGTAACACATTACTTTTGAATATTTTTTTCATATATGCATTTTAATTTTTTGCTGATGTGGATAAACATTTAAGGGTGTGTGCCTTGGTAAAATCATTTTATTTCATGATGAAAGATAAAATATGGGAGTGTTTTTAATGTTCAAATGTATGAGAAGTTTTTATGTAGTATTCTAATGCTATAAAATTTGAATATCTATTTCTATACTAAATATTTTATTTATGTTTTCAATATAGCGATATAGAGGCCCTTAAATAAGATCATAAATTGAATATTTTTTTCAGATAAAAACTCCCCATGATTTTAGGGAATATTTTGATTATTTAATTTCCACAATATATTATATTACAAGAGACATCAATTTTCAGTGAACTAAAATATACTATTATTGTTTTTTAATATTGATCATTTTAAAGTTGAATACAAATTGGAAATATGTATAGAGATAACTAAATTATGAAAAACATATTTTTTATATAAAAAATAAATTCTTTTAATATTAATTTATTATAAAATAAAATTGAAATAATATCAAAGATAATTTTTTTAAAAAAGTCATCTAATGGAAATAATAATTTTTTTATAAACATATTAAATTTTTCACTGCTAATGAGGGATTTTAATGACATTTAAAAATAATATTTTCAATAAAATATTTTCTCATCAATCAATTTTTTTAATTATGTTTTAAATAAAAATTGAGTTTAATGATTATGAATTAAATTTTCTAAAAACTGGTTTTATCGCATTCAGCAAACATATTTTAATACAAATATTTCACACTTATACAATATTTATGTGGAAAAATTAATTCTATTTTCAATATCACCACATCTATATTATAATACATTTAATTTTTTCCAATATTTTAACAAGTTTAGATTCTCAACGAATAGTAAATAAAATTAAAGATATTTTTTAAATACTATATTATTTAAATACAATTTAAAATATCTAATTAATTATATTATGGATTTAAAAGACTAATTAATTATATTATGTATGTTTTAATCCAATTTTGAAAATTCTAAAAAATTTTGTAAAGAATTTTTATTGTAAAACATTCTCTACATATGTATATTTTCTCCTTGGATAACTAGTTTTTTGTTTTGGTCCGCATGTGTAATTATAAATTATATTTTATAATTATATGAATAGAATTTTGAATATGGATTTAATATATGTTATTAGATTATTTAATATTATAATAAATCAATTATGTTTTGATTTTAAATAAATAATAATAACCAAAAATTTAATTATTATGACGAAGATTAATAGAGATTTAAAACAAAATATAAGTGTATGTATTCTAATAAAAACATCAATATTCTATTTAATAGACCTATTACAAACATAAACTATAAAAATTAATAATAAAATTTAATTTGGAATAATTTTTTTAAGGATTGAATTTTTCAATTTCTATTTTTTTTCAAATTTCCATGTAATTTTAAAATGGGGGCCTTTCCCAAATCATAAAAGTAAATCCCCAGTCATTTATTCTTCACAATTAACAAACAAATTGATTTGGACAATAAATGACCAAATACATTCTATATATCACCACTAATTTCTAGAAAAACATTTTTTATTAGGAAATCATTCTAATAATGCTTTATGTATTAACTAAAAGAGGTCCCTCGAAGAAGAGTTATTTCTCCTAACTAAAAATTATAATTTTATTAATTCTTGAACTCCATTAATATAATTTTAAAATATTATTGTATAATAAAATAAATATAATCCATAAAATAAGAATTTTTTAATATCCTATTTTGATATCCTCTTTCATCAAATTTAAATTCAACTGTTGATTGTTTTTCTGATAGACTACTACCTCACAAACCAATGTAATTAATATTAAAACCACAACCTAGAACAACTACATATTATTATGGATTTATCATATATAAATTATTTTTAAGGAATAATTATAAATTTATAATTATAATATCCCATAGACCTTTTTCATTCAATTCTTTGGTAATACGAAACGACGACCTTGTATACGTTCGACTACCACCTCACTAAGTGATGTGACTCATATTTCACTTACACATGACACAGAAGGTAATGTGTATAAATTCAAAGAATATATTGGGTATATATGAGATAAAAATTACTTTATAATGACAATATATTTTATACCTCCCTTTCTTTTCATCATTTGACTAAATAGAATCATCATTCATGTGTATATTCAGCGTACGATGGCCATAATTAATGTAATTCATTTGTAATCTATAAAATTAATGGATTCCTCAAAATAAATATATGATGAATAAATATTTGATATTTAAATCTGGTTTAAAATTTATTATATGTTTAAACTATGATTAATGACTAGGGATTGAAGCTACCAATCCAAAATGTATATGTAAGACAAAGCAATTATTTCCATAAATGTTATTTTTATCAAATAATTTTTAATAAAATTTTAAAAAAAGGTAATAAATAAATAATATATTATTTGATATATAAGAATATGGTTTTTTATACATTTTTTATATAGTTTTTTGGCATTTAAGGAGGAATTTTAGAGTTATGGTAAGGGATATATAGTCTCTCTTTTATATTTAAGTGACACATTCCATACATACCAATTGATTCTTTTTTGTAGTTTATATAATACCCAATGGAAATTTTATTTCATCAATCTAATTATTATAATGATATTTAAGGTTTCATTTTATGTTATTCTATAATGGAGCTTATGATGCAAAATATTTCACAGTGGTATGGGTTTATCTTCTTACATTTATTTTTGTCGGATGGAAGACTTGTACACCCCTAGTTTATTTTGTATTGTGTATATATATATCCTATGGGTGTGTCATATGTTAAATATCATGATAATTATCTTATATAAATATTCATCTAATTATCTAGATCTAATGGGTCTCCTGATTCGCAAAATTGAAAATTGGTAATGGATTTATTTTTACAATATCATTGATTTTCAAGAATGTTTATGATTCTTCTTCTAATGATGATATCTTTTGATCCTCCTCTTTATAATCCCCTTAATTTTCAAATAATATAGTTTTATAATATGATTACAAGATTTCCACTTCACTTCCATTTATTTAGGTAGTCATGATTATTATATAATGTTATTAAGGGAAAATATAATTTATTTATCTCCATGGTTGAAAATCATTTTATTTCATGGTTATTTTTTCTAAAAAAATGACAAATGATTTACTAATCTCAATTTATTTTTTAGTGAAATTTATCGAAATGATTGACTTTGATGACAAAAATTTCGTTTTTTCATTTTCCAAACAATGCAATGCATAATTTATAATAAAAATATAAACGGAATCATTGTTATAACATGTAATTTATTAATGTAATTTTACAACACCGTGACCACTTGTGTGATGAAACCACCTAGATACACTCACAAACTCGAACTTGACCAAATCCATCACGTACCTAAAAGATGTTCCAAATCCACATTGGTTGGTGAGTAGGACTCGATCATCAACACCAAACAAAGGGAAAAACAATTTCCATCCAAAATTAGAGAACACTGAAGATATATATACATATAATAGTGAGAAATAGTGGAAGAGTAAATAGAATAATATATACCATACATGAATGATGTTAGTTGAAATGATTTAACTAAAATGTTACCAAAATATATAACCTGAGAGTCTAATTAGAAATAGAAAAAAATAATGATATCAGAGATTCCCCATGGGATATGTCTAAAATATCCCCCCCCCCCCAATATTACCACTATCTACAGAGAAAATGATAATAGAAACCTCACCACCTCACTATAGAGCCATTCCATTCCAAACATCAAAATATTTTACAAGGTAAAAGAAATGATGATTGAGTGCACAATAGCTTCAGTAATTGGTTTAATAGGATCCTAACTGGGTGTTAAAAAATAGGTCTCTTTATAATATTATAAACATGATCAACAATAAAAAAACAAGGAATGAAATTTAGTTGAGAATTTTTTATATCAATATCATAGAAAATATTTTTCCCAACATTGAAAATTAAATGTAATACTGGTAAAAAAAATTTAAAATCATATCACCTACATCTACAACGTTCAAAGAATGTTCCAGATGTCAAGTAATATTTCAAATAGTATAGGCCAAAAGCTTATTTAACATCACTATAATGATCAGAACATGTCAGGCTAGTAAGAACACCAACAATTAATAATATACAATTGTACTCTTCATGACCATATTCATATGAATCATATCATGGTAGAATAGGAACACATTCTAAAATTAACCCTCTAATAGTATATATCAAATACCAAGAAAAAAAGGCACATGGTTTAGCAGAATACACCATTATTGGACCTCCTGATAGTTTTTGTGGATGATTCATATTAATACACCATCCACCTAAGTACACAATGATTTCTTTATGGAACATTTTAAAAAAAAAATTAATCAAAACCACTCATTGAAAACCATTTCATACATTCATTTCCCAATTATTTGAAGATATAGATTTTTTACAATATCCATGGAAATTTTATGTTTTTCTAAAAACCATTCTATGCCCAAAATAATTAATTAATTAATAATTCTATTTTATTTATAAAAAATTTCAAAAAAACCATAAGAAACATTGTATGACAATTTTAGGATAGATTTGAAACCAACTACCTCAACATGGGTTACATATGAACACATTTGAAACACACATAAGTTGAAGAAACACTAGGTCAACACAAGAGACCCGAGAATTTATTTTCATATAATTGTATACATTTTATTCGTGAACCATTCATTAGAGAATAAAAACAAGACACACCTCAAGGAACACACACGTTGCACCACAACCAACCTAATGGTATTCATTTGAGTGAAGATCTTACAACCTATCTATAAAAGACCAAGAAGTACCTCAAAAAATAATAGCAGATCGAAAAACAAAGAGAAATGGTGAAATAAGGATCATTGGTTGTGAATAAATAAAGATATCCCTTACCTAAATAGACACAACACAATCCACGTGTGGAATATGTTCCAAACAATGTGATATTAAAGTATATGAGGTATCCCAAATCACCCCATCATGCTCCAAGGCTTCAAGATAAAACATGGACACTGAATCGAAAACAATAGATGTGATCAACTATTTAACATCTGTGTATATAATGACATAAATCCCCATAATAAAGCATAAGAACCCCATTTCATTTTTATGAAACAAATGTTTTTCCTCATGTTAAAATCACATCTGAGTTTTGTACTTTTTTGAAGTTAATATTATGATATAAAAGGAAAAATAATTCCAAAAATTACTTTTCCATTTTTAGATATTCAAGTGATGTAATACTGATCTGAAAAAATAGTTTAAAAAAATTGAAAATATAATTGATTATTATAGTCTATGATGGTCTGGTATGCTTAACTATTATGATATTTAATAGTAACTCTCAAAAAACTCCTAGTGCACTAACGATATTTGGTCTCTTTTATACAAATAATTAATTGAAAAAAATAAATCCATAATATTTTGGTCATTTTCCCTATAAAATTATCTTTATCCAGTAAATGATTGAAATACACCCAAAAATGGGGTAGGAAAAATAAATACATGTAAGATGTTAATGTAATTTTATAATGTCCAAACCATAAAAATTTATTTCCCAATGATATCTAGTGGATGAATTGTGCTCTTGAAATAGGTGTGAAAAATTATCCCTCAGTGAAGTCTAATAAACCCATATCTTCTTATGATTGTTATTGAATCTTCATTATACTATAACCATTTGATATAAATCCAAAGAAAGACATTCATATTTGAATAAATGATCTTGTATATCTTATATTAATTGAAAATATCCTACTGTAACACATATCTTCCCAATAAATTAAATTACGGTGCACGTAGATGGTACTTTCAAAACTAAAATATGTGCAAAAAATCCAGAATTCCATTTAATTAAACAGATAATTTAAAAAAATCCATCCTAAGACACTAATTGACTGTAATCATTCCACCGTATCACAAAGCCATCATTCCCTATTTCCATGCACATACTTGACCCAAAAAAGATGAAACACTCAAAAAACCCATTTCAATAATTGAAAAATCTAATGTATTATGTATAATATCATCATTTGAATTATTATCACTAATATCTATAACCACATGTCTATTAATATGACAATCCCTCTTGGATATCTCCAGAACATAGCTCTAACCATGTAAGAGAGGCATTAATTCATCATCCCAATAAAGAGTTTTCTAAAATAGAGACCATACAAATCCTTGAAGGGATTGATTTATATTAAAAAATGCTAAATATTATTATAATTAAAATCAAAAAGTCCCAAATAGATATCCCAATGACCACCAAAATCAATGATCTTGGAAGAGAGCATATCCTCCAGTATCTTAATAACATTATACATTTTTCCATATTTCTGGGGATGGTATGTTGTACATAACTAAAACATACACCCCATTTCCTCCTAGGTACTTCTCTATAATTATGAGTTACATATAAGACCTTTATTTAATGAAGTTATAGTTGGAACACCTGGAATCCATCTGATCCCATGAACAAAAAACTTACCATTATCGTTAAATTTTGTGATGTTTCTAATCATAAAGATATGAATTAATTCTTTCAACTAATAAATCATTACCCCAAAAGAATTTCCCTTGGGGTTTCCATGAAAATATAGTAAAAATTTTCATGGACATAACATCCCATTTTAAATAAATAATCAGAACAAGATGGTGAAAACAAGAAGGCTTCATGTAACCATCCATTATCTATTGGATAGTTAAATTGAGGGATATAAAATCTACAATGTCATGCTTATACATATCGAATAGAATCAACATCTACTGTTATAATATATATATTTATAGTTCCCTATTGAAAGAAATATCATCAAATGTGACATTGTAAAAAAAGGATATCCTTCAAGATGCTGGATTTTCAAACTTATATCAAATGAAGATTATCCATTTGATAACAGAGACCGATAAGAAATGATCTCCCTACTATATGGGGTTTCTCAAATTCCTCTGAACTCATCATATTTCTACTTATACTATAAATTAAACATGATAAGTGAAGATGATAACTAAAAACAAGTTACAACCATAACTAAAACATCCCCATGATTGTCCATAGGTAGTTATGTACTGATCCCTATAAGGTTATACTCGTTCTTAGATTCCAATTCAACTTGTGATGTTATATTTCTAATAAGACAATATATAATGAAATTAACCTTCTCTAGGTTGTAGATGACGTCAAGTTAAAGTATATAAAGGCATTCCCATGTCGTATATTTTTTAGATTCAATTTATTCTGAGAAATGATATATATTAGACAATTAAAGACAAAAAAGTATATTAGAAACTCCATAAAGAAATAGTATTGTTAAAATTTAAGATCATGAACTAATATGACATGCTCATAATCATGTGTGTGTTAATGATTTTCATGTGGAAAGAAGATTATCTGATCCATTGGCCACAATATGACCATCCCTCATGATAACATAACCTAAAGCTATAAATAAATAGTCAAATTACACCACAAAACACATAATAGGGTCATTTATGATCACAATAAGGGCCCTTCCAAGAATTAAATTCATCTCATTGAAGGAAGGCATACATTTTACATCCCATGTGAACTTCACCACATTCCTATAAATATTAGTAAAAGGAGACACAATCTTTGATAAATCTATGAAGAACTATCAACAATATATAAAACAAACAAGGAACCTTCAAACGTCCTATATATTCTTGGGAACATTCCATGACAAGATGGATTCCCCATTTGGGACCACGTTATTTGTAGTAGGGATTAAATTGATGACAATATTGTGTCAATATGTGTATGGAATGGTAATGAATGAAGTGGTGATGGTTATTGAAGTGTTAATGCTTAGTGTTGTGTTATTTACTCATTGAGGAGACCACATTGATTATAAAATTTATTAGTTGGAAAGTACTATCTATAATTTTTTTGTGGTAAATGGTGATCTAAAATATTGGAGGATCTCATTTCTATCAATATATTGATGTTTTTTCAATGATAATTATTCCTAAAGAATTGTTATGGACTCATAGGATTAGATTCCATGCATAAGAAATTCTTCATGTTATTACTTCAGACAATTTTTGAATGGATCCGATTTTCCAAGACATGTTTCAAATAATAAGACATTTTTATAACATTTGAAGAAGGAATTGTAAAACTCTATTGAATGGTGAATTTATAAAATCCATCTATTAAATGCTAATTTGAAGATGTTGGTGAACAAAATGAAATGATTGGTTGTGCTGATCCTAAAAGGCCAAGACATGTATTAAGGAGAACACAATGTTTACAAAAATGTTTCCATTAATTGTGTTTAAATGCATGAGGACTTGAATATGATATGAATCCATGGTTGTATGAAGGAAGATGAGGTATGTGATTGGGAAATAATGTTTCGAATGTTATATAAGAAGTGGAAAATAGAAAGCGTTCTTGTGTTTAGAACGAACTATGTGAAATGTGGTCATGCACTTGATATTGTATTGCAAACCTGATTTTTAACCATATGAATTTTTAATTGGATTACATTAATATTATAGTACCAACATGTGATCTTACAATTGGCCTGAACCATAAGGCACATGTATGACACTAGGTAAATCATGCCTAATAGAAGCTAGTTGAGTCATCCCGTAAGAGGCATCAACGGGCTTTGTGTAAGTCCACTAAATCAAATGGGTGTATGTATCATGACCCGACTTCACCAAGGCGAGGAAGTGGACAGAAAAATTCTAGACCCTTACCTCATAATGTTGAAGAAGATATAATGACCCTCAAGTCCCACCTTCAGTAGGCCCTGGAGTGGTGAATTTCACCAAGTGTATAGAATCATAGGTTATATAGATGTAATTGACCTCTTTATAGGAAAAGATAGGGATATAAGATGGTAAATCCAAAACAAAATCAAATACTAAAATTAAACGTTATTCCATAATCCTTATGAATATGCATTTCCAAAATAAATTGATACATATTACAAGAAAACTCCAATGGAATGTACCAAAACAAAAAATTGTAGTAAACACAACCCCTGATGCCCGAGCAATAAAGATATGGCATAGCCCTGAATTCCCCCAAGAAACCTACAAGAAGATTTATATATAGGTTGAGTATTCATGTATCCTTATTTTGGATATCCCAATTCTCTCATGCACATGTGTGGAGGCATTCTAATACCCTATGAGAAATAGTGATAACCAAAACACCTAGCAAGGAAACTATCCACCATCCTCACCAAGGAAAAATCTGAAAATAAAAAAAGTAGGTAAAGTAATAATAATATCACATCGTTATTTGGGTACCTCTCACTAGAATTACACTACTAATTTAGGACATCTTATACGTCAGGACGCCCCCACCTGTCTCACAGTAGTCCCACTCCCACCCCAATAACAACCGTATGGGCCATTACCATGTATCCCACCCACAAAAACCTAGACTTCCACAACCACACATAAAAACGTCTACAAACACCTGGGACACCAAAACTAATTCCAAACTCGAAGAAACATGGGATAGAACAAACATTGACATGCCCGAAGACACCTGAGACTCATCTCACATACGCATAGAAACAAACCTACCCACACACACCTAGTAGAACCACAACAACACACCCTGCCCAAAGATTCTTAGGCCATAATTAACCTTAGGACATCAAATCCTATTCAAGGAGTCTTGGAATACCTTGTAGAGAGAGTATAAAAGGGAAATTAACTATCAACTCATAAGAACGTTGGGGAAGAAACACTCCCACCTGAAATGGGGGTTTTCAGCATGGAGTTCTCAACATGAGGGGGGTGTGAATAAGATACAGAAGAATTGAATTTATACATATAATTAAACAAAAACTCATATCTTCCTAATTGTTTTGAAATATACATTCATACCATACATAACCATTTGCACAACCACCCTCGTTAATACCCCTATATGCATGAACACACAACATCCACCTCCATAGCAAAACCCATTTTTTGGAAATAGTACCCATTGTACATGTTCCCAATATCATGTTCTATTGATTCCATTTTAATATTCCTTCCATACTGAGAAACTAATAAGAATATACATAAGCCAAAACAACTACTAGAGGAAAACATCAAAGCATCAATTAAAGCATTCACTCATGATTCTCATGTAAACTCACAACCATAAAAGGGACCAGTGAGATCCCTCTAATTATTGGAACCAATCCAAGAACCAACATACAGCCCCACATAGCCTCAAATCCACAACTAACAACATAACAACAGGAGATCTCATCACCATCCATATCACCCCACATGCATTAAGAAGAACAACCATATGTATTAACATACCAGTTCAAGGGAGTTTTCATATTTTAACTACAATATTTATTAAGGTCCTTCTTTCTATTTGGTTAATTGAGGTGTTAAAATGAAGATTTTAATTCAACAGAAAACATTTTTATTGACCAAAATTAAGTGATTACCATGTTTTCATGATATATCCATTTATTAGAAAGATTATCTAGAAAAATAGAGGTTTATTAGTGTGCATGAAAGCACCACCATGGACAACTATTTTCAATGGGCACATGTCCATACAATTCACAACATAAAAATTAACATAAAATAAATACAACAACATTATCCTCTAACACAACCTTTCATTATTTATATTCTATATTATATTCGTTAAGGTTTTGATTCCTCCACGTCTAGTGGGATGAATTATCATACCCGCCCCACATGATACACATTTAAGAAAGACAAAAGAAAATCCTATTTGGATGATAAAGGATCAATGTTTTTATCCTTGCATCCAGAACTGAGGGAGCATGAATTAAAAAAATGTAAAACTAAATGGCTTTAGGATGGGAGGGAAGGCCTCAAGCATGGGTGCAAGATTCATCTCTGGAGTAAGTCTCTAGGGAGTACATAGAAACACGAAATAACATATAAAGGGAGGTTCTCATATTAATAAAAGGCCAGATCCTAAAAATAGGGAGACTATTTCGAACTAATTGAATTCAGAGCATGGCATGACCACACAGTTGGGAGGTTTCACAGATCGAGAATAATTTTTATTTAATAATTATCCTCAGAGATAGTAGAGATAATAGATGTGAGTTAAAATATATCATCTAAATAGAGAAAACCATGTAACAAGGGTGAAGCATGAAAGTATGGGGAAGAGCTTCACTCTGAGGGAAAGGCCACATGTTTTTGTAACTCAATGGTCGCCCAACTATTGGGGGTTTAAAATATCTTTAATGGATTCAAATGGATTTACAATGGGTATTAACACACTTTTAAATCAATTTTAAATTACTCAGGAAAACAGGAAGGTCCCCAAAAGATAGGTAATGACTCACTATTAGGTGAGTCATTATGGCCCTAGCATTGTCACCTTGGTACCGTCTCCCTGGCACCATCGCCCTAGAATTGTTGCCCTGACACTACTTCCTAGAACCATTTCCCTAGCACCACTGCCCCAACACTGTCGCCCTACCAATGATGCGAATAGGTGCTACGAACAACCAACCAGTGCCACAATGGCCCATTAGTACCATCGAGGACAATCAGTGCCACTGATTCCCATTGGTTCCATTAAAACTAATCAGAAGAACTGATTCCCATTGGTGGCACTGAATCAGATTGGTGCCACCATTTGTTCAATCCTGGAATTTGGAAAACTCATAAATGAGTCACTGACTGTCCCCAGGATACCCCAAAAACTAAAATTTGGCAATGTAATGGGCCACAAGGGTCTATTCTATTACCTTAGATACCTGTTAAACAATTTTCACACTAGGGAAATCAAGAGTAATCCTGAAGAAATGATAAGGGTCTGAATAACCACCTTCAAGATAACTCTTAGGGAAAAACCACCCTAGAGTTTTTCCAAATCCAAAACAATCCTCTATAACTAAGAACACATCTTCCTCATATATATTTTGATTAACTACCCATATATTTATTCTCTTCTCCCCTGAGTAATAAAACAAACATATAATGGTCACACCATCCTTAAAAATGGGTTAGGGAGTCCCTTCCTCTATGTCATGATACTATCCTGTTTCGGCACCACTGACTCACCCACACGGGTTTAATCGCATCCTTTTTAATGAGTCTTGATTAGGGTTCTAGTCCTCCCCTCACCAAAGAGATGACTTTTACACACATTTTTAGAAAGTAAAAGAGGCAATCTTATAGTTAACAAGGGCATGAAATTCATCACTGTTAAGTAAAAAACAAACACAATATAAAACTAAAAATAGCTTTGTGTACTGGGCACACATTTGTGCCTCCCATTCCCAGGTACTCTCCATGAGGCCACCATCTGTCCATGACACACGAACTAAGGGGATTGTTAATCCAAACCATACCCTCTCATCATGATCCTCAATCTACACTGGTCACTCCATGTTTGTCACATCATCTTCAATATCCATCTCTCCCCAGTCGAGGATGTGTGAGTTATCATGTAGATAATGATAGAGATGTGGAACTTGGAAGACAAGGTAGACCCCCTAGAGTGGAATTGGTAGTTACAGCTTATAAGCCACTTCACCGGCCTATCAAAACATCTCAAAGGGCCCGATTATCCTAGGAGAATGCTTACTCCTCCTACTGATCCTCCAATACCCGGGCCGAGGGGAGACCATTAAGAACAAGTGGTCCCCAACCTCAAATTCTAGGTGTATCCTTCTATGATTGGCATATTACTTCTGCTAGTCCAGATCCACCATTATCCACTCATAGACAACTAAACCGTCTCTTTCATGCTCTACAATACCTCTTGGCCATGAAGACCTACATCCTAACCATGGTCCAACACATAGGCAAATAACACGACCATTAATAAAAGGATTTCAAAGGATCCATTCCAATGGTAGAGTGATAACTATTGTTGTAGGAAAACTCTAACAGTGGAAAATATCATACCAATGATCCTCTAAAGTCTAGAACTCATTCTTGTAGAATATCCATCAATGTCAATATGGTCCTCTCTGTATACCCATCTGTTTCAGAGTGGAAAGCAGTGCTAAGGCATAGCTAGGGGCTCAAAAATGTTATAATCCCTTAAATACTCTTGGTATAATGTGTGTATCCTGATTCAAAATTATTGTACTGGGAACTCCGTACAATTTCACAACCTCACCCACATACTTCTATGATAAGGTACCTGTGGGACTGCACTCCATTACCACATTGAAATGATCCTATTTTGTCATTCGGTCCACCACTACCCATGTGGAATTACAGGCTCCCTCATCAATGGGATTTCCAATGAAAAATTCCCTTGAAACATCTTCCCATTTCCAATAGTGATCTTCTATGGTCTGTAATAGACAATTAAATACATGGTGCTCAGCCTTGACCTACTAGAAGTGGAGGAACTCTTTCACAATCTCTACCACATCTAGCATCACTCTAGGCCACCAAAACAGAATTATAAAGCCCGTATACATCATGGAAACTCCTAGGTGTACTGGCATGGGTTATTTATTGAACATACCAATAAATCTCACGTGATTTTCCACGGGGATAAATAGATTTACATGGAAAAGTATCTAATTCTTACCATCTTCAGACCATCATTATGAAGCATTTCTTGAGCTAATGTGATCATGCATCTCTTCAACATCTTATTCTACCCACTAATACTCCTCCACCTGCCACACCAAGGAAGACTACACAGTCATCTGAAACAGATAGCACTTACCTTCCTCTACACTTGAATCTAGGTGAATGGAAGCCAACTCTACAACTGCTTTCCCATCATCAGATAACTCCCAAAACACTTCCATCTATGAAATCCTTCTCAAATAATCATCAACCATATTCACCTTTCCTGAGGTATTGGATAACTCAAAGTCACACTCCTAAAGAAACATCATATTCCACTACAGCCACATGTTCAGCTCATGCTGAGAGAAGACAAAACTCAACATCTTGTCATTTGTGAAGACCACAAATCATTCCCTGATGTGGTAATGTCTCCACCACATTAGTGAAATCACATCCATTTTAGGGTCTAGGTAATGGGTCGAATAGTTATGTTTGTGATGACATAACTTCCTAGACCAAAAAGAGGTCACTGCATGAAGCTACATCAACACACACCCCAACCGTAGACATAAAACATCACATAACACTTCAAACACTATCCCTTCCTCATACAACCTTAGTACTAGGGCGCTGACCAGTTTCCACTTTGGATAACTGAAGGCTTCCTGGCACTACCCACTCCAAATGAAATACTGGTCTTTCTTATTCAGGGCTGCCAAAGGAACTACAACTCAAGATAATTTGGGAACAAACCTCCGGTAGTAACATACTAGACTAAACAAACTACGTACCTCAACAAAATTCTTTGGCACTGCCCAAGAAACAACCTCTTAAACCATTGATAGATCGATCACTATTTTCTTATAAGACAACAATTGTCCAAGAATGTGCACCACTCATGTCCAAAACATGCACTTGGACAATGTCCTGTATACCTTGTGGTTTTAGAGGACCTCAAAAACTATCATCATATACTCGGTGTGATCCTCCTATGATTTGGAGTATATCAAGATGTAATCAATAAACAAAACTATAAACCGGCTCATATTATCCTAGAGAATGGATTTAAAGATCCCTATGAACACAATGGGGGTGTTTTTAATGCAGAACAACACGACAACAAACCTAATGTGTCCATTTACTTGTCTAAAATAGTCTTCTAGTTGTCATACTCCATCACCCTCAAGTGGTGATATCCTGACTGCATGTCGGTCATGGAGATCCAACCATCTCCCATCAACTGATCCAAAATTTCATTGATCCTCAGGAGGGTGTACTAATTATTGATTGTCACATGATTCAGTCTTCGTTAGTCTACACACAGCCTGAGACCACCATCTTCCTTGTTTGCAAAAAAATACATGAGAAAACCTTGGAGATTCACTTAGTTAGATAAAACCCAGCTTAATGAGGTCGTCAACCTAGACCCACTACTCTCGAAACATAAAATGTTCCATCTGAGTGCGGGCCATTGAAATTGTATGGTCACCGGGTTGAAGGTCTATCCCAAAATTAACATCATGTTGATGGGGGTAGAGTCACCGACTATTTAAGGAAGATGTCAATGAACATACTAATGATCCCCAGGTTTTCCACCATCTTCATGTCTTCTAACTCTACTAACATCTCAGCTAAAAATGAAAGGTGGGGCTCTAATTGCAGGCTACCCTCTTGGAAACCCGGATGGCCCACAAATGTTACATGATAGAATCCAATATTTGAGAACATGACCCACCCTTGGACGTAGTTGATAACATCATGTATGGAAACCAGCCAATTCATGCCTAGGATTACATCAAATGGCTGAATTTATAGATGGAAGAGATCCCCACTAGACTAATGTGGCCCTAACATTATTCTTCATCCTCAACAAACATCAAACAAGATGGTATTGTCTACAACAAATGTACTCAACACCAGGGGTATAAAGAGTCTCTATACATTTAAACCCATTTCACGGGCTAGACTAGGATAAAAATAGTGTGTAATGCTCCATAATAAAACATGGTACATGAATGAGTTCTAAACATGTTGATCGTACCTTGAACAACATTCTACTATGAATGAACTACTACCTCTACGGCATGTAATTTTCCACACCCATCCCTTACACCACTTAGATATAGTCTTCCTCCCTAAACACACCTTTGTCGAGGACCATAAGTAGGGACCTAGGGACAGCCTCCACTGACACTGCCCTCTCTCAGTGGAGCGGGAGCTTGCTTTCCCTACTACTGCTGTTGAAATGGCCTCATTGAAAATTCCAATTACTGAGGTGGGAACTGAACATGCCCGTATCCACTTTACATTACTTAGTCCCAACACTAATTTAGAATCTTCCCATGGCTTCCATAGATTACACACCGTGGTCCTAGGCTCATGGAGAATGGGTGAGGACCGTGAGATCGAAACTGGAACTGTTTAGGTCTTCTCTCTGTTAACAGAAACCTGGAAAGCCCTGGTTTTGTAGGACTACTACAAATGACCCTCCCCTTTGACGATATCAAACGACTCTCCCCTCATAGAACACCTACTTGTGTGTGCATCCTCTCCACCACTTCATCTTTCTTCTGAAAATCTATGAACATCGGTAGAGTGATGTGTGTAAAAACGTACTTCATGGATGGTCAAGTCCCTACTATATGCACATTTCCAATGATTCCTCATCATGGAAGAGGTATACAGTGAAAAAAAGGAGATCCTTAAACTTGATCCCCAACTCCCTTACTATCTTACAACCCTGTTAGTGGGAGAGTAGATTCGACCTCTACTCAACCTTTATTGTGAAAGAGAGGAATTTCGCTCGGTACTCCATCTCAAAGTTGGTCCATGAAATCTCATCTTCCTTCATCTCTCGATGATATAGTGTCCACCACTTAGGTTTCACTCCCCACATCTAGCTCCTAGATAGAGGAACCCAATACATAACCAGGGCGGTATCATGTTAAAAGCTATCACCAACTCCTCAAGCCAGTTCTCCGTCTCCATGTATGAGATGTTGCCCTTGTACTTCCTGAGGGTCTGCCACTGAAAGGGATGATGTGTCTTCTACCACTGCTTGTCCTCCTCCACGGGTTAGCCAAACCAACCTCTTGATTATTGATCACCCACACTAATCATGGATGTCGTCGAGGTGCCACATCTGCAAGGTAAATAATTAATTCCTAAGACCGAGTAGTGTAAAACTTCTCTTTTAAATTTTTCTTAAACATGTTATTCATTATAAATTCCCCAGAACACCTATGTCACACAAGAACACAAGTCATTATGATGCATGTTCCTTTCCTAGTGTGTCTACCCTATAATCTGTGTACCATCGCATGGTCGCTTGATAGTTCTAGAGTCCTTTCATTGGATCACGTGTGGCCCTCAAATCTCATGTCATAATGAGTCTTCCATGGCCTATTTCGCACATCCAGATTGTCTAACAATTTTTCCCTACCATCCCAAGAAATTCTTGCTGTGAATAACCCTGATCAAAATCCTATATCTTAATGATCACCTTTGATACCATTCTATCATGACCTGCCTTCAACAAGATGAGGAAAGGGATTAAAAACATCCAGACATTTCCTTCTTCACGTTTAGAGATGATGACCCCTGATTCGCACCTTTACTAGGTCGCGGAGTAGTGACTAGAACCAAGGGTATATAATCAAACGTAAAATGGAAGTAATTACACTTTTATATAAAAATATTGGGAGATAAGATAGTAAATCCCAAGAAACTCTAAATGATGAAAGTAATAGTAAAAAAAAATCTATTTCCATATGCATGGCCAAAATAAATTGGTATAGAGTAGAATAAAACTCTAAAAGAAAAATACAAACAGAATGAAAAGAATCAATGAAAAATCCCAAAGACCAAGCTACTAAGATTAGACACGGTCCTCAAAGTCCCCCGAGAAACTTGAAAACATATTTATATACGTAGGGGGAGTATACAGGTATACTAAGTATGGAAAACCAAAATATCTCATGAAAAAGTGGGGAGCCCTTATAATGCCATGTGAGAAATAGAGATAACAAAAACAACTACAAACGAAACTATCCACCCAGCCTCACCAAGGAACACTCCCCAGGTAATGAAATTCAGGTAATGTAACAGTAATAACAAATCAATATTTGTGTACCCCACACAATGTTACCATAGGTTATTTAGGACAACTTATGAATCAGACCTCCCCCATAAGTCTCATTGTAGTATCACTACTGCCAAAACAACAACCATATAGGACATCACTATGCATACCGCCCGCACACACCTAGGAAACCACAACTGCACCTAACCATGCCCGAAAATAGATTGTCCACAAAAACCCCGGCCACGATAGAAGACACCAAGTATATAATAACTATTGTGACCCCCAAATAAACATGGGCCTCATCTCAAAGACCCTTGGTAATCAAACCTACCCACACTTACCAGGTCCAACCATCACAACACACCATGCCTGAAGAGTCTTGGCCCATAATAAACCATATGTTATCACAACCTGCCTGAAGAGTCTTGGGTTACCTTTCAGAGGAAGAATAAAGGAGCTAATAACCATCCACTCATAACAATGTTTGGAGAAACCCCATCCCCAATGAAATGGGGGTGTTCGACACTAAGTGATCAATATGGGTGGGGTGAGAATAAGAATAAAAAGAACTACATTTATACATATCATAAAATAAAAACTCATCCAATCATAAGGGTTCCAAAATAGACAACCATCCCAAACACAACCAGAAAATAACCACTCTCATTATTACTCATACATGAATGAACACACAACAACCACAACTAGACCACAACACATTTTTGAAAAAAAAAATCCCCTCGTGTACTCATTCCCATTATCATGTTAAAATTATTCCATTTAAATATTCCATCACTATTAGGAATATAACAGGACTAGACACAAGCTAAGACAACAAATGTAGGAAAAAAACCTAGCCGTAATTTAAGCATTCCAACCAACTTCCCCTGTAATGTTACCTAAACTAAAGGGGGAAATGAGATACCTCGAAGTACTGTAACCAAATAAATTCCCAAAATATGGCCCACATGACCTCAAATCCATAACCAACAACTGAACAACTAGATATTCCATCCCCTTCCATGTAACCCCACAGTCACCATGCCGAACAACCATATGTATTAACAGAACAAAGAAATGGTGTTTTCAGATTATAACGAAACCATTTATCAGGATCCTTAATTACATTTTGTTAACTGGGGTGATCACAAAAGGATTCACATTCATTGGTAATCCATTTTATAGGGGAAAATATGTGATTAACCATTATTTTTGTTACATCCATTCAATCACAAGATTATCCAAAAAAAGATGTTTATTACTATGCAAGAAAGGAAAACCAATGACCATAATTTTATGTGGGAACAATTCCATATAATTAACAACATAAAAACAAGGATAATGTAAATACAACAACATCATCATTAAACACACCCCTTCAATATTTAGAGTTCATTTATTATATTTTTTACGGTTTGGTTTGGTCCATGTCCCAAGGGAAGCATTATCATACGCACCACACATGATACACAGTAAACAGAGAGGAAGGAAAACACTAAGAAGATGATCAAGAATCGATGTTTTTATACTCGCGTCAAGAAATAAGGTTGTGAGACCTGAATGAAATGAAAACTCAAGGGTTTCAAGGAAGAGAAGGAAGGGCTCCAGCACGGGCTCACAATTCATCCCTATAATACGTCTCAAGGGAATACTTATTGAATGGAAAGAAAATATTAATAGAGGATATATGCTTAAGAAAATGCCAGATCCTAAAATCACAGAGATGAATTTGAAGTACATGAAGTTGGGTCATGGCTTGACAACACTATTGGGTGATTCACAAGTCAAAATTAATTATTATTTAATAATTATCCCCAATGATTATGGAGAAAATAGATGTTAGTTAAAAGATATCATCTAAATAGTGAAAACCCATATATTATGGTTCAAGATGAAATGTATGGGGAAGGGTGTGACACCGAGGAAAAGGAAACATGTTTTGGAAACAAAATGTTCACCATACAATTTGGGATTTAAACTATATTTTGTTGGCTTTAAATGATTTAGAATCGGGTACTAAAAAGAATTTACATCAAAATATACATTATTGGGGAAAACTGGATGGTCCTGGAAAGACAGGGAAGGAATCACTGGTATGTGAGTCACCGTCACCCTGGTGCCATCACCTTAGCATCATCACCCTACCATAGTCTCCCTAGCACCATCACCCTGGCATCATTGTCGTGGCCCCATCACACTGGAACTGTCATCTTGGCACCATCACCTTGTCACCGTCGACCTAGAACCATCACCCTAACACCGCTACCCTATAACTTCCGTCCCGACACCATCACACTGTAATCGATGCTGATTTGTGCTATAAATGACCCATAACGAGCCACCAGTAACAATCGCTTACACTAATGTAGATTGGTTCTTCTGACACTCACCATTGCAATAGTTTGTTCAATCCTTCAATTTGGGAAACTCATTAATGAGTCAATAATGGTCTCCAAGACACCCCAAACAATATAATTGAGAAAATAAAAGGACCATGAGGGTTTGAGTTATTATAGAAAGCCAGTGCATAGTGATAGAAATTGTCCACGAACTGTGGTGGGAGCAGAGCTCGCTGGTAGAGAACATTGTACAGGGGATGTACCATGGATATAGAATGATAATTCAAAGCTGGGTACTGATTGCTAAGTATTAAAAATAACGGAGAATCCAAAACTATTTTTAATGGGGGACAACATTTAAAAAACATGGATGAAATTGTGACTGTCCATCAAATATTGCATGAAATCATGACTGCACATCTCATCCTATGCCATATATTATAATCCACACAGTCCATATCATATTTGAGCTGATCCATAATCCAATGAGAGGCCACACCGTTATCTTCATCCTCTGATCACCTGATGCCAGCCAACATGTCAGAGATGAAGGCAATCCTACTTGATCGATCGTTGTCCACCCGTGTCGATCAAAATTACTGAATGTGGATCTTATGGACATCAAAATACCATTCATGCAATTACATTTTCTTGAAGGAATTTATTATAAATAACATGCATGGGATGAGGAAAATGTGTCTTCCGGAGGCCATGCCATTTCAGGCATTCAAGATGTTGAGTTACATGGTTCTCCTAATGCATTCATGGGAGTACTACATCATATTGATGATATATGCAATAAAAAGAAAATACCCCACAATTCATGGCTTATATTTTTCACGTGGATTAGAAATTATTAATCCAATGATCTCAAATATTTAAATCCCTGATCTCAAAGAATATTATATGGAATAATAATGCACAAAAGATCTAATCATCATCAATAAAAACTGTAGCCCTGATTCAAGGAATGATGCATCCATTCACATCCGTATAGGTGTTTGTATTTCTCATAAACAACACATCCTATATTATTCTTTCTACATGAACAAGAAATGATTCTCATAGGACATCAACATGTTCTATTCACTTTCAAATTAGCATCGTTGAGAGGGGAGTTCATTACACCATTTTGGTTGTATGAAGAATATCTGTGTACATATACTATGTCTGTTAAACCACCTTATCATGATTCACGATGAGAAAAGGATATTATCACACTCTATATGTTGAATGATCACCCATCCAGTGCATAGAATACCTATTCAAATATTTCATGAAGATGAAGAGTCATAAAACATCATATTTAAGAACAGAAAAGGATCAAACCCCTTTTGTGGAGATAAAGAACTCTCAAACACCTTATTCTCATATGGATTTTCATGTGATAACATGCAAATTCATAACACATAAAAAATAAAAGTAATGATCTATACTCAGGTGTGAAAACAAAAAGTTCATGAATAGTGCATGAATAAGCTAATGAATTACAAAAAAATATAAGAAGGAAAAAAGGAAGATTGTTTGTGCACTAGGGAAGAAGTATATGAGAATAAAGAGAAGGAGAAATGGGGTTTGGGGTTTAAAGAAGAAAGAGAAGAGATCATGTATTCATGCATGCCCATCGACAAGTAAATAAATTTTTTAGGCACCGAAAATAATATGTTTTGAATGAAATGTGATCGATGTAGGGTGTAGATTTGTATTAAAACTAATTATAAAATGATTTCCAGATGATCTTATATCTGAGTTGAATGTGATTGTGATTTCAATGAGATTTAAAAAGCTTATATTGTTTAATATCATTTGTGTATATTTATATTACCAAAGAAATTGAGTGAACCTTCAAAAAAATTATAGAGTCTTGGTCTAAATTAAAAGATGAAAAAAATTCCCTAAGCATGTTTTCACTAAGTCAACCTCTTAGTAGAAGTGATCAGAGTTATTTTTCAATGCCAACAGACCTTAAAAAGGCATTTTATGAATTTTGACCAGGTACACAACAATTTTTGATTCATCAATATTGATTTTATAGAGAATATGATAAATATAAAATGAATCAGTAGCTTTAAAGAGGTAGACTCTAATGTGCCATGGGTGTAAAGAGTATCCTGTGAGAGTCTAAAGAAGAGGACATAAGTGAGACTCTAAAGTTGGCCAGTGAGACTATGGTAAAAATATGAGAAATAGTATAAAGAACCTCATGTGGTTATTAGGAGAGATATTGTGTTACTCTGTATGAAATATGGTATTTTATCATTTTATTATAGTGGGGAATATATTGTGTGGAAATAACCAACATAACAAGGAGTAGGTATTATTACTGAACCCTTTAAATCCTTATTTTCCTTGCATTTATTTTTATTTCATCACATTAGGTAAGGGTGAGAGACACACAAATAGTATATTGATTCTTTAACAATACGTAGAAGTTAAATTAAAAATAATCAACTTGTTAAAAGGGTAATGGGATCATTGTTTCACCCCTACCCCTAGTAGTGATTCACACTGATCATGGAACATCAATTCGTATTAGATCGAAGGTATAATCTAAATGAACCAAGGGAGTCTTTATGTATTTTTGATTTCATCAAAATGAGTGAGCAACCTCAAATGGAGAATTCTGCAAAGGCTCATAAGAATAGGATGATGAATCAAGTAAGGAATCTAATGGATAATTTTACTACTAATGGGGATACACCATCCACTAAGGGTAATCTTGAAGGTACAACATGTGATAATTCATTTAATTATTTTGACTCTTCTGATGAATCATGTTCAATATGTGATGATGGTAGATCAATCATTGATCTTCAGTCTGCACTCAACGAACATTTTAATTATATCACTAGATAATTGGAAAGACAAACTTCTATAAGCATAAAATTTATTCGAGATGAAAAATTATAGCTAAATGAAGTAGTTGATGCTAGGGAAGTGGAATTGGTTAAAAACTCTCAAAAAACTTGTGAATGTAAAGGAAGAAACATTATCTCCTTTCATGGAAATATTTATTGAGGTTACAGATGAATTTTAGATGAAGTATTTGTGAGAAATAATTCATCGGGATTCTATTTGTAGAATCATTCCATGCACATAAAAAATCTAACAATGATTTTATGGATGTCGAAGGCGCTCAACTAGAAGAGAAAAATAAAAAGGTAAAGGACCATGAAAATATTTTATAGAATTAAAAATAGTTCAGTATGAAAAAAAGATAATCTTGATATAGATTTTTGAATGTAAGTTGAAATTAGTTGAGGATGAGAAGAACACTCTCAATATGAAGTGTTTATAGGTGGAGGTGAAATTGAAGAATCCACAATCACTGATGCTAGAACATCCCAAATAATTGAAATAAGAGATGTTTTCACTCATGCATTCATTGAGAAATATTATTCTAAATGGAGAATTAGATCATTTTATAATCCAATGGAAATAACATCCTAGAAGAAGGTATCCTATAACCAAGTTATTTTTGATTCTGCTAATGTAGTTTCATCTGCAAGTACTTGTTCAATGAAAAAATATAAGAAGATGTGGATTTCAAAATATTCTGATACATCCATCAAAAAACCAAGGATTGATATTGTAATGATTAAGAATAATAACTCCCAAAAGGATTCTCCAAATAAGGAATGAAAATTCCAGAATCAATAATGCACTAAATCTATCGAGAATGATACGACATGTAATATAAGAATATTTATTGGCTACATTTCGTGCTATTGGTTGTTTGGGAATCCATCCATTAGTTGCCGGAAAAATGTGTCCGCATATAAAAATTATGGAAGGCCTACAATCAAGGATTTGAAATGTAATTAAATGATGAAACCTAGAATGATAAATATGACTACACAGATAAAGATAGATTTACCTCTCATGAAAAAATTTTAATATCTAGAAGATATCTGAGATAATTTCAACAGAAGTGGTCACAATTATGATGAGTGATAATTTATTCCATCCATGCATCACGAATATGTTTATATGAATAATGGTCCCCAACAAAATCTGATGAAAGGAAAAATAGTTGAAAATTCTTCCAGTGGGTATATGAAAAATAATGAATTCTATAATCTATTTATACAAAAAAGTCCAAAGAAGAAGTTTAACCTTTATTCCAAGAATTTCATCTCAACATAGAACTTGATGCTTATACTATGGAATGAATGTCCATAACATGGATCACTACATAAAATACATAGAAATGAATAGAATAAAGATGAAATTAAATGGGGAATCAATCAAGGTGAAGATACATTTTATTTAATACATTTCTTAAGATTATTTTGATACGATTTATAAGAAAAGTAACTAGAAATCATTGAAGAAATCATGTGGATGCTCCAAACATGGATACTCTAATATACAGTGTTTAGTAATCCTGCCTGATCTGTTACATGTTTCTAGATAACCGAAAAAGATTAATATTAAGTGTTAGTTAATTCCATGTAAAAGGATAAAAAATAATTTCACATGAAGAAGAATTCGAATTTCATGAGATTTAATAAACACATATAAACCCATGTGTCTCAATTGTACTATGTGGTTGGTCCAAGCAGTCTAGAAATAATGAAAATTAATGTATAACTATATTACCATCTCATGTGGAGATGTTGAAAATTGAAAAACATGTACCAGTGGAAGCTAAAACCATACTGGAAGATGTAAGGACAAAAAATCAATAGAAGATAACATTTAATGTATGTAATGATTCCATGATAACAATGAAATATAAAAATGTTAAATGTAGAGGAGAAATTTTAATGAAGACTACCTGACACATTCTAGTTACAAAGAAATGAGTTCATGGGTTTTGAGAAAATTTTCATCCCTATTCCTGATATTAAGAATCTCACTGGTGTTACATTTTATTCCCTTATACATTTTTGTATATATGTGTTTACATTTCTAGGAATTTAAGGTAAAGGTCATTTTCAAGATGAGAATTAAATAAAAGATGTGTAATAAATAAGTTAGTCTGGTTATTCAAAATTTGATAATTACATAGAATGTTCCATTGTGTAATATTAACAACATGAATTTCTTAAATATTATCAGATGAAATTTTCCATCATAGTAAATCAAATGGATTTCACCCCTTACGGGGGAGAAAAAATGAAGGTTATGATATCAAGGATTATTTCAGGACAAATATTGATATTCATATCATCTCTAGAAGTTGAATCATTCGGGATTCCAATCACACTTTCATCCCTTATTCTTAATTATATTTATAATGTCAAATAAGGGGGGAGTGATTGATTGATGACATGTTTGGATGAAGGGGGGACTAATATATTAATAAGATCTCATTAATTTGTTGGATGAATTATGTGTAGGATTTAGAAATTCATTGATAAATATGATTATTTAGGACAACTTTGTTGATATTTGATACATTCATAGCATGATTTGACATACCTAGTTGTCTATGTACTTCATTGAATACCTTGGTCATTTCCCCCTTGTTTTCTAAACTGGGTTAACCCATGTAAACATACAATTAATTTACTAATGGATCTTTTCTATGTAAACCACGTGACATCATACCTCTCTCAATAATATTCATGAATATATTCTTTAAAGGTAGGAGAACATGTTTTTTATCAGACACCACTAAACCGTTGAATTTTGATTCCAATTAGTGGGTGAAAATATTTCAACACATATTGGCCCTTAAAAAGTGATCTAGAAGATATTGACAACAAAATAAAAATGGGGATATTTTGGTGCATATTGTTGCATTTTATTTCAATAATGTGTCAATAGGATTATGTAAAGGTATTTATTGATGTGGTTATTATGATTAAAGTATAAATTTTTAATGTTATGTCATTGACTCATTGATGTTCCGACAATGATTGGGATTTGTATTAGTTAACAAGTACTATAAATAATTTTTGGTTGGAAATAGTTTTCAATGAGGTCAGAGGATCTCATTGATATCAATGTGATGAATTTGTTACAATGAAAATGATTCCTAGAAGATATTTATGTATTCATAGAATTGGATTCCATTCTTTGGAAATTATCAATTTTGTTAACTAAAAGGATTGTTTAACTGATCTTATGTTCCAAGACATTATTCAATGAATGAAAATTTTTACAACATTTTAATAATGCCACATAATACTCTATTTCATTTTGAATTTGAAATATTTATCAAATATATGATCATTGGATAAATTTGGTGAACAAAATTAGATGTCTGGATGTGTTGATCTTCAATGTCCAAGAAATGTATAATGGAGAACAAAATTTTACTATAAAATTTCCATTCACATTGATTCAATGCACGAAAAGTTGAAGAAGAGCTTCATCCATGGCTGGATGAGAGAATATGAGTATAGTTATTTTGAATTCATTTTCAGAAAGGAATAAAACAATATGAAAATAGAAATTGTGAATGGGTTTGGAAGGAACTATTGGAATGGTGTCCATGCACTTGATATTGTATTTCACACTTGATTTTTAACCAATTGCATTTTTAATTGGATTACATTAAAAATATGTCCCAACCATGATAGTTGACTAGTGTCCTCAACCCCAAGGCACATGCTGAACATAGGGTCGGATATGAACAAGGGAGGACAGTAGAGTCAACCAGCAAGAGGCATGAGTGGAATGTGTGTATGTCCGTTAGAGGGAACGAGTGTAAGAATGTGCATTGTGAAGGCCATGGTTTGTGAAGGGTGGTGGGTGTAGATCACACCCACAGAGAATATTGTACGAGGTGGTATCGTGGAGGGTGAAGAAGAATATTGATTTGAGATCAAAGAACCATGTACTATAAAGTATTGAGAATCTGTGAGTAGTTTTGTTGTGGGTGGGATTTTTAATAACACGGGTGCAATCACAGCCATAAATATGATCCCACATGAAATCATGACAGCACATCTCATCCCATATTAAATGATCTAATACACACCTTCTATATCCAAATTGGGATGATCCAATGACCGATGAGAGGCCACCTGGTTATCATCAAATATCGATCACTCGACACAAACTAGTAAACTGAAGAGGAAGACGAGCCTCCAAGATAGATCTCTAACCACCATTTTCAATAAAGATTTTGAATTTGGATCTTCTGGAAATCATGATACTGTTTATGAAATTACATTTCCTTGAATGAATATATAATGAATAACATGTGTGTACTGAGGAAAACATAGTATTCGAAGGCCATTTCATTGTTGGTATTTGATAAGATGGGTTTCATTCTTCTTCTAGTGCATGAATGTGAGTATTACACTAAAATGTATAAGTACACGATCAAAATAAAATATCCAATGATTTTGAACGTACCTTTTACCCGTGGCTTATAAATATTTAATGCAATTGTCATGGTCATTCCAGGCCCTAATCTCATGCTAGATCCCACAGAATTTTAACAAGAAAAATATCACTTCTTCACCTATAATAATATAACCCTCATGCTGTGGAACAATGCTTAAATTTACATCTCTTCAGTTGATTGTGATTATATGAATCATAGCACACTATATTCGTCTCTCTACATAAATAAAAAATGAGTCCCACCGGCCTCCTAGAATTGAAAATCTCTCTCAAACAAGCCTCATGATAAATGGAGTTCCATACACCATTTTGGTTTTTTGAATAAGATCTATAGACACACAATAGTTTTGTTAAACACCCTTGTCGTACATTCAGAGGAGAGATATATATCCACACACTCTATGAGAAGAAGGATATTACATCCTATGCATAGAAGACCACCTCCCCTATAGAATGAAGAAGAAGAGACATGAACCTTCAGATTCAAGAAGAGAAGAATATAATTTCTCTTTGAGGAGAAGAATAACATAAAAACACACCATATACCCTATCGGGTTCCCATGTGATAACAAACAGATTAAAAAAACACATAAAATAAAATAAAATATCTAATCCAATGTGTGGAAACAAAAATCGCATGAACAATGCATGCATTAGCTAATGCATGACACACAATATAAAAATATGAAAGATTTTTTGTGCACTTATGAAGACAGAAGTGAGAAGAGAGAGAAGGAGAAAAGGGCTTTGGGTGGGAAAGAAAAAAGGGAAGAGTGTATGCATTCTTGCACTCCCATTCACACATGGATAAGTTATTGAGACACGCTAAATAAGATGTTTTTAATTCCATGCAATTGAAGCATGATATGGATTTTCATTAAGGTTTAATGTAGAAATATATATAGAAGATCATATATCCAAGTTGAAAATGCTTGATATTACAAGAAGATTAAAAAAGCTACTGTTTTGTTAGATAATTATTTTGTATTTTTATTCAGGGAGAAATTATTTTCACCATCTACACACAAAATAGGGAGGTCGGGTCATCATCAGATGATGAAAGGATTTCCTAAGAATTGTTTCACTTAGATTCTTAATCAGTTTATGTGATTAGAGTTCTTGATCAAGGCCAATATACCATACCAAAGGTTGTTTATGATTACTGATAAGGTACCTAAGAAAGTTTGTTTCAGCAAGATAATGGGGGGAGAGAATAAAATTAGAATACAGTAAATAAAAATATTCAATTTGGTATACTATCATATGAGTTGGGATAACGGAGTATCCTATGTTACTGAAGAACATAAGACTTCAATGAGATTCTGAAGAAGGTTAGTGAGACTCTGGTAACACAATGAGGTGATGTATAATGAAAATCATATGGGACACATGGGAGATATAATGTGACTCCATATTGGACATTGGAATTTATCAAATGATTATAGTGGAGAATATATGTTATGGAGAATAACCGAATTGCAGAGGAGTAGGTCATAGTACTAAACCTTTTAAATCCTTGTGTTCAGTGCCTTTATATTTACAGCATCACTCTAGGTAATGTGGGGAGACACAAGAAGAGTGGGTCGAGGATTTATTCAACCATTGATGATTAATTGAAAAGATTCAAATTGTAAAAAGGATAAAGGGATACTTGATTCACCCCACCCCCTTTATGTGATTCACACTAATATGGTCACCTCAAAAGTAATAATCCATGCTTAGAAATAATGTTCCCCATGAACATCATTTCCTAGAAACAGATGCTACATTAATAATGTTTTCCATACAAATGGTTTCACCGATGTATTTACAAAACCAGATATAGATGGTTATCATTATCAGTATAAGGCCCTAGTCTTAAAAATTACATAATCATGGGTTAATTCAACAATTCACATTGAGTATATATTCATGTTTAGAGTTTAAGAGATTTAGGCCATAACTATTACACAATAATTCAAAACTTTTATAGTAGTCACTTCAACTCTGTATCCAATTTTTAACCAAATGATACTGTTTATAATAAAACATGATTTATTTTAATGATTAAAATATGCATAACATTCATTTTTATTTCTTCCATCCCCTTAACCATCCTTATACAGTATGGAAAACATTTCCAAATCATGGGATGAGCACAAAAATATCAGTGGGGCTTATAAAATTTGGCAAAATATTTATCCCATGAATATTTTAAACCATTTGAAAACATTTTCAAAATTTCACACATTTCACCCTTAAAACATAAAACCTTTAAAATACATCATAAAATACTAATATTCCTTAAAAACATCTTAGTATTCATAAATCATAAAAGATAAATCATAATGGTAATGTAAGAAATCCACGTCATACTTACATTGTATCTTTCACATCTACATATGGAGTAACCACCATGGTTACATTTGGAATACCCATCATATTATGTTCCCTAAATATCATAGTTGAAACCTTATTGTATACCTCCATCGCATTACCCAATTCATTGGGGAGATATCACATGCTCTCCCACCCTCAGTTTATCATATAACCACTCATATACATTATAAATTCCCATGAACCATAACATAATAAGATAACATAAACCATGCATAAAGAAAAAAAATAATATTTCCATATTGCATTCATAAGAAATCATTTAAGTAGATTGAAATATTCAATACAATTCCAAAACAATTTGATACATTTAATAAAGAGACTTTTTAATCAAAGTGTCCCTTAAAACATTAAAAGTTTTGAATGAAGTTGGAATTTTAAAAAAAATAAGGTCCATTGAAATAAATTTCATAAAACCATTTGCAAAACATGGACATAATATGGAAATATTAATAATAATAAATCGTTAATACATTAAAGAGAGGTTTGTAGTTAAAAAGTACCTTACCACTTTAGAAAATCATGAACAACAATCATTAAATAGTACCATCAAACAAACTTCAATAATCATGAGAATATAGTAATTCATGATATGACATGTCAAAAGGGCTGTTTATACACTATATAAGATATTAATGGTTCATAATATCATGATATGCCTCAATAAAAGAATATTGAGATGGAGTCCAGTTCCAATATCGTATCACTAGAACAGGGATACATCAATGACATAATTATGTTTGAAAATAGTGGATATTCCGTGTAAAACAATCAAATTTCATTCAAACATATACTTGGAAAAAAACTAATGATATGGGTATTTAACTCAATGATTGAATATTGTGTTATGATTTCCATTACCAAGAGTCTTACTCATCATGTACAATAAATAAGTTCTTGGATCATAAAAATAATTTTATTTATTCTGGATTAATAACAATTTTAATGTTTATTATTCATCTTATATCACTTACTACCATTAAGTAAATATTATATAATTATTTAATTTCATATCGAACATTTTATCAATATTTGGTACTTGAGTTGAAAATGGACATGTATTGATGTAAATTGTTCATGTGCGGAAAATTTTATCGTATATAGAATATTATTAATTATTTTAATATCATATATATCTAGTATATATGTTTTTATAATATACATAATATTTGGAGATAAGAAATGAAATTCACTATACATAGAGACCGTAGGCCTTACGTATATATGAATGCTACTTTTATTTCCTGGTAATATTAAAGGAATGAAAACCAAATGATACATATGTATATTATAATTATAATATAACATTTATTTTATATATTTTACATATTGTTCATTTCCTCCATTCATTATAAGTTCCGTTTATGGAATGAACGAGTCATATCACTTTAAGGGGGTGGTAGTCCACATATTCTGAAACAAAATTATAGTATTTACACACTATGGAAACTATAAAGGTATACTTTAAATAAGAATTACAGAAGCATAAAGAAAATTTAAATATAATAAATATCGTATATAAAAAGAGTTACATTGTATTAGACACCATCATAGGTGGTAGGAGAAAATCGAACAATCATCATTTTGTGAGGTAGTAGTTCGTCGTACACAAAAACAATATATTTTATATCAATTAGAATGAGGTGTGTGTATGTGTAGGTAGAAACCATGGAATAAAATCATCCTATAATATTTTTTTTATTTTTGTTGTTATGTAATCATATAATAATAAGATAATAGGGAATGGAGAAGTAGAATAATGGAAAAATTCATGAGAGAAGATGATACCTCTTTAATGGGTAACGATTTTTAATTTATGGCAAAAGGCATTATTGAATATTCTTCAACCCAAGATAAACTTTCAAGGAGGAATGTAGGTATATTGTGGGATTATTTGATATGTATTTGGATGATCCATGGGTATTTATATGTTTGATTATGTGTGTATATTTGGTGTCCTTTTATAAGAGGGAGGAGGGTAACTTTACAAAAGCCTTGATATAATAAAATAATATAAATTATTTTGTATATCCAAGGGACTCAAAAATGATATTTGAAGAATAAATGATGAGGATAGATCTACATCCTTTCATCCATTTGTTTTTAGACATGTGTTAATTTTAATTTAGACCTTATATATTTAGTTTTCCCTAACTTATTATCTTTTAATTATTAAAGTGGTACCAATATAATAATTGTTAAGAAGATATTAATTTTACTTATATGGGGTACATATCCAATAATTAGAGACTTAATGAAAATTTAGAATATATGATAATAAATTTGTGTTTTTAATATATTTTTAGTTTTTTTTTAATAATTTAATAATTTATTATATTTATAAAACTTCAATTTTTTCAATTTTTCAACTATTCAAATTATTGAATTAAAATAAACTTGAAAAAGAGAGATAACATTGAAACAAAACATTTAAATGTAAAAAAATAAGTCATATGCATATATTGTTTTATGGAATCTTGAATTTCTAATTATATTTATTTTAATATCTGTAATATAATTTATTTGAATGTTTCATTAATAAGGTAATCACTACATCATTATTATGTCATATATAAATAAATGTATATGTGGTATAAATATAATTAAAAAATTCCCATGAAGTAGGAAAAAAATTTATATTTATAAGGATTATTTGTAGTCAATGATATCAGTTAGATAAAACTATATTATTTTTTTTGGTAAACTAATACAAGTTTATGTAATATTTATCATTACATTAAATTAATTATTATAACATGTCATTATCTCACCCATGTGGCTTAAAAATGATAAAAAATTTTATAATGATTTTCTCGTATCTTATGTCTAATAAAATAATATTATAAAACAATTTAGGGTAGTTTTATTTTAATATAATATTATTCTTACCCTTATTTATCTAATTTACCCTTTTACAATGGATAAGAAAAATAATTACTTAAGATACTATTCATAATGCCCAAAAATAAAATGTACCTATTAACATAAATTTAAACTTTGGATTCCAAATATTGATTCCAAATTTCCAAATCAATAACACAAAAGTTTCATTAATTAATTATAAGTTAATTTTTTATTCTGAAAACTTGAAAGAGGGTTTTTATGAAATAATAATTATGAAAAGTTTGTCATGTGTTTATGTCTAATTAAAATGTGAAATTATTTCTAATTACTAAAATACTTTTTAAAAATAAAAAATAATATAATTAAACATTAAAACCAATTAACATATAATCTTACTATATAACTAAATTAGATGAAAAGATAGTTTTTAATTGAAATGCAATCTTTTAACTATTCACTAAAAATTGAATTTCATCAGAAAAATACCAAAATTTAATATAAGATAAATTTTTATGTACCACTTCAAAAAAATTTATTCTTTCAAATAGAACATATTAAATTTTTAATACTACTTATAAAAGGGTTCACCATAGTAATGTGGTAATTTTTTTTTGAAAATACTTATTTTATCCAAAAAATTTATTTGTTCTTATATCATATCTATAAATCATATTAGATGAATTTAGAGCCAAAAATTTATTATATAAAATATAATATTCTTTAAATAAAAATCCATAAAGTGAGATATTATTTTATAAAAACTATTATTCTCATTTATAAAAGGTTTTCAAAAAAAACACATCATTTATATTCAATTGGTTTTTATTTCCATTTCTAATAAAATTTTCAACCAATGAATAATTATTTAAATATGTGTTAACCATTTTTTCATAATTTAGTGGATAAAATTCATTCCCTTAATTCAAATGACTAGGATATAATGGTTACATTTAAATCATAATATTTAATTGGTCGTTTAAGCTCGATGTGGTGTATCATGTATGCTATTGAACACAATTTTTCTTTCTTAAAAATTAGGATGTTACCTCCTCACACCCTTTAAAAAAATATATCCTTGGAATTTGAATTTTGGGTTTGTAACTTTCGTATGATGTTTAAAAATACCTTTATTTTAAACCCACAAAAAAAGAATTATTAAAACTTCCACTTAATAAAATATAAAGTAAAGTACATTGGTCACCCGAGATAACACAAAATTGGATTCCATGTAGGGAAACATGGATATTGAAGAGAATATTAGCCTTCCTGTTTTCATATAGAGTGATATAAAACATGATCATGAAAATGTTAACAATCTGAAAACAACAAACTTGTGGTCAGTCAAAAATTCAATCATTTCATAGTAGGAAAAGTAATCACAGAATATTTGTAGTTTAAAATCATTTTCATAATGCTGAGGAATTTATTTATGATCATGACTATGGTCATAAGGAAACAACCGTACTGGTCATGTATAATTTCATCCTTACTATATTTTTCTTCCACAAACTCATCTTTTCTCTAACAATGAATATTCATCATGACTTTATCACAACTAAAGCACTAGAATCAACTTATATAGAATCAAATAATCCATAAAAAGATTAACTATCTATTTATATTTTCTTGAAACATTAAACCAAACCAATATAGTTAGTAAAATATAAGATAACCCCTAAAAATAAAAATCATTTATAAGGAGACGAACTACTATTAGTCTCCAAAATTAAATAGTAATACCCATGTTCTACATAGACCATTCAACAAAAAAATGGCCTTAAAATTCACAAAATACTACAAACTAAGATTTAATCCAAAAATTTATAAGGATTTGATTTCATAGACTTCCAATAAATTTTTATTCATTTATCTTCAAATAAAATCGATCACTCATGAAGTCACATACCAAAAAGTAATTACCCTAATCACATATTCTCTAAAATTGGTTAATCACATCAACTAATGACCTGAATCACCATAACTCCAAAATAAAAGCATCTACTAATCTAAAATAAACTTAAACCATCACTCCTCAAATGAAAATCAATATTATTCTTTTTTCTGTAGGCATATAAGGCTCCCAAAATAGTGAACATTTTCCAAAATAACATCAATCACGTAATCCCCAAATTATTTTAAAATACTAATGATATCCATATGATAAAATGTATGTTCCAAAAATTATCTTATTAATATTTTATCGACTTGTTTAACTAAAATGATAGTTTCATACTAACAAGGTACATCATGATGGATAGTGGTATGCAAGAATAGCCAATCACACTCTGTTTGTGGGTTCGATTCCCATAGCTTTGTCCGACGTGATGGGTTGTCACACATTTAGTGTGTTATCCATTTTCAAAAAATTTTAATTCTCAAAACATTAAAAATGAGATAAAATTCACAAAAATATCCATATCATGATTTAGCCTCACTGGTAATTCAATACCTTTCAGTTTTCATACCCAAAAGTATTAACCCATAAGTACCTCCAAAAAAATGTCTATAAAAATACCATTAAATAACATTAAATTTAAAAACATAAGCCCCATATTGTGTTTCTATGAAATTTAACATATCATAAACCATAAATATATAATCCCGTGATGAAATAATTATCTCATAAGAAAACATCATACTCTCCAAATTTGTCTACACAATCCTCTGATAACAACTGTAAGGCCATAAACTTACACGATACATCATCATGAGTTTATTCAAATAAAATCAAATTGAGTATCTTTTCATGTACAGTGCATTATAGAATTAACCCCTAACTATTGCACTGCAACACAAAATTTACAATGTAGTCACTTTTACTCACTATCAATTTTTTTTAAGAATGGAACAGTTTAAAAAACACGATTTATTTTCTTGATAAATATTGTAATAACATTCATATTGATTTCTTAATTTTTTTTACCCATCCTTATAGCCTATAGAAAATATTTAAAAGTATTCGGATGATCCCATAATTCTCAGAATGAGATCAAATAAGGAATTAAAACTTTATCCGATGAATATTTTTAACTCATTGAAATCATTTTCAAAATATAAATATTTTCACTCATAGAATAAAAACTCGTAAAAATAACTAATAAAATCATCTGATTCAATAAAAACATATATCAAATCCAAAATCATAAATAATATATCATAATGGTAACTTGTGGCATCCATACCGTTCATAATTTTTAATTTTTATAGCTCTATAAGGAGTGACCTTCATGGTTATGTTTTTAATAACCATCATAGTATGTTCTCTAATTCTATTTGGATAATCATTATCGTTTACCTCTATCACGTTACCTAATACATTGAAGAGATATCACGAGCTCACCCACCTTCAGTTTAGAATGGAACCACCAGTAAACATAAGAAATAAATAATAAAAAGAACATAATAATAACACATAAATCAATATTAAAGGAAAGATAAAATTTTAGTAATGAATTCATAAGATAAAATATTAATATATTGAAATACTCACTACATTCCAAAAAAAATTTAAAATTTTTTATAAAGAGGATTTTCAATCAAGTTGTACCATAGCATCTTGATGCTTTTGAAATAAATTGACATTTTAAAACATTCATTTCCATAGAAATAAATTTATAAAAAATACTATAAAAATTGAAATAATGTTGAATGATTTATGATAACAAATCATATAAACATTAAATTGAGATTTTCAGTTAAAATCTTCCTTATATCATGAGAAATGATTGAATATAAATAACTAAAAAATAAAATTAAATAAATTAAATATCATTAGAATATATAAATTCATGATATGGTGTTCCAAAAGGGTGGTATACACACTATATAGGATAATAATGGTTCTTAATATCATTATATTACACAATGAAAGAATATTAAGATAAATTCCCTTAAAAAGAATGCATCATTTGATTCGGGATAAATCAATGACATCATTATGTTTGAAAAAAATAAATAAACCCAATTTAAGTTGATATTTATTTTAAAATAATATGAGGCCATCCACACATATTCTTTTAAAAAAACGATTCACATTGTTATTTTACTCAATAAATGGAGATTGAGTTATGACTTCCCTTACCTTGTGTCTGACTTGTCACATTCAATCATTATGTTCCAGAATATTAAACCAATGTAAATTTCAAAATGAGTTAGTAACATGATCATTTTTATTATTTCTTTTTATACCACTTATTACCACATTATAAAAATTACATAATAATTTATGTTGACATCAGACGTTTTGTCGATATTTGGTACTTGGGTTGAAAATGATCTTGTTTTGATGTAAATTGACCATGTGAAAAAAAGTAAATTATCTCTAGAATATTATTCTTTATTTAAATATCATATATATAATATATATATATTTATTTATTTATAATAACGATAATATTTTGAGATAATAAATTAAATACACTGTTCGTGGAAACCGAAGGTCATACGTACGCATAAAAAATACGTTCATTTCAATGTCATATTAAAAAAATGAAAACTAATGATAAATATGTATATTATAATTATAGTGTTATATATATGTTATTTATGCTATATAAGTTCATTAAATCCGTCATTTATATGTTCCATGTATGATATAAATGTTCAATATCACTCTGAGGGGGCAGTAGTGCATATTTCCTCAAATGAAATTATTGTATTTACAGATTATGGAAATCATAAAGGTATATTGTGAATAAAAATTATTGAATAATATAGAAAATATAAATATAATATATATCATATATAAATGTAGTTCCATCAAAATTCCCTCCATTATAGGTAGTATGATATAATTGATAAGTCCTCGTTTCGTGAGGCAGCAGTTTACCATATACAAAAACTATATGTTCTATATCAATTAGATGGATGTTGACTAAGTGTAGGTTGAAACAATATCATAAAAAACTATACTATATAGTATTTTTTTAATTTTATTTAATCTTTTAATAAGAAGACATTATGGAGTGGAAAACAAAAATAATGGAAAGGAACTTGAGAGAAGATGTTACCTCTAACTCAGGTAACTCTGTTTAATTTGAGCCAAAATCCATTCTTGAATTGCATTATAACCATGGTTAGGATTAAATGAGGATTTTAGGGATTCTAAAAGATTATTTTCGTATAATTGTGATGATCCATGTTGCTTTAGTGGAGTGATAAAATTGTTAGAGGTGGTGTCCCTTTATAAGAGGGTGGAGGGGAACTTTATGAATGTCTTGATATATTAAATTAATATAAATTATTTTTTTAATCCATGTGAACCCAAAATGAAATATGTTGAATATAAGATGTAGATAGATCTAAATCCTCTCATTTATTGTTTTTAGACATGTATTGATTATATTTTTAACTTTATCTTTTTGGTTTTCCATTAATAATTCCCTTCAAATTTTAAAAGTGGTAACAACACTTTAATTACTATGATGATACCAATTTTGATTATATGGTGTAAAATTCCCATAATCGGACATAAAATTAACATATAAACCATATAAAAATCACTTTTTGATTTTTAAATATTTTTATGATTTTAAAATAATTTGATACATTTCTATATTTATAAAACATAAATTATTTCAATTTATACAATTCATGTTACTGAATTTAAAGAAAATCCAAAAAGAGATATAACTTCAAAAAAACCCTGTAAAATTCTTATAACATTACATATTAATCTATAAAATTCATTGACAAAATCAATATTTCTTGAATATATTTATTTTAATATTTATAATATCATTTATTTGAGTATTCCAATAATATGGAAATCGCTACATCATAATTGTGCCATAAATAAATTTATTTATATAATGTCTAAAAATGATAAAAAAATATTCCATGATTTTGGAAAAATATTTATCTTTATAATTAATATTTAAAATTAAATTTATCAGTTACATAACACTATATTAAAAGTGCTCTAGTAAAACAGAACTTGATTATTTTATATTTAACTTTTCATAAAATTAATTATTATAACATGTCTTTATCAAACCCAAGTGGCTCCCAAATGCCTATAGTTTGTCCAAAAATCTTTTTTGGTCTCCCATGACTCATAAAATTCTATTAGGACACATTTTAGGGTTGTTTAATATTATTATAATATTTATTTTCCCCAATTTTACAAATTTTATCATATAACGGTGGTAAATAAAAATAATTGTTGAAGTTACTATTCAATATATACCAAAATAAAAGTTAAAAAATTAAATAATTTGAAACATATTATTCCAAATATGTTTTCAATTTTTAAAAATTAGAAACATATTTGTTTAAATAATTAATTTAAAATTCATTCTCATTGTCGAAAACCAAAAAGCAGGTTTTTAAGAAATAAAAACTATCAAAATATTTACTGGTGTTTATATTTAATATAAATGTGAAATTACATAAAATGTAATTTTTTTATTAACTGATAATAACCTAATACAGTTACACTATAAAATCAATAAAAAATATAATCTTACTATATAAATAAATTATATGAAAAGGTAGTTTTGAGTTGAATTGGAGTATGTTTCACAATTCTTCAAAATACAAATTTCATTGGAAAAATATTTTCATTTCAACCAAGGTAAATTTTTATGAATTGATTATAAATAATCAGTTTATCTTATCAAATAGAACATATAAAATTATAAAAAATTCAGTTCAAAAGGTTTCTCTATCAAAACGTGATAAAATTATATTTTATTGGAAAATACATCATTTATCCGAAAAATTAAATTTGTTCTTATATAAAATATAGAAAAAAATAATATGAATTTGTAACATTAAATTGATTTTATAAAACATATTTTTCATAATATAAAAATCTATAATGTGTTATATGATTTTATAAAGCAAAATATTTTCTTTTAAATAGGTTTTCAAAAAACACATCCTTTATATTCAATTGGCTTTTATTTCCATTCCTAATAAATTTGGTAACCAATGAATAATTAATTAAACATGTGTAGACCATAGTTTCATTATTCAGTTTCTCTAATTCATTCCTTCCATTCCAATGGCCATGTTATAATTATAACATTTTAATATTAATTTTTAGTAGTTTGTTTAAGAAATATATAGTGTATCATATACGCTATTGAAAATTGTGATTTATTCATAAAACTCAGGTAGTTACCCTCTGGCTTGAATATTTAATAATACATCATGTCCTCAATGAACCCCACCAAAATAGTGTCGAGATACTGATGGAATATTTGGTTCATCAAAGCCATAAAAACAACTGGATCCTTCTTCTAACCAAAAGTCATCAAAATATATTCATAATGGATACACATAAACGTGAAAGGTATCTACAAGAATATTAGGCACTAAAATCCTGATCCGATTATAACCCAATTGATGATTGATATTCCAAACACACTTTTCATTATTTTATGGATTAAAACAATCATCAAAATAGTGAAAATTATACATATAATTAAGAAAATACCATGTTCACCTGTTTATAGTACATGCATGATCTATTTGAACCTTATTCTTTCATAGAAAAAACCATCAAGGATACCCCACGTGAAGCACTGATGTAAACAAAACCATTTTTTATCAGATAATACAATTGAAGATTTATCTTTTATATCTCCAATTGTACCATATGATTAGTGAAAATAGAGACTGGGTACATACTCATCACCAGATCAATCCAGAATATTGACTTTCAATATACATGAAGACGTAGAAAATTCATATGGTAAAACATACAGAAAGTCTCAGTAAACTATGAGAATATTTAAAAGAGATGATACACAATCTGTTTCAACTATAATAGAAATACATTAATCCTGATCTGGGGGAGGAATGGTCATTTAGGACAATAACTCAGATCCCACTCTCCTAGAAACAGATGGTAGCTTCCATCAATTTTGTGGAATGATACACAATGATGATTAAATCAACCTCTTCATAATGATAAATAATCCAATAAATCCCAACGGTGATGTCAAAAAATATCTATATCTAAAAAAAGGAAATCATGGACTATCATCACATCAGTTATCGAATGTAACGAAAAATTACACCAAAAAAATCCGTTTCATCATTGTATGAGTTTTTTCTAACTCTATAACAATGTACATCATCAACATTAAAATAATAATAATTAAAATAAATCAATGAGAAATAAATTACTGATATGCACTAGTATAGAAGAGATTATGTGCTACATTATATGAAATAAATATCATAGTTATCATTATCATTGGAACCGCGTAAACAACTATTAAAAAACTATACACATCATGAAGTTTTTCACTCTTACATCCTATGGAAGGATCCTTGTAGTCATTGAAGCATATATCAATGAGTAAATTACCTTTGGAGCTGATGATCCATTAACAAAATATGGATTTGAAATATCTCAATATAACATCTAATAATTAGAATATATTCCAAAAAAATAACATATATATTTGGATGAATGAAAAAAGAACATCGGGTGAGACTAACAATTCCACACAGATAGCATGTTAAGGAAAAACTACATGTCATAATAGATGGTGTAGAGGAGGCACCCAATCAAGAACCCCCCCCCCCCACCACCAAATGAGATGACAGTGTGATGTCATATTCTTACCTTCTATTCCATTGAATATGCCACTATGTGGAATATAAGTGGAATGTTATTCAATATTTCTTTCTATATCAATATCTACCATCATTTCAATGTCTACTATCTCTTCATAGGTAGAAATATTCAATATGAATACCTAAAAACTAACATTTGTTCTCAAACAATTGAGGTACATATGATCTTTAATTATTCATTATTTACTACCTATGGTAAAAAATAAACCATATCCATGAACCTAATCGTTTATAATGAAACTATTCCCTCTCCCTCACTGAAAAAGACAAAATCTAGATTATTCTCTATCCTCATAGACTCTCGATATAACCTCTTCAATAATAGGGTCAATAAACTTTCATCCAGTCTAATCCCATGTTCCAATCTATCAGTAACATAAAATCCAACCATCACTTTCAAGGAACATATTGTTTTAATGAAGATAACTTCACATTATTATTTTCATTGGTATCTAGAAATGTGAATATCTAATCAAACTATTACAGCCAGTACTATAATCCATAAGACTCCTTTTAACCCTTAAAAGTCAATAGTTTATCATGTATGAACTCCCAAGATCCATCAATTTCCCACCCCTGTCCTAGATGTTCATCAAATAATATGTAATGTATATGTGGTACATTTTAATCCATGACATGAAATACATACATTAAATCCTATATAAGGTTCTGGTCAAAATGAATGTTAATTATAAAAAATTCAATGCATCTTATTGGGGAACATAGGGATGAAATATCATTTGAATATATCTACAAACAGATAATAGATGAACTGATTTTATGGATATGAAAACAACTCTTCAAACTAGGAATTAATTATGAAAAATGATATTGAGATCAAGAACTAAAATAGGTTATACATATCCCAATATCCCATGGTATCTTTAATATCGACATAGTATGATTTGGTCATGAAGTTACAAATGCAAACCTATCATGTATATACAATCGTATCTCCTTTCTAAAAAATTCCCATGGCTGAGCCTAACCCTGATCTGATACTAAATAGTGATTTCAAGACCTAAAACCCTCGAAAACTAGTATCATACCCAAATCATCACATACATGAAAGGTGTTGTTATTACATATGGGATAGTGTCTAGCGACATGATATCATTTATAAAATAATTAATTATATCTCCGATACTAAATTTTACAATTTAGATTAAATATATATACATATAACATGAAAAATAGTGGAAGAGATCCACTGATAATATATGCCATCACTATAAGAAGACATCCGAAATAAAACAAAACAAAAATATCCATAAAAATTCAATGGTGTGTGTGAAATTGTCATGGGAAAAACAAAAATAGGAAAAAATATACTATATTTCAAAGTATAGGAAAACTCTTACAATCTCACCACTAATTACCTAGACACATCTACAAAAAAAAATTCATCCTCGTTATGGTACCATTCCTTTCCAAAATTTGAAATACACTGTAAGGTATATGAACCCTTGAAGGGGTGTATAGGGTGTAAACATACATTCTTAGTAGGATCCGACCAAATTGTTGCCTAAAAAATCTCTACAAAACGATCCAGACATGAAAATATTTAACAAAAATGAGGAATGACAATTAGTTAAACTATTTTTATATCAACTTCATGGTAAAAAATTTCCCCTACTTCAATAGTTAAAAAAAATCCTAGTAAAATAGTTCTTATAGGAATCACATATATCTAAAATGTTAAAGTAGGTTCCACCTTTCTTATAAAATCCAAAACAGTAAAACGAAAATCACTGGTAACATCATGGGAGGGGTTAATGGTGGTCAATCTATCTAGAACACTTATACCAAAAAATTTGCTAGAGCACATCTATCCCCTTGTTATACGGATATAATATCAAATGTAGAGGAACTCCTTAAAATTTGGACCCTCTAATAGTCTATTTAAAACCATTATAATAACATCCCTTTAGAGTAACAGAATACCTAATTAGTAAACCCCCAATAGATCCAGCAGTGAATAAATATTACTACACCTTCCACCAAATTACCCAAGGATTCCCATGTCTAATATTTTCCAAAACATTGCATCAAAACCATTCATTGAAACCCATTTAACAAATCAAATTTAACTGAAATTATAAATACCTTAATCTTTATCCAAAACGTTGTGCATAACATCTTTTTTAAAAAAATGAACCAAAAATAAATAAATATATCATGCAATGCTATTGATTTTTTTTTATAAAACCCAAATAAATCAAAGTTCAACGAATGAAAGATAGATATGGGACCACTAGTATCATCCCATGTCACATGTTCCATCTATGGAAACCCTTAAAAAATGTTGGAATAAAAGGAAAACGTTATAGGACATATAAAAAATTATAATATCTATCAATAAATATTACATTGGATTTAGTTAGTGAAGAATACAATTTAAGCATTCCACAAAGAACTCACATTCCCAACCAAAACCAACATAAGGTTCAACCTTATAGAGAATATTCCACAACAGATTTAGAAATAATCATGAATCACATAATCAGAATAAAAATGGATAAACAAATTAGAGCATCAGAGATTAATGGAAACTAATAATTATACATATATTTTACATAGATAGAAAAAACATAATCACTGAAATGATTAGGTATTGAACGATGTGATCATGAAGGATTGAGGGTATCAAGAAAACACTAGAAAAATCTTAGGATTTGGGAGAGAATCTTAAAAATGAAAGAAAAAAACTAAAACATGGACTAAAATTTTACCTTCTACAATAATGGATTTATTTAATAAGCCACCATTTTATGATGTAGGATCCTATTAATTATTTATGCTAAAAAACACATCGCATCATGTTAAAATCCTGGAATATTAATATATGATGTAAAATATAATCTTATAACTTCAATGATATTTATATCATATATATCATCAATATATTTTATGATATTATATTTCCAAGTTAATAAGGAAAAATGATATATTTCATGATATTGAACATCACCATTTTCTTATTTTAGACACAATAATTTGTATTATCTATAACGTTCATGACTAGAATAACCATGCTTTAACTTACCCCAAAATAATATTATTTTAAATTTGACCTTTATAAACATGTCATTAAATATATTTTTATGAATATTATTAACTATATCATTATGTTTTTTATAAATTTCATATTCAATATAATGTTTTTAAAATTCTTTTAAAATAATCAATCGATTTTTAGCTAAGTAATTATATTCAGAGAAAATATGTATTCATCCCAAATGATTATTATTTATTTTTATGAGAAAATCATAGAATTAATTTACAAAACACATTGAAAATTGATTTGATAAAATTAAATTCATTTTTATATCATCATATCAAAATTAAAAAATGGTTAAATTCTCAGTGTTTTTTGGAACATATTGATTTTTAAATGAATAGTAAAAAATATAATTTTTTTGTAAAACTATTAATTAATCGAGTAATTTAATTTCAATATTATTTTTTAATGATAATAAATTATTATTTATTTATATTTAATAAATTAAATTCTTATTTTTTATTCTTTATATGGGGAATAATTATTAAATTAATTTTGTATTGAAAATACATGTTTTTAAACTATTTTAAAGGGAATAATGTTTCTACATTTTAATTAATAAAATTAATAAATAATGAATAATTTATTAAATTAAATTTATATACCATATATAAATAATGTTTAATTTATATTCATATAATTATTATTATGGTACATTGAGTTAATATAAAATCATCTTCTTAGGGAATTATACACTTCTCAAAACTCTATTTTTTATTGCATCTAAGGGTTGTTGTTTAAAATTTATATTTCCAATAATTTTGAATTAAATTTGGTCAGATGGAATAAATAATTATCCTAAAAATACTTTAAATTTTCTAATAAAGAAATAATTTTTAATTACTATAATGAATAGTGAATGTAGTAAAAGTTAATTACAATAGTTGTGTTAAAATGAAATTATCGAGAGTAAAACTAAATTGAAAAGAGTTCATATTCACCCAAGCCATGCCTAAAAAATAATTTCTAGAAAATTTTACATAATATAATTCTAATGTTATAATATATATCCATTTTTAATATTTATTCTTGGTAATGGATTTATAAATGTTGAGTTTTTTGGAAAAAATTTAAGTAGTTTCCAAGTGGTCTCCTTCCCCCAATTATAAAAGGGCTAAATCACCCTTAACTTATTCACTACAATAAATCCATAGTGTTTGGATAAAACCGAAAAAATCATTTTAGAACATCATTATCTAATATCTAGATCTTTTATTTCTCTAAATGACATACAATATGTCACTTCATAAGCTATCTATAAGTAGTGCTTCTAAGTGAAAGTAATTTTCTTCACTATGATCCGTTTTTTAATTTTATATTTTACACCATTAATAATGTATAAATACATATAATATAAAAACAATAGTGGCTATTATATATGTAGATGATCTTAAATTAATATAATAACATATATCCATATCCTCTTCAATAAAATCAGATTTGAAACCAGTGGTCATGTTAATGGTGGACTACAGCCTCGTGAACTAATGTTGTTCATATTCCAAAAGTAGATTAAAAGGATAGATATAATGATGTGAATAAAAAATTTTGAATGATATTTTTGACATTTATATAATTCTAAAATATAAAAACCACTTATACATTATTATTTTCAATTCCATGGGTGTGACAGAAAAGTGGTTCTTTGTACGGCAAACTACTGCCTCGTGAAGTGATGTAATTAATTTTTTATTATGCTTTAAATGTATGGTTTCATGGCTATATGTAAATAATATACATTATATCTATGAAATCATAATTATTATGGAATTTTAATATATTATTTTCCCTTGTTCAATTCTTATGGAAATTTGGAACAGAGTTTATGGGTTTGTATTGCCTACCGCATCCATGAATGATGTATTTTAATTTTAGGATCTAGATTATAAGGATTTATCAAAGTATGTATATATTGAATATTAATGATATAACTATCAAGATTAGAATTATCGATATTATGGAACTCAAAAGGCAAAAAATTTATATGTAATTGTTTTTATTAAATATAATAAATACGAGTCTGCAAAAATTAGCAGCATGTGGTTCTGAGGCATGAAGTTACTGTAATGATCCTTTGAAAAAGTGTTATGATTAATATATAACGCATGAGTAGTTTTCCTAAAAAATTTTAATAACTCTTAAACATGTTCCCAGATCAGAACTATGAGGGCACTGTTGAATTCGTGATGGTGGGTTTACCCTAGGAGTGACTTATGTTTTTTCAGCACAGGCCTCCAGTGAGAAAATCCAAAAATTGAATAACCATAAATAAAATAATTAAATAAATATATTTCATATATAAAATTTTGAAAACATAATAATGGTGACTCATATTAAGAATCTGAGACTACCGCTAAACTTGTGAGGGTATACTTTTCTTAGGTAGATACTAACATAGTTCTACGTGGGCCAACAATGGATGATCGTTTTTGGCCGAAAAAATATAAATAAGTAAAAATTATTTTAGTATTAAATTAGATAATTCAAAAATACATACTCAGATTGGAAATCTGAGGGGTTTATTGATCTCGTGAGGGCGTATTTCCCTCAGGCAAAGCCTATATTGGACCGGTGCTGGTTGAGGGTGACTATTAATAATTTATGAACATTTTTAATGATATATTGACTAAATGTGTGGGAATTGATTTCTATCATTTGAACCAGTGCTTGGGATAAAAATAAAAGGGAACCATTGAATTTTTAACATAGGTATTCTCTAAATGGAACCTTAACTACTATTATTTTGGGTCAGATAAAAAAATTAAATTTTGGACTTTACAATAAATAATAAAATAACTGAAGGTAATTTTATTTTTCTATTTGAAACCATTGGACAATCAGTGGTGGGACTACAGTGCAATGTCAGACCATTGATGGCTTGATTATGAAGTTATGTTACCAAACCATTCGATCTTTTTAAGGGGTTTTGTAACTGAAATATTGTAAAATATTAATAGGTTCATTAATAAAACTCATTAATGAAAATCAATAATTTTGCAGAGCGTTGATCCTCACTTTTCCTATATTTAATATTATCTCGGGTTTGAGTTTTTAGAGAGCTAAGAGTGGAAGCTCTAATGAAGCACTGATGACATTCCACACCGACGATGAATGTGATCGAGCGACGGTTGTTTGGGGGAAACGATGGGTGATGAAGAATGTCAAAGAACACATTAAGATGTGGAAACTCCTTCCTCTTCTACAATGCCTTCCAATGAACTCATATAAGGGTTTTTGTTTAAATTTATGTGATTTTGTTTCAATATTTCATTCTTGAAAATCATGTTGAACACTGATTAACAAAAAATAAGAAAATATGTGATTCAAGTGAAAATATGGGTGGAAAAGGCTGGAATTTTTAACGGGGTTTTAATTTATCTTTTTCTTATTTTATTTCCACACCCCTATTTAATTGCTAACGTGGATGGTGTGAGGAAAGTGAAAAAGGATTTGGACCTCCACCTCTTTCAAATCAGTCGTGTTCTACATGGGTGATGTTTGAACTCGATGAAATGTTGAATCTAGGATCCACGAAAGGACGGAATCCTCACTAAAGGCTCGTAGGTGCAATCAGTAGAGATAATGGACACGCAGAGCTCACCTAGTGGCCCGCGGAAACCCCGTTGATGCTAGCGGTGGAGAAAAGGAGGCGCTCGTAGGCTCCACGATGGACCGAATGGATGGCCGATATCAGTCGACCAAGTTGGAAGAAGGGAAGTGTGTCATCGCTCGCCATGGAGGGAGGCTGCGTCATTGAGCTGTAGTAGAGGGGAACCCATTCCCCGTGTAGCTTAGCGTGACACGCCCAGCCAAAGTCAGTCACGCCAGACTGCGGTCCAATGTGTTGAGTCCATGTCCCTGCCACTCGGGCTGGCCCCGATGGTTCGGGTTGGGCCAGGTCTGACCAATGCTGGGTCGGGTGACTCGGACATGGGCTGATCAGCGAGGTTGGGGTGTGTCGGGTCATTCCAACCGTATCGGGCCGGACCTGGACCATTTTCGGCCCAGATTCTCAAAAAATATTGAATATCATTAACTATACCTATTATTGAGAAACCGCCTGTGGAACTGGAATCCATGGAATGAGAAAATAATTTTCATATTCCCCACTTATGTTTTCAAACAAGTTGGATTACAACCTGGATGGATCGAACCCAATTCCAACCTGGCCCTCCATACTAGAAAGCCTATAACATACAGACCGTGCATCCTATTGACGCGCAGTAAGTCACATTGGTACCATTAAGACATGGAGGTACTTTGGTATAATTCATTGATGATCTTAATTGAAGTTTAGAGATGATAAATATCTTGAGGAGTTGATTTTATGGAACTCAATAGCACAGAGTATGGGAAATTTTATGGCTTGTTGTCAATTAATCAATGACCATGAGTCAATCCGCATCATAGAAACCATATATGGATCAAAATCATAGATATGCTGTGTGGGTTATCATCATAGCTACCTTGTGTGGATCTTCCACATAAATACCCATTGTGGATCAGCATTATATTGAACCTTTATGGATCCTAATCATAGCGACCCTTGGTGGATAAGCATCGTAGCGACCCTTTGAGGATCAGCATCATTGAGACCCTGTGTAAATCATCATCATATCAAACCTCTATAGATCAACAACCTAGTGACCTACATGGATCAGCATTGTGAAACCCAATTAGGAAGATACTTAGAGTGGACCATCGACATACAACCCATTGTGGATCAACAATTATACATCTCCTTTGTGAGTTAGTTGTAGAAATTACTAACAATATAAAATTATGTAGCATAAGACTAATAAACTTTATTCATGATCTATAAGTTGTATACCTAGTTTTTGTTGAGTCATTTGCTTTATGATTAGTGCATGAGATCATGCCTTAGGGTTTTTACTTTGTGGAATTCTAAGAAAACATTGGGGGTCTTAGAGTCCATTATGGGTATTGTTATACTCAACCCTGCACGGGCTTCACCTGAACATTTACGTGAATTGTGCCGATGATGATCAGCTAGGGTATGACCATTGGGATGTAGTACTAGTAATTACCTAGTGGTTACAGGTTGACATGTAATGATACATAGATGTGATATAAATACCCTTCAGGTAGGAACCTTGGAGAGTGATCTCATGAGGTGTTTTCTATTTTAGTTTCATTTCATTCATTTTGGCTTGTATTCTGGCCTCTATAAATTTAGAATTACTTATCATCAGTTTTTAGTTGTATTTTGTTTTTCTATTGTGATTTGGTACATGGTAGGGTGTGTGTGTGTATGGGTATTATGGAAAATTCATCCAACTGATAGGTTGACGCTTTTGGTGCAAGTCGCTAGCCCCTGGACTCTGGGAGGTTGGATTGGGGTAGTCACAACATGGACCCCAAGGGACAGGTCGTGATAAAGTGGTATCAAAGGGGGTATGTTCTACTAGAATAAATAAGATTGTATATCTTCAAAGGATAAAAATTGTTATGTGTCTTGAGTTTGTATTTCAGTCTACGTAGTCCAGTGTTTTTGAAGCAGTCGAGGTATACATACACCAGGACCGTAAATTCAATTTTCAGACATGAGACATGAAAACACTGACTGCTTGTGTTTTTGAAATGTTTTTCTTTTGATATATTTTGAGTCATCTCACCATGTATATCTTATTGATAGTGGTTCATGTTGATTCTATTTAAAGATGCCTCCACACAGACAGCTAGCCAGGATTCCTATGTGTGACAATGAGTATAGTCTACAGAATGATGAGGCTTCAGTACATGGATTGTTTCCAGAGATGGAACCTTTGGGCATTGTCCATATGATACCACTACCCATTGGACAGAAATTACAACAAGTTCTATGGGTAGAGGTGTAACGACCCGAAATTTTGAATAAATCTTGTTTCCTAATTTTTTATGTTACTTTATTTTGTTTTTTATACTCAAAAACAATGTTTCATTTGAAACATGAGTATAATTAAAATGAGACCATTAGGTGTTGACTGTTATATGACCATTGGTAAATATGACCCTTGGGAACTAAATGTTTTGATTATTGCCTCTAAATACAAGTAATCTTGGTTAATTATTATAGAAAAAAGATTTGATGGCCTCACCCAGTAGTGTTGGACCGATCGAAGCCCATCTGATAGAACTTGGGAAAGAGGTAGCACCACTGGGCTTTGCTCTGGACCAAACCCATGCCGAACTTCATCGTGTAAAGCAATAATGGAATCGCCTTTGCAAGAAGTTCAAACTGATAGAAATTACTACTCGTGCGATGTTGGTCGAGCCTCCCTCAGATTCTCTCACCTTAGCACACCTTACACTTAGTTCCTATTCTGGTGTGATAAGGGGCTATGTAAGGAGACCATAACTGCCTTGTGTAATACTTTGTTTTAAATAAAAATTGGGATTTCTTCTTAAGAATTTTATGAATTTTCAAATGTCTAGATAAATATAGTATGCATATTTTTGGTGAATTTTAAAGAAAGGATATTTTAAAAAAATGTTTATGTAAACCTTAAATAATTAAAAATGTGTAATGATTTTCAAAAAATGGTCTTCTACAATTATGTTCAGTACGAAATTTAGAGTCTAATAAGATCAACTTGATTTTTGATGAATAGTAAATTATGAATAGTGATTTTACACTTAGGATTAGTAATGTGACCGAATGGATTAGTAATCTCTCTTAAAAAAAGTTTTAAAATATTCTAAGCACCTTGATTAAGTAATGTGATTCAATAAAATGGTTAAATAACGGTTTCATAAATTATTAATCAAGTATTAGTTTTTTTGTTTGAATAGTGTTTTTTAATTAAAAATTAAATTAAAAATATTTAGAATTTTTTTTATAAAATGGATTTTATTTTTGAACTCAGAGCATCGATATTATGTTAAGGTAATTTTTGGGGTTTTTTTCTGAAAAAAATAAATTTTCAGTGAATAGTAAAAATACAGTTTTAGGGTTTCGGTATGTTTAGTGACATCATAACTGTGTCATGGTGATTTCATGAGATATTTTAAGGGTTGTCCGACCTAAGGTGATGGATATTTGTATTGGGGGCCCCATGTGGCCAAACGTAATGGGTAATATCATGGGAGAGCACATGGTTTTGAGAAATGCACATGTGAGGTGTCCCTTGGCCATTAATGCCTTGTCCCCTCACTTTCCTTATAAATACCAAGCCCTCCTCTCATCATTTCGAATCCAAAACCATAATAAACGATGTTCTGGTCTCCTTACCTCCAAAGGAGTCCTACAAAGGTTCCCCCAAGCCATCAAGTTCCAAACCTTTGAGTTTTAAGAGTTACATTTTAAGGTAAGGGATCCAATCTCTCTCAGTCTTTTCAAGAAATCTCTTTTATGTAATTTCTTTTATGCTCCATGTTCTTATGTTAAATGGTGTTCTATTATACTCCTCTTAATGCCCTTTTCATGTTCACATAATGAGAGATCCCCTCTTACCCTCATTATTTCGTTTTATGAAGTTTTAAGTGGCGTCGTTAGGCTGCCAGAATTTTTGTAACAGATTTTTTCTCCCTTCTCATTTTTTAAGATCTATTTTCATGTAAATTATTTCATGTTCCTTTTTATTATGTTGGGTTATGATCTCTAAATTTATCATACTGATATTTTATGACCATATTATGAGAGACCCCATTTGATCTCTTCAATTCAGTATTTTGAAGTTTTAAGTGGCACCGTTAGGCTGCTGAATTTTTAAGTGGTTCTTCACCCTTCTCGTTTCGAAGTTCAACTTTCATGTCAATTATTTCAAGTTCCTTTTTGTTATGTTGGGTTATGATCTCTATATCTATCATACTGATATTTTATGACAATATTATGAGAGACCCCATTTGATCTCTTCAATTAAGTATTTTAATGTTTAAGTGGCGTCGTTAGGCTGCTGAATTTTTAAGTGGTTCTTGCTCCTTTCTCCCATTTCAAAGTTCTAATTCCATGTCAAGTCTTGAAAGTTATTTTTTATTATGTTGGTGTATGATATCTATATCTATCATACTGAAATTTTATGTTCATATGATTAGAGACCCTATTTGATCTCATCAATTCATTTTTTTTGAAGTATAAGTGACGCCGTTGGGCTGTCAAATTTCTAAGGGGTTCTTTCACCCTTCTCATTTTCAAGTTCTAATTCCATGTCAAGTCTTTCATGTTCATTTTCATTATGTTGGGGTATGATATATATATATATCTATCATACTGAACTTTTATGTTCATATGATGAGAGAACCTATTTGATCTCATCAATTCATTTTTGGTTGAAGTTTATGTAACGCCATTAGGCTGCCGAATTTTCATAAGAGAAATCTTATTTTTGTCTTCCTTTCATGTTCTTCATTTCATAGGGTATATTTTAAAATTTCATTACCATGTTCTTAAATACCTTATATTCTATCCCTATACTGTTTTATGGGTCATTTATGAATGTTTGACCCATGTCCCCTCTCTTTTCAATGTTTTCTAAAAACCGTGTAACATAGTCGTTATGCTGCAGAATTTTCATCTCAAAATGTCTCTCCCTTTTTCTAAAGATATTTTATTTTATTAAGATAATACTCAAAGATCTACCTTCTATATGGGTATTCACATATATACCATAATATTATATTTTAAATTCTGTGATTTACATATTTGAAACCCGCTTTCCCTTTTCATGGGATTAAAGTGACATAAAGATCATATCTTTAAAGCAGTTTTTAAAACGTTATGATTATGAAATGAAACCCATTTCCTTTATGCTATATGGTTTGTTTATGAAATGATTTATGATGACATATGAGGCTCAAATGATAATAAATACATGGTAATGGTGCGCCCAAATTGCGCTCCAATGCATTGGGTAAAGACTTAATCTCTAGAGATGACATTTTAGACTAATACCTTGGTGAATAACCTTGGTAATTTTTAATGACACCTTGGGCATGGACCTTGGTGAAATGAAATGATTTTCAATATTAAATGTTGCAACCACATCTTCATGTTATGAAAAATTTTATTTTTATTATGATATGCCTCATGATTTCTTTCTCATGCCTTAATGTTCTTTTCATGACCTTATTGAAGTATCTCAAGTTCACATGTAAAATGGTTCTCTTGTTTCCCTTACTGGGACTTCTACTCACCCTTTCTCTTGATATATGTCCCCAGGTTATGATATGGAGTAACGAACTTAGGATGAACATGAGGAGAAGCCTTTAAAGTGTTTAAGAAGAATATTTTATGTTTTCATGTTTTATGTTCCTAGTTTCCAAGACACTAAACCTTAAAGATCCTCGGTTTTGTAAAATGTAATGAAAGTTTATGTGATAAAAATGTGGGATGCTATAGTTGGTATCAAAGTATGGTTTATTTATTTGTGGAAATTAGGATATGAAAACTCTAGGAAGAACCCTATATAAATGTTTAAATATAAGAAATCTTCCTAGAATTTTGGTTAGTATTGAATAAGGGGTTGCCATGCAAATACATCCCTGCCTGGATATGAGCAGGTAGAGGTGGCTCTGGCACAGATGTACATAGGGGTAAAACCAGAAAACACCGGTTTGAGCTAGACTCGACCGGGACCTGGTACACGACAACGGGCCTTGCTGCACTCTTGGTTATGACACACCCGAGGGATATACTTTATTAAATTCATAAGCATAGTATGAACCATTGTTAAAAGAACAAAGATAAAATAAAATAAAATAAAGATTCACATAAGAATATATGATAATGGATAACCTAGATGGGATCCTAGGGGATCACAAGTTAGGGTCTCCTTTCCTTCTACAAGTTTATCCTTCTATGCTTAAAGTTTCCTTTCAATGATTATTGGCTAAGTACTTAAGCCCCTAATTATGCTTTCTCTTCTTAGTTAATGGTGGGAAATAGAAGAACATGTCCCAACAACCAATGTGATAGGAAATGCGACGATTGTCATTTTAATTTGACAGGGATGATTAAGGGATTAAAATATGATTATTATTTTGGAAGACATTCACTATTTTGGGGACCCTATAAGATCGAGGTAAATAGATTACTACGGTATTTTCATTGAGGAGTAAGGTTGACTTATATTTTGAAGAATCTATGAATTGAAGGTGGACTTATAGTAATTTAGGTTACTTATGGTAATGATTAACCTATCTTGGGTAAAATATGTTTAGGTTAGATACTTTTGTTATAAGATGTTAGGAGTGGTTGATGTTGTTTGGAGATGAACAATGAAGTTTATTTTGGAAGACTATGTTATCAAATCCTTCTTGTATTTGTGTTTCAATCTTAGATTGGTTTATTTTGAGGAATTTTAAGGACTGTTATTTATGGAATGGACTATGATGAACTTTGGGTAGTACCATGGATCTTTGAAGATTTAAAAGTAGTTTCCATTTTTATGGGATTATTTATTTCTGAAGAGTTGTTTTACCTTACCATTTCTGTTTTTGGGATAATGATTAAAGATAGAAGAAATAGATAGGTAATCATTTGTGGATTATGTGATTCTCTAGAAGATGATTCTTGTTTTTTGATGAGACCATGTAGTTTTGAATGCTCATAGATTAGAGAAAAGATTAGTTTTGGGTAGAAACTTATTAAAGGATGAAACTCTACATGAAGACAGGTATATTTTCTTATGTTTTTGTTTTATGTTGTAAATGAATTACTCAAAATTATGAAAAAGAATGTAAAAAAACGTTGTTGGTTTATGTTTCCTACTAGGTAATCAAATACCATTTACACACATCATATTTTTGGGATTTTCTTATGGTTAACTTTCTCCTAATCATGTTTTCTATCACTCTCCCTCAGAACTTGACCCTTTGTTTTCTCCTCCATGTCCATGTTTTTATACATGGAATCCTAGTGTGGGATAACTTGGGTGACCTTTGTAATTACCTTTTTTTCATTTAAAGTAATAGTTTTACTGACTCCTTTTCCAATGTGGGACTTTCAATTAAATTTCAAAACCCAATTTTAAATATTGCGAGGACGAAATTTCTTAAGGGGGAAGATTTTAACGACCCGAAATTTTGAATAAATCTTGTTTCCTAATTTTATGTGTTACATTATTTTGTTTTTTATACTCAACAAAAATGTTTCATTTTATAACATGAGTATAATTAAAATGAGACCATTGGGTTTTACTGTTATATGACCATTGGTCAATATGACCCCTAGAAACTAAACGTTTTGATTATTGTCTCTAAATACAAGTAATCATGGTTAATTATTATAGAAAGATGATTTGGATGGCCTCACCCTGTAGTCTTGGACCGATCGAAGCCCATCTAACAGAACTTGGGAAGGAGGTAGCACCACTGGGCTTTGCTTTGGACCAAACCCAAGCCGAACTTCATCGTGTGAAGCTAGAACGGAATCGCCTTTGTGAAAGTTCAAACTGATAGAAATTACTACTCGTGCGATGTTGGACAAGCCTCCCTCAGATTCTCTCACCTTAGCACACCTTACACTTAGGTCCTATGCTGTTGTGATAAGGGGCTATGTAAGGAGACAATAAATGCCTTGTGTAATCCTTTGTTTTAAATAAAAATTAGGATTTATTCTTATAAAGTTTATAATTTTTCAAATGTCCGGATAAATATAGTATGCATATTTTTGGTGAATATTAGAGAAAGGATATTTTAAAAAAATGTTTATGTAAACATTAAATAATTAAAAATATGTAATGATTATCAAAAAATGTTCTTCTACAATTATGTTCAGTACAAAATTTAGAGTCTAATAAGATCAACTTGATTTTTGATGAATAGTAAATTATTAATAGTTATTTGATGCTTAGGATTAGTAATGTGACCAAATGTATTAGTAATCTCACTTAGAGAAAGTTTTAAAATAATATAGGTACCATGATTAAGTAATGTGATTCAATAAAATGGTTAAATAACGGTTTCATAAATTATTATTCAAGTATTAGTTTTTTTGGGTGAATAGTGTTTTTTAATTAAAAATTAAATTAAAAATATTTAAAAAATTATTTTTATAAAATGGATTTCATTTTTGAACTCAGAGCATCGATATTATGTTAAGGTAATTTTTGGGGTTTTTTCTGAAAAAAATGAATTTTCAGTGAATAGTAAAAATACAGTTTTAGGGATTCGGTATGTTTAGTGACATCATAACTATGTCATGGTGATGTCAGGAGATATTTTAAGGGTTGGAAGACCTATGGTGATGGATATTTGTATTGGGGTCCCCATGTGACCAAACATAATAGGAAATATCATGGGAGAGCACATGGTTTTGAGAAAAGCACATGTGACGTGTCCCTTGGCCATTAATGCCTTGTCCCCTCACTTTACCTATAAATACCAAGCCCTACTTTCAATATTTCGACTCCAAAACCATCATAAACGAATTTATGGTCTCCTTAACTCCAAAGGAGTCCTCCCAAGGTTACCCCAAGCCCTCAAGATCCAAACCATTGAGTTTTAAGAGTTACATTTTAAGGTAAGGGATCTGATCTCTCTCTTTCTTTTCAAGAAATCTCTTTTATGTAATTTCATTTATGCTCCATGTTCTTATGTTAAAGGGTGTTCTTTTATACTCCTCTTAATTCCATTTTCATGTTCACATAATTAGTGATCCCCTCTTACACTCATTATTTCGTTTTATGATGTTTTAAGTGGCGCCGTTAGGCTACCGAAATTTTTGTAACGGATTCTTTCTCCCTTCTCATTTTTCAAGATCTATTTTCATGTAAAGTATTTCAAGTTTCTTTTTATTATGTTGGGGTATGATATCTAAAGTTATCATACTGATCTTTTATGACCATATGGTGAGAGACCCCATTTGATCTCCTCAATTCAGTATTTTGAAGTTTTAAGTGGCGCTGTTAGGCTGCCGAATATTTAAGTGGTTCTTCCCCCTTCTCGTTTTGAAGTTCTAGTATCATGTCAATTCTTTCAAGTTCCTTTTTGTTATGTTGGGGTATGATATCTATATCTATCATACTGATCTTTTATGACCATATTATGAGATACCCCATTTTATTTCTTCAATTCAGTATTTTGATGTTCAAGTGGCGTCGTTAGGCTGCTGAAATTTTATGTGGTCCTTGCACCTTTCTCTCTTTTCAAAGTTCTAATTCCATCTCAAGTCATGAAAGATCCTTTTTATTATGTTGGGGTATGATATTTATAACTATCATACTGATATTTTATGTTCATATTATGATACACCCTATTTTATCTCATCAATTCATTTTTGTTGAAGTTTATGTGACGTCGTTAGGCTGTCAAATTTCTAAGGGGTTCTTTCACCCTTCTCATTTTCAAGTTCTAATTCCCTGTCAAGTCTTGAATGTTCCTTTTTATTATGTTGGGGTATGATCTATATATCTATAATACTGATATTTTATGTTCATATGATGAGAGACCCTATTTGATCTCATGGATTCATTTTTGGTTGATGTTTATGTAACGCCATTAGGCTGCCGAATTTTGATAAGAGAAATCTTATTTTTGTCTTCCTTTCATGTTCTTCATTTCATATGGTATATTTTCAAATTTCATTACCATGTTCATAAATACCTTATATTCTGTCCCTATACACTTTTATGGGTCATTTATGAATGTTTGACTCATGTCCCCTCTCTTTTAAATGTTTTCTAAAAACATTGTAACATAGCCGTTATGCTGCAAAATTTTCGTCTCAAAATGTCTCTTTCTTTTTCTAAAGTTATTTTATTTTATTAATATTATACTCAAAGATCTACCTTCTATATGGGTATTAACATATATACCAAAATTTTCTATTTTAAATTCTAGTATTTACATACATGAAACCCGCATTCCCTTTTCGTGGGATTAAAGTGACATAAAGATCATATCTTTAAAGCAGTTTTTAAAACGTTATGATTATGAAATAAAACCCATTTCATTTATTATATATGGGTTGTTTATGAAATGATTGATGAATATATATGTGGATAACATGATAATAAATACATGTCAATGGTGCACCCAAATAGCACTCCAATGCATTGGGTGAAGACTTAATCCCTAGAGATGACTTTTTAGACTGATACTCTAGTGAATAACCTTGGTAATTTTTAATGACACCTTGGGGATGGACCTTGGTGAAATGAAATGATTTTAAATATTAAATGTTGCAGCCACATCTTCAAGTTATGAAAATTTTTATTTTTATTATGATATGCCTCATGATTTCTTTCTCATGCCTTAATGTTCTTTTCATGACCTTATTGAAGTATCTCAAGTTCACATGTAAAATGTTTCTCTTGTTTCCCTTACTGGGCCTTCTGCTCAACCTTTCTTTTGATGTATGTCCCCAGGTTATGAGATATAGTAATGAACCTAGGATGAACATGAGGAGTATCCTTTAAACTGTTTAAGAATAATCTTTTATGTTTTCATGTTTTAAGTTCCTGGTTTCCAAGACACTAAACCTTAATGATCCTCAGTTTTGTAAAATATAATGAAAGTTTATGCGATAAAAAGGCGGGATGCTATTGTTGGTATCAAAGGATGGTTTAGTTATCTGTGGAAATTAGGATATGAAAACTCTAGGAAGAACCCTATAGAAATGTTTAAATATAGGAAATCTTTCTGGTATTTTGGTGAGTATTGAGTAAGGGGTTTCCAAGAAAATACATCCCTATCTGGATACGAGCTGGAAGAGGTGGCTCTGGCATAGATGTACATAGGGGTAAAACCCAAAAACACCACTTTGAGCTAGACTCGAATGGGAACTGGTACACGACAATGGGCCTTGCTGCACTCTTGGTTACGACACTCCCAGGGGATATGCTTTAGTAAATTCATAAGCTTAGTATGAACCATTGTTAATGGAACAAAGATAAAATAAAATAATGATTCACATAAGAATATATAATCATCGATAACCTAGATGGGAACCTAGGGGATCACATGTTAGGGTATACTTTCCTTCTACAAGTTTATCCTTCTATGCTTAGAGTTTCCTTTTAATGAATATTGGCTAAGTACATCAGCCCCTAATTATGCTTTCTCTTCTTAGTTAATGGTGGGAAATGGAAGAACATGTCCCAACAACCAATGTGATAGGAAAAGCGATGATTGCCGTATTAATATGATAGGGATGATTAGGGGATTAAAATATGATTATTATTTTGGAATACGTTCACTATTTTGGGGACCCTATATGATCGAGGTAAATAGATTACTACGGTATTTTAATTGAGGAGTATGGTTGACTTATATTTTGAAGAATAGATGCATTTAAAGTGGACTTATAGTAATTTAGGTTACTTATGGGAATGATTAACCTATCTTGGGTAAAATATCTTTAGGTTAGATAGTTTTGTTATAAGATGTTAGGAGTGGTTGATGTTGTTTGGAGATGAACAATGAAGTTTATTTTGGAAAACTATGTTATCAAATCTTTCTGGTATTTGGGTTTCAATCTTAGTTTGGTTTATTTTGAGGAATTTTAAGGACCGTTATTTATGGAATGGACTATGATGAACTTTGGGTAGTACCATGGAACTTTGAAGATTTAAAAGTAGTTTCCATTACTATGGTGTTATTTCTTTTTGAAGAGTTGTTTTACCTTACCCTTTCTGTTTTTGGGATAATGTTTGAAGATAGAAGAAATAGACAGTTAATCTTTTGTGGATTATGTGATTCTCTAGAAGATGATTATTGTGTTTTGATGAGACCAAGTAGGTTTGAATGCTCATATTTTGGAGAAAAGATTAGTTTTGGGTATAATCTTATTAAAGGATGAAACTCTACATGAAGATAGGTATATTTTCTTCTGTTTTTGTTTTATGTTGTAAATGAATTCCTCAAAATTATGAAAAGGAACGTAAAACAAAAACGTTGTTGGATTACGTTTCCTACTAGGTAATCAAAGACCGTTTACACACATCATATTTTTGGGATTTTCATATGGTTAACTTTCTCCTAATCATGTTTTCTATCACTCTCCCTCAGAACTTGACCCTTTGTTTTCTCCTCCATGTCCATGTTTTTGTACATGGAATCCTAGTGTGGGATAACTCGGGTGACCTTTGTAATTACCTTTTTTTTCTTTTAAAGTAATAGTTTTACTGACTCCTTTTCTGATGTGGGACTATCAATGAAATTTCAAAACCCAATTTTAAAGAAGTTGGGGTATACAAACACCAGGACCGTAAATTCAATTTTCAGACATGATACATGAAAACACTGACTGCTTGTGTTTTTGAAATGTTTTTCTTTTGATATCTTTTGAGTCATCTCACCATGTATATCTTATTGATAGTGGTTCATGTTGATTCTATTTAAAGATGCCTCCACACAGACAGCTAGCCCTGATTCCTATGTGTGACAATGAGTATAGTTTACAGAATAACGAGGCTTCAGTACATGGATTGTTTCCAGAGATGGAACCTTTGGGCATTGTCCTTACGATACCACTGCCCATTGGTCAGAAATTACAACAAGTTCTATGGGTAGAGGTGTAACGACCCGAAATTTTGAATAAATCTTATTTCCTAATTTTATGTGTTACTTTATTTTGTTTTTTATACTCAATAAAAATGTTTCATTTGATAACATGAGTATAATTAAAATGAGACCATTGGGTTTTGACTATTATATGACCATTGGACAATATGACCCCTGGAAACCAAACGTTTTGATTATTGTCTCTAAATATAAGTAATCTTGGTTAATTATTATAGAAAGAAGATTTGATGGCCTCACCCAGTAGTCTTGGACCGATCAAAGCCCATCTAACATAACTTGGGAAGGAGGTAGCACCACTGAGCTTTTCTCTGGACCAAACCCAAGCCGAACTTCATTGTGTGAAGCTAGAACGGAGTCACCTTTGCGAGAAGTTCAAATTGATAGAAATTACTACTTGTGCGATTTTGGCCAAGCCTCCCACATATTCTCTCACCTTAGCACACCTAACACTTAGGTCTTATGCTGGTGTGATAAGGGGCTATGTAAGGAGACCATAACTGCCTTGTGTAATCTTTTATTTTAAATAAAAATTTGGATTTCTTCTTATAATGTTTATGAATTTTAAAATGTCCGGATAAATATAGTATGCATATTTTTTTGTGAATTTTAGAGAAAAAATATTATAAAAAAATGTTTATGTAAACCTAAAATAATTAAAAATGTGTAATGATTTTCAAAAAATGGTCTTCTACAATTATGTTCAGTATGAAATTTAGAGTCTAATAAGACCAACATGATTTTTGTTGAATAGTAAATAATGAATTGTGATTTTATGATTAGGATTAGTAATGTGACCAAATGGATTAGTAATCTCACTTAAATAAAGTTTTAAAATAATCTAGGCACCTTGGTTAAGTAATGTAATTCAATAAAATAGTTAAATAACGGTTTCATAAATTATTATTCAAGTATTAGTTTTTTTGGGTGAATAGTGTTTTTTAATTAAAAATTTATTTAAAAATAATTAGAAAATTATTTTTATAAAATGGTTTTCATTTTTGAACTCAGAGAATTGATATTATGTTATGGTAATTTTTGGGGTATTTTTTGAAAAAAATGAATTTTCAGTGAATAGTTAAAATACAGTTTTAGGGTTTCGGTATGTTTAGTGACATCATAACTGTGTCATGGTGATGTCATGAGATATTTTAAGGGTTGGCCGACCTAAGGTGATGGATATTTGTATTGGGGGCCCCATGTGGCCAAACATAATGGGTAATATCATCGGAGAGAACATGGTTTTGCGAAAAGCACATGTGAGGTGTCCCGTGGCCATTAATGCCTTGTCCCCTCACTTTCCCAAAAAATACCAAGCCCTCCTCTCATACTTTCTACTCCAAAACCATCCTCAACGAAGTTCTGGTCTCCTTACCTCCCAAGGAGTCCTCTCAAGGTGCCCCCAATCCCTCAATGTCCAAACCATTGAGTTTTAAGAGTTACGTTTTAAGGTATGGGATCTGATCTCTCTCTTTCTTTTAAGGAATCTCTTTTATGTAATTTATTTTATGCTCGGTGTTCTTATGTAAAAGGGTGTTCTTTTATAATCCTCTTAATTCCATTTTCATGTTCACATAATGAGAGATACCCTCTTACTCTCATTATTTCGTTTTATGAAGTTTAAAGTGGTGCCGTTAGGCTGCAGAAATTTTTGTAACAGATTCATTCTCCCTTCTTATTTTTCAAGATCTATTTTCATGTAAATTATTTAAAGTTACTTTTTATTATGTTGGGGTATGATATCTAAATTTATCATACTGATCTTTTATGACCATATGACGAGAGACCCCATTTGATCTCTTCAATTCAGTATATTGATGTTTTAAGTGGCGTCGTTAGGCTGCCGAATTTTTAAGTGGTTCTTCACCCTTCTCGTTTTGAAGTTCTAGTTTCATGTCAATTCTTTCAAGTTACTTTTTGTTATGTTGGGGTATGATCTCTATATCTATCATACTGATCTTTTATGACCTTATTATTAGAGACCCCATTTTATCTCTTCAAATCAGTATTTTGAAGTTTAAGTGGTGTCGTTAGGCTGCTGAATTTTAAAGTGGTCCTTGCACCTTTCTCCCTTTTCAAAGTTATAATTCCTTGTCAAGTCTTGCAAGATCCTTTTTATTATGTTGGCGTATGATATCTATATCTATCATACTGATCTTGTATGTCCATATAATAAGAGACCCTATTTGATCTCATCAATTCATTTTTGTTGAAGTTTAAGTGACGCCGTTAGGCTGTCAAATTTCTAAGGGGTTCTTTCACCCTTCTTATTTTCAAGTTCTAATTCCATGTCAAGTCTTGCAAGTTCCTTTTTATAATTTTGGGGTATGATCTATATATATATCATACTTATCTTAATTGTTCATATGATGAGAGACCCTATTTGATCTCATCAATTCATTTTTGGTTGAAGTTTATGTAACGCCATTAGGCTGCTGAATTTTTATAAGAGAAATCTTTTTTTTTTCTTCCTTTCATGTTATTCATTTCATATGGTATATTTTCAAATTTCATTACCATGTTCTTAAATACCTTATATTCTGTCCATATACTATTTTATGGGTCATTTATGAATGTTTGACCCATGTCCCCTCTCTTTTCAATGTTTTCTAAAAACCTTGTAACATAACTGGTATGCTGCAGAATTTTCGTCTCAAAATGTCTCTCTCTTTTTTAAAAGATATTTTTTTTATTAAGATAATACTCAAAGCTATACCTTATATATGGGTATTCACATATATACCAATATTTTCTATTTTAAATTCTGGGATTTACATACATGAAACCAGCTTTCCCTTTTCGTGGGATTAAAGTGACATAAAGATCATATTTTTAAAGCAGTTTTTAAAACGTTATGATTATGAAATGAAACCCATTTCCTTTATTCTATATTTGTTGTTTATGAAATGATTGATGATGATATATTTGGCTCACATGATAATAAAGGAATGTCAAGGGTGCGCCCAGATAGCGCTCCAATGCATTGGGTAAAGACTTAATCTCTAGAGATGACTTTTTAGACTGATACCTTGGTGAATAACCATGGTAACTTTTAATGACACCTTGGGGATAGACCTTGGTGAAACGAAATGATTGTCACTATTAAATGTTGTAGCCACATAATCAAGTTATGAAAAATTAAATTTTTATTATGTTATGCCTCATGATTTCTTTCTCATGCCTTAATGTTCTTTTCATGACATTATTGAAGTATCTCAAGTTCACATGTAAAATGTTTCTCTTGTTTCCCTTACTAGGACTTTTGCTCACCCTTTCATTTGATGTATGTCCCCAGGTTATGAGATGAAGTAATGAACCTAGGATGAACATGAGGAGAATCCTTTCACGTTTTTAAGAAGAATATTTTATGTTTTCATGTTTTAATTCCTGGTTTACAAGACACTAAACCTTAATGATCCTCAGTTTTGTAAAATGTAATGAAAGTTTATGTGATAAAAGGCGGGATGCTATAAGAGGAAACATGCAGGCTCAGTTCATTACATGCGTTTTAGTGAGAGATTCCCATTAGGTTCCAAGGCAAGCCCGACTCATAGGTTGAAAAGGGATGACATGAGGTAGGGACTGAGTTCCCATCTAACTAGGGAACCTTTAGATCAGATGTTGGTCCTAGCAGTGAGCATTCTATGAGGCTAAGAAGGGTGATTACATGGTTTGGATTTACCCCTATATTACAATGAGGTTATTTTTTCAGTGAACATAGCATGGGTACCTTCCTCATAGATGGGGTTATCATGACATGAAATGCTAAGGGGTTTGATTTCCAATGATATTATATAGTATTCACCAGACGACGTGTTGTTAATTAAGTATTTTTCAAGGTGTATAGACCATTCCATGCACTCAATGAATATGATAAAACCAGTTCATCTGGGCTCGGACCTATGAGTAAGATGTGTTTATGGACATATGATCCAGAATTATTCTTATGTGATTTTCTACATATGTTATAATACTAGAGATAACCTTTGTGGTTTAATATTCTTTGGCTAGGTAGATGCTCCCAATGAATGTCTATAGTGGGATAGTAGGAAACCGATGTCAGTTTCAAAGACTTGGATGTGTAATATGTTTCGAGGGGAGGTAGTGATATGAACAGGTGAATCTACAGGGCAGAAGATGTGGATGTGGAGCTAGAAGAGAATTAGGGTGTGGTATGCTTGTAGACAGATTACAACCACTACCCCAATATGGTCCCAACCTGTCTTATAAAGTTGGAAGATAGGGGACAGAAGTAGCTACATACTGATAAGGAGTGTGACCAAAGAGATTTAGGAATTATTCGAGGTACGCACTCTATCTTATACTATATTTCTTATTAATAGACAAAGGTGATAATCATTCCTGCTCTAGAATCTTGTTCAAAACATATAGTTTCTCGTTAAAACATTGACTTGAACCTTACTTTTGGAGAAACCTAAGTGAGGAGACATAGGAATCACACTTACATGAAAAGAGTGATCTGACCCTTGAGGTGATATTTTTGGTTAAAACCCATTGTTGGCAGTGTCGAGGCCTTACAACATTATTTTGGGTATGTATTGGTCATATGTAGATCATGCTCAAATTGGTTGTTTTAGGAAAAAAGGTTTTGGTATATCTACAGCATTGGAATGGGGTTATCCTGGTAAGAAAAAAATAAATCACAGGGAGTATGGGTTAAACTCATTTATTGGAGGGTGTGGACGATCACTCTTGTGTCAGCTAGCCTTACCCTCATTTTAGATTTTTTTGAGTTTTTATTTTCCAACAGTTGTGGTATAGTCTGGGTACATCCATTCCAAATATGATTCCAAGATTACCTCTCCATAGAGAGAGGTCCTTCTGCATTAGTTTTTTCACATGGACGACACCAATATCTACAACTGCATAAAGGATTGATCCTGTGGTGCTATGGAAGTTGAGAGAATAGTTGAAAGAAAAATTTATTGTCTACTTCAATCACAAGTGTCTCAGATTTATCTTCCCACAAAAGTACATGAACCTGAGACATCGGTGATAGATGGTGTTCATCCGGGACTGTGGAATTGAGATAGACTACACTCTTGGGAAGGGAAACATAGTAGCAGTCACACTCAGTAAGATGTCGGGTCTACAAAAGATGAGTATGGCTACATTGCAATTAGCATCATTGTAGTTAACCTTTGTAGATAGTGATTTAGTAGCTTACCCTCAATATATGGAAGTAACTCCCAAACTTCTTCTGTGAGTGAGGGAGGCCCATCTCGAGGACATTGACTGTGTGGCTCAACGTTATCAAATATCCTTAGGATGGTCTCCATAATGATTTAATGAATTAGGGGAGCATGTCATCCTTTTCAAATGATGCACCATGGTACTGGTGAGGGTATGGGAGGAGGTGTTGAGGAAGTTCCAAACATCCCCATTTGTCATACATCGTAGTGCAGCAAAGATGTACTAGGTCCTATGGTGGTAGTACTAGTGAACAAGGGTGAATAAATCAGTGTAGGAGTTAGTTTTAGGATTCCTCAATTGTCAGCAAGTGAAGGCCAAAAATCGGATTCTAGAAGGCTTGAATCAGCAACTTGAGGTACCAGAGAGGAAGTGATATAGAATTTCCATGGACTTCATGAGAGGGCTACCACGTACATCCTGAATCCACGATCAAATCTAGGTGACCATTGACTGAATCACCAAGTCTTCCCCCTTCATACCCATCAGATAACAGGGAACAATAGATCGATTGGGTTGCCACTACATAAAAGATAATGTACATATTTATGGGGTTCCATCGACAAGTGTTCCAGTCTATGACACTCATTGTAAATCTCGGATGTGGATGCGATTACAGGAGGTGTTCGAGACATAGCTACGCCTGAGAATGACCTTTCTTCCCCAGTTATATGGTCAGATGGAGTGGACTATATAGAAGCTTGATCGCATGTTTTGTTATTTGGCCTTTTATTTTGGCAGCAGTTCGGAGGACCACATTCCCTTGGTGGAGTTCGCATAAAACAAGAGCTATCACTCCACCATTGGTATGCCACTATTTGAGGCCCTATATTGGAGACCTTGAAAATAATATCTATGTTGGATAGACCTCGGGGGAGTCGACACATAAGGGTTCAGAGTTGGTACAGACTACCACATAGAAGGTCCACATCATCCAGGAGCAGTTGAAGACTACATGGATCCATAATAAGTCTTATGTAGATAGGAGTTGGAGACCCTTGGAGTTTTAGGGTGGATACCATTTATTCCATCATGACTCACCATGATGAGGGTTTTTTGGATATGGCTAGAGTGAAATGTTTTCTCTAAGATTTATCAGACCTTTTCAGATTCTCAGTTGAGTGGGCAAGGTGGAATACCATCTAACTCATCCCCAACAGATGCACCTGGTGAATAATGTTTTCAATCCATCACAACTGAAGTGGTACATGAATGATACATCACATGTTATTGAATGGGGTGACATTTTGAAAATTCTCGGTGGACATGGAGGATCGACCGAAGTGAGTCCTTAATAGGAGGACGATTCCTTTTGTGGGAGTTTGTTGGAAGCATAGGAATCTCAAGGTGAGAACATGGGAGAGAGAGTCTCATATATGTCCTCAGTACCCCATTTTGCCCCCTAAATTTATTTTATCTTTCGAGGAGTAAATATCTATGTTGGGGAAAATGTAAAGACCCAAAAATTCCATGTAATTATTTTTACTAAATAGATTTATTACGAGTTGTTGTAAATTTAAATCACATGATTTCGTGGCTAGGAGTACCGAGAATGATCCTTTGAAAATGTGCCAAGCTTAAAATATCGCACGTGGATGGTTTACCTAAAAAAGTGGAATAACCCTTAAATCGGTGTCCAAATATGAAATCCAAGGGAACCGTTTCATTTAGGATGGCTAGTTTATCCTAGGAATGACATACTATTTGTTATCCCAAACCTCCAGTGAGAAAACCCGAAAATGGAATAACCATAAATAAAATTATTAAATAATTTTTTTTCTCAATTGCTTATAACTCATGAATGGTGTCTAAGATTAAAAATATGAGACCGATGCTGAACTATTGAGGGTATAATTTTCATAGGTTTATCCTAACAATGGTTCATGCTATCCAATAATGAAAGTTAGTATTTGGCTACAAATAAAAAAAATTAAGTAACAACTTATTTAATATTAAATTTTATAACTCGAAAATAGTAACTCAGATTAGAAATCTGAGAGGACCGTTGAGCTTGTGAGGGCATGTTTCCTTTAGGCAGAGCCTAACCTCGACTGGCACAGGTCAAGGGCGACTGTTAATAATTTTTGAACATTTTTTAAGGTATGTACTGTAAATGTGAGGGAATCGATTTCAATCATTTGAATATGTGCTTAGGGTAAAAATATGAGAGCACCATTTAATTCATAGTTAATGGATTCACTTAAGGGTTTTTAACATCGACCAGAAAGGGTTAGATGAAATAGTTAATTTTCAGAATTTGCCAAAAATAATAAAATAACTAAAGGTTGTTTTATTTTTCTTTTTGACACAGTTGAAAAAACTACAGTGGGCCATAATGCAATGTTATTCCATTAATGGAATGACCCATAAGATCTGTAACCACACTGTTGGGTTTTTTATTAGGTTTTGTAACAACTATTTTCAGAAAAATTAATAGGTTCATTAATTAAAATCATTAATGAAACTCATTAATTGTTCTATTCGTTGATCTTCTATTTTCATCTATTTAATCTGAGCTCAAGCATGGGTTTTGGTTGAGTTATGAGAGGAAGTTCTAATGAAGTGCCAATGAATTTTCTCTCTAAAGAATAATGAGATCAAGCGATGGTCGTTTGGGGGAAACAATAGGAGATGACTAACACTGAAGAACACCTTCCAATGTGGACACTTCTTCCCCTTCCAAAACAACTTCCAAAAAAATCTTGTATGATATTTTTTTAAATCATGTGATTTTGTTTCAATCTATCATTCTTGAAAAACATGATGAACGTGGATAAACAAAAAATGCATTAATCAGAGATTTGTGTGAATATACAGGTGGATATTGTTGGAATTTTTTAATGGGGTTTCAATTTACCATTTGATTATTTGATTGCCACACCCTTGTTAAATTTATAAAATAGTGGTAATGGGCCAACCAAACATACCCAATACCCTTTGTCACTTTCAGATTTGTCATGGACTTCACGGATAATGTTTGAACTCGACGACAAATTGAATCAAGGAACCACACCTAGACGACCAAATCCCAACAGACCCATAAGTGTAATCAAAGGGTGGAATAGATCATATGATTTCCCCGAGTGGCCAATGGAAGACCCGAATGCTCGGTGTCTGCGACCGATGCCGAAAGGTGACGATGGTGCTGATAGTCAACAACAACGGAGGAGAGGCGCTTCATGTAGGCAACACAATGGATAGAAAGGGTGGATGGTGTCGGCCGACCGCATTGGTAGGATGGAGGAATGTCGTCGCACACCTTAGAGGGATGCCATGGATTTAGACTACAGTGGAGGGGAACACACACAACATGGGTACCACTGACCGGTGTGTTGTGCCACGTGGAGCCTCCGTTAAAAATCAAATAGACAAAATGTCTGTTCGTGAAGGGGGAGCCGACCCCATGCGGCCTAGTGGATCACGCCCTACCAAGGCTGGCCGGGCTAGTCCATGGCATAACAAGCATAGCCAGTGGCCCTGCAAGTCAAGCTAGCTTAGCCGATTTGGCCTGGGCTGGGTCAGACAAGGGTCAGACATGGACCGGGTCAGACCGGACCTAGACCCTCCTCATCCCAAATTTTCCTAAAAGGCCATATCATACAAACTAGACATTTGTTTGATGAACCGTCTACAGAACTAGAATCCTTAGAACGAGATAGTCCATTTGAGAAAATCAACTAGATTTTGAGGGAACGTTGGTTTATGGATGGGTTGGATCGATCCCAAATCCAATTGTGCCCCCTGTACTAAAACACTTATAACTCACATATCGGGCGTCCAATTGATGCGTCATATGCGGAATTGGATCCCTTATGAAATCTCATTCCCTTGGGCTACTTTATTGAGGAACTTCATGACAATTGAGGCAATCAAAAAAAGAGATACCATATTTGGATCAGCATCATGGTGGCCTTATGTGGATTATCATCATAGTGACCATGTGTGGAATATAATCATAGTGACCATGTGTGGATCAACATCATAGCGACCACGTATGGATAATCATTATAGCGACCCTACGTGGACCATCGGGATAGTGAACCTATGTGGATCACCATTATACCGACCCAATGTTGGTCAACATCACAGCAACCCTACATGAATCAAAATCATAGATACTATGTGTGGATTATCATCATAACCATCCTTTGTGCATTAGCATCATAGTAACCCTATGTTGATCAGTAGTGTGCGACCAGATGAGGAATATCCATAGAGAGGCACATTGTGGAACATCAATATACGACCCTATGTGGATCGATAATAGAACAACTACATTGCGATCTAGTTGTGGAAACTACTAACAGAGTAGAATGATATATCATAAGACTAATAATATTTATTCCTAATCTATGAGTTGAATACTTGGTTTCAGCTGGGACTTTTTATTTGTTCTTTGTGATTGAGATCATGCCTATTGGATTTTTGTTTGTGGGATTCAGAAAGACCTTCGAGGGTCTCAGGGTCCCTTCAGGGTATTGTTATACTCACTACTACAAGGTATTCACCTACACCGTTAGGTGTAATGTGCAGACGATGAGAATCTTGGATAAGACTATAGGGATTTAAGACTAGGATGTACACAGGGGTGACAAGTTGATGTGGAATGCTGTGGAGGCTAACTGTACCTACCCTTTATGTATGATCCTTGGCGAGTGATCTAAATAGATGTTTTCTATTGTAGTTTTTTCTTTTATTTGGGATTGTATTCTGGCCTATTTACCTATAGTTGTACGTGTACTCAGTTTTTTGGTGGTATGTTGTTTTCTTATACTGTGTTGGGACATGGTTGTGCATGTGTGTGCATACGGGTATCCATGAAAATGCCTCCCACTTGTATGTTGATACAGTCGGCACTAGTCGCATCCCCTATCCTTCGAGAGGTGGGCATGGAGTAGAAATAGCAGTGGCCCCAGGGGATGGTTCGTGATAACGTGGTATCAAATGGGGTCAGTTATACCAGAAGAACTAAGAGTCTATGTTTTCAATGGAGCAATATTGTGAGGTTTCTTGAGTTCGAATTTCAGTCCACATAGTCCATTGTTGGTGCGTTGGCTGATAAATCCATACTCCAGGACCCTGAATTCAGTTTTCCAACTCAATACATGAAAAAAATGATTGTGTGTGTTTTTGAAAAGTTTTTCTTTTGATCCCTTTTGAGTCTGAAAATGTATATTTTATTAACCATGGTTCATCTGGATTCTCTTTCAATATGCGTCCATGCTGACAGCCAACCATGACTATAATGATTGACCATGAGGCTGGTCCATAGAGTGATGAGGCTTCAGTACATGGATTTCTTCCACAGATGATACCTTTAGGAAATGTACCAGCAACACCACTAACTGTTAGTTAGAATTTACAGTAAGCACTACTGGTAGAGGACACAAGTATAGTCTAAGTGACTTGCATGAGTATCATTGAGAGATAACCCTCAGGTTACAAGGTGATCCCAACTCATAGGCGGCTAAGGACTGTCCAGAGGTAGTGACTAAGTTCCCATCTAGCCAGGGCACCATTAGATCAGATGTCAGTCCTTGTAGTGAAAAATATATATGGCAGAGTAGGGTGATGAAAGGGTTTAGATTTACCCCTATATTATAATAAGGTGACATTTTCCATGAACAAGGATTTAGATCCTTCATTAGAGAAGGGGTATCATTCTTTGAAAAGCTATGGGGTTTGTGTTCCTAAGAGATTCTATAGTTTTTACAAGAATACATGTCGTTAATTAAGTATTCATCGAGGTGTACCGACCAATATAGGTACCAATGAATATGATTTGACAAGTGTTTCTAGGATCAAACCTATGAGAGAGATGTGTTTATGGACATACGAGCCATCTTTATTTCTATATGCATTCCTACATATGTAATTGTTCTAGAGAGAACCTTTGTGGTTGAAAATTCTTTGGCTGTGTAGAAATAGCCAGTTAAGGTCAATAATGTGAATGCAGAAAACCGACGTCATTTTCAGAGATTGGGATTTGTAAAATGATTCAAGAAGAGGAAGTGATTAGGAAAAGGTGAATATGTAGGGCAACAAACATGAAGAGGATATAAGAGTGTATTTGTAGGTGGTATACTATTTGACATGTTACAACCACCACCCCAATGTGGTCCCCACCAGTCTTTGGGAGGTGGAGGATAGAGGAAGAGTGTAGCTACATGCGGACAATGAGTGTGACCAAAGGGATCCATGATTTCTTCAAGGTATGAGATTTGTCTAATACTTGATGTTGTATTAATAGACATAGGTTCTAATCCTTCTTTATCACTAATATTGTTGAAAACCTAGAGTTTCCGGTTAAACTGTTGACCTGGCCCTTACTTCTAGAGAGACCCAAGGGAGGGGACTCGATAATCTAACATATAATGATGTTGTAATCAGATCCTTGAGGTGATAGTTTAGATTGAAACCTCCTGGTGGTAGTGTTGAGGCCTTACAATGTTAGTTTGGGTATGGACTAATCATCCGTAGATCATTCTTAGATTGATAGTTTTAGGATAAAAGGTTTTCGTATATCTACAACATTGGAATGGGGATTTCCATATTCGGAAAAAATATAAAACCAAGTCAGCATGGGATAAAGTCATGAATAGGTGTGTGTAGCCGATCACTCTATTGTCATCCAACCATACACTCGTGACAGTTTATTTTTTTGAGTTATTAGTTTCAAAAGGTTGTGGCAGTATCTGGGAACATCTTTTCAAAAGATGCTTCCATGATTACGTCTCTATAGGGAAAGCATATTTTTCATTGGTTTGTAACTATATATGACACCAATATCTACATTTTAATATTAGATGAATCCAGTGTTGGTCTGGGAGGTGAGATTATAATTGGAAGAATAGTTTGTTGTCTAATCTGATCACAAGAGTCTCAAGTATATCTTCTTGCATAAGTACCTGAACATGAGACAATGTTGATGGATGGTGTTCCTCGAGGATTGTGACATTGAGATAGTCTACACTCCAAGGAAGGGAAACGTAGGTGCAGACACACTATTTTGTATTTCAATTCTACTCATGATAAGGAAGGCGACAGACCAATTAGCGGAGTTGTAATTATCTTTTGTGGATAGTGATAGAGAATCATACATCCCATATATGTCAGTCACTCCACCACATCATTAGCAATTCAAGGAGGCACATATTGGTGATTTTTACCTCGAGTCTCAACATCCAATGATATCCTTAGGATGGGCTTTGGATGTATTTTCTAAAGTAGGGGATCACATCATCCATTTATAACATGCATTATGTTACCGGTGACCCTACGAAATAAAGTGTTGAGAGATTTCCACACATCCCCTTTGGTGGTACATCCTGGTGTGGAAAAAATGTACCAGGACCTCATGCATCAGTACAGGTGTCCAGGAGTAGAGAATGTTGGGGCAGTGTTTGTTTCATGATGCCTCAATAGTCACCAAATGAAGGATGAAAACCAGGATCTAGCAGGATTGACTCATCAACTTGAGGAACCGTAGTTGAAGTGGGATGTAATTTCCAAAGACTTTATGATAGGGATACCATGTATGTCCAGGATTGATGATTCCATCTAGGTTATAGTTGACCGACTCACAAATTCTTCCCACTTCCTACACTTATAAGAGTAAGCAATAGTAGAGGGATTGTGAAATCTCTACATAAAAAAGATTTTACATCTTCATAGGGTTCCATCGATGATTGTTGCAGACTGTGACCCTCATTGTAAATCTCAGTTGTGGATGGTATCACATGATAAATTCAGGACGTAGCTACACATGAGCACTACCTTTAATCCTTAGAAACATGGTCAAACAGAGCGGACCATAAACACACTTGAGGACATGTTTCATACTTGTGTCTTTGATTTTGTCTATACTTGGGAGGACCAAATTACCTTGATGGAGTTCACATTCAATAAAATATATCACTCCACTATTGGAATACCATATTTTTATTCCCTTTATGGGAAACCATGATGATAATATCTATACTGGATAAACCCATGGGAGTCATCACTTAGGGGTCTAGAGTAAGTACAGACTACCATAGAGAAGGTGCATGTCATCCAAGAGTGGATGAAGACTGCACAGATCCAGAAGAAGTCCTATGACGATAGTAGATAGAGACCCTTGGATCATGAAGAGGGAGACCATGTATTCTTTTAGGCCTCAACCTGATGATGGTTACGAGGATTTTTCTAGGGTGGGAAGCTATCTCTGAGATTAATCAGTCCTTTTCAGATTCTCAGCAGAGTGGGCGTGGTGGAGTACCATCTAGCTCATCCACTATACATGCATCAAGTGCATAATATTTTCCATGTGTCACAGATGAGGAGTTCAAACATGATACATCATACATTATCAACTGTGGGGATGCTTGAAATGTTCTTTGTAGATATATAGTATTGACATGAATTAGTCAATCATGGGTGGTCGATTCCTCAGGTGCGAGTTTGTTGGCATCACGAGAATCTCTAAGAGAGAACATGGGAGAGAGAGGCTCATATACTTGCTCAGTAACCCCATTTGTTACCATAGTTATCTTGTAGATACTGGGGATGAAGAGACCTAATGTGGGGAGAATGTAATGAAAAAAAAATTCAACGAATTCTTTTTATTAAATGGAATTATTTCGAGTCTAGAAAAATTGACGAAATGGCATTCCAAGGCCCGGAGTGCCCAGAAGGATCTGTCCAAAATGTTTTAAGAATTGAATAGAAAGAGTGAGTATTTTTCCTGAAAAATTGTAATAACTATTAAATGGGTGCCCAGATCAGAAATCTGAGGGCTCCGTTGCTTTCGGGATGGTGGGTTTACTATAGGCCCCAATTATATTTAGTTGGTGCATGCCTCTAGTGAGAAAACCTGAAAATAGAATAACCATAAATAAAACAATTAAATAAAATTATTTTATTTTTCAAATTCTTATAACTCACGAATGCTGACTCAGATTAAAAAAACGTAACCACTACTGAACATGTGGGTGTAAACATTCCATAGGTAGATCATACCATTGGCCATCATAGTACAATAGAGAATGTAATAATTTGGCCGCAAATTAAAATTTTAAGTAACGATTATTTTATTATAAAATTATATAACTAATAAATTTTAACTTGGATTGGAAATATGAGTGTACCGTTGTGCTCATAAGGTAATGTTTCCCTTAGGCCGAGCCTAACCTCGACCGACGTATGTCGATGGTGACTGTTAATAATTTTTGAAATTTTTTAAGGAATGTTCAGTAAATGTGATTGCAGCAATTTTTTTCTTTTTAACTCGTGCTTGGGTTAAAAACCCAAGGGCACCATTGAATTTGAAGTCCAGAGATTCGATTAAGGGAAGTTTATCTTCGACTGGCAGGGGAGGATGAAAAAGTTAATTTTTGTACATTACAAATAAAATAATAAAATTACAGTAGGTTATTTTATTTTTATTTTTGAATCTATTAGAAAAACGACAGTGGGGCCCTAGTGAAATGTCATACCCTTAATGGATTGATGATTAATTTGTGTAACCACAACATTGGGATTTTTTATATGTTGTGTAACTGAAACCTAGAAAAAAATTAATGGGTTCATTAATTAAACTCATTAATGAAACCCATTAATTTTGAGGTGCGTTTATCCTCTCATTTCCACTACATAATTTGATCTCAGGATTTGGTTTTGGGAGAGCTACAAGAGAAAGCTCTATCAAAGATCCATAGAATGGTTTCTCTGAAGAAGAACGTGATCAAGTGATAGTTATTGGGGTGAAATAATGGGAGAGGACGAACGTCGATGAAAACCATCTGATGTGGACACTCATTAATATTCCACAACACCTTCCAATGAACATGTTTAGGGGTGTTTGTTAAACTTCATGTGATTTTGTTTCAATCTATCATTCTTGAAAAACATGAAGAACACTGATTAAACAAAAAGGAGTAAATCCACCATTTGTGAGAATGTACGTGCGGATAATTCTGGAATTTTTTAAAGGGATTTTAATTTATCTTTTGATTATTTTATCATCAAAACCTCGTTTAATTGCAACCGTGGAGAGAGCGGGCCAACCGAAAAAGTTCCGGACCCTCTGCCACATTCGGATTTGTTGCGTTCTTAATGGGTTATGATTGAATTTAAGACAATTATAATATGGGAGTCATGTAGGGATGAAAACATCCTGGGAGGCATATAGGCACAATATAGAGGGGAAACATACCACCAGAGCTCACTCAGTGGCCTGCAGAAGCCCCACCGGCATGGCAGCCCATGTGATAAGCATCAGCGAGTTATGGTGGTAGAAGCGAGGAGTCACCCGTCAGGGCCACAGAAGACAGCAGGGGCGGTCGATGTTGGCAGAACTATTGGGTAGTAAGGCGGCGTGCCATCGTGTGACGTAGAGTGATGGACAAGCTTTGATCAGTGGTGTAGAGGAAACTACAACCCACGGGTCTCAAAAACTGGGGTTCCACATGGCGCCGCAGTTACAGGTTGAATTAAAAGAATGTCTATTCGAGAAGGGGGTGCTGACCCCACGTGTCCCTGTGGGTCACCCCCGGCCAAGGAAGGTCGACCAGTTAACGACCCAGTGGGCCGAGCCGGTAGCCCCGCCACTCAGGATCGCCCAGTAGGTTCGGTCTGGGCCGGATCAGATCCGTGTCAGACCTGGACTGGGTCTGTGTGGGTCGGGTCAGTCAGACCAGGTCAGACCAAGACCGAAACACTTTTCGGCCTAGATACGATTAAAATTTCGTATATCAAAAACCAGATGTCAGTTTGACGAATCGTGTACGGAACAAGAATCATTGGAAATTGATAGTCTTTATGAGATACTCCACCTGAGCTTTGGAAAATGATGGAGTATGTCCAGGTTGGATTGAACCCGAATCCAACTGGGGCCTCGGTACTAAAATTATTATAACTCATAGACCGGATGACTGATTGACATGCTGTCTATTGCATTTGAACCCTTAAGACATGGTGGTCTATTGGGTTACTCCTTCTATGAAATTAGTGGTAGTTATGAAACCTACAATATATTGAGAATAAGATTATAGGGAACTAAGGTGCACTGAGTTCGGGAAATCCTATGACTGGCTTCCAATTGAAGAGAAACCTTGTGTGGAACAACATCATAGCAACCCTATGTGAATATGAATCATTGAGATGACGTGTGGATCCACATCATTGATACCTTTTTTGGATCATCATCATAGCAACCCTATGTGGATCAACATCATAGAAACCCTGGGTGGATCAACATCATAGTGAACTTTTGTGGATCATCATCATAGCGACCCTGTGTGGATCAGCATCATAGTGACCCTCTGTGGATCAACATCATTGAGGTGTTGTGTGAATCAGCATCATAGATACCCTGTACGGATCAACATTCTAGCAACCCTAGGTGGATCAGTAGTGCATGACATGCTGAGGATCTGCCTTTGAGAAGCCCTTCTTGGATCAACAACATACAACTCTATGTGGATCAAAAAATGAACAAACCCTTCATGGTTCGTGTATGGAATCATCCTACAGGAATAAAATGATACAGCTGAAGAATAATAATCTTTATTCATGATTTTTGAGTTTTATTCCTTGTTTTAGGTGAGCCTTTGGTTTTTGATCTGGGATTGAGATCATGCCTTCTACTTTTTCCTCTGTGAAATTATGGAAGACTTGTAGGGGTCTTGAGGTCCTGACTGGGTATTGTTATACTCACCCCTAAACGGGCTTCCCCCGAACCTTTACGTGTCTTGTGTAGATTATTAAAATCTTGGCTAAGACCATAGAGAGCTTGGAATATGCATTACACGGAGGTGACAGGATCACGTGGAAAGCTATGGAGATGAGTTATACCTACCATTTTGGTAGGATCATTGGGAATTATTCTCAGGAGCTATTTTTTGTTGTTTTATTTCTTTCATTTGGGATTGCATTCTGGACTCTTTACATTCAGCTATACTTGTACATAGTTTTTCAGTGGTATGTTGATTCCCTAATGTGAGTTTGGACTTGGATGGGTGTGTGTGTGTGCGCACGTAGAGGTATCTAGGAAAATTCCTATCACTTGCATGTTGACTCCTACAACACTAGTCACTAGCCCATGGCCTTTGGGACACAGGCTTAGGGTAGTCACGACATGGGCCCCTGGGGATGGGTCATGATATGAACTATAATTATTTTAAAATTATGTACATATAACAAATCAAAACAAACTCTAAAAACCAATCATTAATTGAACGAAATATAATTTTAAAATTTAACTATTAATAAAATTTTAATAAAAGGTCATAATTAAATCATATATGGTATGAAATATATAATTAATGTTTATAATATATTTATAAATAATATATTCTTATTATACAGTATATTTGGATATGTATGAATGATGTTAGGACTCAATGTATGATAGTTCATTCTACATTTATTTTTATCTCAACACATGCCTTCTTCGCCAAAGATTTCATACATCTGGTGAATAAACAAACCATTAAAGAATTTTATGATTATTAAAATAAAAAATATTTTTATTTTCATATAAATGTTAGGATCTATCTTTCATGGAGTTTTTGGTTCCAAATATACCACAACGGTAATATATTTGTCTCTCAATCTTCATTATTTGTGCCATACGATCTATCATTCCCCTATATTTTTTAATGAGGTGAAACCCCATTTACAATTATGATCCTCATTTTATTTATTATCATTTGATTATTACATTTAGTAAATATTATTCTTTCATGTGGATTTTGATTTAAAATTACCAATGTGGTCTGAATTTTATGTTATAATATCATCATTTATCATGATTATTTATGATTACACTTAAAATAATGAAATATTATATTATATCTCCCAATAATGGCCAGATTTTTCTTATTTAATTGTTATATGACAATAATAAATTGATATAATTAATTTTAATCTCTTTATGTACCCATGATTTTAGTAGAAATTTCAAAAAATACCATCTTTATTTTTATATTCAGTTAAAAACCATTTTTATTACAAATAAATGCTAACAAATTATGTTTACAAAAATGTTTTCAAGAATATTAAAATTATTTATTATATAAATATTTTCCAGTGTTAGTATTTTAATAAAATATTTTCAAATGAATAGGCTTGTTTTTTTCCATACAATTCCCATTTTTCATTTCCCTAAAATGTGAAATTTATCCCTACTTTAATGTATACTACATAAACTGAATTTTATACCATTATGAGAATTATTATTTAATAATTCTATTATATTATTTTATGGTTTATTTCAAATAAATTTATTTTCATAATATATTCTATTTTAAAAATTTTATTCCCTGTGGAAAATGTATTTTCATGAAAAATTGTTTTAAAAGATTTTTAATGATTCCATTTTGTTTTTCCATTGATAATCTAAACGAAAAGGACATAAAATATTCAAAATGATTTAAAATGTTTTTTCATCGTATAATGTATTTATAATTAAAAAATGTTTGAAGTGATCCTTCAAATTCATTTTCTATCCAAGAAGATATCATTTTATTTTAATTATACTTTATCAGGGATAATATTGAATGATTCCATCCTTGTAATTTTTCTGGATGGATATTGTTTTATTGATAAACTCAATTTTAATATATTTAATCATTCATTGTTTATTCTATGGTTAATTGGTGAAATATTTGTGAAACCCATTTTAGTTACAAAATTTTTCATTTGATGATATGATGAATGCTTTATAAAATTATAGACCATGTAAGTATGGATTTCATTATGTGATTGGAGGTATTAATATCTCCCAATAATGAATTGGGTAAAGCCTTATATCTCATATGATAATAATGGGAATCATCTTTATTGGATAGATCCATAATGGGAAATGGGTGTCTCTTGAACCATTATAGTAAATATGTTTATCTTGGTATACTATGGGAGAGAGGTTCTTCCTGATCGACTATATATATGTTCTTTGAATTTAACCACAAAATATAGAATTTTCAAAAATATTTATGATGGTGCAACACCTTAATGAAATATATTTATGGTTCATGATCAAATTATGACAAATTATCACTATTGTGGATAATGTTTTCTTAAATAATAAGGTTTTATGTTATAAATCAAATTTATGATCTGTCATAGTTGGGGTATGAACATCTTATGTTATGTTCATTATAAAATACCATTATTATTAAATTATGATTTAATTTGAAAATAGAATTTTATCTCCCATTTTTACACATATTGATCATATAGTATCACCATATCATAGGTTTCATTTCCCCGAGTTAGGTAGAATAGTTTTATGTAGGCTATATTCATGAAGTATAAAAAGGGGGAAGATCATATGAGTGATGTTGAAGAAAATTCCGCAAATAAAAAAAAGTTTTGTGTACTCTAGAAATACTGTAAAATTTTATGGACATTATGTTAATACTTTTGTAATCAATTGGATAATCACGTAAAAAGTATATAAATTTATGTGTGAAAATCCAAGGATTCTATTTTTAGTATTAAAATAATGGATAAGTAAATCATGGGTGATTATTATTAAAAAACATTAGTGATAACTATAGGGATATTATTATGTAAATGTATATAGATTTTTTTAGGGATGTATATGAGGATAAGTCTGTGGATCAGTAAAATTATACAAAAATGAAAGAGGATTATAGTAAAAAAGGAAGAATGTGGTTTCAAGAAATTACATCCATATCTGGATTATATATGTGGATTTGGATCATGCATTGAAGAAAATTTTGGTATTAATTATGAAAAGGGAACATTTGCATCGAATCAATCATCAACATATGCTTGACAACTGGCCTTATATACACTGTTTGTAACACTTCTATGAGATATGCATTGGAATTTTAAAAACATCTTTTGATCAAAAAATTATATTTTAAATAATAGAATATATGACCTAGTATAATCCTATTTTTTCATTGTTTAAAAAATGTTTCATGATTTATACACCCTAAATGTGATATTTTTTGATTATGTGGTTCCCAACTATGATTATTATTTCACACAATGTAATTTTTATTATTTTTCAAAGGCTTGAATCCATAGGAATCATGTTACCAATGAATTTAATCTGAAATACATTTAATATAAGCCAACAAATAGGACGATGATTTGAGAGTGAAATATTATTATTATTCCTAATCTTCTAACATGATATATGATAAAATAATTTCACCTAAAATTACTCTAGGAATCACTAAATAGGATAATGATGGAGATAACTATGATTATATGTAATGGAGATCATATATTAAATTAGAATCAGTATCCTATATGTTCAAAATATGGAAATAATTACCCATGTGAATATCTATGTGGAATGAGTAAATGTTTTGAGTTTGGAAAATAAGGATAAAATGAATCTACTTTGTGAGGAAAAATTAATATTTTTTAAAAGTATATTGATGAGAATAATGTTTCACCAATGTTATTATGAATGAATAACTAATTTTAATGTGGAATATATTGGAAATATGCAAATTTATATCCTAAGGGGAAATATCTTGACGAGAATCATCGATGTGGTCTAAGTAATTGTTTTTATGATGATTATGATAACATAAATGATATATAAAATTTTTTACATCATAAAAATATATTTTTTTTGTTAACCATGATTTGAGATTTTAAATTTAGGTTGATGAATGTAATGAAAAGTCTTATATTTCATATTTTAGGAGAGATGTTTTATGAAATATGTTGATGAATCCTAGTTAATATTTCTAGAATGATCTGAAATTAATAAAGTTTTCATGCATTGAAACTCAGGAATTGTGTTATATAAATCCATAAATATGTAATAATTTTTATTTTATATTTTTGGATAAGTAATTTCAATGATATATCGAATGGTACTTATGAAATTAATGATTTATTGGAATGGTGGTATTTTGATTAAGGGAAGATAACAATTAATATGTTCCTACTGGTCAGAAAATATTATTTTGTTTTGATAAAGAGATGATTAAAATGCATAATATAAATTGGGTAGTATTGATAACCTAGGAATTTATTATTAATTTATTGAAATTTTTTTTATAATATCAAAAATTTATTTTTTAGAATTTTATGATTTAATGAATATATCCAAAAAACCTATTATTATTTAAAGAATAAGTAATATTATATGTTTTCAATAAGGTACTGTTGTAATTTAATTTATAACCATGATCCTATAATATACCTTATTATGGTCTTCTCGTGTTTGGTATGAAAAATTTATAGATACTTAATATTGTTTAGGGGATTAATGATAAGTTTATTATTTATATATGTTTACCTTCATTATAATTTTTTGGATTCCAATATTTTGTATAGGTAATAAGGGCAACTATTTATGAATATTTTTATATAATTCCTTAGATCACCCTTTAGTGATTTTTGTATTAATCCACAATATGATGAATTATTTATATTGGATGATATGTGCTATAAATTTTTTTAATGACAACTAGAGATAAATTGAATTATTTATCTTTCAATTATGGATCTTTTGAGGTATTTGTGGTTCAGAAATCAAAAATTCACCTTCATTTATTAGAGTAAAAGATGAAGTAGAAACTAATCAGGGCACAACTAATGGGTGACATTGTACATATAATATTTAATTAAATATAGTAATTATATATCCCCATAAAAATTCATCATTATTAGTAAAAGGATCATGAATTTAAATGTAATCATATAACCTCCATTTCTATTGATATCCATAATGTTTTAAAAGATAACTTGGTTAATGTTTCTTTTTTTTCATAAAACATCACAATTAACATTATTTTAATCAGTGATATTTATTACTCCCCATCATTATTGTGAAATATTTTTCCCTATCCCAATGTTGACTTCCCACATATATTCCCCTATGTGGAATGTGACACCATAAAAATTATAAAAGAATAAAATATTTTTTAATTCTGTATATTGTAGGAAATAATTAGTTAGATTTTTTACATGAAAATAATGAGTTTATCATTCATTACATGAAACATTAATTTTATCTTGTGTTACAGGAAACAAAGAGTTCATTCGATGGCTTATGTTATATACATGACTAGGCTATATCAAACAAAAATATAATATTAATATTATTATATTATATAATATGTATTACATTGTTTTTGAAATTTATGTTATGAATATGATTAAATAACTTATGCAAATATATAATTTACACTAAAGGTTCTCTTGTAAATTGGATAAATATAAAAATGAGACTCATATTAATGAAAAATATGTTTTTAGAGGAACAATAACTTCCTAAATGATAGTTTAGTCTGTTTTGGAGCACATAGAAATAAATTTAATTTTGAAGAATTTATTAAATTTATATAAAAGATTAATTTAAATTTTAAAAATTGGAATATCAAAATTATTTAAATGAGAATGTTTTTAATTTTTCTAAGAAATTTCAACATTCAATGAAAAATTATAAATAGTGAATTTTAATTCAAAACTAATTATTTTTCAAAATAATGTATAATTTATAATTTTATTTTTAATTTATTTAAAGTCATAATAGTTAAATTATTTTTCTATTAATCCATTTTTGTAAATTTGAATACTTCTTATATTCAATTTTTATATAAAAATAATTTAAAATTTTGGACAAATTCAATTTAAAACCCCGCTTTATCCACATATCTCTAAGATTAAATATAAATTTAATTTTCCCACATAAGTGCTTTGAATTTATAATGTTTGATTAGAAATATAAAAAAAATATATTTTTAATGACTTATTATGACATATTAATTTTATATAAAAATGAATTTTGAAAATGGTATGCAATATTTTCAATAATTAGGGTAGAAATGATTACACTAAAAGGTTAAACTAACAATAAAATTGTTAAATGAAATTGAAATATTTTTTTATAAACCATTTATATACATATATAAAACATTTTTATTTTAGGATATTATTTAATTAGTTGTAGGACTCATTTACATAATTGGGCCCTATATAATAAGTTAACTAAAGGAAACTAAAAAAGATCATTTACTTCCATTTATATCTATATTGAATTGGTATAGGGTTAAAAAATACATAGTTTCAGTTGTAAAAATTATTTTCAAACATAAATAATGTGTTTCCGTCATATTAATTATCTTTAATTGGTAGTGAAGAATTAATAACTAAACATATTTAATAAATTACAACATTGTAATTATTTAGTTAATAATTAACTAAAATAAATTATACTAATAATACTAATTGAAGTGCCCAGATCAGTGTAAATCACTGAGAGGGGGAGGGGGTGAATCAGTGATCCCTTAAAACTTTTTACTAATTGATTCTTTATCAATTAAACCTCTATGGCTGGTTAAAGCCTCGATCCACTCTTCTTGTATCTCTCAACCTTTCCCGGATAATGTAGTAATGAAAAGGCACAGGACACAAGGATTTACAAGGTTCGGCACCAAAGGCCTACATCCTTGCCATGCTCTCCCAGCATGGATTCTCCCATTATAATCTGTTAGTATTACAATGGTCGATACAGCTTCCCACCGTATCTCTCCTGAGTCCCACAGGAGGGTCTTTATACTGCGTCCCACAGTGTTACCAGAGTCCCACTGGCCTGCTCCAGAATCCCACTGAAGACTTCTTCTCCCTGAGTCCCACAAGGTCTTCTCCTGGCTCCTCGAGTCACACGAGTAGCTCTTCATCACTTTAAGTTCTTCAAGTAACTTCAGCAGCCTGGGATAAAGGCTGCTGGCCTTGCTCTTCTCTTCTGATCACTTGTGGTTGATCAGGGCTTCTCGTCTAGCTCAGGCTTTATCTTCTTCTTCTGGATGACCTGGCTTCTCTCTTCAACTACTGAATGCTCAGACAACTGATATCTCTAACTTCAGTCTGGTCCAGTCTCACATCAACTTCACTTCATGCACTGAGCGCATGGCCTTCTCAAATTCTTCAAGATCCTCAGGTCTTGGTCAACTCAAATGCACACAACCAGATTTGTCTTTGTTCACGTGTGCATGTGCATGCATGCATGCATGCACTCCTCCTTTCCTCTTCTTGGTGCAGTAGACCCACAAAGGGTGAAATCAATTATAGCACACACCATCTCCACAATCTTCACACACTATATTCAAATTGTTCACACACTAAAAGTGTGTTATACTTTAGTGTGGGTCAACTCCTTCTTCTTCTTCTAATGTGTATACACTTTTAGTGCACACATTAGGTTAGGCCACTTCTTTAATTTTCACACACAAATTCTTCACTTTGCACACACTTTAGACTTGGCCTATTCTCCTCTTCTTGTTGCACACACTCACTTTAGTGTTCTTTTAGTTTGTTCTTCAAGGTATGCACACAGAAGGTCACAGCCCTCGGCCTCTTTAAATGCACACACTTAAAGTGTGTTCTTATTGTTGTTGCACACACTTAACCCATAGGTGGTTCTTCAATTTAGCACACACACACTAAGGTGTGGTCTTCACTTCACCCACACAAGGCTACGGCCTTTCACTTCCTTTGCACACACAATTTGTTCTTTCTCTTTTAATCTTCAAGTGTGCACACCCAACAAGGGCTACGGCCTTCTTCTTCAAATTGCACACAAAGTGCCTCGGGTACTTCTTCTCCACTTAGCACACACACTGCCCAAATTCAATCATCCCATAGGGTGTTCTCCTCACTTGCCACACAAGCACAAAGGCTCGGGTCTTCCACCTTCAAAGTAGGCGCGCAAGTGCATGATGAGCCGCGGCCTCCTCTTCTTCAACAAAGCACAAGGCACACTTGGTGCACAAGGCAGCTTGCAAGTGCACAAGGCCTCTAGGGCGCGCAAGCCTCGGGTGCAAGGCACCGCGGGCGCGCAAGTGCTACCGCGCAGGGGGCACGGTGCACAGAGGGGGCGCACAACTTTGTGCAGCCCAAACTCCTTCCTGTCGCGCAAAGGATAGCGCACAGGGGACTCCTCCTCCTCCTTCTTCTTGTCGCGCAAAGATGTTGCGCGCAAGGAACTCAGCCACGCAAGTTTACTTGCGCGGGGCTTCAACTTCGCGAGGCAGAGGCTTCGCGGGACACAGATCTTCAACCAGAACTTCAGCAAGCATTACCGTGCTTCAGGTTCTCTTTTTATAGGCAGAGGAGAGGCGGTTCAATCCGCGTGATAAATCTCAAAATCCCGAGATCTTCGGATCTTTAAAAACTTTCCAAATCTTTATTTTCTTTCCTCTGTTTCACGCAGAATCTTCTTCTTTAATTTCCTCTACGTGCATGCGACTTAGAACGCATGCACGGCCTTCTTCTGATCCATGACATGCACGCATAAACACCCCACGGCCTTCGACAGCTTTGCTTGCCTCGGCCTCGACCGAAATTCCTCATTTCTTGCATGCAAGGCAATTTTAAGGCATGGATGTATTCAGTGTGGCCAGACGATCTCAATGGACGTTTTACTTCCTTCAGAGGTGGCCGGGAACTCGAAATCCATCTCCGGGAAGCCTCTGGTTCGAAGGAGGTACGCGGGAGGCTTCGGTCGAGCTCGAGGGAGGAGACGATGCAGCAGCCGTCGGATCAGGTGATCGAAAGACATCGGACGGCTGGATCGATCGCGGCGCGCGGCAGATTAGATGAGCGGTCCAGATCGAGCGCGCGATTGCTCGGACGGCGGAGATTTGCTCCCGGTGAAAAATACGCGTCCCACATCGAAACGGCGCGGGATTTTGCCGCGACTTATAATCCTGGCGCTGCCTCAACACGCCAGTTGAACTTCTCCCTCCACGGTGCCGCCCCGCACCGTGTTCTCCATCCGGGCGCGCTCTGCGCCCACTCTCTGCTCCTGCGGGCGCGCTCCTAGCGCCCACTATGCTCCTCCGGCGCGCGGGTTTCACCACCGCGTGCCCTCGGGGGCTTATACACGGCCCCCTGCGCTCCTCCGGGCGTGCCCCAGCGCCTCTGTGGTGTCTGCGGGTGCGCCCCTGCCGCCCTGAGCTCGCCCCACGGGTTCCCCCTTGGGCGTGGCGCCTTAGGCCCACATGAGCCTTGGGGTTGAACCCACAAGGTGCTCATGAGCTGGCCATATTTTTTGGCAAAGTATAGAATAAGACTTTGTAAAAAACAAAGTCCTCCATGTAAAATGCCAAGTGCCAAGTGCCACCTCCCTAAGCCATTCTTCCCATTTCTTCTTCATCCTTCTTCCACAAACATCCTCAACTCCTTTCAATCATGTATTCTAGACTTATGAGACATTTGTAGAAGGTACTTCATTAGCCGAATCACTTGATCAATTATTTCTTCTTCATTAGAATTCCTCCATTCTTCTTCAACATTTATTCATCACTTTGTAATGGAATTCACGAAGGGTCTTCATCTTCAACTGAGCTCCTGAATCACTTAAATTCTTCAATGTGCATCATTGATCTAATCAGATATCAATTGGAACATCTTCTGATTCACATGCACTAAGTGATAGTGCATGGACTTCATTAAACCACTTCATCCACTTACAACTTATGGATGGATCACTTTCAACTCCAACTCCTCATGCATTGTCACTACAATGCATGGTCTTCTAATCATGTTGTGACTTTGTATCATCTTGATACAAGTTCTTGGAACTCTAAGAACAGCTCAACAATCGTCTGATTTACATGGAGAATGTTTCAACCATATTCTCCAATGCCACTTACTGAATCTCCTAAGTGACATTCCTCTAAGTACCATGGCCATTCTCCTTCACCACCAACACCATCACTACCTTTGGCATTCACATCTTGACATTCCCTGACTTCCATTCATTCCAAGACAACTTCATGCCTCATTGACAACAAATGCAACACAATTCACTTCACTAATATTGAAGTCAATTGAATGATTTATTTTACTCAATTAATATATTATAAAAATATTTATTCTTATAGAATTATTTAATAAATATATTAAAATTAAAACAGTGTATTGATGTTATAAAATTGAAAATAAAAGAATAATGTCAAATTTTACATTATTGATATTTTATCAGAAATGATATTTTATTAAACCATTTAAAATTAAAAAAAATTATAATATTATATCTAGGTATTTTTAAATGTTAATAAATGTCATATATGTTTCATTAATGGAAAATTTGGTATTTTATTATGAACATATCTACTCATAAATACTAAAAGCAAAGTTATCATAATTAGGGTCATTGTAGTTCTATAACACGTTACATGGACATCAATTTATTTTTTTTAAAATGGGGTTTTTACAATTTTAATTAATATTTTGAAATATAGGGTAAATATTATAGAATAATATTTAATTTTATTTTTTAAAGGATAAATATCTTTTGGTACCAATATAGAAAAAAAGAGAAAACCTTATTTTTAAAATCATGAAAGCATAAGAGATACAGAAAAATTGCTTTTAAAAAGTTATACATATGGTGTTTTTGGTGTGGATATAACATATCAACCCTTTGAAACGTTATTTATAAATCTTGGAGGCACATGAGGTAGTATTTACCCCTACTAGTGAATAGTTTTGAATATTTACAAGAATTTCACTACTCCTCAACTATAAAAAGGCACTCACTCCCGCCTCTTCTTCAGACATCTCAATTCATTGGACTCTAAAAATATCAGCCCAAATAACTCTCCAAAATTCTTCCAATCATACTATAATTCATATTTTGGGAATTATGGAAACGTTTTATGAAATTTCTAGAAAACTAATGTGGATACCAATAGAATAGGTAATGATATTCTAAAAGCATTTTTATTTTATATATTTCTATTCCTCCTTCATTCCTACTTATAAAATTATTATATAATAACCTCAATATAATAAAAATTATGATTATTTGTTATTACAAGGTTAAAACCTTTATAATTACATGCTTCCATCAAATGAGTTATGAAATCTTCATTTTTGTATATAGAGGGCTACATCCTCACAAAATGATGTGGTTTGTTTTTTCCATTACCATAATTCAAGGTTTTGAATATTGAATGATTTATAGTTAATATTATTTATATTATTTATATATATTATATTTATGATGTTATTATCAGTCTGGGCATTTTCTATCACATATAACTTAATGGAATTCATTTTTGGGGAATATGATAACAATTCTCATGTGTACGGTGGACTACAGCCTCACGATGTAATATTATTCATTCACGATTTACATGGAATTTATTAAAGAAGGGTTTCAGAAAAAATATTAGATTTTTATAACATAAATATTATAAATTAATGAGTATATACATATATATAATTAAATTTTCATTAATTCAATATGATAATTAAATTTAATCTATATTCAGGCATACATACGACCAACTATTTCTATGAACGGTATATTTCATTTCTAATAAAAAAAATTATAGATTGATATAAATTAATATGTAATGATTTTAAATTACATTTGAATAATTTTTTACATTATTTAGATGATTAAATCATTATATATTTATGAATAAAATAACAACCCATAAAATTCTAAAAAATAAGACTATTAACCCACCAAACAATGAAAATAATTAAAAACTATTAACATACTGTAGAAAATATTTTATAAAAGAATTATATACGAAATAATATATATTAATATGGTTATGGTATAAGTTTATAAGACAATATAATTCTATATAAAATAGGTCATATAATGTTCAATCAAAAGTAATAATGATGTAAGGGATAACTTCTTAATTTAAAATCCATTCAGAATTACATTTTTTATTCACCAACTCGCCTTTATATATGAAATATAATACCCATTCGAAATGTAATAGCATGAATACATCATAATTCAATATTTTTTTAATTTTATATTTTAATTATCTCATCCAATAGGATTTTTCTGGAAAATTACCATGTGAAAAAGTTTATTTAACAATCTCACATACATTTTGTGATCGTATGATTTCTCTTGAATAAATTAGTTAATTTGATCATTATTCATTGAAAATTACTTTCCACATAAATAAACACCTATTTCGTAATTGTATATGATTAATTCATGAAATATATTCTATTTCTACATAAGTTATTTTCTTTAAATGATATTTTTTTAATAGATAAATATTGATTAATCTGTATTGTTTGGTAAATTTGAATATTTGATAAGGCGCATTATAATTGAAATAATTAAATTATTTGATATTTGAGGAACTTATTATACTAGTATAAAATAGTATGACTACCATTTAATGTATGTCTAATGAGGCATTTGTTGTCTTATGAGATGAAATTAGTTTGTTACAAACAATTCCTCTGTGTAACCATACTTTTTAAATCTTTTTGGATTATAGATATAGAGAGTAGTTTCTTGTGAATAGTCATAATAAAAATAATATTAGATTTTAACCATATTATTATAAAAAATATTTTGGGTTGATATTGATGGTAATGGTATCATGTTAATAGGAAACATGATGCCCAATAATTAAACATTCCCTTCATTCAAAAATCCGTTATTATTATCCTTGGAATTTTCTTTGGGTTGTAATCTATGGATGCACTTCATTAAATGTTTATTGATTAAATTGAAAGTATTTTCAGTTATTTTCATTTATATATTGTTTGTTACTTATATAATAATTATCTAATTTTATTTAAATTTCATGTTTTTTTATTATTTTCCTTTCTATATCGATTATTCTTATTGATTCAAGATTTCTTCCACTATACATAGCCCTTACTGAGTATTTGATATCACACTTATTTTATTCATTTCCCCATGATTCCATGATTTTTTATACAAATTATATATTAGTATAATCTATATGCAATAAATTTATTCATGAAATGAAAAGGTATAGAATATATTTTGTAAGTTTTAAATTCAAATTTACTATTAGACTCATGAACATATCTAGTTTACCAAGAATATTACACTTTTTTTCCCTTTAGGATTTGATTCCTTATTTCTTATATTTGGGTAATAGTATTAGGAAATGACATCAATAATTCTAGGGCCGGATCTATAATGATGGTAATATGGAATGACTGATATAATCTTTTGAATTTAGATTTTAGAATACATATAATTAGGAAGAGATACCAAATTTATATTTTAAGGATATTTATAAAAGAACTTATTAATTATTTGTAAATATAGATATTATGTTTCTTTCTCTAATAATAAATACATGCATGGATAACACACTAATTTTTTTATTGAATATATGTAATTAGAGTTAGTAACATCAAAAATAAAATGTTAGGATTAATAGGAGTGTAACATCATACACAAAAACAATAATTTCATCACACTTGGTTTGACACTCCTAGGGATATTATTACGGTAATTAAATATATCATTTCAAACTAATATGATTTATTTAAATATATTATGATAATGAATGTCATTTTTAAGCCTTCTAATAGTAATGAATTCTTATGATATTATATAGATGATGTATTTATGGATTAGTATTCATGAATTAAATTTTAGAAGTATTTTTTCAATGGAAATTTTATTATAATAATAATGAAACATATATGGATTTTTATAAACAGTAGAAGAAAATCTATCTTCACATAATTAAGTGTTATTGATACCATAAAATGATTATCTGATTGATGTTGATGTCATAAATAACACTTTTGGGTGTTATGTGATGGGTCTACCATGATTAAGGACATTTTGCAGATATCAATGTAAAGAATACATTTTATAGGAACATTGGCCAGATAAATATTTCCATTAAATGTCATAGAAACTAGTTTAAAAGAGTATATTTCATTTAGTGTTAATTTCATTGTTATAGAAATTTTAATTACTTTAAAATAATATAGATATACATTGTAATGAAAATATAGAAAACCCTAGTAAAAATAAAATTTAATGTTTATTTTTTTTCAAGAATATCCATCAAATTTTATTTTATCATTATAGAAATTATTATACTATATATTATAAAAATTAAATATGTATACCAGTTGAATCCCATCGTATCTATAAATTAATTTGGGATAGAAACCATATCAAATAGATTATTAGGGTTTAACCCCAACTACTATCTTTTAAAATTTATTTTTTAAAATGAAACTATATTTAGGTAAAAAATTTGAGAAATAATAAATAATTGATGAAGAAGTTGGGTTTATTTTTTTAGATTTATAGGTAATGTTTTAATATTGGATGAATTTTATTAACTATATTGTTTTAGAAAAATAGTTACAGGCAATCAAAACTAATTTTCACCCATTTATGGATATTTCAATCTACTAAAATTGAAATTTATTGCTATAGGAAGAAAATAATTATAATGGATATTAATTTCACACCTTAAGTTATTCTATAACTAATAGAGGATGATAATTTATATCGAAACATTAATGTTATGTATATTTACTTATATTATTTTATGGTATAATAATTCTTCAATATAAAGATAATAATCGTGTAATTAATTAAATGTTAAACTCTTGTATGCATATCCAATGACTCAGATGGTTTTTAAATCCTCACATATTTAAATCTTTGAGAAACTAATATTTATAATTATCATTAACTTTTATTTTATTAATTACCACAATCACTTTCTATAAATGTTTACATGTTTCTTCAATATCCATATCTTCACACACCACTAATGTTATTCTACATAGAATACTAAATATGTTGGAATCCACATAACATCATAAATAGGATTGAATTATATTAAAGATATATGTTATTAAAAATTATACTATATGCCATTTTTAACAATGATATTTACTGAAGTGAAACAGTTTATTAATGAGATCATGTTTAAATTTTTATGATAAAATTTATTAATGGTTGGGGGAAAATATAACATCCAAAAAATTATAAAAGAACAACATTATATTCAATAGAGTTGGTTATAATAAATAAATAATTATATATCAATGCATGTAATTATATGTTTATATTGAATTAAACGAATCATTGATTTTAGATTTCATTATATATAAAAACATGTTCATTTGATAGCTTTCATTGCATGCAATGCTTGGTTTTTCTAAACAACAATACCCTATTAAAATTATTATTTAGTAAAATATTTATTAATAAGCCATTTTAATGGTGGGTATGAATTGTATTGACCAAAATATGATAATATATATTTTACCCTAAATTATTGGCCATCTACTGACTATTAATAATAATCATCATCATTTAATAGAGAAAATATTTTTTTTTCCGAAAAATATTATTTTCCAAAATACTGGTTTAGTAACTCTTGGTGTGTATTATTTAACATTGATTTTATTAAAACTGTTGAATAAATATAAGAAAAAAGTACCTAATATTACGAATATTAATATCAAAATTATCTTTTGATTTTTTTTTATTTTTTCCTGATGTTTAATTTTATTATGGATTGTTAAGAATACTAAATTTTAATAATTACTCGATTTTCATTAAAAAAATTATATTATTATATTATATGATGATTTTGTTTAAAATTCACAATAATTAAATTATATATTTTTTAATACCATTTAATTTATTTAATTCATTTACATGTTTAATTTTGATATAAAAACATTATAGTCTTTGGAACATTTTAACTTTAAATACATGCTCTCTCTCCATATCTGCATGATAAATTTTAAATTTAAATTGGAATCATTTTTTAATTTAATTTGATAAAATGTATTCCATACTTATAACCATCATAATATATAATATATAATTGCTTGAAAATAATTTTTTACCTAAATTATGAGAGTAAAAGTTAAAAACATTATCACGGTTATAGTAAAAACACTTTAACTTGAAGTCTAAACAAATCATATAATTTTTAAAATTAAATAATGATTTTTAAATTACACATAGGATATAAATATTTCTACCACTATGACCTTAGTCTCTAATTTTATGTATTTTTGTCCATAATTACATGAATGTGAACTATATAATAATTTAAGCATTCAAAAATTCCAAAAAGTTTATTTTTTTTCTATGAAATTTATATAATTATTTGTAAAAGTGATAACAACTATATAGGTTTTGTTATAAACTATATTTTCCAATATAAATATTTTTTAAATCATAAATATCTGTTGTTAAATTTTAGATATGAAAAAAATAATTTAAATGATTATGAAATGCCCACAGAATAATTATTTACCTGGTAATTAAATTAAATTACAGAAAATAAAAATGTTAATAATGATGTCAATTGAATAAAGTATTATATTCCATTAGTTTTTTATATATATATAATATTACATATATATTAACTTAATATATAAAAATTATATAACTTTAATCATATTTTTATATTTAACATAGATGACTAATGTAAAAAACGACATTACTGTTATTTTATATTAATTGATATTTTATTAAATGAATTAAAATTAATAAAACTCTGATATTATGAAAAATTACTATTAAAGGATAATGATTATAAAAAAATTTCCATTCATGGTCCATTTTAACTTTTATGATGAACATATTAACCAATAAATAGTAAAAAAATTGTTACTATAGATTGGGTTAAGGTAGTAATTTTGGGAGTTACATGCACTCATGATAAAATTAAATTCCAAGAGACATAGGATTTTTATTTAATAAATTATACAAAATTTTAATTATTTTTTTTAAAAATTATCTAAATATTATGAACATAAATATTTCTTAAATGATAAATTAATTTAGATATAAAACTAGTTTACATAATGAATAAACTAAAACTGTAAAATCTAAAAACATAAGAGTTAATAAAAAGATGTTTAAAAAATATAAAATATATTGTGTTTGTGGTGTGGATTGACCATAACATCACTCAAAACATTTAATTTTCAATCATTGTGTCACTTAATCTAATATTTAGCTACCAATAATGAGTAATTTTATATATTTACAAGAATATCACTACTCCCCAACTACAAAAATTCACTCACTACTCCTGGTTTTTCAAAAATATATTTCTATTTTGATCGAAAAATATATTCTCAAATGACAACACAAAATCCATCCCCTCATTTGAGAAGAAATATTTAGGGAATAGACATAGTATTTTATTTTATTTGTTCTATCCTAAGGAGGATACATTCATAAGATCTAATGTTCTTCTAAATGATTTTAATTTTATTTTATCTAAAACCTCCATCAAATATTAATTTACCAGGATAACACAATAACCTAAGTATCACAAATATATATATATTTTATTTTAAGGGTCCAACATACAACATCATACACATCATTAAATTGGGTTATGAAATTTTTCGTTCATCGGTATGGGGGACTACCGCCTCACGAACCAATATTATTCACTTTTACATTTCCACATTTATTATGTGGAAATAGTTATGGATTTATAGTCTATGTATAGTATATATTATTTTACTATGTAATTATGGTTCTATGATAATAATATCACACATACCATCATGATTTAAATTTTTTGGGGAAGATAATAATGTCTCTAATGTCTACGGTGGACTAAAACCTCTAGAAGCGATGTTATTCATTCCCTCCATACATGGAACACATTAAGGATAATAATAATGAAAAAATGTGACATTTATTATAAAATAATGATACTATAATTAATATATATATATATATCATTCAATTTTAGTTATTTCTATAAGAAAAGAACACTGATACATTGTTCTTGAGTACAATGAAAATAACCTCTCCTTGATCTGTGTATTTCATTTCATATTACCATATTTTATAAATTAATATAAATATATTTATATTCAATATATTTTATATTTAAAAAACTCCATTTTTTTGTTTGAATAAATAATTATTTATGTTATAGTAACAAATCAAATAACAAGTCCATATATACCAGAAACATAAGTTAATTAGAAACCAAATAAATTAAAATAAATACAAATTATTAAAAAAAATATGATATGATGATTTAAATTAATAATATATAACATTATACACATTAATATAAATCTGGTGATGGTTAATAACATTTTGAAAACTACTATATAGGATGATAAATATTGTTCAATGAAAATAATGTTCTAGGTAAGGGATTTTATCTCAATTAACATTACATCGATAGCTATTCGTTATGTGGACCAATTATTATTTATGTGTTATATACACATCCCATTTAAAAATTAATATCATGAAGACATCATTTATAATTTTATTTTATGTTTCTATTTTAATTATATCATCAATGGGGTTTTGAATTTAATATTAAGATATTATAATTATTATTGAACAACATCGTATTATTTTTTGAGTGTTAAATTTATCTTAATAAAACCACATTCATGATATAAATTATCATTGAAAATTAAATTTCACAAAATATCCTTATATTTTTATGCTGGATATGATTATTTTCTAAAATTTATAAAATTTTAATATATTTTATTTACACTGTATGTTGTTTAAATAAATTATGAAGTATTGATTAATCAGTATTTTTTTACTGAATTCAGATTATTTATAAATATTTTTTTATGAATTATATAAATTATTCTGTATATTAGTAAATATTTGGATAGGTAATATATAGTATGTTGAAAATTTAATTTAATCCCATAGATACATTTGTAGTCTCAATATAAAAAATCATTTGGAAACAAATCCATCACATTTGTATCCAATAAGTTTAAAACTATATGAAGGACAGATCTTGAATGTAGTGTCTTTTGAATGGATATGACAAAAATAATTTGGATTTTTTACCCAGTATGTTTTAAACCATCATGAGAATATATATTGTCTATAACAGTATCATTTTCCAAGTATACATGATGTAAAATAATTATGAATATCCTTTATTCAAAATTTAGATATTTTTGTCCAATATAATTTTGCTATGTAATTTTGTTTGGACGAACATAATTGTCTATTTATTGGTTAAATGAAATATTTTTGTATAATTTTTCTCTACATATTAAATATGCCTTCTATTTTTATGATGTAAATTTATCTAAATATTATTTTTATTTAGTTATTTACCATTCCATATAGATTATGCTTATTGAAATATGATTTCATCTATTGTAAATATCTGTTATTGAGAATTTGAACTCATCATTATTTTTTTCACATAGATAGGATTCCGTAAATATCATATTTACTAATATACAGTGATAAGCTAAATGGAATGAATTTATTATTGAAAAAAATGTAACATATTAGGTTGTAATTTGTCTATTCAAATGTATTTTAATACTAATATATGTATCTATGTTATCAAGACTTCTAAACTCCTATGTCCTTTGGGATTCTATTTTTCTATTATAATTCCAATGTAATGATTGAATAAACTATCTCTAATATTTTTGGGGTTTGTTTTCTATGTTGAAACATAGTTACGTGAAAAAATAAGTAACCTTTATTTTCTTAATTTTTTTATTTTTAATGAAAGTATACTATTCATTTATATGATGCATGTTTTTTTGATAGAGTTTTAAAATGTAAAACCCTTGATGAACGAGATGAATTTCAATGGGGAAATACATTTGAATGATGGTAGACAATAACATTATTATATTATATGAAATATATATATATATATATTAAAAAGTTATTTATATTTTATGATATCATTGATTATACAAAACACTGATTTTTTCATTCATTATAAGTAACAATTTTTTTCTTCAATTTCATGCATGACATGAAACACTGACTTCTGTAATCCATAAAATAATTTAATATTTAATATGACCATTATAAATTATCCTTTAAATAGGTGGGTATGAATTTTATTATATAAATTATGAAATATAAATATATATTTCCCACTCAATATAAATTTATTTATAATTTTTTTAAATTTAAGAACCAATTTATATTAAAGTAATTATATTATTGAAAAATAGGGTTTCTTTAAAAACTATTTTTAATGGTTTTAATGGGATAATTATATAACTAATAAATGGATTCTATAGAAAATTTACTTTAGAATGATTAATTCCCATCCTTATATGAAAATTATGTTTTATTGGGAGGACATTCATCGGGATTATATTCTAGGAATGAAAAAATCATTTTCAAAATATGGGATTACTGTCTTACTGTCATGGAATGATGTTCATATATCACATCGGAACCCCGTGATGTGAACAACCTGTTAAACCTAGGGATGAAAGTCAATTTATTTGGGACTCCAAAAATATCACCATCAATGATTAGCCCAAGGATTAGAGGATTTCCTACTCAAATTATCCCAATTTCAGGATCTCACATGGGGTTGAAAGACCATTAATAACAATATTTTCCAGTTTTTTACTACCCCATGATTTTATTCTTCAATAGGGATAATATCCCACTAGGTGGTCTCCCTACTAGGCTTTATATTATAAAAAAACTGATGTTCTGGGAAATGAATGGGGGTATATATTTTATTCCCAACCAAAATCCACAACACATTGGGAAAAAATAATGAAATGTCTATAGTTTTATTTCTATACATCATGTTTTGAAAACCTGAAAAAAAAATCAATCTCCCATAGGGTAGGAACATCACTTATTTGAGTCTCCAAAAATAAACTAATCAATAATTTCCCAAAAAAATTAAAATAATATCACCAGCTATGAAATAAATTTTAGCATATTATTTTGGGATGTAGGACCCACCATCATAATATTTTCTGCATTGGATCAATACCTCATGGTTTTAATCTTTTATGGGGATCAAATTCCACTTTGAAGGATAACTACCCATCCCACTCTGAAAATTCCAGGTGAGGATGAAGGAACCACATCAAGATTATATTCCATTCACAATAAAAATCTACTCTCAGTTGTGGAAAAATAATTAATGTATCAAGTCATGGTTTCCATACATCACATCGTTACACTATGTAGCAATCACTATCTCACATTATAGAAAAGATAATAATTTAGTTAGGACTCCATATCTACTCATTATGTGTTTGTAATATCACTAATAGATTATTCTTGAGTATGATTCATTTTTTTGAGGTAGGTAATTCACTGAGTGGTGGGAAGTTACCATATGATTGATTTTAACATTTAATACATTTCTCTTTAAATTGTTTTTTAGAAAATGTAATGATATTTTCAACGTCCAATCCTATTGAGAAATGAATAGGCCTTGAATATGATGGTGTGTCCATTAATATAGTAATCACTGCCACCCTCACCATCAAACCACACAAATCATGGACTAATATTTCACCACTCAAGATTCCCATATTACTCAAACCATCAAGGTTATTCACGAGTCCTATGTTTGTTAGTTTTCAATGAACATATCATCCATAAAATATGATACTTACATGTGTGGAAGGGTAGATCCATGTTAGTGTCGACATACACATCGATGGAGGTCTATCCTATTGTTGGATTAGAGTTCCACGTTCGAAGGTGAGTCCCTTAGTAATCACCAACTAAGTAGTTTGAGAATCATAATTTCCATAATTCCTTCTAATATTATTTTTTTCCCTTATAACACATTATTTTGTAACTATAGATGAATTTTTAACTCTTTCATCCATGGATGGTGGGTCTTCCCCATCAAAACACATTAGGATGTAATTTTTATAGATATCATCTACAATATAAGCTAGTTTGATAAGCAATTAGATTCCCAATAATTCACACCAATTCCCCATATAAGAATATATAAATTTGGTTTCCTACATTAGTAATATGAAATATCAACACAAGGATTAAACTAGATGCATATACATTGAACCTCTCCATTATATGGAATAACATGAATCCAAATACAATAGTTAATAATGTTATATTTTTATGGAATTCCTTTTCTCGAGAGTTCATCTACCATTCATTATTAGAATACCACAGTTGAAGAATATTATGGTTTTCTTATTCATAAAAGAGAACATTCTAGTTCATATGGAATTAAAATGATTCAAATCACTTCTATTTAGACATTATCAAAGAGATATAATTTCATTGATTTGATAGTGTATAGAATGAAAATTTATTTCTTATCCGAAAACCAACAATTTATATCTGGTTCACAAATCATGGGATGTCAAGGGGCCCCCTTGAATAGTTTTTCCACTATAAGTTGATTTTTGTAACACCCTAAGGATTTAAAAATAAAATAAATATTTAATTTAATAAAAAAATCCCTAAGTCTCTATGAAACAACACATTTTAATTATAATTATTTAATAAAGATAGTTAAATACATTCCATTATACAAAGTTCTGTCACTTCAGTGAATTAAATTTTAAAAAAAGGTCTTACACAGTCACAACCTGTAAGATATTTAGGGTATGATATGATCAAGTTATTTTTTTTGTGAATAATATGTTTACCATTTTGAATATTAATGTTACACTTATGAATAGTAAAATGGATAATGAAAAACAACCACACCGAAGAAAGTATAAGTAAATGTTATGATTCTTATATATTAATGTATGAATAATTAAATCATAGTATAAGTACGTAAATGGTTGTGAAATTATTAATTAAGTATTATTATTTTAAAAAACATAAATTTTTATTTCTGATTTATAATTAATATAATGTTTCAAATGAAAATTTATTTTCATTAATAGAATAATATGTTAATATTTTTATGTATTATTATAGTAAGATAATTTTATGAGACATTAGTTATAATTTTATAAATTTTATAAAATATGTTATAATTTTAAAATTAGTATTTTTCTAGTAAATTACTATTTTAATTAATAAATAAATACATCATAAATAGAAAAATATTTTTCTAAGAATCTGATCATTTTTGAGTTCTACATATTGAAAAAATTGTTTGGATGGATATTTTTATTTTTATTTTTTGAAATATTTTAATGTCTTATGAATTGTAAAAACTAGTTTTTTAAATATTGTATTTTTTATGACATAGTCATGAAATTATTATGATATTACAATTTATTTAAACTATCTGATAACTGTATAATTATATTATAAGAGAAATATTATATATAGTTAATTTTGATAATGAAAATATATTTTTTCATGAAAAGTATAAAAATCATCGTACATGGTGATGCAGTACTTGTGTAGCGCTTTCAAAGTAAAAATTCAACACATATATGTAATTGAGGGGTAAATATTATTTTCATGACATATTTATTAGTTATTATGTATTATGTACTTGCATGGTTATTAATTTCATATATTAAAGTTATAGTACATGATCCTTATCTAGATGCATGTGCAATGCTTGTGTAAGGAAAGAATATATAAGTTACCTAATTAAGAAACTTGTTTTGATATAGATATGTTTAATTTAACATAATGAAAAAATATAAATGATTATTTTAACACTATGTAACATATTTTTATGACAATAATTCATTTTTAATTTTTATAAATGAATAAATTATCTTTAATTCATATTCAATGCTGATCCAACACTTGTTCAAACAAAAAATTAATAAAAATGTCTTAAATCAAAATTATATGTACCATTATGTGGATCTAAATAAGGATACATATTTTAAAATAGAATGTTTGAAGAATTATCTTTTTTAGATTCAAATTGGGGTCATTTTTTATGGACAATAATCACATTTAGTTCTGTAATATATTTTATTTAAATGTATTTCATGCTATTCACATGATAGAATTTAGTTTATATAACAATTTAACATATGGTTTTACAAAAGTAGTTTTTATAAATAAGTATCTTTTGGAATGGTTCTAAAAGTAACTTTTCAATGATATTTTATTATTTATTTTTATGGAATAAATATCTCCCCTCATGGGTTTCACAATAGTGGTTGAGTATTTATTTAATTATTGAATAAATCAAAATAATGATATTGAAAATAATTAAATAAACATAATTTCATATTTTGAAGAAAACTAACATATTTATTATTTTAATATGATAATTATAAGGCACAATATATAATTGAATTCGCATTTGAAACCTTTTAATATTTTTATAAATTTAAAATGTTATCAGTAGTGATAAATTTGAAAAAATTATTATTCATGAATACAATAATTAAGTAAAATATTTAAAAATAAAATCATTATAGAAATAAAAAAATTGAAATATATGGTTTAATATGTGATATCCTAATATTTAGATCAATTTTTAATGTCTTATACACTATAATAAATTTATTATATTTTAACAATTTGATTAATTCTTAAGATTCCACTCACCTCAATTATAAAAGGAGGCTTATTACTTTACAAAATTCCTCACATGGAGCATTATTTCTCGACTATACTCTACAAAGTTACATTCCCCAATCCCTTGAAACATTTTAATGATTACATTCTAATAAAAATACCTCTTCTATGTGCCTGTGTAGGTTATCAAGTAGAAACGATTCAAGAGGAAATATTAAATTTTCTTATCTTTTAAATTCTTTTTTATTTCAATCTTATAATCATATCCTATCCAATGATTCATGAAAATTATATTATCAAAAATATATATAAATTTATTTTAATATTTATCTGTTTATTTTATATGTATCATAAAATATCTTATTTTCTTCTTTTATTCTTAAATTAAAAAATCACCGTCTCTGGTGTGACAATTAAACTCTTTTGTGGACAATTAGTTTTTATTTCACTTAACTATATTCCTAGGAAGTATGAATTCAAATGTAATATTTTAAAATGACCTAATAATATATATTTTATCTATTTTGGATTATTATTTATTTTTAAAAATCCAGAAAATAGTAAACCAAATAAGGATACCATGAAATGAACATATAAGGACTAATGGAAATAATGAAAATTATAAATAAATGGGTGGAAAATGTTATAATAATATTTGATATAGTATTATAAACATAAATTATGTTCTATAATAAATTAATAACACCATCCAAATCATTATGCATTATTTTTGAACAAATTCTATGGAAGTCAAACCCATGGTAAGGGATATCTTAACTCAATTTCCTTTCATTGAGTTAATCATCTATGTCATTGGTTTTTTTTCTAATAACATGTGTCAATGACCTGTTATTTTATTATACTATATATACACTTATATTTAGTGGTATTATATTTGTCAAATTTAATTATTTCATTGTTTTTTCCTCACTCTAAGGATGGAATCTATTTAATGGTTAATCATTCAATCTCATTGTTATGAAAAAATATGTATATATAAGTATTTTTTGGGACAAATTTATCAACCATGTACATTCCTAAATTAAATATATTTGAAAAAGAAATATTTTTAAGTTTTTATGTAAGAAATATCTAAGTAAAACCTTATTTTATATATTACAAGGATATATTCTTCGAAATCGTTCTCATTCATGTCCCCGTTTACAAAATGGTTTTAATCAGTTCATTTATCAGGACATGAATATTTCAAAATGTTACATTTAAAACTTTTCTCAAAATATTAAATGTGTTATGAGAAACATTGATTCAAAAATCACTTTCTAAATGTCTTATTTTATAAATGGTCTTCTATTTAAGAAATCATTTAAAATAAAATTGTGGTTTTTGAGAAATTTTAATAATTTTATTAGTTTATTTTCATCAATGTAAGCATAATTGGTTAAATCTTATGTCTGATTGAGGATTATCTCTTATTTTATAATTTAATATATTTAATTTAATTCTTTATGATTATTTTGACTATGGATCTTCTATTTCCCTAAATTGTTTTTGATTATGGTAATAGATTGGGGAATGTTTTTTAAATTTAGAATGTTAGTTTAAATATGAATGAATTTTTTTATTATGTTTCACACCATTCATATGTGTAATGAATTGTACTTATTATGTGTTGAGGGGCACCCTCTATATCCCCTCTATTCATTGGTATGTCTAATGAGATAAACTAGTTTGTGTTTCTAACCATATTTGTATGGTCATTGCATGAGGCCTTGATGGTATGGTTATGATGTCCCGAATTATGCATTAATTAATTATGAAACATGTATTTGATAATACATGTGATTATTTTACTACTAGAATATCATTGGTCATTTTTACTGTGGTATTATTTATTCAATTTTATTACTTCCATATTATTCTCAATTTTATGTTCTAATGGCATGTGTTCATAAGATATTCATCATGACTCATTATTTTTTCTTCCACATTATTGCATACTGTTACGAAGCACCTGAGGTCACCCCTCTCAGACATTTCATTTCCCTGTGTTTTGAAAAACAACAAATTGATTGAACATTCATTGATTCTTTTTAATTCATTTTATATTGTATCATGTTTTATTTTTTTCCAATGTATTATAGGTTTCATGAATGTAATCAGATCTTATAAGACTGCTAAAATGATCTATCGTTCAGTAGTTTATTCTTTATAATTAGTAAAATTTAATAAAACATTTCACTAACTCTAGAGTTCTATGGTCAAGGAATTATAATTTTTATAAAAGGAAGATTAGTAGTAACCATAGAAACAAGATTCAGAGAACATAGATTAGATAACGTAATATTGAGTTAGAATTCGATGATTAGTATTGAATAAATTCTAAGAATTTTTGTATTGATGAGATTATTTGGGTATTCTATTAAATAAACTCATGTATGAATATTGCAAGTGGATGGAGTTTTGGAATAGACTTACATTTGAGTTACAACTCTGACACGATGTCATGATCATGAATCGAGGTATCATGTAGTAGAAAAATGGGCCTTACAAGGCTCCAAGTTTGGCACTAATGGGTTATATTTATAAGATAATTCAAATTTTCTTTATAATATAGTTTGATATATTTAAATTTAACCACAACCTCAATGAAATAATTTTTTTGATTATGTGATTATTTACACATAAAATTTTAAATTTATGTTAAATATTTCACTAGAATGGGAATTATATGTTAAGATTCATAATTATTTGATATAAATTAGTGTATTCAATAGATTATAAATGTATCCCTCTTAGTGGAATGGTAACCACATGAATGCACATAATCAAAAGAGTAAGCTTGGTTGTTTATTCAATGGTTTTAAACAAGTCATTAGAATGTAACTAGTCTCTCAAACATTCTCATCATATGAGGAGATAATATCATGTCCTAACAAGATGTCGAATTATTTTTTAATTATTATCGATATTTATGGAATAAATATAATAATAGGACAACTAGGAAAATGATAGATGAAGGGACGAAGGGAAAGTATTATTTCCCCACATGTGATAGTTTAGGAAGGAATCACCGTGGAATATTTTTAAAAGTAATTGTAGATTGATTAAAATGTGAAGATAAAGCCAATATTCTTGTAATAGAAAGGATAAGGAATGGTGTTTCGAATATAAAATTATTCAACTATAATGAGAATGGAAACTACGTGAATCAATATCCCTTGGATCAATTAATATACAAAAAATGATTAAAATGGATCATGGTAAATATTTTGTTACTACCACGATAAAAGATGAATTATTAATGTTCTTATATTAACATTAAATTTGTACCTATTTTTATTATTTTAATATATGATGTATTATTTCTTAGAATTACTGTATTTATAAGGAATGTAATATAGTACTATTTCACTGAAGATTTGATGTCCTATGATGAATGGTTCCAAGGATAAGTGACTTAGTAGCAGATTAATCGTTTTGAAAAAAATATGGTTGAGGGATAGAAACCACATAATATGATATTACTAATAATATTTATTTTTTTATGAAATAAATTATTGGTTTTATTAATTTAAATTATATCTCTTACAATATTTGATCTAAATAATAGACTATCGATAATGGGGTGGAATTTACAACATTTTTGACGTAAGTGGTATATCAAAATTCTATTTTTTTACATAATAAATTAAGAAGAATTAACATAATAAATATGGGTTTTTGATAATTCATGTTATTAACATACTACAATGGAATACAAGGAGAATGTACTCACATGCATATATATTATGATTAATATACACCTCATGTTGACTAATATGATCAATATGGAAATTTAGAGAGCCTCTTTAAGATCAATTAAATCATGATATTTTGTAAAGGATAACCATTCACGAAAGGGTTGAATTTGAACATTGAAAAATGTTTTAGAGATTATTTTACCCAATTATACAACTTATTCCATGAAATAATGTAGGAATAATAAAAGGTAGAACCGAAGGATATGATTCTGTTTGTCGAAACGTATCAGATACTCATATTTCCTTACATAATTATAGAGTGAAATAATTTCTGAATATCAAGGAAAGGGTATTGAAACAAGAAAATAATATCCAAGTACCTTATATTTGGTTGTTTTTCTTCCATAAATGTATTTTCTATTATCCAGCATTTTTTATTTTTTGAAGTGAAATTTGAAATTCTGAGGACACAATTTATTGAAGATGGTATGAATGTAAAAACACAAGGATTTACAAATACATTTAATATTGAATGAATCAAAGAGATCACCGAGTCACTACAAAAAAATTTCTATATTAAATATTTAAATAATATAGATTTAACCTAAAATTTAAACATAATATTTTTTGAATTGAAGGTCCAAAAACAAACATACATAGTTCGTATCAATAATATTTTTGATGTCTAATTTGATGAACATAAATTTTTTTGGAATAGTAACATGACCCTTTTTAATGGTAATGTTAACCTTATGAATAGTAATACGACCCTTATAAATAGTAAACTAACCAAATGAATTATTACCTCACCAATTAAAGTATATAAATAAATTTAGTAATCTAATAAATGAATTCATGATATAATAATATCAAATTATATGTTAGTAAATGTTTTAGAAAGTATTAATTAAGTATTGGTATTTTTAGAAAACATAAATTATTATTTTAAATTTTTTAAGTAATATATTGATTATAAAGAAAAAACATTTTGGTAAAATAGAATAATATGTTAACATTTTAATGTTTTATGACTATAATTTTTTTTAAACATAGTTAATTTTTTTTAAATGTCATAAAATCGGTTATGACTTCAAGATTGGTATTTTTATCATAAATGATGGCTCTTATAAAAAAATTAATTCTGTATATATAGAAAATTATTTTCATAAAATTGAGTTACTTTCTGTGTTCTTTATAATGAAAAATGATTAGGAACAATTTTTGTTATTTTTCTAAAACAGTTTAGTGTTTGTTGAATAGTAAAAAATACAGTTTTTAATAAAAATATTGTTTTCTCGTTATATCTTCAAGAATATTTTTTGATAAAAAATTTATTAAAACTATGAAATAAGTAAAACAGTTATAGTATAAGGCTAAAAGTTTATAGATTTTATTTGAAACATTAAAATTATATTTTTCTAAATTATATGTATAAAAATAATTGTCAATGTCGACGTATTACCTACGAGGAACAAAAAAAGTAAAAAATGGTAAATTATATATAATAAATGATTGATGAAAAATATTTTCATGAAATATTAATTAATTATAATGTATTATTGAATTTTGTGGAATTTAGTTTCTAATTTTAGAGTTATATAACATGATCCTTAGCTAAATGATTGTACAATGTTAGTGAATGGAAAAAAATACAACATAAAAAATTAAAGAATTTTTTAAATGTAGAAATGTGTAACTAAAATTAATTAATGAATATAAGATATTATACTGAAACTAAGTAATTTATTTTTAGGATAGTAAATCTCTGATAATTTTAACAAATGAAATAATTATCCTCAATTCTTATGCAATTATGATACATTAATTATGAAACAACCAAAATATTTTTATTTAAAATTATAATTAACATTTAACTTCTCCAAACATGACTAAATACTTTTCCAAGAAAATGTGTCAGCCATTATATCTTTTTTATTTTAATATTGAAAATTTTAGACCTATAATTACTACATTATGACCATTATATTGTTTTAATAAATAGTAATTCAATATATTCACACTATAAACTTTAGTTTGTATAATAGTTTAACATATGAATTTCTAGAATAGGTTTTCAAAAACAAATATCTTTTTAATCTAATAAAATTGTATTTTTTATGGGATTTTACTTTTACTTTTTAGGGATTAAATAACTATCAAAGTGCTTGCACATTAATGATGGAGTAATTAATGTATTACAAAATAAAAAAATTAATTTTATAAACATTTTTGAAAAACAATTCTGATATTTTAACCAAATTACTAAATTTCAAAGATTAATATGACAATTATGTGATATAATAAAAAATTGGATTCGAATTTGAAACATTTTTTAATGTTTTTAAATTAATTTTTTTTCAATACTATTTAATTTGATAAATTCATTCGTTAATTAATATAATATTAAATTTAAATATTTAAAAATAAAAAAATTATCAAAGATAAAAATAATTTTTTAGATGAAAATATGTTATATTATAATTTTTATCCCTTTTCATGTCTTAAACCATATAATATATTTATTATATTTTAATAGTGAGAGTAATTCAGAAGTTACCCCTCCCCATTATATTAAAAATATGATACTTTCTTCATAACCATTCATCACCTTAGGCCTTCTAAGTTGACAATACTATGTCAAATTATCTAATCCTCATCCCCTGGAACATTTTTGGTGTTCCAGTCTAAAAAAATACCACTTCCAAAATCCATCAGCAGTTCTGAAGGTGAAACGATTCATGATGTAAGATTCCCTTTTTCTCATCTATTAAAGTATTTTTCATTTCCACATTATCTTTTCCAAATATAGAATGATTCAATTAAACTCTAGTATCATATTTAAATAAGGGTATTCATTTGTGCTGATTTTATATGCATCATAAAATCACTTATTTACCTTTTTTATACATAAATAAAAAAATCGCCGTTTGTGGTGTGTCAATTCACCATCATTGTATATGGTGAGTTTTATTTCACTTTACCACAATCCTGGGAATTTTCAATTCCCATGTAATTGTTTATAATTAAATAAATATAAATATGTTATCAATTATTTATTAATATTTCTTTTTAACATGTAACACCATAATAAACCGTCATTGGATACAATGAAAAGAATATACCCAAAATAAGGGAAATAACAAAACATTTGTAATAAATGGGTGGAAAATGTTATAAGAATATTATGTATCATTTTATAAACATGATATTTTGTTCTGTAATAAATTTATAACACTATTAAAACCATTATACATAATGGTTGACCAAATTTTAAGGATGCAGAACTTAATTTAATGGATATCATAACTCAATTTTAATTCATTCAGTTAAACAAATATTTGATTGGTTGTTCTTTTAAAGAGTCTATCTGAATTACCTCTAATGGTTTTATACTATATATAGACTTATATTATTCGGGTTATTATTTTTCACACATAATATGTTCATTAATATATCATCACTATAATTATATGTTCCGTGTAAGGGTTAATTTTTCAATATCATTATTATATGAGATTGTGTATATGTAAGTATATATTGGAAAAAATATATCATCTCTCTTAATTTAAAATAAATTCCCAAATTAATCTTTTATAATGATTTCTGAAATTAATCCTCAACAAAAACATCATTTTAAATGTTTCAAGGATTTATTTATCAATATATCTCATATTCACGCCCAGGTTTTCAGAATGGGTTTTATGGATTTATTTATCAAGACATAAATGTTTTAAAATTATAATATTGTAATTTTTATCAATTGATTCAAGGTGGTGTGTGACACATTAATTAAAAAATATCTTTTTTAAATGTCTTGTTTTTTAAATATGCCGGTTTTGAATATATTATTTCAATGTCAAGTGGTATTTTTTCTATGTAATTTTAATGATATTATTATTGAATCTTCATATATGTAAAATATTTTGTTGGATCCTATGATAGTTTGAGTTTTACCTCTAATGATATCATTAATAATATAATATTGAATGGTTTAGGATTACTTATAATATGATTGTGCTATCGTGATACCATTCATCATGTTACTATGAATAATAAATGATTATGTTTACTAATTAGGGAATGATATTTACATTCCATTTTTTAGATTCAATATTAATGTATATGTCAATTATGTTTCACCCATTGAATATGAGGAATTTATTGTGCTTATTATGTGTCTGGTAGGGCCCACTATAACTCCATGTTGCATCAATAACTCTCTTGAGGCAAAAATTATTTGGGTTTTTAACTTTTTATTCAAGGTCCTAGAATGAGGCCTTGATGTTAGTTTTATCATGTCCCGTATTATTAATTTCTCCAATACCAAACTAGTATTTTATATTTTATGTGATTAGTATACTAGAACAATATCAATGGTTAGGTATTATTATGGAATTATTTATTCATATTTTATTCGTACTATATTATGCTCAAGATAACGTACGAATGTCATGTGTCCATTATTTATTCACCATGCCTTATTAATAATGATTTCACTATATTAATTACCCACTCAAAATATCTTATCTTACCCATTTCTTATTTTTTTTCCCTCGAATTTTAAAAAGAAAACATTGATTTAACATTCATGTATATAGTTTAATTAACTGTATATTATATCATGTTTTATTTTCTCTACCCTTCGAAATATGGGTATCATGAATGTTTCTTGGTCTTAAGAGAATACTCACCAGATATGCCTTTCTAGATTTGATTCCATGTAATAATTCTGTTGTCATGAAATTACTCACTAGCTCTTGGTTTCATGTCCCAGTGCGATAAAATTTCGTCCTGATTGATGATCCATTATGAGTGATCATATATCTAAATATGTGTTCTCTCTATGACACAACAATGTTGATATGCATGATTCTTCTCATGCCAATGTTCCTTCAAATACATCATGATGCTAAAAAATCCCTATATACCATAAATATAAGACATTATTTTATTTCTTTTCTGCTAAAAAATTTATTTCCTACAACACATATAATAGGATGATACCACCATATCAAACTGGTTTATCCATCCTCAAACGTAAATCCCATTTATATCACCCAACATAATCAGCATCCAAAATAAAATCATTCATCATTTTTCTCCCTAATAATATACTTTATAACTATGATAGCTAAGATAATATCAATGGTTTAGAGGATAAAACACAGTTATTCGCCATTATACTACCACTAATGGAATTTAAAAATATCCTTTATTTGTAGATATAATATGTAATTGGATTGATGATTTACTTAAAGTGATTAATTACAAATATACCACAGGATTAAGGAGATCCAAATTTCTCTATATTAGAAATCTTCCCCTTAATTCTATTCCACTAACTAATGATATTTACACCCGAGATATGTAAAAATATATTAGGAGAAATTACTTGTTTTTCTACATGATAAAATTCCCAATCTATATACAATAATCATCAATGACATTACATAACCCTCTAATAGAATTAAAATTACTATTAATAAAGAAAAAAAATTCAATCATGATTAATAAATGTGAAGTTATTGTTAAAATAAATATAAAATGATATGTATGAAAATTAATGTCTTGATTCCCTAACCAATACTTTTAATTTGATGATACTGATCTAAAATAAATGATCATGGTGATAGTGGTCACATTCTCTAAGTATTCACATTAAATTAAAGAAGAAAAATCCTTTCCCAAAAAATTAAATGGAAATATAAATTGATTAATATAATATGTAATAAATATCATATAACCACTCTTTTAAAAAAATTCGATTATTCTTATATAAAAATTCAATTACACCATATCGTACACCTGATCTTGGACTACATTGATAATTATATTAAATTCTATTGTATTTTTTTAAAAATTTCAATAATTTACTATAATATCATAATAGCATCCTATTCGGGATTACCATTTATTAATCAGTACTACATCTCCGATAAAATGGATGATAACATTAGTGAGTGTATTTCATAATGAATACATGTTAGTATATTGTGTGGAATGTTACACATCGGAATTTTCCAATACTATCGCAATGAGTTTGGATCCTTCAATTTTTTAATGTGAAAGATAGAGTTTGTGCATAAAAATATATAATTTTAAACCCCTATCCAATAAATATAATCTAAGCTTATTCCTATTTGATGGTAATTGTTTATATATCAAGATAATTTATTAAAGGGCCTTAAAAATTGATCATACCTTAAGGTTTTATCTGATATAAGGTTACAAACCCCATCCTTGATTTATTTATCATCTAGAATATCCCTCATTATGTTATTAGTATTGTTATAAAAATGATGATTAATGTAACTATTAAGGGTTGCTTTTAAGTTCCCTCATGGATAGCGATTCCATTTTCTTGAACTAATTTCATCATGTATCCCTTTAAATTGAGAGATTATTTTTATTCCACCCTCTCCAAATTATTAAAATATTATATACAAAAATATGAATTTATTTATTGACTAAATTTTTATAAATAATGAACTCTAGTAAAGATGTAGGATATTTGTCTCCCTCTTGAAACTAAATCCCTTTTTTCCTATCTCAGGAATTTCATTCCAATTCCAGCATATTATTAGATAGCTAGTTTTGTTTTCATATGAGATATTCAAATAAATCATAAAATCATAAATCTTGATTTCCTATATCTATTTGAAACATCCCAATATATAGTTTATGGAAGATTGTATTCCCATAGGGTATGATTATATTATATATATATATATATATATATATATCATTCTTATGTTATCTACTTTATGTATGATTATTTATGAATGTGTGAACCAATTATTTTTGATCACCAAATGTGTTAAATATATCGGGAAAAAATCCATCCAACATCCACCACATGGAGAAAAAAAATGTTTTATTGATATTTAGATTTATTTATAGGATAATCAATAATTAGTGTGATCCAATAAGATATAGAATATGAGTGTAAATGATGCATGGGAAATGAATATATTCCATTCAATTATTACCCAAAAAATGGTCCATTTGGCTCATTTTGCACATGTTAAATATTTTTTATTAAATCCCAAATATTTATCATTATCATAAGAAATCTAAAGTATGTTATTATTGATTTTTACTCCATTAATGTCTTATAAAATATTCTTAGAATACACTCATTCTTTATTGTTCTCTGATTCTTCATAATGGTTTTGATGTCTCCCCAAATGTACAATGTTTCTTATCTTTGATTAATGTATATCCAAATATCTCAAGATCATATGTTTGCGAAGAAATTATTTTTTCATACACAATAAAATTTAAAAATATGGTTACTATGAATATGTTATTGTATTGAAAAAATTCCTCCACCTCCTCTATAGGTAATCCTACCATCCATTAGATCCAATTTTTTATGTTCATTGGGTATCCATGATTTCCATGACTTATACCAATCCTCAATGAAAATAATTTTATAATCCCAATTTCAATTTGGGATATCCTAAAAAATTATAGAGTTCATCCTTTTAGTAAATTTTTAATTAAAAAAATCACTTCAACATGGACACCTAAAACTTAGACATTCTAAATAAGAAACAACAACATTTTGAGATAAGGTGCTTGTCCTTGGTGACCGATGATATGGAGACCTTATGTTTATATGTTGGGGAATATAATGAAAATATTAACATAGTAATATTTAGCATACAACAATTTGATACTGGATTGGTTCTAATGATGAATAGTGGTCCTCCAGCTAATGTTGTATAGCCCTCCTCAATAGTCACTAACATTACAAAAGTATTAGTTATGTGGGTATTCAAAATAGAAATGAAATCCATATGAATATTATAACACACTATAGGAGTTCTCAGTGGAATGAAGGAATCATCAACTAAAAATTATGGATCATAGGATAGCGTGTTTATGATTTAATTTTTTTTTCATATAATGATCATTAGTAGTAGAAAATAACCAAAACAATAATATTCTATTTAAAATAAATATAATTTATTAATTATGTATAAATATATAGGTAAATGATGAACACATATCCTAGAAACCATATTTTTCAATCATGGGAGAATATATAATGAATAAAATATAGTGTAGTGAACAAAACGATCCTTACCATAAGTTGATAAACCCAGAAAAGGATCCATGATAAAAAAAGGTGGATACTCGAACATCGGATGGGGAGATAATACCCTCTCAGGGGAGATAAATAGAGCTCAATAAGAAAATTATTTTTAATAGAAAAATTTTCATAAATATTATGATCTAATTATAATCCAAACATTATCAATAAACAAAACCATTAAGGTTTACTGTTATCTTTATAAATGATAACCTTGTTGATCTTCTTTTTTAATCCATAACAAGCATTACTGTTGATGAATTTAATTTTTTTAAACTCATTTCAAAAAATAAATTCTTCAATTCTAAGTAAAATGAATTCATTTTAGAGTGATGAATAATTTCAAAAAGTTATTACTATTTCATCGTAAGTAACATAATGTATATTCATCTCATTCATTGTTAATTAAATATATATAAATATGTAAATTTTAATAAATGAATCATTTGAATGAAAATATATAGTAATCATATGGATGCATTAATTATAATGTTTTAATACATTAATTCATATTTTATATGTATATTATAGGCATCAAATGCATGCATATTTTTATTTATATCAAACAATCATACACATTGAAAAATATCTAATTAGAATATTATAAAAAGTTTCAAAACACTTTGAGAATCAATTAATAATGTTTCTTATTTCATTTTATAATAATATATAAAATTTGAATAATCAAATTGTCAAATAATTTATCTTTATCCAAGGACCAATATGTGTTACCATTTTTGGAATCGTAGCACTGAAATCAAAAACAAAATACATACTTAATAGATTTACGTATAGGGGGCCTCTAGAAAAGGATTAGTGCAACTCAAGATACGAAGTGTTCGAGTGTGATCTCCATCACATGACCTCATATTTATATAGGAATATTTCAACCACATAATATATCTTATACATTATATGTAATACATGATAATGTTATTTTCTATGATTTTGAGAGAAATCATGAAATGGAACACAATAATCATGTATAGTAAATCACCTTTCAGGATTCTTTAAAAAATACTAATAATGTCAATGAATCGATCACAGTTCTTTCAACTTGTAGGAGAGTACATAATACGTCCTTAATATATTTAGATGAACACATAATTTGAAACTATTCAAATAATGACATAACAAGTTTAATTTGATTGATATAAAAAAATTTATTCGTATCATACAAGTGGAAAATATCTACTTTTTGATGGACAAACCAAAAACATAGTCGGTAACATACCCTAAACCCCATGTATTAGCTATGTTATTTTCAATATTTTTTACATAAAGAATGATATTTTTCTGGAACTCTTGTTGGAATATTTCCATCCATAGGCATGAAATATTGATAATAAGCATTCATCTCTCTGTAAATTATTTATTGCTTGAAATTGGATGAGGAATACATTAGATGATAAATACATGTTACAATTCATTAAATATTGCCTCCAAAATATACTATTCATATATTAAAAAAACTATGTAATGTGTATAATATTATATTCATTAAAATATTAATATATCATCAAAAATCAATATACTCTATAATGATAATCAATTAAGGACAACTAAAATTCAAACATGGAGGGGAAATCATCATTCAACCATTCAAGTGGAATAAATTCCATCACACATGAATGAGTGTTAATTATATATTACCATTTCTAGAAGAAGAGGAAATATTTTATTTGTAAATAAAATATATTGAATAATTTTAAGAAATCGAACATAATATATTATCTATCATATCATATATAATAAATTTCAATATCATCCCTGTTAAAAAATCAAATCATATTTATTTTACATTCCGATAAAACCCTCTCACAAAATCATTACTGAGAATCATATATGCTAAATTCATGTTTGTATGGTAGTGAGACTTAGGAGTCATATTCCAAACATTCAACTCATTGAAAAAAAATAAAACTCATTAACTTTATAATGTCAAATTTTAGCATGTAACATTCAATTCATTACTATAAATTGTTTCTATATATATCATAATCACACTTACATCCCTTTATGCCTGTATTATTACCATGAAATAATATAATTAATAACAATTTTTTATAGTACATCATAAAATCGTTTTGGATAAAGTGACATGTTCTTTGATATGGAAATTAGTTTTACTCAAAATATTTCTATTTATCACAATGTTTTTTACACATTTATGATAAAGTATTAATTTTTTTATTATGATAATTAATTTTACTCATTACATTTTTATTTTCCATGATAACATAAATTTTATTAGAATATAATGTGTCATTCACTTTATTATTTTACAGGGAAAATATTTCAAGAAATTGTGATATACAATTTCAAAAAATACATAAATGTGACTCATTAAAATTTTCAGTATCATCTATAATCCTATAACCTTTTTAATATCGACCAAAAGAAACTTTATTCTCAGATATTTATAAATGTTTTTCAAAAATTTTATGTTCACCTATAAATGATAACTAAATTTAAATTTTAATATTTTTCTTTGTCATCACATATCCTAATTTTTTGTATATATCATGTTAAAAACAAATTTATATTAGAGTGTTATAAATAATTATCTGTAACATTTAAATTATTTATGTATAATAACACACCATAAATATTCAGATATAATTTATTTATTCAATTTATATTTCTATTATATTTAAATACTTTTTTAATTAAGAAATTACATTTATTTCCACATAGTATAAATATTTTTGAAGAAATAATATATTCCCATAATCATTTATGGTATTTTCGGTTTTGACTCATTTTTATTGAATTATATATATATATTTATGATATTTCCCAAATAGGTGTAAGAATCACATTCCATTTCATATTAATATATTGTTTGATAAATAAAATATAATTGATGAAACATTTTTATACATATCTTCCCATCAAAAAATTTTATAAAATGTTAATGAATCATAATCCATTTTTTGCAATCAATTATTTCATATTGTTCACAAATCAATTTATTGCCTAATTAAAAATCATATCACATTATAGAAATGTGATGAATATTCACATTTGTTAGTAATATGAATCTATGAATAATATTTAAATTTATAAAAAAACATTTGATATAGAATCTGTATACATCATTACATCAGAGTATAATATAATGTCAAAAATAGAATATTTTTATTTTTAAATATGGTTTATTTATTAAACATGTAATGTATTCATTTTTTCCATATACCCATCTATTATAATGAATTTATATGTATTATAATAAAACTGGACAAGAACATTCCTTGGAGTTTTTCATACTACTTCAATTTTTATAAAAAATATTACCATATAACATTATAAATTAGTAACATTAATAACACCGAATTTTATTTCCCTTGAATTGATTTAAGAATAATAAATATTAAACTATATAAAATACTTCTCTTCTTATATTTTAGAAATTCATCAACATTATAAATCTATGAAACACTTCAATATTGACTACACATGAAAAGTAAATCAATTCTCAAAACATCTATGAATATATTATAAATGATTAAAATGTAATCATATGGTCAAAATATTTTCATAAATGAAAAATGGATTAATTTACAATCCATGAGAAGAATGTTTTTTTTCTCCCATTGGAATGTTATATAATTGAAGAAACCATAACTATTTAATAACCAAACACAAATTCATATTATTCAAAAGTCAATTTGTTACATTCTCTTCTCAAACGAAAAACAAGACAAACAATACATATCATATGATAAGATCATCTATGATTGAAGAATATAAGTTATCAATGCATTATCTCATTTCATCCACTACTTGAAGGAAAAATTAATGTTTAAATTATCTACTTATATTTCAATATTATGCATATTTTCAAATTTTGTGAAACATTCAATTGATTTCATATATATATGAAAAATATAGTTGAATTTTATAACATTTATGTGGAATTTACAATATGATTATTATATTTTTTAGGGAATTCAGATAATGTAATCATATAGATCTAATACTTTGTTATTATTCCTAATTTTACCTTCATATTTCAATTATATTAGCCGAATTCTTGAAGAAACATTATGGGACACTCCAACTGAACATTCTTCGTAAAATATAGAATTTTATACATTTATAATGATTTTACAGTACCAAAACATAAACTTTATAATCCCCATTTATCCATACTAATATTATTCTGAATATATTATCAAATTTTAATTTATTAATTCATTTGGTTAAAGCATATCATTTTATGATATTATAAGGACTTCCAAAATAAAAATATGTCTCAAGGAAACCTCAAGCTTCAACAATTTATCAATATATACAATCATAATGATTTTATAATTAGATAATAAAATACCATATATATATATATGTATCTAATTCATTTTAAAACCATAACTTAATAATTTTATACATATATAGAGATCAAGATTCACCTGTTGAACAACATCACCAATGGGTTTTTTGGGAATTTTGTCCTTTAACACGTATAATTTTCCCAAATATATTATCAATAATCCTCCATTCAAAAAAATTTATATTGACTCTCTTTTAATGTATTAATCTATTATTTCATCATTATGATTATTATTTTATCTATAAAAAACATTTATTAAATTAGAAATTTGTTTTCAAACAATTAAATAGTATATTTGTTTCAAAATTGGATCCCACTAAATTGATGGATCTGTTCTTTAATATTTTATATATTAGTGGGAGATGAAACACATTTCACTATTATGAAAGGTAGTTTGGTTATATATATGTGATGATAATTTCATAATTCATTCATCCCAGTCATAAAATATTCACACATTGATACTATTTTGGATAACTCTTCATATGATCCATCATATGGATAAACACTGCTCCATTAATTTGGTATCCGACTACACCCCAACCAGTAAATTTAAATTTTTCATCTATATGATAATTTTTTGTTGTTTAATTGTCTTTCTTGTTAATATAGTGTGAATATTTTTGTTATGGGGGTATTGGGATGCGGAACAACATTACATCTTAGATTTAGTATGTACTATGTGGACACCATACTAATGTCTACAAATTATAACAAACCTGCTCAACATGGTTAATTAACAATTTCCAAAAATATGTCCCAAATAAAAGAAAGGTTCCATTTGACTCTAATAAGACATGGTTGATATTAAATAGTTTTGAAAATCATGTTCTATATTATGAATCGTTCCCATGTTTGAAAATTTAGTAATTTATTAATCTACATCACAAAGATTGTAAATACCAAACCTATATTACCTCTACCAATTGTATTGAATTATTCAATGGGATTTACTATTGGGATACATATTAATACCATGTTGAATACAAGGTATTTCACTTATTTTTTTAGATTATTATGATACGGTATCCTCCTTCCTATCATCTCTTCTATTGCACAATTTTCTATATTGTTTCTTTTCGTTTGTGGTCTTTCATAACTAAGGAAGTCCTCAAATCTATTTCAATAAGTGGTTTTCTTTATAGGGAATTAATTGGGTCTATAAATATAATTATTCAATCCTTATTTTGAGTATAATCATTACTGGTTGATGTTACATTATACAGAATGATTCTCATTTATTTTCATGTATAATCTCTTTTATTAGACTCTAGATTTTAGAATCATGATTTATTTTGTGTTTATATACATCATTTTATATTTATGTTTAGTTATTATAAATTTTTATGAAATATTTGTAACAATTACCAATTTCCACAAGACAATCAATTTTATTTGAAGGGTTTCTCTAATTAAGAACATGGATCACAATGGTGTGAATCAAAAACACATTTGACACTTCATTAACGTTTACTAAATGAGATTCTTATATTTGGTGGTTCCAACGTGCATAAGACTATTCATATATATATATATTGGTTTGTGAAAAAATATTATTGAATTAATTTATTTTTTATAATACATGGCATGTCTAGAAATATGTGTGTGTCTGTCTGTACATGTGTATATGTATATAAAACTATAAAAAACAAAAAAGAATAACTATGTTTAAGATTTATTCTTGATTGGAGTACTAATAAAAATTTAAAATTTTGATATAATACATGATTTATAATACATATTTCAGATCTCTTGAAAGAACCATTAGATGATTCTTTTGAATGTTAAACCCTAGGTTTTGGCATGCGCATGGAATTATGGAAACAAACGGTATGGTAAAATGTGATGGGTTGATTATTCTTAGAAAGTGTTTTGTATTTATTTGTTGGATGGATTATTAAATGGTTTTTTTCATTAAAGGGTTTTTGTATCCATGTAAGTGAGATGTTTCATAATTATTATATGTACTCTTCATATATATTCATAGTGATTTTACATTGATCACCTACATTTATATGTAATTGGATGCCCAAGGATGTTATTTGGGATCTGTAGGTACACATATTGCACTGGTTTATATCAATACTTAACTAGTGGACCATATAAGTATTTCTCTATTTATTCAAATATTCTAGATGGTTATAACATTTATGGAAATACCGTGTGTTTGGTATGATCATTATTATCTGGTGAAAGACTTTTATTAAAGTGAATGTATAGAAGTTTCCAAGAATATACTTTAATCTATATGGATTCCCATAAACACGTGTTTTAATTAAACTATATTGGATAAATTTATTGATTATTTTTGTTATAAAATTACATTTTCACACATCCTTTATAATATTATTACAATATTCATTATTATTTTATCATTTACTTTCTATTTTACATTATTTTAATAGAAAAGTAAATATAGAATTTAAATGTATGAAAATTTATTTGAAAACATTTTTAATGTACAATATTTGTTGACTCACACATTTGAAAATTACATTGCCTCTAATATTGAAATGTATATTTTTAATAAGAAATGTGAAACACACAGTCATTAGACTGTGAACTAAAATTTAAAACAAAATGTATATTTTATAAATATATTTTTAATCTATAATAAATTGAATATTCTATCCAAAGATAATGAATTAAGGTTTTAATTATACCGTACGACTACTAAGCTTCATGTTCACCCCAACATTATTATTCTAGTTATACTCAGTTTTCTCATGAACCATCAATGTAAATTATTGGATGGTGACTCATGGAGTCCCAATGAGATTGTGTGTGTATTTCTTTTTGTATTATTTTCCACCATCTTATAGTTCCATTGACCAAATTTTCATCCATAAATGTTTAAATTATTTTACATCTGACATTATTTTTTTTTTCTATCCATTGTTTTATAGTTATTCTTATTACATTATTTATCCCCATATTATTTTTAACATATACATTAATAAATATAATGATGATATTTGACTTCCAAGATTATGTCTTTTGATTATTTCATTTTTTGGAGGAATGTTTTCTCTATATCTCAAATGTGATGGACTTAGTACATGTTACCACCCAAAGGGGTATTGAGAAAACACCTTGAGGAATTTTTGAGCTATCTCACACCTTTGACCAAGGTGAATAAGAAATTGTTTATGGAAAATAGTATTAGATTCCTAGTATATTTTTGACAACCTTTATTGTAGAGTTCCATTATAATTATTTATTTTGTTTCATGTATATTATAGTTAGGATTATCAAAGCATAAAAGACAAGTGTATGGAGATAATATCTATCTTGTAATCACTATGAAATGTTATAATCTATGTCGTATTAGGCTCATGTGATTAGAGTAGAAATAATCTATCTAGATCTTACTAAATCTAAAACCATGAACTAACTTGGGAAGTTAGGTTATGAATTAAAGATTTTTTTTACCTACATTTTAATTTTTTATTGTGTTAATATTAGTGACGTTTTATATTAACTTGAGTTATATGTGGGATGTGGTAGTTTCCTATTTTTTTGGAGTTTGGTTGAAGGGAAAACCTAGATGAACATTATTTTTTCACATGGAAAAGAAAACGACACCGTTTTTTTGTGATTTGTTATTCCCCTTCTTTCGGTTTTTTAAATAGATGGTGTAGATTATTCCAAACCATGAATCCCAACAATGCACCACTACTAGTTTAATATAATTTTATTTATTTCATTTTACTTCTAGATGATTTTCTTTAATATCATAATTTATTTAGTATGATATAAAATGGATTTTCATAATGGAATACTAAGATATAAAATTGTTTTGATGGGTGTTTGTTGAATGAATCCGTATTTTCAAAATTATTATGTTATTTTATATGGAATCTAGTTATATTGGAAGAAATTTTTTAATATGAATAGTGTTTTCATTTTAAATATTATTGTAATCATTCAAAACTATAAATTGATTACATGAAATTGTATTTTAAAATTAAAATTATAGAGTGGAGGGATCCATGATATTTTTTAAGATAAATTCCTTGTAGAGATGAAACTTCATTCTAAATTTGAATTATATAATTTAAAACACAATTATCCAGTTTCTAAATTGTTTTAATAAATCAGTTTTATGATTTGAAATTGCATCTTGGTTTTGATGTGAATTAAAAATGAGTTTTTATTTTATATTTTTCTATAATTTTCAAGGGATATAATTAATTTATTCATTGTAGGTGACTTATTATCTCAGTTTTTGGCTTGTTTTATGGTTTAAAATTTGAATTATAATTTTTTTAATATATTTTTTTAGGAAATGTGATTCTATTATTTTTTATTTATTCCTCCCAGATTATTCCAATGTATTCATAGAGAGTTAGTGGTGTATTAATTTCATTAATTAAATGTCTTCTATGACTCTTGATTATCCACTCCAACTATTTTTCACTCCGAATATACATGTGGTGTAGTAAAACGAACCCCCATGATTAAAATATTTTCTAGTTACCATTGTCCTTTTATTAAAAATTGGATAACTATTATCATATTTTACATACTCTTTATCTTCGTGAATATAAATATGGGTTCCTTGGGGTTTTTAATGTGTCTCTAATTAAAAATGAATGTTATAACTCATTTTAAATTGAGGGTAGAGGGATTAATTAAGAATACTCTTGTCGAACAATATCGTATTTTTAGTCTCAATATCTTTTATAATTTTGTGTTTATGTATCCATAGGTATTGGGATTTTTTGTTGTGGAAATAATTTTTTTTGCTTCATTCCATTTCACAGTGAGTTGTTCTTTTGAGAATTTTGGTAATTAGTTTCATAGTGACATTTATTCAAGGTTTGTTTGAATCAGAAATAATTTTTTAGTGTGTTCATGATAACTAGGAATTATGTTAATTTAGTTATATGTATTCATTAACTATATCATATTATAATTCTACTATGATAAGTGTTCTAGTCTAGATATTCTTCGATAATATATAATGTTTCCATCTTTAAACCATTTTTTGTTTCAATGTTGTTGTAGTGCGTCATTGTAATTAATTTTTTCTTATCCTTATTTTCTTAATGTGAATATTTTTGGTTAATGAAATTAATCTTCTTTATTTTATAGTTTATTTTTTTCTATTTTTTCATTATTTAATGGTCAGTTTGAATTTTCCATTTAAATATTTCAGGACATTCCCTCTCATTTTCATATTTACTTGATCAATGGAATGCAACTATTGAAATATGATCATACTATGTCCAATTCGGGGAAGTGTATATTTTTTTCAAAGATATAATGGTGTTTCATTGTGGGATTTGTGTCTATGGTAATCCTAGTGAGAATCTATGGTTGTGTTTCATAGTTGTCCCTTGTTATTTTTTTAATCATTTTTATCTGCATAGGAATTTAGTTTCAAAATGGCATAGAGACGAATTTTTAAAATATATTGTTGAATATATATTTCAAATTTGTCATTTTTGTGACAAGGATTATTGATAGGTTTTATATGGAGGTTTTGAATGATGGAGTCTCAGTAAGTGGTATGTTTTTCACTTAATTTGTAGATTCCTTATCTTAGTTTTCATTTTTCATTGACTATTGATATTAGAGGGATAAAAAGTGTTATAGGGATGGAAATTTATTCATCACAACAATCAAATTCTATATAATGATTTCTATTTATTTACTTATGGTATCTAATCTTGTTTTGATGTTTAGGTTGTTTTTATTTTTGTGTTTTTTTGGTTTTTTGGAAGGGCGTGTAGTTAAGTTCCATACATGAAGATAACAATGCAACGGCCTTGTGTACATATATAATACTTTCCCAAAACATTTCACATAATTGTAACACAGTTACCCAAAAAATATGGGAAATAAATATGAGGAGATATATGATTCCAATAACCCCCAAGTTGTTACCTCATAGTTTTGAAAATCCTATTTCCAAACCATTTATTTTACCCATGTTTTAAAATAGGAATTTCTTTTTCCACCCATTGCTGATTTTTTCAACCAAACCCTCAATTTCACTCCCACATGACTCAAGTGAATAAAACACATTTACCCATTGGTTTCCTCTTCCTCCATTAGTGAATTTAATGTATTTATTCAAGATCCATGTAATGATTTTTTATATAAGGTTTACTCTATCACGTCCTCTATTATTTTCCTCATTTTTATCTCTTATTCAATTCTAGTTTTGGTATTGGTGACCAAGGTTCTCCATGGGTATGTTTTTAATTTTTTTTTTAATTTTTTAGAATTTTTGGGGTCTTTAACGGTTACTATTTCCTTAAAGTGTTTTATAAACATCACATTTATTGGATAAAACATGGTTCAGAGTGATTTGTTATATTTTTTAGGTTGGTGAACCTTACATTTTCCATAATATTTTAGAATGATTATTTCCAGTGTGTTTAAATGAATGTTTTTTCATTATTTTATGTTAATAGACATATTAAAGAATTAGTTCAAATAAAAATATTGTTCCACTTTTTTTCATTCTTAGGTCCTAATTTTCTCAAATTATAAACCTGGTTTATATTTTTTCACTCAACCTCTCACAATGATGGTTTAGTAAAATTCCATAAATGACTTTTTTATTTATTTTCATCTTACACACATATACATGTATATTCATGTATATATATATTTGTCTTCGTGTGGGTATTTGTATTTCTAAGAACAAATTAACATGGTATTATGAGAAATTCCACCATAAAATTTATATGTATATATATATACCACTGTATATTAGTATAATAATATAAAAGAGAGTATTAGGTATTCTAGATGATGGTTTTAGATAGCAAAATAAATTGAAGAAGGAGAATTTAAGAAACATTAATAAAATATATTTCAAATACCTATTTGATCCATTATATGTTGCATTAGAAAGTAAAATCCAAATTTAGGAATTCCCCATAAATTATAGAAAGTGAATGATTATTAAAACGTAAAATGTGGAATGTGAATAGAAGGGGTATTAAATTTATTATGAAAATAGATTATTTAATTTTGTTTCATGAAAGGGTGTCCATAGGTGATGAAATGATATTTTTCTAAAATTATGAAATGTATTCTTCAAGTTTATTCTTAAAAATTTAAAAACAATCACATCCATTTATAATTCACTTGAATAATTAGGTTGTTCAGTGGGAACTTTATTTAAACATTCAACAATATTTTTGTATCATAATCTATCTTCGGGAACTATGATTTAAATTTTCTTTCATGTGGGATCATGCACTTGGTCAGAACTCCCAGGTTAATACCAAGTGTTTGTATAGGTTGAATTTTATTTGATTTTGATATATTATTATATTGAAAGTATAGTACTATCCCAGAATATCCACTATTCTCTATGAATTATCATGATTTTATTTTTAGACAATACTATATTGGTTAAAATTTATCATTACTATAGTGCATGGAATTTAATTTAATTTATCCCATGTAATATTATTTCTTCTGTCATTGTTATTTTAAATTATCTTTACGACATTATATTCAATTAATAATAAAAATATCAATGCTCTAAACACTCTAAGATTTATTTGAAATCGTTTATTATTTTAAATCATGTTTAAAACACATTATTTCCAATGTTACAACCTCAAACATTAGAATAGATCATTTTAAAGGAAATTGGTAAACTCTCCATGCCTGGATTGAAATCTAGTAGGTAAACCCATATATTTATAAAATATATAGTAAATTATTAAATATTTTAAATATTCTATCTAATGATAATACATTTGAATTTGGTTTCTTTGGCATACCTACTAAGATTCATGTATATATCTACATGATTATTTAAATTTTATGTTATGGTTTTATTCTTGTTTCTCATAAAAAATCAGGGGTGGTGGTTGGATAGTAACTTATATAGTCACATGGATTTTAGGTGGAAGTTTGTTTTGTTTTATTATATTCCATGTTTTAGTTTTATCAACATAAAAATATATCCTAATATCATTTTAATTATTTAATTCCTTATTCATTAATTTTTTAGTTTTTAGATTGTATTTTCTAGTTATGATTATCACTATTTTTTCAACTTCTACATTTAACCATGGACCCTGAAATATATAATTACAAAGATGTAATTTTGAAATTAAGTCCTACACTTATATTATTTTTGGGGAAAAGAATTTTCTATTTGAAAATATATGATTATAATGGCATTTATTTCCACCCCTATGTGATCTGGAATTCTCCACAATGATTTCATGAGCCGACTCAGACACAAAGTTCAAGGAAATTTAGCATTTGTTCTTTACAAATAATACTTTTTATGGTGTCTAAATATTGTGTAACCAATTGAAAAAACAAGATAACAAAATAAATAAATATTTACTTTTGATTAGCTCGACCTACCTAATAAGACATCTAGATTAATCTATTTCTTTCATTCCTTGCACATCACCATTTAGGGGTACACATGATGTGCTAAAAAATAAGTTATTCAATGATGATGTTAGCGAAATGTGCTTATTTGGATGGAATCCAATATGAATTATTTTATGTTTATTCATGATCAAAAACTTAACTTATGTTTATTCTATTTATATATATTCAAGATTCTAACAATTTATATCTTGGAATCTTTGTTCCACCCATAAACTAAATTTGTTCATGCCGTATTAATGTGTAACTATTTATTCCACAAACAATTGTTTTTAACTCACCAAGAAAATATATAAACATTTTTATGCATATCAAAATTCAACATCTGCATAAGGTACATGAACTATTCATGAAAATTCATATAGTTATATGATATTGGGATATCATACATGAGTAATCCTAGAGTGGAAAATACCAACCCCATTCACTATTATTTAAAATCAACAACATTCATGATGATAGGTGGATAGACCCCAAGTCTCTCTCCAAAGTGAATAATTACATATTATACATTTCCATTAATGATATCTCCAAATCCTAAAAGGAAAAAATTATTCCCAAAAACTATACTCATGCTAATTAATCCTAATGAAAAATCAAGGTTTGTTTAGATGAACCTTAACTATTATTATTCCATTGCTAGAATCTAATATCGACTTTTAAATCCAATACGTATTTTGATAGTTAAAATTAAGAATACATAATATTCACATTTTATAAATAATTGACTAAAAATGATTATAGAAGGAAATATAGATTAAATAAATCCACAATTAAAATTTGATAATTATTTCTGATCAATTAATAAATAATTCCAAACCATAATCTATTTATAAATTATATAATCAATATAGAAATTGGATAATAAAAAATTTGATCATTTTATATTAATTACAATTTGAAAGCATTAATATGTTTCTATTATATGGAATTTATATAAGATATTTCATAATTTATAAAAAAAATTATAATATAATCAATATTATTGAAGTAATATATATATTCAAATTATCATAAAAACAATTCATTATATACACCACTGATCAAAACATTGGGTATGTTCTCTACATAATTACAAAATATGGTCCCTTAATTTTTATGCTCATCAATTTGAATTAATTTTTGACATTTTATTATTATAAATATAAAATATTTTTTAATTTTTTATTAGTTATAATATTTTATTTATACATTATAAATTACTAATTATGATTATAAAATAAACATTTTATTCCTACATCAAAAGGCTTTCAATATAATTTAAGTATAAGTTATTTTAATACTAACATATAATATTTTTCAGTCAGTGATTGATAAATATTTATTTAATTAATGATAAACCCTTTATTTTTATTTATCAAATTTATCAACGTCATATGATTTTAATATTCCCAAAATACATTTTCCCTGATTATAATCCATTAATAAATTATTTAAATCCTTAAATTTAAAAAAAACAACTTTTAAATAATTCATTCTACAATAACGTATAATCCATATTCCGGACTAGGGAAATACCCCAATCCCATTACATTTATAGTATAAGTAGGGGTTGATATTTGAAACATTTATGCAATGAATATTGCACAATTGTATATTTATTTTACTTTTATGTGTAACAAATTACCTAAAGGTGAGTTTCATGATACCATTACGTAGATCATTTGTGTATGGGTGAAAATGGACGAACAATTATATAAACACATCCTGTAATGGTCTATCATGCGTTACCTTTACACAACACTCTCGTAATGTTTAACCCCATATTACAGTTACACATCTCATGTAAATTTTTGAAACACTATATATTTTTTATAATTATAATATTGTTCCTAAAATTAATGATTCTGTCATGTTTGAAATATAAAAAAATATTATTTTTCACCATTTAGGGTTTTTATTTTATCATCTATTGAACTATAGATGTTAAAGATGACTAAAACCATATGGATTCATCTTAATGAAATCAACTGTATAAATAATATAAAAAACAAAGGTAAATAGAGAATGACAGCCGGGTTTTTACAGTTTGTTATTTTTTTTATTTTTATTAATTTTAATCATAATAATTCCCAAGTTGTTTTTATATAATAAATTTGTATTTTTTAGGGATAAATTGAGGTTAATGTTTACATCATGGTTTGTAAAAAACCACCCACAAGTTCTAAGAAAAATGAGCAGCCCAAACAGTTTCACGGGACTTTTTGCTTGGTTTGGGGCATGGATTATATATTAGTGGGAACCAAACTAGGTTTCATCTACCTATTGGGAAAGAGATTTTGACATTTTTTTCATGCGTCCTAGAAGACCATGAAAAAAACCTTATCTCTAAACCAATTTATTATTATATTCTTTTATAAAAAGGACACTTCACAATTTTAACCCATCCCCCCAACATCAGATCCCATATGCGCTACTATCAGCCATAAGCATGCCTCTTCTTTTCTCCACCACTATCTTTGATTCCTAATTTTGGTTATTTTGTCTCATTTCTTTAATGAATAATTAAGAATGTGTTCCCCATATTCTCCACATGATCTATTCATCCTTATTTTTGTATTTTTCTCTCTCTCTTCTAGTTTAGGTGGCCAATATTAATCCTCATGTAAATTTTTTCGTTTTATTCAACTTATTTATTTAGTCTTTAGGAATTATACTAATATTTTATTGTGGGTTTTGATCAGTTACTTATGATTAAAAGACAAGGGGTCGTTGGTTCCATGTTGTGTTCATATTTTATGAATTTAAATATCTTCCATATTTTTAAATGTGTTCTGTATTTTGGATGTGTGATAATGAGTGACTTACAAGTTATTTTTTAATTTAGGCTTTAAAATGAAATATCCTCCATATAATTATTAGGATATAGAATTATTGGAATGATATGGATTGGTTTATAAAATATGGAATCTCATTTATTGAAAAATGTGGTGAAAAACATTGGATTACATGGAACCTAGGTTGGCGGCCTCGCAAAAATATTCTATGCATGACCTACCATGCATAAAATGATTACATTACAACACTAAAAAATCTATATTTATGAGGATTTATATTATCATGTATGAGACGAAACATTTAATTCATGTTTGATCACTGAGTGCTTGAGGATCCAAGGTCCCCACACACCCATTAAAATTATTGATCCCCATGATTCTTATGATTTGGGTTTTAACAATTAAAATTAATTATTACTTATCTTGTCCTTTTTCAATGATAAAAAATGTTTTAAAATTAATATTATTACATTAGTTTGAAACAATATTATCTATTTGTCTTATAATTTCTAGGTTTTGTGCACATGGTGAGATGCTAATAGTTCTGTGAGATCACAAACTACATATAACATATGGTAATATATATAACAGATATAGCATAACATGGGTAAATTAAAGTCTTTTCATGGTGGTGGTGTATGTACAATTTTTAGTTTTATATTCATTTGGAAATTGTTGGTTTTGGTGAAATAGTGGGTTTTGGACCGCATTCCATGATAAGGGTTTGGTTTAGTATTTTAGTCCCCTCACATTATGTTAATTTTGGGGTTTTACCAAATATGTAAAAAAATACTTGTTTCTCATATATTCACCATGGTAATTTTTTTAATAAATGATCGTTTTGATGTTTTATGTAATAATTTTTTATAGTTTTTATAATTTTTAATATGGTAACGTCTTTAGATAGTGATATATTTAATTACCATACACTAGATTCATACATGTGGGGATTGAGATCATGCATTAGGTCATGCCACATGTTAGGTTGGTTGTCAGGATAGATTGTCTCCGAGATTAGTTCATGAAAAATAATAATCAAGGGGAAGGTTTTTTATTTATCAAAGAATTTTTATCTATTTACAATCTTAATAGAAGGGATCTAATACTATCATACTTGATATTCAGGTTATGAGTGTGGTTTTGAGACCACACATATCCCAATAGTCCTTATCTTACAATGAAATTTTCGTGAATGGTTTTTACTCCATGTTATGGTATAGTAAAAAAGATATAGAGGTGGAATGGGAACTGAGGTGGGTTGGACTATCTAGACATTCAATATGATTTGATGTAGAAATCATTTTATTCACATTTTGGTTTCATTATGTTGTTTATTTGAATTTATTTGCTCAAATTTGTAGTTGATTTCTCGATTTTGTTTTACTTTTCTGCATTATGCATCCCAAGTGATGTCATTAAAATAAATTTTAAGAGAATAGAGAGTGATATCCATCTCTGGTTGAATAAATATAGGTAGAGGCAGTGGTTTGTGAAAGTTGATCCTAAATTCATGGAGTAGACTCTATTATTTATTATTATAAAGAATATGTATTTGTATTGGAAAAGATTCTAGATCAAGTAATATTTATTAATAATCCATATTCCATCTTGGGAAGCAGTGGCCCCTTTGTGGAAAAGTATTTCGAGGAAAAATTTGAGAGGATCATTGTATTGATATGGTCATAAGAATCTATTAAGGTAATTTTTTCTATGTTTCTATAAGATATTCCCAATCACTGGGGGTGGGAGTTAGTGGTTGATGGAGGGAATCATGAGTACATGAGAAGGAAGGATATTAAGGGTGTCCTTATTGAGTAGTATTACAATTATACCTTTTCCTTCACAATTTCGTAGGATTTGATGGACATCCATCAAGGGGTGTTTTTAGGGATAGTGAACATTAATCCCTTCATGAAGCTATCCACATTATTCTTGCATTAATTACCAATGATTATATGATATCCCAATATAGTGATCTAGGATTGAGTCTAGGAGAATCATATTGTATATTTCAATTTATGTTTAAGAAGAAAAATGAGGTGGATTATCTAGATTTAATGGTGGATATTGACAATGAAGGTTTTTCATTCTTGACTGGGACACGTCGGGAAATATGATATAGTTGGAGTGGTTTACCTATAAAGAAGAAAAAACATGAGGAGTAAAGGAATAAGGATGGTTGTATCTCTTGTTATAAATCATGTCGCCCATCATTAACATTAGTGGGTGGTGGAAATATCATATACCATTAGTGTGGTGTGTTTATGAACTTGCTTTCTACATTTATAGTTACACCCTACACATGCTACTTATCTGGAAACATGGGAAATCTAAAACCATTTTTTATGTTTTCCCTCAACTTTTATAGTGTAGTAGGATATGCTGTATATTGGGAAACAATAGATCACACATATTTCTATAGAAAAATAGCATATCGTTCTTGTGGTGGTGGAGGAACGGTGGGATGTTCTGTTGGGAAAAGTATCCTTAAGGTGAATACACAGGTCCGTAGTTGACCATATGTACCAACCTAGATGACGTAACTAAATGATATAAAGGATGAACTGGTGTAATGTAATATAGTCCTACTGGTTGTATAATGTATCATATTATATAATCATCCATATAAATTTATTTTTCATTAAATGTTTCTCTCACTTGGTAATTTCTTCTCACCTTATATATCTGTTAAAATTATTAACTGAGAAAATGTTATATGTAATGGATTTTATTATACATCATGATATAGTGGATGGAAGAGGTTTTTTGACCCCTATCATGTGATTTCTTCTTGTTATAGGTTTATATGAATTTTGAATTACTTTTCCCAGAGTTGGACCTATATGTTGTTTTTCCAATGATGGACTACATAACACTATTTATGGTTTATATATATTCATATCATGAGATAGTGACATTCCCTACCCCCGATGTTGGAACATGAGTTTTCTAGTAAGAATGAGATCCATATTAATGATGAAATCATCTTCTATGATAGAATCAATTCATGATTGATTTCAATGTATCATCCCTTTTTTACATCATGATTGGTAAGGATTTAATATTGGGTTGTCTCCCATGGTGTGCGAGTTTCCATGTGGGTTACTAGAGTTTTTTCGATTATACCTTTTTAATGGGATGGGGATTTCACCATTGATGTGGCGCTTATTATATATCAGATTTCCAATCCATCCTATCTTATTTCCCCCAATTGGTTGAGAGAGTAAAATTTTCAATTGATGAATTTTCCATCTGAATTGTTCATTCACCCAACAATATATCCATGGTCCACTCTACTATTGTTTCAAATAATGTCGATTGAACTCTAGAACTCTATATCAACTAATAGAAGCTGAATCATGTGACCAATAAAAATAAGTAACCATTTACCCATAAGGAATATCTCTTTGATCATTAAAAGTTTCAATCTGGTTTATAAATATTTAACACCATTCAGGATATCACTATGTTGTGTGAGAGATGAGGATGTTTCAAATACTACTTCCCAACATATTTAAGACAATTTTCATTATATTCAATGTTGATCACATTGAAAATGACCTTGTGGAATTTTTTTCTGTAATGAACCGAGAGTTACATATATATATTTATACTGTTTTCATTTTTTTAATATGACATCATGGATTACTCCGGAAAAAAATATGAGAATGGGAATCATTTGAGTGATATTTTGCGGGATAAGATAGACTACTATATTTAGGAAAATGTATCAATGTGATGTATTTTATCTTCGATGTTCTGTTCTAGGAATATGTAATCTCAGAATGTGGGGGTTCATTTTGCTATAAAAGGGTGATGGAATTGTTTTAATGGGACAAATGGTGGAAGAAATTTGTGATTATATTTTCATTGAACATGTTAGTTTATTATATGTGGTTGTAAATTTATCTTGTCTTATATTTCTTATGATTACTCTCACAAAAATTATGTGATGTTCTCATAGAGTTCATAATTCCAATAATCACTTGACGAAATTAATGGGAGGATGATAAATTACCCTATCTTTTTTTATCGTGATGATGGGTAGGGTAATATGGAATATTTTAATGATTTATGTACAATATTAGATTGTGTTCTTATACAAGGTGACCATGTTGTGGAATATGGATCCCTCTATCTCGGACCAAACCAAAATAATTACCCAATCCATCATCTCTATATTGAAGTGGTGATTTATTATATTAAATAATAATGTTACTATATTTTTAGGTAGAATTTTTATGTCAACTTATTATATAAGATGATGAGAAATATCATCTCCATGAATTATTTGGACGTGAGTCAATGTCTATCGACTGAGTACCATTTTTTCTATATTGTTGAAATATAAAAACCAATGAAAAGTAAATGTGTTCAATTATTACGTAACCATGAATTTACCAAATCATTGACTGAACGAGTATGGTTACAAGTGGGAACCCAGAAGTATTATAATTTGGATTAATGGTTCAGCTAATTAATATTTATGAGTTATGTTATTAGTGATCTTGAAGATACCATATTCTCTTGTACAGATGATTCCGAAACAGAAGCCTAATGATGAGTCATTTCTACACTATAATCAATTTCTAAATTTGGGAGATGTTCTAAATGAAGGTTATTTATCTTCTAGAAGGATTATATATATCATGGGTAATGTGGTTGTGTTTCTATCTTTTTTAATGTTTGTGATATATGACAAACATCATTATCATTGGGCCATTCATCATAGTTCCACTAAGGTGATTTATAATGATTGATGTAGGTTTTGGTGTCTAGTTTTAATACACAATATAGTTGAATTTATATATCCCAACGTTACAAATATCTATAGGTACAATATGTTTACATAGAAACCATTGTCTTTCCACAACCTCTTCCTACAACTATTTTGAAGTTGGATTATACGAAAATAGATTTCATTATCAGGTTACTCCATACTCCCTGTTGAAGGAACATGGTTTGAATGGTTATCTTTTTTTAGAAAAAAATCCAAAAATTCTTATCTTTATCACGAATGCCACTAAATTGGATGAGTTGAGTTAGTTGTTTATCCAAGTGATTATGAGGCCTAATGAGGATATATATACTATAATTTTAGACACGGAACCCTATTTTAAAAATAATTTCGTAGAAGGCCTTCAAAAATAAATTGGGGCCCATGTTAGGATCATCATGACATAAAATCATGAAATGGTTTACCAGAATATGTGGGAAAAAATATACTAGAAGATTTTCTTTGTGATTTCCTGATTTTTTTGGCATCTAATGGTAAAACCATATATTGTTGGTTGAATTTTATTAAAATAATAGTTATCAATACTCACATAGGAAGTATACTATTAAAGCATTGTATAATATAAAATTTTGTCCTCCTCTATACTTGACAAAAGTGAGTGATAATTCCTTAGTGGGAAAAAGCATCATACATGATTATACATGAAACATATTACATATATAACATAATTTCATAATATCTAATAGATATTACAAGTCCTATGGTTCTAATAGATGCTAATACATGTAATTCTCAATTTATGATTTTGTGTTTCTAAGGGTGGCAGATAACTGGTTTGATTATCTTATTAGAAAGTAGTCGTGCCTTATTTGGATATTAATTGGACCCATAAAAATTATTTTGAGGATTTTTAAGGTTGAACGAAAATTTTAGTTTCATTCCCTACTTATGTGGATTGACTACGTTTTCCATTCTTCTTAGATAAATATGATTTTTTATACCCTTGTAATTTTATGAGAAAAGTAAAGCCTGAGTTGACACTTAATGAATCAGTGACAGAGAATGTAATTAAAATCTCATATTCCCTATGAAATTGTTTTGATAGAAGCACATAACATTAGATAAAGTCTATTGGAAGCCATGGAATGAGGAGCACAAGATGTGATTATTGAATCATTGTGTTAAGGAATAATACCCTCACTTATTCTGTTACTAGAATATGGGTTGACATTAAGATATTAGAAAAGGGTCATATTGAGGATAATTTCCATATACATGGGTATATTTTATAGAATTTTTCATTTAATTTTGTTCCATATTTTGTTCCATACCTTTAGAATCTAATTTTAAATGAAAAGATAGACGTTTAGAGGGATATTGGGTAGAAAAATATTCTTGAACCATCAGAAGAATATGTGTGCATTATGAAATGGATCATGAGGAATAGAAAATTACACTAGATTGGATGTCCAATTTGTGAAATAATATAACCCAATCCATGTGTCCTGCATATATTTATAAAGAGGATTCTACATGGTTGGAAGATGATATGGAAAAACATTCAACCTAACTATTTGTCTTAACTAGTTTTTAAATATTTTCGTTTTCCATAACACCCCTACCTAATTTTATCCCATTTTATCTTCTTATTTTACACCATTCAACCATATTATCAATATCCATGACACTAATATTTTACACCACCCTTGTTGATTACATTTTTAGGAGACATGGGCATGGTTCCTTCATTAATGATCAAATATGATTCTCCCATATACACAGCATTACCTCTTCATCATTTTTATGAGTTTTTTTTTTCTCATGTGGTTGTGGTGACCTTATGTTCTTTAGCCTGAATTTGATGGATTGGATTGTTTGTCTGTACAATGTTATTTATTTGTATTCTTATCCACTCATCATGTCTTGTGGCTTTTAACTAGTTTTTGGTGATTCAAAGGGAATATAATATGGTTCCATGTTGTTCTTTTTTTATGATTTAAATGAGAGTACGTGAATTAATAAATTTTTTTCTAGATTTGTGTGTGTGAAGTTGGTTGATTCGAATGATTTTTTTGAATTTATGTATTTTAATGGTTTAACATAATTGAAAATGATTGGAACTCATATTCTAGAATTCTGATGGCTTATTTTTGGAAAAAGGTGACTCTCAGTTTATGATCATAAGGATGAAGAACAATGGAGTCATGGATACCTAGTTGCTCAGACATGGAAATGTTTTCTAGACATTAACCACCCTATATAGTATGACTATGTTAAAAAACAATCTAAATAATGATGATGGGGATTGGTTTGGATTGTGAAAATGATTTACAATTAAATTCACGGTTTATCAATAAGGGTATGTGGATATGAGAACCCAACTAACCATACCTACCCATGATTAATACTAGTTATTTCATTATGTTTTGACATGATACCATTTATTTTGTAATATTTCTTCCTTTATTCAATGATTATAGATAGATATAACATTAAACTTATTCCTATCTATCAAAACATGAATGTTTATTATTCTTATAATATATATATATAGAATAGATGGTTGGATCGTAGTGAAAAAGAGATACCACACCCTAAATATACCCAAAGAATATATTTAGACATTTTGTTGTTGGAAATATGTAATGTAAATCCTTCCCAATGAGGCGGTGGTGGGTACGATATTTAGTGGTGTGTTCTTTTGTAAGGATGTAATAGTTGTGACATGGCCAATGTTTTCTTTCATGTCCTAAGGAGGATTCTATTTCTCTTATCAGTATCCACCCATTTTTGTTAACTTTGTTTTTTGGTTGTAAAAATAAAAATAACATCGAAACTTTTTTATGACCATTGGTATGGTTTGTTATGGATAATGGTTTTGATGATTTTGGTAAAAACATATTTTTTTTAATATTGGTTATTATGGTAAAATAATTCACAATGAAGATCAGTAATTACCTAAGAACATGTTTCTAGCCTATGGGGATCGGCAATTACCTTTAGGCTATGCCATTGACCTGTTTAGGTGTTCAGTAATTTTGAATACTAAAACCATTCATGACATAGAGTACCTGATAAATTAAAGTTACAATAGTCATTATAATTGATCTAAAGATAAAATTTAAGAAACATCACAAGGATTAATATTCTAAATATCCATTTCTACAAGACAATACCGAAACTAATGTATCCATGATCATATAATGAGGATACCTGAATGTTCAGAGGGGATCAAGATTATTATTAGGATCGGAAACCTGAGCTCAACTAGAGGACATTTTTCTATAGAAGCATTATATGAATATTATGACTACATCACTATCTGAACCTAGTTGGTACAAACACCAACAAATGTGAAATATTCTATTAATATATATGAAGATCAAAATCACAAATTTTTAAGACATAAAATCTTATAGTTTTATTGAATGTAAAATATTATTCATGTTTTAATGAATGTATAAAAATATTTTTTTAAAAAAAATTGTATCGATAATGATAAAATAATTCAAGGAAGAACTAAATGTTGCATTTCACACAAAATTCTATATATTCCTATCAATTATATTTAATATATATATATATATCATTACGTGAACTATACGCATGAAAATATTCATGAATTATAAACATATCTTAGTTGTAAACTAATGATATAAAATATCATATTTTATATATACACCTCATGTGTCTCATTAATTTACAATTAGGTGCACATCCAACTAGATCATAATCATATTTTGACTTTTTGAGCTAATTACACATTTGGGAGAGTTATATATAGACACCATCTTACCATTATCAAACTGGATAACTCCCCACCTGCAAAGATTTATTTAATGAGTTTTACGATTTCAAAAAACAAAAACTGGAATAAGGTTGATTGTATTTTAAAATGGATCAAAAGAGAAATGAATGTAATTCATGCCTTATGTGTCATCATGGAAGACATAATGGGGTTCACACTTATATGGGGAATTAAGGAACCGTATTCCCTATTTGTTCTATGTTTGTGACGTATTTAGAGGAGTATTGAATAGTGTTCACTCTTCTTGTTGAAAATATTTATAAATAGAGGGTTCCCAAAGTCCTACATTTCATTTACTTACAGCCAATAATTTTTATTGATGCTCTATCATATTTCATTATCAACATATATCTCTTACATTTATGAGGTATGATTTCTATTTAAAATGATTAATTATACAATTTAAAAAAAAAAATATTCATATAATAAAATTTTATAAAATGATTGCTTTTATTAGTATAACAATTAATATTCATTGTATGATTTCATTTTCATTAGATTTACTTTTTTTATTATTTAATTAGTATTAAATGATTTATTTAAATAAAAATATTTATTTTTATTATTTAAAGGGTATAAAATCATATAATTTATATTTCGGAGTATATTTTTTTCTATATATATGTATAATTTAAATATTGAATATTTTAATTTTACATTACTTTTATTGATGTATTATATTATATATTATATTAAAAATAATATATATTTAAAATATATTATTCTAAAAAGATTGATCGATGATGGTAATCTATATAAATATTTTTTTTAATGTCATAATTATTTTGTTTTTTATAAAAAACATATTTAAATATTTTGAATATAATGATATATATATATATATATATCAATTATTCGATTTATCATATTTAAAACATTTTGGTATGAAATATATTATTCGACAAACATATATAAAAAATATTTTTTAATATATGTGATTTTTATTCTACTATTAAAAAATTATAAATTATATTAAAGATTAGTATTATTATTCAATGTAATAATGAAAAAAATATAATTATTTAAAATTTTAAAATTTTGATATCATAAAAAATAGAATATATACTTATGTAATTTAATATATAGAATATAAAAAAGGTTTACTATATTTCAATTTTATTTATGTGTATATTATATTACTTTTTAAAATTTAATTTAACAAACATTATTATTACTTACATATTGTGTAGTTATGTATAAATTAATAATAATTTTATTTTGGAAGATATGTATTTTTTAAAACATATACATATTTATATATTGAAATATTAATCGATAATGATGAATATATATAACAATATATATATATATATATATTATTTAGAAAATTAAATAAAAGTGCATTATCTTATTGGATGTAAGGATAAAAACAATAATTATGGTTTATTATTTTTTTTAAAAAATATTAGTTTAATAATTATATATAAGAATATATATCATAAATTAGTTAGAAATAATTTTATCATTATTGAGGTAATATATTTTATATTATTTTAAAATAATATTTTCTATATTTAAAAATAAATCATAAAATTCAAAAATTCGTACAACCATATTTATATTGATATATAAATCAAATACTATAAATAGTGTTATATAAGTAAATATTATTTATTTATTAGACATTTTTATTCTAAATGAAATAATATGTTGATGATAATTAGTATCCAAAAAAACATATTAAGAGTATTGTGTGATGATTATTCTTGAGATGCTTGGATAATTTATAAAAGAAATTTCAAATCATTTTTTATGTATCTAGTGATATAATTTATTATTATTGAATTTAATTGCCTTTTGTGAGGACCTGAATTTCAGCCTATAATATATGGATTTATGGATTTATGTTCCCATATAAATATGTAATTCATCCCAAACCCCTAGTCCACCTCACTTTCATGTGAGTAACCTTGAAATTAAGTCTTTTTTGAAAAATTGCAATGTAGTTTGATGTAGAACATTTGAATAAAAACCTAAGGGGGACTAATGGTTTTCTAAATCTATTTTAAAATAGACTCCAAGGGTCCCCCTTACGTATTTTGTATTATCAAATAATTAAAAACCCATTCATTGAACAATTATCAATTTCTTGTGAAATTTCTATAGTAATAGCTAATTAAAACTGAGAGACATTTGATAATGTTACATTGATCGTTTGAATAGAAAAATGTATATGTAATCTAATCAATATCATTATTCATCAATTGTGAGTTTCTTTATATCGATTAGGTTTTTGTTATAGTTCTCCTCCAATAGTATTAAAAAATATTTATGAAATTATAAAAATATATATATTTGTGTCTATAAATAAAATATATATATTTGTTTTTAGATATAGATACATATTGTGTTGAAATATATAGATCATAATATGTTTCACAAAAATACAAGTTACTGGTAATTTATGATGACTAATCATGATATGAAATAATTATTTATACATTAAGTTGAATGTATTGTTTTATTATAACCAAATATTTAATTTATTATAAATGAATGATCTAGTGTTTTCTGAACAATTTATGACTCGAATTACTAGTATTGTTTTTTGGAATGTGGTAATATTATTTTTTGAAATATCATTTTCTTTTCCTTATTAAATAAATACGATTCATCCCACATTAAATGTATGTAAATACATACATGCATGTGAAAACAACTAATGTATCCCAAAACCCTACACCCCCTCACATTCAAGTGAGAAACATTGTAATAAAATGGAATTGGAAACGACGCAATTCTAATAGATGTGAAATTTTTACACCATGACTAAAAATACAATGATGGTTTCCAAATTCATAAATAATAGAGGCTCTTCAACATTCCACTTGTGATTTGTTAAGATTATGAAAAAATGATAAACCAGTCCATAGAAAACATGTCAGGGTCATGTCATTTTTATTTAATAATAATAAATTAAAACATGTAAATCATTGGATAATATAGTATATAATGATTTATTAAAAATTTTATAGGTAATCATGTAGTCATTAAAATACAAAAATGGAGATTTAATATTTTCTTATCAAGTTAATGGCTATAATTTTCCACCGACAATATTGTAAACTTTTCCCCAATTTGTGACATTGCATACTGATCATATGTGTAACACCCCAGGTAAATAAACAATATGACATCTTTATATTTATCCATATTTTTGAATAAAATATTAATATTACTTTAAAGGGGATTCTATGCTCGATGGTGTACCCAATACGCAACAACGAGTTTCATGGGAGTCTTACGTTGCACTCTAATAATAAAATAATATTATTTTAAATGGTAGTTAACGCCTAGCCGTTGTAATGGCGGAAATGAACAGAAATAACTACAAAATGATTATATATTTTTTTCAAATATTTTTACTCTTTACAATAAATGTTAGCGGATAAAAAATGCAAATGAATCCAGTTTTTAAGCGTAAACATTCAAATATTCTTTAAAAGGTCGATTAACCGCCTTTTGATGGCGAGCCCCTTTTAAATCAACTTTTTGAAACTTTTATAAGCTATATTTTTCAAAATAAACATATTATTTATGATTTGGACATTGAAATTTTCCTTGGGTTAATTTTTGGTATTTTTCTGACAATGTTCATTTTTCAATGAATAGTGAAAAATACTGCATTTTACATCAAAACTGATTTTTCATATAATTTAATTATATGGTTATATTATCTTTTTAATTTGTTTTAAAGTGTAATTAGAATATATTTTTACCAAGTAATTAAAATGTGGTAATTAGGATTAACTTCACTTTGGAATTAGCCATAAACATGTGCCAAACGTTTCATAAATATTGTTTCTAAAAAACCCGCTATTTGTTTTGACAATGGGAAGTTTTTTTTATTAATTATTGAAATTTAGGTGTTTGGAATTTGGTAAAATTAATTACATATTTGGAATCAGAAGGTCCAAATTATTTAACTAAAAATCTTTTGTTTTTGGACATTATGAATAGTAATGATGGTAATTATCTTTAATTATCTTGATTAATGAGTAATCGGGTAGTTAAAGATAATAAGATAATATCATAATAATAAAAAATGACCACAAAATGTGTCCTAAGGCTACTGGTTGTCTCATTGCTGACCATGGGATGCCTTGTGCCAAACTTGGGGGCCCCATAGAATCACTTTTGTGAGAAAGTGACTTTTTATCTTTTTATTTTTTTAAAATGTGAAATGTAACAAAGAATGTATCACCTAAGTAAAATATTTTTACTTTTGTCTACATAAATGATCATTTGGGCTATAAATATTCATTGAAAATATAAAAATATTTTCTATATCATAGTATTTTTTCATAATTTTTAGTCATTAAATAAATTAAATTATTTATGACATCATGATGATGCAGCGATGACCTCATTATTTAACGATTAAAATAAAATGGAACGATAATGTAAAATCTAAGACCTACACATGTCCAAAACCTATTGGATGGGTGTATTTAAAACCATTATCACCTTATACTCGAAACAAATCAATTTGGGACCAATAAAATCCGAAACTCATTTGAAAATAAAGTTTCATTTTTTACCTTTCCAAGAGTGCCCCTTCTCTCCTCTTATAAAAGGCCTCCATCTCTACCTCCTTACCCACACTTCCAAAGCCTTTGGCTCGGCCAAACCCTGCCCATTTTGTCTCTACACATCCCTCTCTAACTCCTTGATGCCTAACTTTGGGCAGAAGTCTTCCCAAGGAAGCCTTTGAGCTCAAACCAAAGGGAGTTACCAGATTTTAAGGTAATGTCTTCACTTGAGTCAATTTTTTTATTTTGCTTCTCCAACCCCCTAAACTCTTTTTATTCATTTATTTTGTAACAAATCCAGTATCTTAAATATACTAGGATGTGTTTCTAAGAAGTATTTGAGCTACACTTACACACACCTACATCTAATGGTTAAAGAACATATTGTTTCCGTGGATGACGAATTTATTTCTCCCAAAACGATGATTGTTCAACATTCTATTAACACCTTAAAAGGTGGACATTAAGATGACACTATATTTATATATTGTATATAATATGTTTATGTTTTTCTTATGCTTCTTTATTTTTCAATTATGTCATACATTTATGGTTTCCATTATGGGTAAACGCGATATCTCTATTTAAGGAAGTGCGGACTACCACCCCCTCAAAGTGATTTGATTCGTTAATACCATTTGTGGTACGTATAAAGGATATATTTAATGATATTATATATGATACGATACTGGAATTAAAATAATATTATGTATAATTATGTTTTAATTCCATTAAATATGAAATAGAAATGGAAGTATCGTCCATGCGTACGTACGGCTTACCGTCTCCATGAACGGTACATTTCATTTCGTATCACCAAACGTTATGTACTATTATAAGTACATATATATAATGGATATATATGTAAAATATTACATCTAAAATATGGTTATCATTCTGGAATTATAATATATATATCTCTCTTTTTTTTAATTCCATTAATATGGCAAAAAAATGGAAGTAGCGTTCATGCGTACGTACGGCCTACCGTCTCCATGAACGGTGCTTTTAATTTTTAATCTCCAAATACTATGGAATAATATAAAATGAATATATACTGGATATATATGATATTTAAATCATCAATACAATTCTGGATATGATTTACCTATAAATACATGGAATATTATTTTCCAACAAGTTCAATTTTTGACTTATGTACCAAACATCGAAAAAAACGTCTGATATGAACTCATATTATTAACCAATTATTATAACATTAAAATATGTGATATGAACTGAATAATAATAATTATAGGAGGTCCTTAAGCAATTATCAGTTGACCAAATTTTATTATTCAGAAATATAAAGAAACGAACAAGACAAGTTGGACTTGAGGTAAGGGATCCTACTCCTCTCTTTCTTTTTAAGTACACTCTTTTATGTAATTTCTTTTAAAGATAATATTTCTTGTTATTGGGATGTTTTTTTATATTACTCTTACTGTAATTTTTATTTTCATATGATGAGAGAACCTATTCTTTCTCATCAATCCATTTTGGAAGTTTTGAGTGGTGCCGTTAGGCTGCCGAATTTTCGTAAGAGATCTAACCTCTCTCTTTCTCTTTAAGTACTCTCCTTTATGTCACTTCTTTTAAGCTCCTCTTTGTTATGATGGGGGATGTTATTTTATATTCATATTTCTGTACATTTTTTTTAATGTGATGAGATACCATATTTGATCTCATCAATCCATTTTTGGATGTTTTAAGTGGCGCCGTTAGGCTGCCGAGTTTTCGTAAGGGATTTTTCATCTCACTTTTATTCCCATGAGATTTATACCAAATTTCCCACAATTTCATTTGAGTGGTGTATTTACTGACCATTATTTTACTCATTGTGTAATATTCTTTCATTTATGAGTATTTACATCAATGTTGTATTGTCCTTCTTTCACGGGGTGTATGTTTCGAAAGATACCCGTGTCGGTAAGGGAACCTTTCACCCTCCTATTTTTAAAAGACTTATTTTGTTATGTCTTTTAATTCACAAAATATTATGTTGGTATATGTTCTTCTATATCCTCATTGATGTAAATTTTATGTCCATGTGATGAGATAACATTTTTATCTCCCATCAACTCTCTTTCTGAAGTGATGCCGTTAGGCTGTCTAATTTTTGCAAGGGAACTTCTTAACCCAATTTAGATTCTTTGGGATAAACTTGTACACCTTGAATATGACATTCTATGATTATGTGTGAATGTCCTTTGATTGTTTTACAGTTAATATCCACTTATATTTTCGGTATTCATATTTGTCACACATAATCATATAATTGATTTATCCTTAATATAAGGATACCGACATTGTAAGGGACTTCGTCTCAATCTCCTTTCATTGAGGCATATTTTGTTTTATACACAACTTTATTTTATACGTTGTATAAACCCCTTTGACTATTACTTTTATTCAAAATGAATCTTTTTCTATGAATCGTTTTACATAACGAAAAAAAGAATGTTTTTTAACGTACGCGGTGACAACGACCTTTTCCGCCGCCGTGAGTATTATTAGGTCTTTGGCTTCCTGAAGAAGCTGTATTGTTTTTTAAAATGAAATATATACCATATACTCTTATTGAAAATGTTTTTTATAATGGATTTGTTATGTCAATATATTTGAGTGATATATTGTGATCAAAGTGTGGAAATGTTTTCTTTCATTATGTTTGTTTTATGTCTTATGATTTTTGGACATTTGATGGGTGGTTACGTGATAAACCATATGACGGGTGGTGCCATTAATACCAGGATGGGTGGTTACATTATAACCTCCAGTGCATTGGGTATGGAAGTCGGCCATATGGCTATTCCATTAAGTATGTTTGGAAGTCAGCCGTATGGCTATTCTATTAAGTATGTGTGGAAGTCGACCATATGGTTATTCCACTTAAGTATGTTTATGTCCCAAGTTACCTTTATATGTTATGTCATCTTTATATGGGTTTTATGGTAATCTTTTGGTTACTGAAGGTTAAGTAATGAACATTTATTCAGTGAAGAGTTTTTACTACTTAGAAAAGGTGAAAAGTATTACTTTGATAAAGTATATATGGTTTACTTGTTGTTTTGAAAAACTAAATTTTTTTATTCTTTGTGTATCCCTTACTGAGCTTTTAATGCTCATCCCAAGTTTTTGAAATGTTTTTCACAGGACATAACGTGGAATAGGTTCAAGGATGAGATCAAGGGAAAGTCATGCTACCTAAAACATGGATATATACATGTTTCTTTTTAAGAGTTTTTATATTATGGAAACTTAGTAGAAGTTTCTACTTTTTATTCTTTTGAGATATAATAGTTATGTTCTAATTCTCTAAAACTCTAAACCTGAAAAGATCCTCAATGTGAATTATTCATTTAATTCAATATTATGTAAGGTTTAAGGGTGGGGACTTATACTATGAAGATTCATAGTCACATAATTTTCAAAGATGAAAAATCAATTAAATCAATTACTTATCAATATCTTCAATATCATGGTCGTACTTGTAACATTGAGTATTGTCTTCTAAATTAAGAGTGTTTGGTGTATTCATAGTAATTTTATAAGAAAATATATATTAATGGTTTAATGTAATTATGTGTGTCTATTTTTGATATTGATGAAGTGCCACCAACACATACATAATTATGTTATTATAGATTTGATGAATTCATATCATCAAAAAAATATTATTCCTTTTCTTATGATATGACAATATTAATAAAAAAATATAAATAATAAGTTGAAAATATTTAAAAACACAAAATATGATTCCCCCATTAATACTCATTATTTAGCGATTGAAACATTATCTAAAGAGGATGTATCCAATGAAGAAATATAAGATGATGTAGTTGAGGATGATATGAGGACTAAACCTTTTTAGGTTCTTTTTATATATAGAAAACAACATGTCAGTGGTAATAACCATGTACTATTAATTTTCATAGTGTTAAGAATTTTCTATGCATAACAATTTGATTGGGGTGTCATCACACAAACTAAGGAATTACTCATCATTATATGTAACATATCTACAACAATTGATAACTCCATATATTTAGGAAATTGTATTTAAGAAAAATATTCATTGAAAATGTACTAAATTAATACAATATAGAGATAAATTTTTCATTTTTGATAGATAAGTCCAATAATGAAAAAATTACCATTTGGTGTGAAAAATAATATCAATAATGTATATTTTGAATATGGATTGTATATGATAAATTTTTATCATGTTCAAAAATAACTAAATTAGAAATATCACATACATGGGTAAATGAAATCTTATAATTTGGTCACTCAACACATAATGGGGAGATTTTTTTAACTCTTATTGTATTAATATTTGAATTTGTGAAGAGATTCATGAGACCCTTGTCCATGAACAAAATATTTTTTTTTGAAATAAATGATATCCAATGGAAGTGCATGGAATACAAGAAATATGGAATTTTTTAACATTTAAGGTGATTGGGGGGATTCATATGAAGTGTTTTCATCATTAATGGGGTTTCTCTATGAACTATATTGTTATTTATTATATATACTTTTGTTAGATTGTCTCTCCAGATCACCAAGATTACCATTCAGATGTGACATTATGTAGTATGCTTCTTTTTATTCGTTTCATCTATCACTTCCATAATTTATAATAAAAAATTCATCAATGCCCAAAGAATTATTAATTTCAATTAGTATATAGATTATCATCTTATTTCTCTATATATAATTTTTATTGAGCTCCTATACCACATTAATTTGACATTATTGAAATGGATTATTCTGAATCATGGAGATGGTTTTAGGCCTATATATACATTTATCTTGCACCAATTGAATGAGTATGTTTAATATTTGATCTTCATCGAGAAATTATAGAGGAAAATAATTTTATTGGATTTTCTTGGTGAGAATGTAATTATTATCATCGCTATTAGTAATAATTTTTTTTATTAATATGAAATAGAATTTTAGTGATTAGGAAAAAAAAAGTTATAATCAAATTGGTAATTTGTTCTTGAGATTATATTTTTTTTTAAAAAAGTGTATACATCTAAAAAACATTTTCTATTCTGGTCTAAGCTTGCGAGCCCCAATATATTATAACAACATTTCCATTATAAAATTAGAAGAGATAATTAATATGTATGTTATTATATGATGTATATTTGAAATGTTAATTTTTATTTATAATGAGGTGGTGTATACAGTTATCTATATAAGGAAAATAATATTTTATATTACCTAAATGGGGTATTCAAGGGTGTATGTATGGTACAGATCAAAGGGTTAGTATATAAGAAATTTTACGGATACATGAATTTAGTTTTTTGATGGTTCTAATAGGACTATCAGATGATACAACCTTATATTTGTTTCGATAGAATCTCCAAAGCTACATTTATATGATATTGTAGGATGAATCATCATTTCATGGTAAATCCATTGACTAGTTAGGGGGTATATTTCAGGTAAAATAATAACATGACCTAACCATAAGAAGCAGTGTTCATGTGTTAGAGGAAATACTGGAAAGTAGGTAAGTTGATTTTAGTTCATTCCTTACATTGATATATCTTTGTGAAAATATTGTTTTACAATGTCAAAGGGTGAACATTTCATTAGAAATTTATGTTGACCTGGCGTATCTTGTGCCAACTCTAGTTGACTATTATTGTAAACCATAGAAGCATGTTAGTGATATTTATATTATTACCATATCTATTGATAACACAATTGTGTTCACCAATACTTCCAAATTCTATATTCTGGGTTTTTAATTTATAGAGTCTTACATTACTGAATTGTTTTCATTTTTGGTTTTTTATTTAGGCTCCCAATATTAATAGGTTCTACCCATTGGGATGACCAAAATTTACTCTAATTTTAAAACAATAAGGATAACTCTCGAGTTTGGGGAGTGTAAATTTGATGTTTCATTGTCACACTTAAGGGTATACACAAAAGATATATATCTATGTAAAAGGAATATGCTCTACATAAGTGTATCATTGATCATGTTTATATATTTTATATTTCCTTTGTATATACTTTTCATATTCAAGCTTCCAAATTTTATTATATTTTTATTTCTGGATATTTTTATTCATTGATTGTTTCATCTATTTATTTTTTTTCATTTTTAATTTTAATAAAAAAAAAATTCTTGTATAATAATTATTATGTTAAACACATTTTGTAAATGAAATACAAGATGTTCAACCTCAAAATAATGTCTTATTAATCTTTCCTCGAAATCACAGGGTTAGTTGAATATATCATTAAATAACTTTTAATATGTTTGTTTATAATTATGGTTGATATACATATAATTCATTGTAAATATATTAAAAATTAATAGATATCTTCAAAATAATAAATTTATGAAAAAGGGCAACATCATCAGTCACAAATACCTATTTCTTCATTTTCCTCATAGATATAAATTATGATTTCTAATTGTCATCAATAATCTTCTTGTTATAAATTTTTTTAAAATAATATATAAATGGTATTCTATTAAATATTAAAGTAATTATTATATAAAATGTTGAATTGGTAGCCCATCCATATAAATCAATATCGAAAATATGATTTTTACTATTTATTATATAGGGTTATATTGTGGATTCTTTCAGAGAATGGAGGTATAATAAATTCCATTCTGATGCACCACCTACCATGATTGTCTTTCATCTTCATTGTTCTAGTTTATACATCATAGTAATGATTTACATCGCATTCATTGATCAACAGTTAATTTCTACCATAGATATTAGATATATAATAGTTTAACATACATTTCATTTTCTAGGGGAAAGATAACTATCAATATTCAGGATTTTTAAATTAAATCAGTCCTCTCTGTTAGTTATTTGATGGGTTTGACCGAGTTGGTGTGAAATCATTTGATCTAGATCACAAACATCTAGGAATGATGTTGGAAAATAATGGAATTTTTTTCTTTTATAGTAAATTACTCATGAAATTCATAGATAATACCATCACCAATCTATCTAATGAATATGATGTGATCTCCAAGATAATATTTTCACCTGTATACATTATGCGAATTATTGGAGGCATTATCCTCTTCATTCATTTGAATACATTTATCCAAATGATAAATTTTCAATTACTAGATTGTTTGGAACAGACAGAGATGTATTGCTTGGGGTTTTAATGTCTTTCATATAAACAACAATTTGTATATTGTTCATACCATATCAATAAGATAGATATTATAGATATTTTTATTATTATCCATATGTCATTATAGGTGATCGTACCTCACATGGATACAAATTACCTGAGTCCATTACCTACAAATATTTTATAGGAATCCATGAATAGGAAATGAAAATTTTTTCCTTTATCTTTATATGAAAATAAAAGTTATTATATCATATTATAAACTATATGTATAAAAATGTGACCTCCATGTGGATGTAGAAGCATCTATATTCAGATACATCTAGACCTGATGAACAAGATTATAGATATTGAAAATATATTCTATGACCATATAATGTATAATATTATTAATTATATTATATAATTAATATTTTATACAGTACAGACTACATTTATAAATTTATTATTCATTTTTTCATGTTTAATGGATCCCAAATATTTAGCCTACCATCTGACGTCTATATCCTTACTATACTATTATTCATATAGACTCCCCATGATTCATACCAAGAATTAATTTTAAAATTAAAGGTGTTCTAACATTCTATTAGGTCTCTAAAGAATTTCAATTTCTATCATACCATTCGTGCATCACCAAATCTGTTGTATTCACTTTATTCATTGAACATGTTAGGGGTGAGAGTGTTTGAATAGAGTTGATATTATGCCTGCTATATTTAATATTGTGGTAGATGGGATTATTCAAATTTATTAAGGTTATTCACTATAAATCTCAATATATAAAAATTATATAAATGTTCTATAGAATATATGCCACACATCATAGAGACTAAATGAACCAATAAATATAAATATTTAAATATGATTATTATAACCTAGTTGTTTAATTCTCAGCTTTGAAGTAGATTAAATAATTAATTTAATATATATATATATATATATATATATGAATCCTACGAAATATAACCTTATATTTATATTCATAAAAATTAGCACTCAATTCTATTCTTTAAAATCTATTTTTCCTAAAAATGATTTTAATTTATTTTTTGGGAAAATATTATATTTAATTTCTAGAAAATTTTTAATTTACCATAAAACATATCATTATGTTTAAAATTGACATATTGAAATTATTTTACAGTGAAATTTTTTTGAATTTTCTAAAATGGTTGATTTTTAATTTCGTAGTGATAATTTATAATTTTTCAAATACTTTCCTATTTTGACATTAAAAAAATAATTTAAAAGTGTCATTATATATTTTATTTAGAATTAAAGTGACATATTAAAAAATTTATTAATAATAATATAATTAATTTCATTTTAATCCTCAATTTTCATGAATTTTTTATATTATTTTTATTTATTATTATAATGCTGCATTCTGAAAAAAAAATTAAGGGAATAAACATTTTATATTTAAATTATTTAATATACATCCAAATAAACAAAAATTAATATAAAATTTAATGATTATATATCTCTATGTATATTTCTAATATTCATATAATGTGGATTTAGATTCAAAGAGTAAATATAAGATCACATATTTCATTAAAACCTTATTTCCATGAAAACCCTATTTTGAAGCATTTTTTCATTTTATTTTTAAAATATATTATTCTAAACATTTTTTTGAATATTTTAAAATGGATATTAAAATTGGAATGTAGAGGAAAATATTTTTTAAATATTTATCTTTTATTATTTTCAGTTATTAAAAATAATCATTGAAATTATTTATTGCAAATTTATTGGTATAATAGGTTAACAATGGGTATAAATAATTTGAAAAACTCAAAAATAAATCCTAATATAGTATTTATTTTTATTTTATTACTATGTTCCATCCATAATATTTCCCAATTAAAATATACGACCTTTTTTATATTTTCATGAATGTAGAATTTAGAATAAATTATTTATAGAAAATAGAAATATGTTTATTTAAATATTTTAATGACTATTTTTTTATGATCGGTATAAAACAAACATTATTAATTTATAAATATAAATTTTAAAAACAAATTATTTTATATCATAATAATTTATTTATAAATTTTATAAATGATATAAATTCTATAAACACTTATGCAACATCGATATAGTAAATATTTGATTCCAATTAAAACAAATTAAATTATTTTAGAAATATTAAATGTGTTATAATTTTGATTAATTATCATGTAAAATAATTTTTATATAAATATAAACTTTTGAAAATTGTTTAAGGTATATATTCTATTTTATTATTTTTCATGACAGTTTTAATACTTAATTAATTTAATAGTTTTAAATTGTCATAAATGTTATTTTATAAAAAATAATACTTTATTAAATGATTTAAATTTAAAAAACATAATATCATAGAAAAATTTGATTTCTGTATGTTTAAAAATATCAATAAATTTCCATTTATGAGTCCTTTTTCCATTTATAAAAATATTTTTTACCCTTTAAGATTGAAATAATTATTACTCTTGTTAATGATAAAACATTGTTTACCTTGCCACAAATACTTCTAATGATATTAATTGTCTACACATATTGAATAACTTTTTTTTTAAATTTTATTCTACAATTATAATTATTTGGTGAAAATTATCTAATAAGGAATTTTGTTTTAATCTTAAATGATAAATAACCCTGGTAAAAAATGACTTTCCATTCTAAAAACTAAAGTGGTAAAAGTGACTAACCATAAAGGCAAATGATATAAAATATTTAAAAAGTGTATCTATGTTGATGGTATATGTATTTATTGACTATATATTCCCTATAATATATTATTTTTCAATTGATCATCATATCTCTTGAGTGTGACCTCCTATTATACAATATTTATGGGTATTTATAAAATTGTCCATGCATCCCACATATAAAAGGTCATATACCATACTAATAAAATCAAACAAAAATATCCTTTTGATTTTTCCAACACCTAACCACATAAAATCCTTAACCAATATATTATTTAATATTTTGTTTTATTTTAATATAATTTTCCACAGATGCATTTTTGTGAAATCATTAAGAGGTTGTCTGAAGAATATGTATAGTACATAATCAATTAATTTCACTTTTTTTCATCCAATAACTCATCTGAGTCTTTATAAACTATTATGATATAATTAAAAAATGTATTACAAAAACATACATTTTATTAGGTCAGTGTAATAACCTATATTGTCCCATATTATGTCAAATGTTAAATGAAATCACGGTTCCTATGAGTGGTGGAGTACCTCCTCACAAACCAGTGTAATTCATTTTTCATCACCTCCATTTATAGTTAGTTGTAATGATAAATTAAATATATATAAATTATATTCCAAAAATATTTATAATCCATAAACTTTTATATATCATTTAGTTTCTCCCAATTCTATTTAGGACCTATCATCTCTATGATTGTAATATATTACATTTTTTTATAAAAAAATCCAGATTAGATATAATAGTATTATTTATTTAGTAATATTATAATTATTACATGATTATTATTTAATTGAATATGGCACATTGAATTATTTTACAATATCCAACATTCCCAAATCATTTTGGACAGATGTATCAAATATCATCAAAACGGTCGATGTGAACAAAATTTATTTCCTTAATAAAGATCATATGCTAATAAATAATTAAATATGTAATAATAATATATAAAAATGTAACTAAAAAGGTAAATGATTAATATAATATTTTCATTTGGGAAGATAAAGTACATACTAGAAGAGTCTGTCTCAAGGAAAGATATTTTTCCGCAATTTTATTTTTTTAGGACCTATATTAATGATATGCAACAAAATTCAATTATAAAATATATATTCTACCCTGTTTATATATTATTTCATTAATACTTCATAAATAATGAGGTTTTTATGTTACAATTTATTATAAAATATACATTTCTATTGTATTCAATAGGTACAAAAGTGGTAAATGATTTATGTTGAAATCTACTTTCTTTTTGACATTGTTCATGTTTAGGGATCTATTTGGGAAAATCACGTAGATTTATTTTCAGGATAAAAATATATATAATTCTCCTCGGGTCCTGATTTTTCATTATGTGATTTTTTTATTTCCTCACTTATAGAATAACGTATAATCAAAGAAGTTGATTATTAGAATTATTGATCATGTATAATATTTTATCCCACTAATATTTAACATTAATATGAATATAATCCTTAAATTACTATAATTATTTATTTACTACTATCTTATTATATATTGATGAAAATTTTCAACATGATAGAATTTTTTCTAAAAAATTCTGAAAGTGTAATCATGGATAAAGTATCAGTTGACTTTTTTTAGAAAATTGTGAAAGAATGTTTCATTTTAACTTGTAATATGTAAATGTAATTACACACTATCATTAACTATAAACAATTTTAAGATTAATTTACATGTTTCCATTTTTAAATTCTATGAAAATGTTTTCAATAATATTTTTCAAAATTCATATATTTTAACGATGTGATTTCTATTTAAAAATTGAATTTTTCTCCAAAAATGTTCCATGTGTTCTTTTAATGATGTATTTATCAAGGATTGTATTCATGGAGGGTAAATATTGCTTCTAAAATCATTATATATGACAAATATATATATTTATATAGCAAAATTATTATACCTTTCATTTATGAGGTAATATAGGTTTTATGTTCTTTTATCAAGTTCCCTCTTTACGAAATGTCATTTAATTATGAAATAAGGAAATATTATGAAACCAATTTAATTAAATTGGTAATTCTTATGTTTATACATTCTAATAGATTTCATTTTTTTAATACATAATAATGTACATTAAATAATGGGTTCCATCATATATCTGTATAATGAAATGGGTAAAAAATTACAATGGAATGTTATGTATGGTATTAGTGTGTAAATATAATCCATTACGATACATTATCCACCTTGTGATATTGTCTTGGTAGTTAGCCATGAACCATGTTGTTTTCATGTTATATTTCTCTAACAAATTAAATTTTTTCCAGGACATTACGATACACATTTATTTATGTTAATTTTCAATGTTATTAATCATGATCCATCTTTTTAACTATTTCATGTTATACATTTGAATCCCTAATTATATTACCTAATCCTAATTATTCCCATATTTGGTGTTTTATCTCATCAAGTAATTTTATGTATTCCATAGGCTATCATCATCAATTTTTAGATATAAAATATATTTATGAGGTCACTAATGTAACTAAAAAAATATTTTATGTTTTAGTTACTTTTGATGTTATATGTACATTGTATTTTAAATACATAAGTCCTTGTGACCATTTGGTTTTAATGAGTGGATGATTTTGTAAAGAAACTGGTAATAATATATGTAATGTCTTTGTTATCTATATTTGGTATCTAGGAAAGGTAAAGTTATAATTATGGATTATTGCAATATTAGATTAGTAAAAACCCAAGGGACAAGTCTCTGTATAATATAATATCTATATTTTTGGTAATAAATTGATCTATTCATTTTTTATACTATATAAGGACCTACATTATATCAATCATTAGTGTAGTGGTAATTAATTATTTTAATATTTGTATTAGGTAATTATTTTGTAGGAGTATTTATATTAATTGAATTTGTTTAAAATATTAGTGATACATCATAATATTGTTTTAAGTTATATATGTTAATTTTATTTTATAATGTCTTCATAATTATTCCTGTCATATATTTAAATTTATATTATATATTATTATAGAATTTGAATTTTTGAAAATTAATTTTATAGTCATTGCTATTAATTAATGATAAATGGTAAATTTTTTCTAGGATTGAGTATTTGAAATGATCTTTCAAATCATACGGTATAAACATTTTTTAGGATGAATTTGAAAAATAATAATTTTTAATAAAATTCTAAAGATCCAAATTTTTTGGTGGTATTATTGAGGTTTTAGAGAATAATTTTTTATTAGATGTTATGAAGGGTTATACTTTTTGGGAATTGTCTTACCTTGTTCAAGAATTGTCAATTATATTTAATTTATAGTGACATAAGGATTATCTTGATATCCTTTATCGGAGAATTTGATCCATTGGATGAAAATATTTGTCGTTTATGAATAATAAAATTCACCCTTAATACTCATCATTCGATGTAAAAGGTTTTATTTTGATGAAACATGATTAATGGATAAAATATTACCTATTAATTAAATAAATTTCCATAGATTCATAGTCTATACAACCAAATGTTTGCAAATTTTTTTAAATTACCTTAAAACCAATAAATATTTCTCATGTTACTATCATTTTTTAAATGATTTTATTGTCCTTTTTATAAATATATGGTTCATGGGATTGTGGTGCTTAAATTTCCAATGACAATTCACATTCTTATGAATAATGTGGTATTTCTCCTTGCATGATTATTTATAAAAAAAAATTTATCTATGTACATATTCTTACTTCCTTTTAATTTTCTCATTTTTTGAAAACAAATTATGTCATGACCTTCATATTTCTATCTCGCTATATTCAAGATAAAATTTTTATAACCCTTATTATTATGTGGGATTTCAAAAATGTTATTTTCAAATGTCAATACCTATATTACCTATTTCATGTTCAGATTGAAAAGACACAATTTATTAAGGGCAGATATCATATACGACTTATATTTTAAAATGATAATAATTTTTTATCGTGTTTATGAAATGTAAAACATAGTGAAGCCAAACAGTAAAATATTATTATTTAAATACGACTGTTATAACCAAGACATTAATGTGTTGGGTATTAATAGTATTTATTTTTTTATAAAATATATATAACTTTAATAGTTAATATAAATTTATAAATAAATAGATATGAAATAAGAAAACATATTATAATGAAGATGTTTTTTCTTTTAAATAATATGTTTTATTCAACAATTATTTTCATTTTTTATATGGTAAATTATTATAAATAATTTATATTTAATTAATAATATATAATTTTTAAAATTTATTTTCTTTTTGAATCATTATATTAAAATTATCTTAAAATAAAATTAGGTATTTTTTAATAAATTATTGATGTTTAAGAGAATAGTAAAATTTACACATTTTTCAAATACTATCATTTCATTACATTATATCATTAAATTTAAAAGTAAAATTTTATTATGATTTTTTTAAAAGTTTATTATTGACTATTTTATTTATTTTAATTGATTTTATTTCATTTTAGTCAGAAATATTGATGATTTTGGTATAGGATTATTTTTAAATTAAAAACATGATTATTTGAAAAAATTTAATATGATATTAATCTTTATCTATTTTAGTTAATTACAATAACCTCTAATAATGAAATATTAAAATGAAATTAATTTATTAAATTAATATTTATATTAATTTAAATTCATATAATGAATATTTTTCAATATAGGGTAAATATATGATCATTTAATATTTCAAAACTACATTATTTTTTAAAACATCAATTTTCCTCTCTTTTTTATGTTTTAATAGTAAATAAAATTCATATTTTTATGTGTGTTGATTCATTAAAAAATTATTCCATATTTGTAAACATAAGGTAAAATTATATAAATAGGCTTGTTTCTGTTTTTTCAATAAGATTAGTACCCATAGTAAGTATTTATTACATTGGTAAATGTAAAATGGGTTAAATAAGTTGAAAAATTATTTTATATGGAGTAATAAGTAACTCTAACACATATATTATTTTAAAATTAGAAGTATATTTTATTTATAATTATGTAAAATTCTATTATATGATGTTTTTTCAATATGGCCATGGTTGTGACCATTGGAAAACATAACATATTGGATATCTAAAAGTGTCTGTTTCTTTATTTTAATATCTATAATTTATTTGAGGTGTAAAAATGAAATATATTTAAATATAAATATTAATTTGTTTGATAAATAAATGATTATCAATGTAATTTATTTAAAATTATTAAGATTGAATTAATTATTATCAAATAATATGAAATTCCAAAAAAGTAAATATTTAATAAAAGGGAATATAAAATATAATATTTTAAAAATATTTTCTATTTTTTATTTTGAATGATCTATTGTGTTAAATTCTTTTTTATGAAAATATAATATTTGGTAAAGGGGTAATGATATATATTTTAATTCAATCCATGTTAGGAATATTTAATAATCATTTTATTTTAAATGTGTCAATATTTAAATTGAATATTTTTTCTAATAACTTCTAATTTATAAAATCATTTTAAATTACTTTAAAAAGTATAACATTTGACTAGTAATTTTATTGTTTAAAAATATAAACCATTCCCTCTTAATCATTCATTTTTCTATTTTCTTTAACATTCATATCCCTATAAAATTTAAATAGGTGTTATTGAAGAAAACATTAAAATGATTTATTGCACATTACAGGAATTTATGTACAAATTTATTTTATAAGGAGATAAATTGGAATCCATTCATAAAATTAATTTTTGAAATAATTCATTATGTATTGTTGTATATTTAGTGTTATTATGTAAATTTCATTAGTAAAATAAATGTTACTGTGGTGTAAACTAAAATGGTAAAAGTGGGTAACCATGAATGTAATGGGAATAATATACATAAATATGGTCTGTTTTCAAATGTTTGAGATTTGTATTGAAATTATATTTCCTACACTATATCATTTATAAATTTAGGAAAATAAATCTTGAAATTGACATCCCAATGTTTAATATCTTTTGATATTTACAGAAATTTTACTCTTTCTCACTTATAAAAGGAAACCACATTTTGTATTTTCTTAATAGAAAAACAAATTTTTAATAGGCCAATTCCTATTAAAATAACTTCTTCAATCCCATTATCATGTCTTAGGTATCATTTTTTTATTATAAAATCTTCATTGGATTGATTTGTGTGAAAAAATAAGTGGTTGTATGAAGAAGATGTATTGCACTTGGGCAAGGGTTTTTGTTTTCTTTATTATTATAATGTGATCAAATAGTCATAAACCATTATGAAATTAGAAATACAGTATATCACATATACTACGAAGTTATTATTTTCATATGATATCCAATATCGATAAAAATTTCCCTCAAATTAGAATAGATCCCTTCTTTCATGTGGTTGTTAGACAACCGCTAAAAAAACTAATGTAATTTTCATTATGTCGCAAAATCTTATGGATGGTTATAATGATGGATTTAATGTATATATATTATATTCATGTCATAATTATCACATTGAAAATATAAAAAATAATTTTCCTTTTTACTTTTCCATTCAATAAAAAATGATAACTTCTTTTGTGAGTAAATATTAACAACCAACTCCATAGAGCGATGTGATTTTTTATTTGTAACTACATAACATGGATGATATATATAAATTTATTTAATGACATATTATTAAATTTATGATATTATGATCATTTTTGTTAATAAAATAATATTTTTCTTCATTCGTTAATGATCATTGAAAAATTGAAACATTACACATGTGCACGTACATCCTACCATCTAAATTATTGCAACATAGTTAATTTTTCAAAACCATAATTCATGATTTTATAAGTCTAATTAAATAATTAATATGATAATTATTTCATTATTATTATCCTAGTGATAATTGATGGATTATTTTTTAAAACATAGTCAACCTAATAATGTCTTTTTTGATATATGAACCAAATATCATCAAAACATTTGACTTGTAACATAACTAATTATATAAATAATTATAGAATTATAATGAATAAAAAAATAAACATATGAAACATAAAAAATATTTATTAGAGATTAAATAGTTTACATATGTTAATATTTCAAAAATATAAATTACATATGTGATGAGGTTAACCCCACCTGAGGGATTTCATCTCAGTATCCCTTCATTATAGAATATTTAAATTTTATAAACACAATTTTATTTATAAGTTATATATTCATTTAATGTTAGAGATTATGTAATTAAAAATTCATATTTTATAGTATTAGGTGATAACATTCATTTTATTATTTCCATGGGGATTTGAAAAAAAGATACCAAATTAGTAATGATTTTTTAAATCTCTTTTTTGAAAATGTTCATGTTTAATGTTATTTGTATGGAAGTTATATAAAATTATTATCATCGAAAACATATCTTTTAATATATTCTGGTAAAATAATTTCCAACAAAATTTGGTTACAATTTCCTCTCTTACTGTATAAACAACCCACATGAATGTTTTTTGTATTTAATACAAATAATGTATCTTTATCTATATCATTATTATTTATAATCCATGCAAATATTTTATGTAAAAATAATGTAAATAATATTTTTACTATAATAAAATTATTTTTTAAAATTATTTATAATTTTTTTAATATTGTTTAATAAATTTGTTTAAAAATAATCATCATTTCATTTTATAAACACTATTCCATTTTACCTTTTTTAAATAGTTAGAATGTCATTATTACATTTAAATTTTATGTCATTAAAATAATTTCATACCATAATGACCTCTCAATTATTTGAAGATTTATTTATATTCTTGAATATTAATTTTAAATATAAATATTTTTATTAGATTTTTAAATTTTATAAATTTTAATGAATCGATTTAAAAGTGAAAAGTGTATTTTCCTAATGAAATATTCATACTGAAATTTCAAATATGTTTTCATCAAGGAAGAAAAAATTTTATGTTACGTATTGAATCTAGATTCCATATATATATGTCCCTTAAAATATACCTAGATCAATATAACTTCCTTTTATTTGGAAATACATGACAAAGGATATTTAATCAAATACTTTATTTAACAAATATAAGAGAATTATGACATAAAAAATATTATGAAACTCATTTCTCTCCATGGGTCACATAAATATAAAAAATATATACCAATGGTTTAGAATGATTGATATAGTCTCTAAAAATGGTTTGGAGACCATTGGCCAAACATCTGTCATTATATACCTGTAACCATTCCTTCAGAAAATATTGGTTTAGGGTTACACCAATGGTTTTCAAAACCATTTGAATAGGTATTGTAAAATAAAACATCATTGTTGGATTTTATCCTAGAAACGCCACCTTATTTCTAAAATACCTAACCACTAAACTAAAATCAATTTTATGATCAAAATAGAATAACGATATATATGTTTATTAAAAATTAATCCCAATATTAATGTATTCAGGGATTTTTTACAAACCAATTTATAATAGAATATTAATACATAAATGAACAGTTTTCTCAAAAACATTAGTATATTGGATAATTATGGATGTTGTACCAATGGTATTGGAGAAAAATTATAGTAGATATGACCTATATAAATGGTTTTTTCAAAACCATTAGTATATGTAAATTTTATTGAAGTTCAACATACAGATTTTGAAAAATAGTATGTATATGTATGGAATATGCCAACAATATTTCAAAAATAGATGGTATATGGTTTTTTTATCGCTCTTATATAATCAGTTTGGGTAAAAAATTAGAATATCTATGAGACATACCAATGTGTTTTCCAAAACCATTGGTATAGGCTCCCTCCTTGATATTTATACCAATGCATTTGGCGAACCATTTTTCAAGGTCCATTGGTATATGCCAAATTTTTAGAATTGTAATTCATATAGTTTAACCTTATGATATTTTTTATAGATAAGTAATCATGTTCATGTTGATATGGGAACAAAAAAATATCACTATAAGGTATTGGGTAATGGTCTTCTATAATAGGACATTACTCATGGGGGTTGGTAGTGAACCTAATATAGTTTGAGACATTGTCCTCCATGAGAAATTGGATGGTATGTTTTCCTTGAATAATGTTTATTTAATGCAATATGTTTCGTCCACTTTCCTATAAATTAGTAATATTATAATAACTTTTTATTTATATTATGATTCATGATATCACTAATGAGTTTTTTATTTTATGATATAATGTTATACCATTGACTTGCAAATTTTCTTTTTCATCATGATTATTATATTACATATATTTTTGTCTTACTAATTTATTTTATTTATTCCCTAGTGTATCTAGAATATTCTTATAGTGGGGAGATGTAAATTTATTTTACCTATTATATTATATTATTTTAACAAGGTAGTCTCATAATGAAAAAGGCAGAAAAACATATTTTTTTCACTTTTTTAGTTATTTTTAAAAATACAGATGACTCATGATATTTATTGTAAATTCCAGAAACTAGAAAGTTGTTAAATATTATTTGTTTTAGAATTTTAGATATATGGTGGTGACTAGAATGGTTATATCTGAAACTAATGTTATGATATCATGGTTTTTAATTATGAATGATTCTACTTATGTTAGCGGGTAAGAGTAATGTTCCTCTTCTAATTCATCTCTACCCAATAGAAATATGGTGGTCATAATGGAATTCCTAATCATTTCTCAATTAATGGACCCACATTCTTATGTTTTTATCATTATAAGAATTCCTTTTTATGAATTAATTAAATTAAAAATTGGGAATTGTTATTCTATAATTAATATTGGTCTCCATCAAAATTCCTCACATGTGCTGGTGAACACTGACCACTTTCCATCCAAGCCTCTTCTATTTGGTGGATAATGTATATGAATTTTTTGAAGGGATATATGATCGATGAAAAATTTAAATTGAAATAAAATAAATTTTACACGAGCACAGATTCTAACTGAATTAATAACATTATTAATTATTGAATCCAGTTTTCATAAGAAAGTAAAATTCATTTAATCTGTTAAGTACAAAAACTCAAACCTAGAAGTTGGTAAAGCCTCCCCTTTCCCAAATCATTCATAGGAACTAACCATTAATGGATTGGGATTTTCATTTGATTCTGAAGTAGGGATAAATTTTATAATATTGAAAATAAATGAAAAAAATCGTGATATAAATAAATTGAATTTATCCTCTCGAGATTACCTCCCTAATGAATCCATTTCAATTCAACACTATCCTCATATTTATTGGCACATAAGATCCTTCGATCCATCATAAATGAGAAAAATTAACCTCATGTTGTCCTATAGAAAAAAATTAATTCTTTTTTATTTTTCAAATATTTAGCATATCAACCATTTCCACATCATGTAAGTGTTACATGAAATGTAATGTGGAGTATGAATTTCAAATTTACAATATATTTAATTTCATTAATAGAGGATACATGATTTATACTGTGCCAAATGAACTATTCATGGATTGTTTCACTTCTCATTAAATTATGTGTTGTAGTTATCATTACATGTTGTGGATTACATTTACATGATTTGTGATGTTATTTTTCTTTTGGTTTCACCAAGTGTTAGTCTTGTTCATTATTTCTAATATTTGGGTTTTGTCGTTGAATATTCTGCAAGTTTAATCTACCATCAATATTATGGTGTCACGTAGTATACCTTAATTTATTCATCTTTTTCTATTTATTTTTTATAAAACTCTAAATCCTCCAACAAAACATACAAACAAATTAATACTGGTATAGTAAATATTTTAGAATGTATAAATAATATGTTTTATATTAATATATGCATTAAAAAATAATTCCCTATCGTTATCATTTGTAGTTTTAGGATCTCAAAATCATGTAGGAGGTCTCTATGTTGAATAAAAATAAATATGTTATGTTATTGTTTCTATTTGTGCTTTATGTAAAACATCATTCTAATACAAGAGGCCTCATGATCATATGTTTGAAATTAATGGATGACTATGTCAAAAATCACATAATTATATGTGGACTTGTCTTCGATCATTATTAGTATTATACATATGAATCTATAATCTAAGATAGATTATGGGATCGAGAACCAAATGTCCCTAGTGATATATTTCACATTACTTGGACAAGGAAATCATGATTTTATAATTTTCCCTTAAACTATTAACTATTTATTATACATTTTTTAAAAATATAATTTTATGATGGATGCTCATATCACCTAACCAATTCACATCACTAATCTTATATAGGAAGGTGCATTTTTAAGTCCCATTTGTATATAGTATTGAAATAGCTGCTTATTCCTATGGATTAGATTTATCCAGGGTTTCTATTTTATTTAATATAAGGTTATGATTGTGGTGATCTTGATATAATTTTTTATAGAGTGATGAGGATATTTTGGATTTTGATGTGCAATAAGATTAGTATTTTTAGTCTGATCATCTACATGATCCACCAGTTCATATTCTATGTGAGACACAACCACATCCAAAGACTCATTAATGGATTTAGTAGGTTAGTTTAGAGATTTTTTTATAATGATATAGGTTGATCGGTTTATGTTGTAGTCTTAATTTTCAATTGATTTATAGAAAATCTCTACATAAAACAAATCTTCTTCAAATATTGGGGAGTGTTCATGCTATCATCAACTATACATTCCATTAGTATAGGGTATTGTATGAGAGAAAATAGGTTTAACTCCAACTATTGAACATGAAATGGAATGAGGTTCTAAAGATTCTATATATTAATTGTGTACCCCAGAGCACAGACATTGATAGACATGTTAGGGATGCATTGTCTTTACACCTAGATATGGCATAGAGGTGAACATAGGACACCAATGTAGAATAGAATAAAAAAATTAATAAGTTTTTAAATCATTACAAGTACATTTTTTATAACTTTTACTATATTATTTTTCATCTCTTAAAAACACTTTAATAGAATAATAAATTAATAAAAAATTATAAATAAATACGAAACATTATTTTTAATAACTATATTAAAAAAATAATTACTATATATTAAGTATATTAATAATTCTTACTACCATGAATTATATTATGTATAATGATTATTCATATCGAATTTATTATTACACATTTATAGTAAAATAATATTGAATTCTATAATCACCTTTATTATTATTAATATTAAAAAAAATTCATTATATAATTATTTAATTAATAATAAAAATTAATAAATCTAAAATAACATAGTTAGTAATGTGTTGACATATTTTTCAATAAAAACCATGTTATTTATATTCATAAAAAATACGTAATTGTTGTTATACTTTTTTTTAAAAGGATTGGGTCAAAGGCCATTTATCAAAATAGAAATAAAATCAATAAGAATGTGTTTATACATAACAAAGATACACTCATCATATAAAAAATCAATCACTAATGATTTTTTTAAAATTGAAATATTTATAATCAAGTCCCTCATTGTGTCGACCACAATAATTAATGATACCACACCCTTGACCTCAACCACAATAGTGATGACATCTCCGTTAGTAATTTAAACATCACCAATGCCGATCATGGCCTTTTCATTCATCTGTGTATCTTTCAATAGTATTCTCTCATTTCTCCTCCAATTTAGAGAGATATGGAAAGGGATATTCTCTACCCATTTCCCTCTGAGGGATCTAAATCTCATGAGAAATAGTCTATTCCTTATCCTCTATAGATATTTCATCATCTGAATTATGGGAGTCAAAAATTCTAAAAATAATTGAAGTTGTAAACACCACCTTGATATTGATTTCAATTACAACACAAAACGTGATTTTATCTACTCTATGAGATTTACCCATGCTACTAGCATGGAGATAGATTTTGTGACCAGTTCTACATAATTCAATGTAGATCCCGTTTCATGATATTAGATCTTATACTTACTACATCCCAAGATATGTTGGGCCCGAAAAACATCAACACTAATAAGAACCAATGAGTCCTCCAGAATATCATACCCAACCTTCAATGTATATTAATCTCCCTCTATATCATTATTAGCCTAAAAAATTGACAACTTAATTTTTAGATCCTATATTTACACTATGTGTGTCGCATTAAGGTACATAGAGACATCAATCAAAGATGTACAACCTAAAACTAAATCTTCTTGAAAATATCCAAATGATTTAATGATTTTTTTGGAATATTTTAATTTGGTTCCCCTTATCCTATAATCCACAAAATTTCTTTATAGACTCTCCATTGAGGAAAAACTATTTATTCCCTTGTGTAAAACATTCCTATATGATGCAATGTTGGCTTTCCTTGAAAACGTTAAGAACTTATTCGTTTTCCTTTCAAATTAATTGAAAATATCAGGTTGTTTTTAGTCGTATATGGTTGTTAGTGTCTTTGTGTGCCCTTAGTTCATAGGCATGTTATACATCAGAAGATGATGCATCACCAATTTCTTCCACATCTCTAATATTGAGTCTTTAATGAATTTTTCAATGTAATAATAATAATTTTCAATATAAATGTCATTTATTGCTCAAGAAAAACTAATGTTCTAATCATCACTATCCTCAAAGTAAGCTTAAAATTATTTCAAGTTTTATCGACCTAGAACCTTGATAATTTACACTTATTAAATTATAAATATGACTAAATCCCATTAATAGAAAAATGAGGAACATGTTCAACCAAATTCCTTGCTACAGATGGATTCCATTAATTTTTTTAATCTTTACCTTTAGCATTTTAATAGAATTACTCAAAAAATACCCCTAGCATAATAATTCTATCAGGAGGATTTCTTTCAAAAATACTATTATGAATATTCCATATAATATCATACTACAAAATTTTTATGGGGTTTATCACACACTATGTTCAATATAATATCCTCAGAATAAATTGTGAATACAATAATCTCAACCAAATTGGATCTAAAATCCCCAAATGTAAAAGTTATAGAATAATACTTAAGGTGGACCTATTATTTTACGTATATAGGTGAATAGGGACTCAAAATGAAATAGTAATATCCTGACGAATAAAATTATTCCATAAAATCCAGTTGTGTCCATGAATCCGTATTGACACATGTGTAGATGAAATCCGAGCTCACTATGGATTAAATTCAATGGAACAATCAGGAAAATATATAGGAGTAGGAATACAATGAATCAATATAGTTCCCCATGCTCAATTTATATCTTCATAAGAGGTGAAAAAGTAATGTAATATCATCAACCAGGATAAACAGACCCAAAATCTAAGATTCCAAAAAAAAATTAAAACAGAGTGAACTAATTCCCCCCAACTGTCATGGATTCACGCCTCCTACTTGGATGAGTCAAAAGTTAATGGAATTTTACCCCAATTCTAGTCTCTTTGAATATTGTCTTGGATTGAAAACAACATGCAATATTAACCCATCTTAGATAATCCTTCCAGTGGAGGAACAAATTAGTGAATTTAAACAACCTCTACCACACACGACCCTTGGTTCACACAGTTGAGATACCACTTCTCAAGAAAAATATTATTCATGAGAACTCTAATAATCCACAACGGTTTGAGGGTCATCTTTGGAGGGGGTCCCTATGGAAAAATGATTGAATCCAATTAAATGTGGTATACCATTTAAGTAGTGAAAGCCTAGTTGATGAGCATATCTCCATGGAAGTGATCTCCAACCCACATCACCACCAAACATAGTTATTATACTATTAACTATGTTAAAAAATATAATAATAAATTACCAAATATTTTTAATTAGAACAAGAAATAATTAATAAATATATTTCTTATTAATTGATGACTAAATATTATGTTAAAAAAATTCTCACAATAATTTATATGAAAAAAAAAGTATAAAGAAAATGTATATTTATTAGTTTTTAATTCAGTAGTTATTTAAAATGATAATAATTTATTATAAATTACTAATAAAATAATTGAATTTATAATTGAAAAATTTATTACATATTAATAAATTACTTATAATTATATCTACAAATTTTTCCTAATGATTTAAAAATAATTACTTATGAATGAAAATAAATATTAATATTACTCACTACATTGGAAATAATAAGAAATAATTTTTGTTAAATATATTATCAATTATAGCTATTATTATCCATATTATACATAAAAATAATCTTATTTTAATTTATTTAGAATTAATAATATTAATTATTTTTCATTATGAAATTATTATTAACATTAAAAATAAATATTATATTATTTATTAAATAGACAATTTATTATTATTACATATTAATATATATTAAAAATAGTAATATTAGTATCTACTAATATATTTTTGAAAATAATTCTTTTCATTACTAAACAACCAATATTAGTAATTATAATAATAATTTAATTAATAACCAAACAAAATTTTAGTAATTCATAATTATTTATACAATAATTAATTATTAATAATATTTCATGTTAATATATTACTAATATTTATATGAAAAAATTTTACAAAAGATTCCTAAATAAAACATTATAAATAGTGATTATTAACCAATTTTTAAATATATTTAAAAAATCTGGGGAGAATTGTGAATGTCATTCACTCTTCTTTACCAAATAGTGAAGCTTGAATAGGGTTTACATTTCTCTAAATCAATTTATTTAAAAAATAAAAAACCTATCATAGTTTATTTTATAAAAATTATAAACTTGTTTAAAAACATTCTTTACATTCCTTATTAGGAGAGGTCGTTTCCATATAGAAAATAGCCCAGCTATATGGATGAGATGATAAGTCATCTGAGGTAATGACTAATGGAGAATCATTGGGGATGAAACCATGCACATTATAAGAAAGAGGCTAAAATGAAAATGGAGGAACCTCCGAATGAATCCTTTCAACCTCCAACATTATGTCCAAAGGATCGATCTGGGTTTATTCCATAAAATGAATAACCTTGAAACCTAGATATATTTTTTCAACATTTATCGTAAAAGTGGACCTAGATAAGGAATTAATGAAAGAATCATATAGGGGACTAATAATAAAAAATCACTAATAAATAGACTCACCAACATGTAAGAAAATTAAAGAAGGAAAAGGTTTAAAAACTTCCAGATCACCACACATGAAATCCAATGGGGTATTTTTCATATATAGATCAGAAAGAATTTACCCATGGAGATATTACTGGTTTCTGGTACTGAAATGAATTTTAATATAATCTCATTCATTCAATTGGGTAAACTCTTCTCTAGAAGAAATTATTTTCTCAGAATCCTTACCTTTCATCTACACATGTATTGTTCGCTCTGATTTCATCAGGTTCATGTGGCCTAAAAGCCCATGTACCAGAGGCTAGTGCTGGCCTGAAGGCCAGAGGTGGCCTCGAGGCCCAAGATCTCATTGGCCTAATCCCATAAGCCAAATACCCACATCAGAGGAATAGGCCTATCTACAACTTTTACCAAAAAGTACCAACTACAATAATTTAACAATACACCTATATATTTCCACAACACTGATTTTCTCAAGGGTTTCTTATAGGGGTTCTTATTGTGTTTACCACAAAACTACCACCCAAACAACATAAATAAACATAATATATATATATATATATTAAAAATATAAATAATACCAATTAAATAAAAATCTTATTTATATTTCATATATTTAGCATCAAATTAATTGTAATTTTATATAATACATATATTAATTAATATTTATAATAATTAATAATAACAAATATTTAATTAAATTTTTACTATTATAGATTTTAAAATTTTTCCCACACTTCAAAGAATAATAGTTTTGTTATTATTAAATATATTGATTAAATATATTGTACTTACTATTTTATTCAATATTTAGAAAAACGTATATGAAATTAATTCATTGTTGTTAAGAGAAACATTTAGAGAAATAATAATTTGTTAATATTTTCTATATAGGTTTTTTATTGTTAATTAATATTTGATATATTATTTCATTTATTATTAATTTTAGTTTTCTTTTTGTATTTATATTATATATTTATTATTAATTATTTTTATATTGATATATATATATAGAGTTTTTTTCATTCCTATTTTTTTTTTTTTTTTGTAATTTTATTAATTTTTTTAATATTTATTCATAATTATTTACTAAGTATAAATATTTAGATGAATTTAATTTATATGAAGTGTATTTATTAAATAAAATTTATTAAGATATCATATTTTTGAAATGATTTAAATTCATATAATTATGTTATTTAAATAAATTTATAATATTTACTTCATTACTGTATGTGTTTTTAATTCATGAAGAAATTCATATGAATTCATTTTTTTAAAATATATTTCTCTCTATTAAATTTTATATATTCATTTGGACTATTTATTAATTTAATATTATATATTCAATTTTAATAATTATTAATTTTCATATTTGTTGGAATTTAATCATTTTATAATATTATTTTATACATATATTAATTTACTATGTGATATTTTCAATGTGTTTATTAATTTTTATGAACAATATTTGTTTTCTTTTGTTTATTAGAGTTAAATAATTAAAATATGTTTGAAATGTAAAAAATAAGATAATTAATTGCATTTATATAATAACATATAAATTTTAATTGTTAATATTTATTTATTTATTTATTGTATTTATTCTTTTTTATTTTATTTTCATTAAATATTTTTATTATTTCCATTTTTCTTGATATTTATTACTTTGTAAGTTATTTATTTATTAATGTTTATATATATAAATATTTATTTATTCTCTAATTTTTATTCTCAGTAATATATTTGTATATAAATTCCTTATTATCTATTCATTTTTATTAGTTTCAAATATATTTAATTTGACTAAAATTTATATAATTAATTCAAATAAATACCTTCTAATTCAAAAGTATTGATAGTAAATTTTATTTTATTTTAATTAATTTTAATTTTTATATAGTTAATAATATATTATTAATATTTTTTCAGTTCATGTGTCTGTAATTCGTTGAGTTATTATCAAAAATTCACTTTTTTATAATATTTTTTAAATTTAATTCAATTTTATTTATTCTTTGTCTACATTTATTCATTTAATATTATTTATTCAAATTTATTATTTATTTAAAATTTAATTTTTTTGGAAAATATTAACTTTCTAATATTAATTTATAAATAAATATTTACTAAGTTATAAAATTCATTAAATGTGTTTTATTTGTAATATTAATTTTTATTTTATTATATTTATTCATAATTGTTCTTATTTATATTATTATTATTTATTTATATAATGTATGAAATTTATTTTCTAATATTTTATTTATTTTTGTTTATTTTTTCGACTAATTTAGTAGAACTTACAAACTATATATAATTATTTACAATGTTTTAAGAATATTTATGTGTTTTCAATATATAATATTAATAATAAATCAAATTTATTTACAAAGATGCAATATTTTTCAATTTCTTGAAATCTATATAATTAATATATTTAATTGAATTTTTTTATTCATATTTGTGAATTTTTACATTTCATGCAGTTAATCTTACTAAATAATTCTTTAAATAGTTTTATAATTTTTTAAATTTTAGTTGTTAATTTATAATATTATTTCAGGAAATAGTATTGATACCTTTTAATATTTACTAATTTTTTCCATTATTTAACTTATTTATTTACAAATAATGATTTACAAAAAATTAATTAATATCCTCTAAAATTTTAAATATTTATTCATATTTAATTTAATTTATATCCATTTTAAATTATATTAATGGCATGTATGATTAATAATATTTACCCATTTTTTATGTAGTATTGAAGTCTATTAATTTTTACATTTCCAATTTCCCTCTTTTTTAAAATTCATACATTTCAGATTATAAATTGATTAATAATGTTACTTATTTTTAATTAGTTTTTATAATTACGTCATTTTTAATATATAAATGTTTGATGTTGTTATATTTTATTTTAATTTTTTTAGCAATGCTTTCCAACAAATGATAAAAAATGGGTTTTATGAGCATGATAATATCAATCACTGGTAATACATATCTTTATGTGTTCTAAATTAATATCACTAATAAATATATATATTTATCGTATATAAAATATAATGATAAAACTAGGTTTTATATGGGTGAATTATTTAATTATTGAAAACCCCATCTTTATTAGCACTTTACTGAGAGCACTAATAAAACACTATCCAATCCTATAAATTCAACCCTATAAGAACTCAATTTTTTTGTTTGTCTAAGCCTTTCAAGTGGTATTACTATACCATTATTCTACCTCATCCTTCTTGGATGAATCTACCCTCTCAAAACCTAGTGAATGTGATTATGTATATTACCCAATAATTGACATCATATATTCTCATTTATCAAATTATTTATCCTTGTGATATAGTCCTCAACATGTGTTACCTACCATATACATTTCTTATGTAGAACTACCATCACAAAATACATCCTGCTACCCAGACAACATCCTCATTAGGTGGGGCAAGAACAACGTTCACAACAAAAATGATGCTTAAATAGTTCCTCTTAATTCTTATAACCCTTAATATTTCTTCTTTATTTAAATTTCGTTTGAGAAATAATGGTGAGTGCCTAAATTTCATTTATTATTTCTATTGATGATATTTTTTAATGGATATTATATTTCTATTTAATCATATGAGATATCATTTAATTTATCGTATGTGATATATGTTCACTAACAACATATATGAACCACAACATTCTAACTCCTCCTATATCATCAAGTTATTTTGGATTAATTTCTTGAATTTAACATCATTCATGATGGGAAAGAAACAAATTTCAAGGTATAAATCCTTCTACCATGTAATAAAATCAAATAATTATTCATAATCTATTCCATTAGTTTGATGAATAACTCTAATCCTTTTAATATTTTCTTTTATATGAACATCTACAAAATGAATTATTTAACATGATCTTATTACATCATGTTAAATTAAATATTCTTTCTTTTTTGAATGATACAATAATTTATATACACAACTAGATGATTTTGATTGTTATTAAGTAGGTTAATTCACCCACATATAAATTCAATATTCCCTAGTTCAGTAAATTTTTACTTATACAAGTTAGTTACCTAGCATACCCTATTAAGGATTCATTCTTCTTTAATTTCATCCCAAATGAAAATTATTATGTGGGTCCTTATTTTTTGTTCATTTTTAATCTATTCCCGACAATCATTCATTCATCCAACCATTGGATTTATTTAATTCATCAATATTTTTGTCTTTTTTTCATTGAACATTATCAGATCATCCAATTGAGACAAACCTAGAGTTGTATTTTTAACAATGTTCCCAATTATGAGGACTCACATAACACTGTATAATGATTTCATCAGGCTACCCATCACTCTTTAAATTGTTATCATGACTTTAATTTAAAACATATCTATATGAATTCTTGTTTTTTAATCATAGCTCCTGGTTTCCACTCATTCAAATTTTATGAGTTGACTATTTCCACTAGTCCCACTACTGTATAGTTTTAATTACAAGTTATCATAGTTTTTTGGAATTATAATTCAATCCTTAATTTAATATGTGGATTTATGGGGATCATACTCGGATTAGTCTTCAATTGGATTTCTTATTGATCATTTCATGATCTAGGGAATGAAAATCAACATCATATTCCAGAACACAACCAATAGAACAATTCATTTCCCACCACTAACTACGTAATTAAATTAATGAACACCAACTCCTAATTATTTTTGGACTCAAACAAAAAAAAGATAAAAAAAATTCCTTGAATATTCATCTTATTGTTCCACAAAACATGAAATACAGATATCATTGGTGTCATTGCGGTGAAAGAATACTTATTTCCAAAAGAAAAAATTTCAAACCCTGACAAAAATTATTTTGATATGAGGCCTCCAATAAAACTATTTTACTCTCCAATAAGACTAAAATTCACTCATTAAATCAATATCATGACCAGTATTTGAAAAATCCATATCTACTCTAATCGGGGTAAATACTCACTCCTAGTTTCTAAGGTAATATTTTTGAAAATTTTATACTCTATGATGGTTCCCCAATGACTGATTTTTGTTTTAAATAATCCCTGGTAGATGGTATTAAACTCAAAAAAATAGTTTGAGTTAGAAATTTTTTCTGATACCACTAAGACTCTTCTTTAATTTCATGAACTGGCCTAGGTACCTTGGTATCTTGATAACAAAGGTGGCCCTGACATAGTGAGAAGGGAGTTTATGATCCCTATAAGATAGAGAAAAGCCCAAGCATTGTTATAAATGACCATGGGGATGAATTTTCCATAAAAATAGCTGGATAAAATAAAACAATAAAATATACATAAAAAAGGATGCACCACTTGGTGTAATGTACTATAATAAACCATGACATAAAAATGAAAAATTGTTACAAATCATGTACTATGAAAGGAGAACATCTCAGGTCCCTTATGACACATCTCACCACGACTATGGTTAAATAGATGGACCCACCTATTTGAGATCCATTCTCTTTACTCGATCCTAGAAATGGATAATCTAGAAACACTCAATGTTATAGGTAGGGTGTCTGCTAAAGGCATAGTATGGTCTCATGAATGATTCCATAATAGTTTCCAAATATTGAATAACAAAATGAATTATTTCAATTTTAAATGTAAACATTTTTATGATTTTAGGGAATATTGAAACAAATCATGCCAAACGGTTTGAATGAAGTAAAATACTATAAGAAAAGGCTTTACAATTGACGGAATATTACTTAGATAATGAATTAAATAATATATTTATATATAATAGTTTATATAAATATAAAAGGCATATAAAGAAGTTTTACAACATTGGTATACATTTATATGTCAAAAAATAACAAGTAACCAACATAGTAAACATAGAAAATGTATGATTATATTTTCAGCTATAGGACTCCTCACATTTTAAGTTATCTTAGCAATATGTGTATACACATATCCCTCTTACACTAGAAAATGGTGAATCATCACACTCCCATCGGGGTTATAACCCAATTAATGTATGTTTTGAACATTATAATAGCATTGAGTGTGTCCACACAACTAACCAACTAGCTAAGGGTTACATGTGCTAATAGATAATCAATGATGAAAAATTTATTTTAAGACTGCATAAAATACCAATAAATTTTATTCTTCCGTTAAAAAATCCAAATTTTCCATTTGAAATCAAAAAATGCGTTAATCATAAACATGTAAATTTCACAAGATAAACCCATTAGGTTTCTATCAAGTAATCTAAATCCATTTTTACAGGTTTAAAATCCAGTCAAAACTAATTCCATCAATTTTTAAAACTGATTTCCATAAATAATTTCTAAATTTTAATTGAAATAATTTCCATCAAATCTGAAATTATTATTAAATAATTTAAATTAAAAAAATTCTATAAACTCACCCTAATTCATAGGAATTGGGGGCTATCCGAAATTTTCATGCCAAAATTATTTCAAGTCTACCAATTTACATGAATTAGGTTTTATGAAATCAATTGAAAACATGTTTGTATGACTAAATTTAAATCATATTTTGAAATAAATCCTGAAATTAAATTTTAATAAATATGGATAATTAGGATGGAAAAAACATCCCTTTTTCCATGAAAATTGACACTTGAAAAGTCACCCATCAACTAGATTAATTATGTAATGAACCTATGAACCCTACCTAGAATGAGACATGACACCACAGAGAATGTATCAATAAATATATTGATGATCCATTGGAAACACAAGAGTGGTAAAATAGATTAAGATAGTGAATGAGTAGGAATTATTACTTGTTTTTAACAATAAAATCACTATAATGGATGGAGGCCAACAATAGGCTATAAAATGCTTGGAAGGATCCTTGGTCACCTAGAATGATCCTGGGGTCGAGGGAGAATAATCTAAAGAATATCCAAAACGAAAGGCTATCCAAAATTCTTGTTTAATAAATGATAATCAGGGTATTACCCTAAGTTTAATAGTAATAAATTATGTGAAATAGCTGTGTTTTGTAACCATCAAAATGTGAACTTTTTTTTATTAAAATTTTACACTCTGAGGTAAAAACTGATTTTCAAAACATTCACGATGTGAAATGGGATTTTATGACATCTACACTTCACCACTTGAATCCTTTCATGAATTGTATCCTGAAACCGTTACATGGTGTGTAATCCTCTAAAAATCTACATAAAACACTAATTAATGCAGAAAAAACAAGTCTATGACTTCACCATGACACGTATTATCGTGATTTATTCTCAATCCTATTTAGTTAATTTAAAGTTGAAAACATTACAAGGTCAAAGGCAAAATTGTGATATCAGTAACATGATGTTACAACCTCCCCACTATAAAAATGACTTGTCCCCATTATCTTTATAATGAATCTTCCATGATTAAGAGATGTGTCCACTACACTCTCATCAGAAAATCATATACCAAATTCTAACGATTGTTTGAACCTAAAGTCCATTTCACACAGACCAAATCCATCATCCTCTCAAGAAGTGACTTGGTTTCAGAGTCAAAAATCACAAATAGGAACTCTATCATTGATAAATCAGGTTTATTTTGATGAACATTACATCTCTAAATGTGATATGTATTATAATGATACTTGATCATCTTCAATATATGGAATACATTATTTATCAACGCCATATTCGGTGGATGTAAAAATTGTAATGCAAAAATTCCTAATTTCACAAAAACCATGAAATGTCCAACAAAAATTACAGAGGGCATTCATTGCATCCCAAGCTATTGAGGACCCAATCTGGGTGAATGATTCTGGAAAAATTGTTTATAAACTGAGAACTACAAAGTTCTATAGTGACTACCAGAATAATATTTTTATCAGCTCTAGGAAGTCAATATTCACTAATGAATCAATTGAATTTTTGGCATCATATCCTATACCAAACATTGTACAACCTATTAAAATTCTCTAATCTCCAACCTACACAATATAGATTTACATGATTGTCCATACAAGGATTTGAAGTGAGCCATTCTGATTTCAATCTTGTAACTACAGTTATATGAAAACTCAACTAACCACAAGTAATCATCCCAAGCCCCATAGATGTCATGAACATAGGAGCAAAGCATATACTCCAAAATCATTATATGTCCCTATATCTTTCTATCCAACAATCGATCGTAAGCCATGCACAAATAGACCTGAGATCCCAGTTATTGTTAATGGCCTCCTCAAAATTGAAAAGCAATCCCAGTTTCTCTATCGAAAATCATATTATATTGTACACTGCGGAAATGTAAAATCTATTTCCCATAATTATTTCACAACTCTTGAAAATTGGTTGTTTTATTAATGTATACAATGTGAGATGAATTGGTAAAAAATTGAATCATAAAAAATAATTCATTATTCCTTCTATAGGTATGTTGAAACCCAATAACAATGTCCCTAAATATTTTATTCCACTTCCAGGTAGGGAATCGAAGTGGCTAATATAAACATGATGTTTTTATATTCATTGCCTTTACCTGTTCACACTTATATGATTGCGATAAAAACATATTAATTCCCAGTCTCATAGAGGGACACTAGAACTACCACCACATATCATAGAATATATTTGTGGTTTGTGGGTGCATAACCTATTGGGAATATTAAACCCCCCCATTAAATCCTTCTTTTCTTCTAACGGCACACCAATGTGAATACGATAACATAGAAAACCCTCTATAGAGAATTTCCATAAGGAAAATATCTCCCCACCATAAATAGAGTCTCTATTGATAAGGAATTCATCATCAAGGTACTGGTCTAGAATAACTCTCTCGTGAAAAGAGGATGTCCACTGAACACTGGAAAAAGAATCGTCAGCACATTACCATAACCTCTAATAAGAAACTCTACAAATAGATCCATAAAATTCTACTCTTCTAATACTTATTTTACTTCCATGATTGTATGTTTCTTTCTTAACACATATACAAATAGATTCACTATCCTTGGGATATAGGCGATTTCATAGTTGAATGATTGTAGATACTCTACCCAAATCCTCGGGAGGATATTCAAATATTTTTGAGAGAATATAAAACTCTAGTGATTTTTTTCATTATACACTATGAAAAATTAAACATAAAGGAAATGCGGCCAACTCGTAAGAACGTGCATCATAGGTGCATGTTCCAGTTCATATGATTGAAAATTCCTCTCATATGGATGATGATGACGAGTTATATATGTGACAACATGATCTCCCTTCATAAAAATGAAGCCATAGATAGATCCTTGTGCATCATAGAATAAAACATAACCCTACCTACAATTTGGATGTGTTAACAGTTCCCTTGTTGTTAGATGATGTTTCATCTAAGAAAATAATGTCAAAAATTTCTCATCCCATGAAAAATTCACCCCCTTTTGAGTTAGATAATTCATCATAGAAGACAACCACAAGAAGACCGTCATGAACCCATGGTAATATCCATTTGTTCCTAAGAACCTGTGGATCTCGAAGGCACTATGCTGCTACTCCCATAGTATAATAACCCTTACATTATTTGGATCAACTAAAATACAATGTTTAAGCATATCTTGTCCATTGAATTTCAATTCCCAAATACAAAAATCAAAATTTAAAATATTTTCATAAAGTCAATGATATCTCATTAGACTCATAATTATTCTCATATGATGCACATTATCCACTATGGACATAGAGTTGAAGACGATTTCTTCAAAAAATAATACCACAATGTTATCATGTTATTTGTGGAAATCCTAGTTCATCCAAGCCATGAAAACTATAGGATCATTTTTTAGGAAAAATATCATTGCTTGGTTCTTATAATGGTCGTACCTTCTCATAAAGGTTGTTTTCAAAATGTTAGGTCATTTATCCTAAATTGATTTTGACCATATCATAGGACAATATTTGAAGGACACTTTTCCCCTTTCAACTAATAAACAAGATAATCAATATATGGTGATAAATATTTGTTATTTATCGTAACTTTATTGATCAGTAGATAACTAGAACATAATAGAAATTAATTTTTAGCCATCTTTGTGATGAGATATAGCACCATCCCTGGTGACATGCTTAGGAAAATAATTCCATTCTCCAAAATATCATCCAACTAGTATGCCAACAATTTTAGTAATGGTTGTTCCATGAGGTAAGAATGAATTAAAAATAGTTTAGAAGTAGGAATTAATTCAATGGAAAACTCAACATCCCATATGAGTGAAAAAATACAGAAATCAGGTGGAAACACATTAGGAAACCAGACAATGACTGGAGGGAGATCATTGAGGATTCCCACTCCAGATCTAAGGAAATCACGGAATTTACATTCACTAATGGTATATAAAAACGTTCTGATCTGATCATCCTTTGGTCCCAATATCCATGATTGAAATGAGACACACCACTGGGTGTAGTAATATAGACCTTTAAAAGATAACAATAAATCCATGCATGATTGGTAATGACCCAATTGATCATAAAATTATGTCAATATATGACATGTTAATAATCAAAAAACCCTATGCTAGCTTGATATATGATAGAGATAAAACACATACTTGACTACAGAGAACATTCTCTCTCGTTGTACTAAGGGGTTTAGTAATATCCATTTCACAATATATGAAATCCATCAGATTATATAGAAAATTAAAAATATCGGTTGAAATAAACGAGTAACATGAACCAATATAAAATAGGGCAGTCAATAATAACAATAATATAGTAATGGTGCCCCTCAGAGTTGTTGGAATCGTATCTTCATCCACTGGAGACTCTTCCACTATGTTAAGTAGGTTCATTCAATATACATATGGCTGGATCTCTTTTATTCAGGAAGTATCTAAATAACCTATCACTTTAGATGGAGATGATTATACTGTTCTACTATGTGGTGTATAAATGTTAAGTTAGAATCTCTATAAGTTCCATATACATCCACATGAGCTACAATACTTGGGTTCCTTGGGGAAAACATCCTAAAATATCTTGGCTTTCTACAATGGTAGAAACTTAATAGACATTTCCATGGAACTATAGGGGGAATTAAATTATTTTCCTTCATGATCTTCCATGAGAATAATCACGCTTAAATTTTCCATCGAACAAACTAACACTTCCACTGAGAGAACAATGAAATCCTAATAACCTTGACTTCCCATCAAGTTCCATCATGACCATCAATGCACTATCAAAAACATCAAAAATGTGGGATGCATCATCCAGATAAAAAAATAACATATATCTTTTTGAAGTGAAATCTAGAACTAATCATCCTTATTGTACTCAATAGATAAATTCTCATGTGAAAACTATACCAGATCAGCAAAGATATTTGAATACACAATCATAGTTCTTTTGTCCTAGTCATTCTTGAAAACACTCATAGTTTTATCCAACACCATTGACTATGGATAGAAATGATTAGTGAATGAATCATGAATCTTTTACATGCCAATCATTCATGTTTCTTTTTTGTCACTATCTTGTCGAACCATCTTCTACATAGTCTTTCCAGCATGAAGGAGGAAAATCTCACCTACATCACATTTGGGGACTCTACGAAATTAAAAAAAATGTTTTATCTTGGCCAAAAATTACTATACATGTTAATGATTTGGGTATCTTTAAAAACATGTGTATCATGGAAAATTTACTTTTTATAAGGATTCTAAAGAACACCCCCTTGAGGGTCAACATATGGAGCCTCAACGGTGAATGGTAGGGTAGTCTTTCCTTGATCATGGACAGTGTGCACAATCACCTCGACCAGATTTGAGTCTAAAATAGGATTTGAATGCTGAGGTATAACAGAAACAACTTCATAAATTAAATTATAACATCCTCTCAGAGGAATGATGCTACATATCATCAGTAGAAAAAAATAAGACATTAGCCTAACACTCAAATAGAGCAACAAGGGAAATTATTCCAAATATATGGAACAAATAAAATTTTGGATTCCACTCTATCCAAATCAGAATAGGAAGTGGGCTATTACTAATCCCTAAGACTTCCTTCCATAACCACCCCGAGATGCATAAGGTTTATTTCGGTGAGAGTGGGATAAGTACTCAATTGAATATACCTCCTAAGTACTGAAAATGTTTTCAGCTGTATGCTGACTTTAATAAAAAAAGGTCAACAACCTCCCTCTGATACCACTTTGTCCCAAACCATCCAGGGTCCCCTAGTAAACTGATAACTGAGCCCATCCTAAAATACCCCAAAGGGTGTTTCTGATCCATAGAGGTTAGTGAATATCATTGTGTATCATACAATAGGCATATGGGAATGAATTTTCCATAAAACATAATAGAAGAAAAAGAAATGATTGTACACATAACAAAGGAAGATCATATGGTGGTTATGTACCAAAATACAATTAGGCATTAAAATAAAAATTTTATACATCCCATTTAATATAAAATGAAAATATCCCAATCTCCTTAGGACACTAAACTTCATGACCATAGTTTAACAGCTGGATGAACCTCTAAGATATCTGTTCCTCTTTCTCAAACTTTGAATTGGATAATATACAAACACCAGAAGACACTGGTATGGTGTGAGCTAAAAATCATAGTACAGTCTAGCCAAGGGTTCCACAAAAGATAAAAAGTTTATTAACCAATAAGTTTCATTCAATTATAAACATAAACCTATTTTTAATTTTCAAAAATATTTTATGAAATAATGATATATATCTCAAATGATAGAAATTTACTATAATCAAAGGCATTAAAATGATGGAATATTTATAAAAATTGTATTAAATAATAAAATAATTTAAAATTGTTTATATAAATTCATAATTCATGTAATTTAGTTTTACTACATTGGTATATATTTATATATTAAATATAAATTATAAAAGAGAGAAATAGTCATCTTCCAAAAGGTATGATTGAAATTATGGCTATAGGAATTTGTACTCTATAAGAGGACTCATCAATATGTGTATACACACACCATTGAAACAGGAAATAGGTAACTTTTAACCCTTCCATCAGGGATGTTTCCCCCCACATGTCTGTTTCATGACGTTCTAATAGCATAGAGTGTGTTTAAATAACTCACCAACTACTTAAGTCTTGGATGTGCTCTTACATAATCAATGATGGGAAATTAATTTTAAGGATACATAATATTCAATTAAATAAAATTCTAAAATTTCATTATTTTAAATTTATAATTAGAAACAAAAAATGGTGTTAATCCAAATCATTCAACTTTTATAAGATAAAATGATTAGGTTTCAATAAATATATTTTATTCCATTTTTCGAAGATTTAAAACCATTAAAAAATAATTCCATCATTTTTCCCAATTCATCAACTAAATTAAATTCAAAAAATTTAATTAAAAATTAGTTTTATAAAATCCACAATATAAACTAATCAATTTAAATTTACCAATTTCCATAAACACTCCACAATTCAATGGAATTGGGTAGTTTTCCCAATTTCACATGCCAAAACCATTTAAAATCACTCTATTCAATGGAATTAGGTTTTATCAAATTAATTGAAAGGATGTTTGAGAAATATTAATTAAATCATTCATTGAAATAAATCATGATATTTACGGTTAATAAGTTTGGCTAAATGTGATGGATCCTCCTACTTTTTTCCCAAAACATGACACTCACAATGGAACCCATAAGTGAGGAGAAAGGTGAATGAGCATTTGGAACTCAACCAAGAAAGAGATTTGATACCACAAGGAATAAATCCTTACATTTAAGGAAGATCAAGAGAATACCAACTAGTGGGGAGTGAGATAAAGAGAAGGAATGAGTATTATTTCTTACACAGGAATCACAAAATAAGAACATTGATGGTCAGATGCCTAACGTTAGGATCTAGATGGTTTGGAAGGCTCGGATTATTCATAGATATAAGTTTGGGATGGGTGATAATATATTCAATTGGATCCAAAAATAATTACCAGTTACACTACATGTTTAAAAAACAAAATTTGGGGTATTACACGATGTGTAATACCAATTCATATCTTGAAAATGTAATGTTTTTCAACTGCCAATACGTGATCTATTTTTCATTAAAATTTGATGCTACAAGTTAAAAACCACTTTATAAAAATCTCATGATGTGAATGTAATTTTTAAGTCGTGTAACCTTTGTATCAATAATAATTTAATAACATGTATTGTGAAACCATTACAAAGCTTGTAATCTAGTTTCATGGCATGTAATCCTCTGGAAGTCTATAAAAGTCCTCAGATAAAGAAGAAAAACTCCAACATGTATGTGAATTAATAGTCATATGTGTCCTCCCAATTTATTATTAATCACATATGGTTAATAAAAAGAAAAAAAAATGTGTTAAGGTTAAATACCTACATCTAGTATCGGTAAAAGTATGTTACATTCAACTTGTGTTGATATAGATTGTTTCATCGGCTCAAAAAAATATCATCATGTTCATTTTTGAAACAAATAATTTCTTAGACCCCACCAAGTATACCATGTAGTAAGAGATGAAATTAATAAAAACTATCTCCTCCCTTTTTTTGACTCCAACCTTGAAAAATTATAAAAACCAACATTTAGTTATGGAATTTTGGTCCCAAAAAAACATAATATTGGGATAACATTGATATGATTTCTGTATCGGAATACTTGGAACCATAAGAAAAAAATGGAATCTTCACTTAACATAGTATGATATGTAGAAACCCATACCTCTTTTTAAATATCCTCTGATATATGCCTTATTTATTTAAATTTAATCATGATAAGAATTCAAAACATACATATCTATTTTCATATTTTTTATGTCTTTCTCCCAGTCTCATATTTTTCATTATTAGTAATTATTGACAACTCCTTGTTCTACTAAGGATGATTTTTAAATTTATGTCATCCAATATAATTGGTTATATAATCTAATTACTAGTTTTAAGTTTCTCTTTTTTCTGATCTTACTTTGACAATTCTTCAACTTATGTTGATGATTATTGTTACATCATCAGATAAAAGAAAATTTTCATCATTTTCAAAAAAATGATAGCAGTGAAACACCACCTAACCCACGTCATAATATGTAAATAAATCATTAAATATCAACTCGTACCGTTTTTTGTAATCCTTCAACATAATTCATAGAAATGATCCATGAATTTCAAACTTTTATCACACAAAAAAACAAATTGGGAACTAATACTAACAACCGCATGTTTACCCCATGTCGTTTCCTTTCATGTTTCCATTTTTTATAATGATAAATTATTAATAATAATCACCAATATAAGTATTATTTTGGTTTAAACATAATATAAGTATATATATAATTGTCCTTTATATGTTAATCTTTTGTGTGTACTTATTTAAATTTTTTCAAAAGGTGATTTGTTGGACCAAATATGATGAATATGAATCAAAAAATAATGTACTGTAATTGTATGAAAAATGTATTATTACAGAGTTAAAAATTTCATTATTTATCCTAAAAAGAAATAATACCACCCTTCCCTAGTCCTTTTTTCTATTTATTTTGTTTATATTTGAGGAAAATTCATCCTGATGTATGAGAAAAACATTTTATTTGTGACTGAAAATATGGATACAATAAATGTAAGACAAAGAAATTGGAGATACTATAATTACATACTTATTAGGATGATATTAATATTTATGAGTCATTTGATTTGAATATAATTCAGAGTGATGGAGGAGTTCATATAGAAGAAATGACAATAGAAATTGAAGATGACCATCATGATTATAAAAAAAATGAGTAGTTATATATCTTTTATATGAGATCATGGTATACTATCTGTACTAAATATAAAATAGGTTTATATTTTTTGTATTTTCTATAATATGAATGCTCATAAAGGTAAGGGAAACACTAACATTACATATATTAATGTTGACATGAATTATTTTCTATTAGAAAAAAATATGCTTACCTTTTGAATATATGATTCTAAATTAATGATATGTTCAATGTAAATAATTATTAAGAAATTTCATATCGATCCAAATGAAAAAATATTATTTCAGGATGACTATGATTAACTCATTAAATACCCTTATCTTGGAGTGAATGAATACAATAAAGATGAATCATTCTATTATAAACTTTTATATTACACTCTTATTATTCCATGTCTTATACAAATCTATGGACGACAGAAAACCAAAAAAAAATTACAGGGAATGAAAATATAATAACTGAATATGGGTATCAACATCCCCCATAGTCATTTGTTTATGGAGGATTATTTATTATGAGAATCCATAATTTGGGAATAACCTATGAAACATAAACTTTTTTTTATATATAAATGTAATAAATCCTTTAAATTTATAGTGTAGTACACATAGTATATGTCCAGTTATACTGGTAAATTATAACATTCTACCATTGTAATACATGAAGCACAAATACATCATCTTTTATGTAATTATATATGATCAAAAAACATGTTACTGGTATATATATCTAATTCAAACATTGTTCAATGATCTAAAACTAATATGGGGTACAATTGATAATTTTTATAACACTCATAAATGTGAAGAATTATCTTTGAGATCCTTGTTGTATGTAATGATAAATGACACTACTTCTTATGGAATTTTTTTTTTCTATACCATTATAAGAATATTGGGGTGTCCCATATTTTCAGAATACAAATACTCAGTTAGTTTTAATCATTAGTATGAGACTTTCATTTATGAAATAATTTACCTTTACTTCTATTACATAAACAATGAACATGGATATAATCAGTCATTTGTAATATAAAACTATTAACATTACCCTATCCCCTAAATTGGGATCGACTACTCAAGGGTAAAAATTATATTGACAATGATTCGGATAATCCTATTTTTAAATACCTTTAGAAATTGGTTTTGAAAAGAGGTCAATTTTCCTTGAATTTCCAGCGTTGAATTGTTTGTGTGTTATAAATTTTAATGATATCATTCATTTTGAAAAAAAATGTATTTGATCAGGTTTTTTGTAGAATTAATAAATTCTAATAATAAAAACATTATTGAGTCAAGGATAGAATATAAATCAATATCATGGGGAAATTGGATGAGTTGGATGTTATTTTTGGAAAAATATGAATTTTTCTTTTCTCGGAGCTTATACTATATCAATAAATGAAAGTTATTAGTTAATAAATTTCATTAATTTTATAATATTTATAGAGGAAAATGTATTTAATATTAAGAATGTGGTTTCATGAACTAAATTGATGTCACAATGCCAAAAATTACATCAAAATCATGTTTTTTATATGAATTTATACATATCAATTTTGGATGAATTATACCAAAAAATATGATATAAAGTAAATATAATTGGATTACATTTCAAAGACATATGAAGTAATGAAATATTCTTAGTGAGGTTTCCAATAAATAATAAATATATAATAGTAATATTATATACATTAGAGGTTTTATTCCTCCCAAAATTATTTGATATAACAATCGACCAAATGGTTCACTTTGTTATAGAGAATAAACTATATGATATTATTCATTCAAGATTAATTTAACTAATAGAGTTGGATGTGATGATTTTAAAATAATATATCAAGTATAAATTATGACCTCCAGGTTGTATTGTAGGATTATATATTCTGAAATATATTATTAAATTTTATATATATTACTTTTTGAATTTTGATAGCATAAGTCTCCCATAATCTCATCGCAGAAGATTCCATGGGGAAGAATAGATTTTTTGTACTGATGTTGTTAAAAATTTTATCACAAATTGGTAGAAGTCTCTCCTTTAAAATTAATATATTAATTTATAGGGTTTTATATACATTGATGCAACAATATATTGTATTAAACATTTTAATTCCTTAAGGGATGATGTATGGATATTAAATACATATAATCAAGAGTCTAAAAGATGGTTCTAAGGTCAACATTTTAAAGAATTTTTTTAAAAAACTAAATTGAATTGTTTCATTAATAAAATGTATAGAAAATGGTATAAATATAGATATTAATTAAAAAAGTGGATTTTTAATTAGTGGCAATATGTTAAATATAACGAAAAAAGATAAAAAATGGAAGGATGAAAAAATGTGAAGTTTTTCTTGTAGAAGATGTGATGAATGTATCTTCTTACAAGGATATAAATACAATCTCCCTAGATATATCATATTTTGTTATTATATAATTGATATTAGAGTTGGTTGAGAGAAAATTTCATGTTCTCAATTTCTATTAAACTTTCTTTCACAAAAGGTGTTTGATGAAACTTGATTAATTGGGTTTCATGAATGTGAATATCTGGTGGATGGGTAGAGTGATTATCCATTCATAATGAGTTGACCAAAATTGAATCTATTTAATGACTTAGATCAATCAAAAAAATTAGTCAACATTCTTATTTCTGTATAAGTAGAGGGTCAGATGATAATATAATTTATGATAAACCATTCATTGGGAGATCAAAATATTTTCATGGTGGTGACAATATTGCAAATACATTTTACATTAGAGTGGACCACAATGCGTAGATTTAAATTCAAGATAGAGGATCCAAATCCCTTTAGCATTTAAATAATTAAACATAGATCTTTTTGAGTAGGTTAATGTCTTCTTTAATATACTATTATTTTCTTCATAATATTTTGATTTATCTACTACATTTATATAAAATAAATTAATTGATTTACCATTGATGTAGATACTGTCTACTTCACTCCTCCAATGCCCTGAAGGCCATCAAATTTTTTATATATAATAATACCCCCTTTAATGGATGAAGGGGTGGAAACACAAATACATTATGGACATTAGACAATTAAACTCGAAATATAGAAGGAGTAAAAATAGACCAACAACACTAAACTGATCCTCCCAAACATTTTAACATGGATAAGCTTCCCAACGTTACAAGGCTAATCAGTAATCAATAATAATAGGACAAAGCACATTCTTGATCTGATGGATGACGTCATACCCTCTCAAACAACCAAATCCAAAAAAAACTCTATAATGACGAATCACCAGCTCTGAAACCTCCTCGGAAGTCTGTTCATGATGTCATCTGGATCACAAACTCCTCACCTTCAAACAACAAGCCATTCAAGCAAAGAGAACTAGCATGATGTGACAATGAATCCCCATGCCGCATGGGACCATACCACCAATTCATACAACTATTATATGAAAAATATTGCAACCCTCATATCACCAATTTCATTCCAAACTAGATTAAAATGAACGTTTACAAAGAAATAAACCTTTCAAAAACCACACAGAAACACTGAAGTAGGACCCTCCCACAATGAGTCAATCTAGATCTGTCTTTGAGCCACCAGATACACGACGAAGGTGTCACCTAGTTGCGCCCACCCGAGCTGATAAACCAGTTGCATCAGACCACACACCAGAGAGCAATGACTTGACCGAGAAGACATATAACATTGGGCCTTACCAGAAACATATAATCATGGCCAAGTAGCAAAAATACTAGTAGATCTGAGAAACGTCATGCCACAATGAGCCGAGTAGATTCTAGTACAATGCTGACCCCCGTCGAAGAGAAAACATCACTAAACATCACTGAAGCTCCAAAGTGCCTTGTCGATGAAAAGAAACACTGAGTGGAAGGCGTATCATCGCAAATCCATGACAAACCAAGCTAGTCAGGCCACACAGATCCGAGCAGAAGCCATTGCATCACCAAACCATGTCAAAGAACATACACTACTAAACCTAGCCATAGCTCCCCTACACCATACCAACACCAAACTACACCGGGTCAGAGACAACACAAAAATGCCGTATCTAGAACCAGTAGATTGAGTCGGGAAGGGTAAACAATATCTAAATAAACCCTATCCATCGTTGTAAGTGAGAGTGATGCCGCCTGGAGGCCCTTTTCATTGGAACACTTAATGAAAACTTCACATGATGATGATACCAATACCAAGGAAGAAATTTTTATCAATATTGAAACTATATAATTATTGAGGTATAAACACCCTAAAGATGGGAAAAAATAATAATGGCAAGAAAACTACATGTTATGTAAAATTATCAATTAAATAAGTAAAGCCAAAAATTTGAGATTTTTTTGAATCATCATGGAAAAATTATTCACCCTAATAAGGCAATGGTCATTAGTTACATTCATATCATAGTGAGAATGGTTATTCAAATTGGTATATATACATGGAAAGATGTTGTTCTAGCATTGAATAATGTCATTTGGGAATCTATTATAGTAATGTTACAATATAGGTTCACAAATTTATTATAAAATTATATTATTAAATGTTGAGGTCTATCTTAATATCCCATTCATATTTAATTTATTTTAGGTTATTTCCATTATAAAAATCACTTAATCTCCTCTATAAAATATCATAGAGGTTTCTGAACTATTCTTATGATGTATCATCTCTTATATACTAAGGGGAAATTTTACCACCCCTCACCAATTACACATGAATACACTATAATCCCTGAAACATGTAAATAATTCATTAGTCAATGCAATGAAGATTCATTTCAGTTCATTATAAGAAATATGGTTTTATTTGAATATAATTATTACGTCCACCACTATTAATCAATATTAATTTATGAAATATTTAAGGATTTATACAAATATGATATTTCAATCAAGACCCATGTACACCTACCATAAATATAAGATGAGGTATGCTTCCCTTGAGATGAAAAAATTTATATATTTTAAATCTCTGATAAATTTTTAATGTGATATGAATCAAAATAAAATCCATTAATTTTTATACATATTGATAAATCAAAATAAAATTCCACTTTAATCCCATGTAATTTGCTATAAAGGGAAGCTTGTATAAATAAGAATGGTTAAATAGTTGTTGAAAACATAAAATAAGTATAATGATCAGGTAAAAATATGAAATAAATTTAATTAATTATGATTTATAATATTATTATTTTAAAAAATCAATTTATGATCATGTGTTTTTTATATACTGTAGACATTTGATTCCATATTAACTATACCAAAAGAACAACTACTTTCATTATCATTAAAGATAACAACACATTATTATCATGTTATGGCATTGGAATCAAGAGTGTTAGCTAAAACATATTTCAAGAGGAAAATTATTCATGGAGATATAAATGAGATGATAGAAATCATGAAGGAATATATAAATTTCTTGATAGATAATACAACTTTTTCAGCATTGGAAGGCCAATATATATATTAATCGAGAAATGTAAAAAGATAGTATAATAACGATCATTAAATGATGGGAAATATACCCACACAAATATTGTTGTTATCCATTACCCATAATTGAGAACAAAACAAAGGTTAATAAAATTTGTAATCAATATTTATCCTAAATGATAATCCATCAAATTATAATAATTTCTTATTACTAAAATTATGAAGGATGAATTTGAATATGACATATATATTTTAACAACCACACATATCTATGTTGTAGTTCATATAGTGTACAATATCATTGGTGATACTCTGCAAAATAACAAATCCAAAAAGATCACAAGATATCGGTGATTGATGTATCTCATTCGCAGATCATTGAGTTTCTTGTTTTACATTATGATATGGATTTTTCCATAATTGATAATACTATTATAAATATCATTTCATGGCCATGAAATTATATACTGAGTTACAAGGTTTATCTTTAAAAAATATTTTCTAATGAAAAGAATTTAACTATTGGTGAAAAATATGCATAAACGAGCCCTGGGTTAGTAGATTAAAAATGATTTTAATATTTAAGTGTGGATGTAGATAATCTTTTCAATCATATAACATATCATATCTATCATCTAAGAGTATCGTTATCCCCCCATTTCAACAACTATATATATTGGCATCAAAATTTCAAGTAGGTACAACATTCAAAGATAGAAATATGCCCAACATTGAATTTAAAAAACAAATATTGAAATATTTTATAAAAAATCAATTTCTCTCGATACGATAAATGATATTTTGAATTTTTTAGGGCTTATAATCCCAATTTTTAAAATATACATCAGTTATATTTTCAAAATATTTCAGTAATAAAGAAATCTACTAAGTTCATTTTAGTTAATAACTATTAATAATTTCTCAAGGCATATATCTTACTACTATATAAATTGTTATCCTTTTTAATTAGTATTTGGAATAATTAATCCTTATATTATTTTTATAGAAATATTTTCCTTGGAATTATTATGATTGAAAAATTGAAAAAATTAACACTTTGTGAGGAATTTGAAATGAAAATAATATTATAATGACTCCTCTTGATGAAAATAATGTAAGTGTAGAATTATATAATATAATCATTATGATAATTTTTTTAATTTTTCATTATAGAAATATTTTTTCCTTTAAGAAGAATTGTATTCTCATCAAAATGAATTCATATACCCTATATTTTTATTTTTAAGATCTTATGGATTAAATTCTATTAGGTTGGCCACACATGATGTCTGATGTGAATTTGTAATGATTACCAATATTAAAAAATCATATTAACATAAAATTATATGGTTCATTTTTTTCATTAATGATAATTCTTCAATGATAGGTATATATATATATATAGTCTAAATAATGTTATGAGGTCGTCGACTGAATACAAAAAATCTTATTGATTTCAAAAAATAGAAATATATTAAAAAAATAGTAATATTTAATTATAAAAATATATTGAAAATATTTAATTGTTTTGGTCAATTCTTCAATATATTCAAAAGAAAAATAATTATAATGATCCTGGATATTACATATTAAAATCTATTAATGATATTACATATCATATAATGACTTGAATCAACGAAATGCTATTTTTTAAAGTTAATTACATTCTCAGTTGAAATATTGGTTTATTAATTTTGGTATATATTTCCATAATATTACTAATGTTTCCAATAATCTTCCTATTTAAAATAAAATTTAAATTTATTTAGACATGATTGGGAAATGTAAATGGTGTTAAATTTTTTTCTTACATCACGTTGAACTTATTAAATGTTATGTTTATGATGATTTATATACAATGACCAAAAGATAAATCTAGGACATATAGATTTAGTTAACTAATAATATATATTATATTTTACACTATCTCAAGGAGAAGTATAATGGAGGGTTAACCTATATGGATTGTAGTACAGTATGAAACATGTCCGATGATTTTTGTTCTTATAGGAGATTATACTTTAATGATACCACTGAGACAATAGAGATATCTGAATGGGTTGAGGTTCCATTACCCCAAAATCTAGATATTTGTTATCAATATCATTAGAAGGTACTTTCAATCTAACAAAAGAATCATTTGAAATTTGGGATGTAAATATGAAATATAAATTTTATGATAAAATTAGTTTCATCTATGAGAAACAATAAAAATGTCATCGTATTATTTACTACCATTATTAGAAAGATTATATATCTTTTTTAATCTATATGAATCAATCTAATATAAATCTAACACATTATGTTGTCAGTATAACTCGATTTTCATGTTTTCAGTATATTTTTTTGTGTAAAAAGAACATCACATAGCCAAAATAAGTAAATGTGCTCAAATTTTTTTAAAAATTTTAATTAAATGATCGCAAATTCAATTTTTTGTATAAACTAATCACATTTCAATCCAAACCACAATATGTCCAGTATTACATGTAGTGTGTGTTTTCAATATAAATCTTCCATTTTAGTTTAAAATTATTGTCACTAGCCTAACATGTTTATATTTTCTATGATTGTTTCCAAACATTATGAGATCAATATATAATTATTTTGTGATATGGGGGAATTTAATTCTTATTAATTATACTCATGATATTTCTAGAATCAATTGAATAATGTGTTTTTAATATTAAAGTTTCATTTTTATTTAATATGAAAATTACACATCCAAAACCAGGGTAAAAATATTAGATTACTAAAACCAATTATGAAAATGAATCATATTTAATTTGTGATTTTTATAAATATATTGAGTGTAAATATGACACATAATGATTTTTGGAAGGACAAGAATTATGTTTTTCAATACAAAAGTGTACTTTGTGTTCGAAAAATATTTGACTTTATAAAACCAAGAAAATATATTGGTATTATTTTCAAACAATTCAACAATGATCCCTAATTCATTTTTTATAATTAGTAATCCCCCACACCAAATGCTGACATATGATGTGGTCTTTATGACATGACATGCTTGTTTTTAATATATAACTGATTTTCATTTAAAACACACACCACATATCCAAAAAACAATAAATAAATCATGGATTATTTTGAATCATTAAAAATGATCAATTATTTTTTTTATGATGTGAAGTATTTTACGAAACATTAATCCAACACATTATGTGTTTAGTGGGACTTCATGCGTGTATTTTCTATATTAATGTTTATTAAGACTGAAATGAAAATCACTTATCCAAAACTAAGCTAACGATAATGTATTGATTTCTATAATTTTGAAAACAATACATTATTCATTGGTTATGTGTATGAATTGAATTCATTTCCATCCAACACATAATGTGGCCAATATTACTAGAAGTTTATGTTTCCAACAAAATGCTATAATTTTAGTTTATAACATGTGTCACTATAATAAGCTAAGAAAACTAGCTAATATTATTTTCAAACATAAGTAAAATAATCCATAATTCATTTTTTTCAGGTCGGAATTGACCACACATATATATTACACTTAATGTGACTGGTGAAAATCGATGTGTATTTTTTCAATATAAAAGTTACATTTTTCTTAAAACATGTATCCCATATCCATGATGATGAAAATAATATCATTTTTTCTAAATCATTATAAAAATCATCCATAACTAATTTTTGTTGGATAGTTATTGATCACAAGTCATTCCAATACATGATATAGTCAGTCTAATTAGAAGTGATTGTTTTCAATATAGAAGTTCCGTTTTTGTTTAAAATGCCTATCAAATATTGAAATCCAATCATACAAGATCTGATTGTTTTTTAAAATTATTAAAATTATATATATTTCATTTTTTATATTTAGGAATCAATTACACATCAATTGGATAGATGTTGTGACCAATATGAATATATGTTCTTGTTTCCTATATTAAACTATTTTTTCTATTTGAAACATACATCACACTACTTAAAAAAAGCATATGAGCTATGATTTATTTTCAAACATTAGAATAGTTATATTTAATTTCTTTATGTGAAATTATCAACCAAAAACTAATCTAATACATGATGTGGTCGGTATGACTTTAGGTGTATGATTTAAATAATGAAATTTTATTTTTGATAAAAACACATGACAGATGGATAAAATAATGTAAATAAGATCATATTTTTTAAATAATAATTAAAATAATCCATAATTTATTTGTGACTTATAGGAATAAATCCTAAATCAATAATATATTTTATAATTAACAATATATTTATGAAATATTATTAATTAAGATAATAATGTACAACTCGCAATATAATTATTAACTAATAGTATAATTATCAATTAAAAAATAATTTAATATTTGAAATTTGTCCCTGAATTTTATAATTAGTAGTACACATGATAAAATAATTAAAATATATTTTAATTAAAATTTTAATTTATCATATATATATTACATGACATAAAAAATAAAATTTCGTTAATTTTTTTTATTTACCATTGAAAAAATCAACATTGGTTTTATTGTAGGGTATAACATGTGTTTAAAGGTTTATCATTGGATACATTATTCTATAATAGATTCGTTTTTTTATATTCTTCATAGTTTTTTTGAATTAATATTAAATATCACATCTATCCAAATATTTTTTATACAGATTTTGAATTGAATTGATTGTGAATAGTAATATTTATTACTATAATTAGGTAATATATTTATTTTTATTCCTTCATTTATGTTAATTTGGTTTGATATTATAGGTTATTATACATATATATTAATATTATGGGCTTAATTCGCTCAAAATAGATGATTCTGATAATTTCACCCCTTATCAGTGCCTTTGTTTTAGCACTTAAATATGACCTTTTTATCATTAGAAAACAAATTGATATAATAATGGAGGCCTTTATTTTAACTAAAACTAATTCCCTATTTTTTATAAGTTCTTTTATAAATGATAACTATCCTATGTATAATTTCTTTTTACATAGAAGATAAAGGCACATTGATTTTATCATCGCTCCAATTTCATGTTCTTTTTTTTATTGTTAAGCCTTTTTTTAGAACTATTACAATCCTATTATATAGTAGTTTTTATTATGTAAAATATTCAACATATGTGTAATACAATCTATATTACCCATATATTATCAAATAATCATGATAAACTCTTTTATCCTAAATAATAATTTTTTACTTTTCACCATTTCAAAACATTTTATTTAGATTAATCAAAATACAACCAAGGCTAACAAAAAAATTATTTCATTTTATTCCTAATAACTCTATATTGATGATGTTTCCAACAAAATAAAAAGAGAAATGTTATAACTATAACAAAATTTATATAGATCAATATGAGATAGAAATATTTTGTTTAATTCTACAAATTTATGACCACAACGTTTTATACTATATTATAATACACACTACACTGTCAATAAATTAATACATATATTTAGAACTCATTGATATTTAAATTCTTATAAATTATATGTTTGAAATAATATACTTATTAAAATTTAATAATTGGTTTTTATAACCATTATATCCATCTAGTAATTTCCACATAGTTTATCAAACCCCTTAATGTATCTCAAACAATTCAATCGTATTGTTTTATTCCGCCTTACTAACTCCTAAATTAGATTTCAACAACATTGAGATGCCACATAAACAAACTTATTTAACTTATATATATATATATATATATTTGTTCAGGTATTAATATTATGTATTTAAACTATCGATACAACATAAGATATTGCAAATATCTATTAGGTAGTATGTCAACTATTTTAAAGAACATTGTTAAATCTATAAAATCTGAGTGTCACTATAAATTATAATGGTCTGAATTTTTTACTCAGAAAAAACATGTTCTTCATATGAAGGTAGTATTGTGTGATTATAGTGTACTCCTAATGGATTAAACATTAAATATCCCATTTCAACAAAAGTTGTGATATGATCGATTTTTTTTGATGTTTGTGTTTTATTAAGTCTATAGATTGTTAGAAGTCTTGTTGGGGGATTTTATATGAGACTAGTAGTCAACATAATTCATTGATGGTACACCCGTGGAAGTAGGTGGTTAGATAAATTAGTTTCCAATTATGGTCTCACTCTATAACTGTTGGAACCACTAGTTTATGTGTGTATTGATTACATGACAGTAGTGATCTACATGGGATCTATGCTATAGAGATTGTAATCCATTCGATTTTAATGAAATGAATTACATTGGAGTACTCACATGGATTTTGGATGAAATATTGTTCAATGTAATCATTGTGGGTTCTATTTTCAATTCCCATTAATTACGCTTCCAAGAATTTTTGTGTGTGTGAGTTGTTAAAAATCATTTTAGTAACAACCAAAAATTGTATCATTCAAATTTCCCTTTGGATTATTAAACTATGTAATATTTAGTAATGTAATATTATATAATTCCCACACATTAATTGATAGAACCGTTAAAAATTTCAATAATTATTTGACTATTATTTTTAGATAATAAAATAGTCGATATGAATCAGAAATATTATATTTTGTTAAAAATTAATAAATAAGACAACTAAAATATAAACAATGAGATCTTATTGATCCAACCAAATAAACAGACTCATGAATGACATCATAGAAACAAAGTATAATATTAGTATTTTAATATTCATCATTAAAATCATAATATCTATTCCCCTATGAAAACAAACAATTGAATGAAGAATGAATAAAATATGTGAAATTTACTGAATGTAGGGAACCCGTATTACTATAAAAAAATCTAAACATTTAAAGTGTAATATCACTGTTGGAATAGTAATTTTACTTTCAAAACACTAACCCCACCATTGGAATTCTAATATGATTATTAGGAATAGTAACCTGACTCTTAGAATAACATCCTCACTTATTTAAGTGTGAAATAAATTTTTTTTAAATATTATGAAATAAAATTATTACTTATTAATATCATGATATATGTAAATATATAATTTTAAAATTGTAATGTTTTTTTATTTATGTAAATCATATATATTTTAATATCATTCATAAAATAATTATAACGATTTAAAATAATATTTGATTTTAAAAAAATATTTTCAAACATAATATTATATGGTAATATAGTGAAAATATAATATTATGAGATCTTAAATAAATTACAGAGGGTTAAAAATTATTCATAATATTAAATGTTGAACTTTTGATATAAATACGGATTACATTTGGAATATAATTTTCTATATTTATAATTATTTAATAAAAGATCATTTTTAAAAATACAAATAAAAAATGGTTTTGGTGACTTTTTGGTATTTTTATAAAATATTTTAGTCTTTTGTGTATATTAATATTAAAAAATAAGGTAATTTTAGTTATAAGATAAATACATGATTTTATGGGTAATGGATAAAGTAAAAACCCATTATTACAAACTCATATGAACCATTTACATTATATAGTTACCTGAATCAACACTATTGTTATTCTTGAGCCAAAATAACAATCCATTGAATATAATATTTAAAAACATACATCTCCTCCCTTTATAATTACAACCATCACATCCCTTTTTTCTGACAACTGTTATTCCCTACATGATTTCAATTTTTTACCAACATATCACCTACCCACTCTCTCTATATACCTTTAATAATTTGTTTTCTATTAATTGAAATCCAAAATATACATAAGTTGTATTTCAAGAGGCGAAATTGGAGGCATAATATCCTCAAACACTGAAAAAAATTCTTATTTTTATTATCAAAACAGTTGGAATGGAAAAAGTGAGAAACCACGCTATTCATACAGAGAAAGCATAAAATGAAAACGAATAATTATTTAAAGATAACTTTATACTCTTTCAACTATACTCCCAAAATAGTTTCTAGAAAATATTGGTTACCTGAAAATCTGGATCATCCATTATAAAGTCTTCAATGTGATCATTTAACTGGTCTCATGCTTTCATGTATTCTACTCTACTCATCTTCCTTTCATCGAATATTCTAATCTGTATTAGGTTCTACTTTTCAATACATTGGATATTTTCATTATTAGTTTTAACCAAAACATATCTCTCCATCATCATTTCATCTTCCTTGTGTGTGGAATTAATCACAATAAAACCCTCCACTAGTTCATCCTTTGAATAAATAATATGCTCTAATTCCCTAGCACACTCTGCGCCCACATGTTTTGATTTAGAAGTATCCAATAGGTCCATTTCTTCTCCATGTACATCATCATGCCTATTTTGAGTCTCTCTAAAAGAAATATCCTCCACCAATAGGTCTCCCTGTAACCGGATGGGGTCTCTTGTCACCCCACTAGGGAGAACACTTTCTTTTTTTAACTCCACAATCAGTTTCATTCAAAATGGAACTGAAGAAATTATCCTTTTCCTTGGACCTGAACATATATAAGGATCTTTTCTAAATTTGTTTGCGGAGTTGATCATGGTTTCAAGTGTTAACTTTTGTTTTCAAGGATGGTTTTGAAGAAATGAAATCACTTAAATTTGTTTTGACTACCATTTTTTAGTGTTTTTTTCAAATGATTGGACATGTGGTTTCAAAAAAAATCTGTATTGTAGTTATTTTTTTGTAAAATAATTGATAGGCATTAGAAAAAATTGATTTCTAGGTGAATGTATCATGTTGGAGGTTTCTGGTATTCAGTTTTACACTTGAACAGATGATAAAAAAGTGGTTGTATTGTTTGAGAATCAGTGTCTCCATGAATAAAATTCAAAATTATTAAGAAGATTATTTTCAGATTTTTGTTTCATATAAATCATGATTTGGTATTGAGAAATATTGATGCAATATTCACTGATGAATTGGGGAGTGAAAGAGATTATTCCAATCAGAAAAAATCGTATTGAAATTGATTTTGAAAAAATTCATAAAATAATTGTATTTAGATTAATCGTATCTGGATGGAAGAATGAAAGTAGGGGTACCCATTGTTTTATAAAAAATTAGAAATGAATCATCTCCAGATTGTATTGAATGTCTTTAAAAAAATCATATCCAGATGGTATCGATTGGCTTTCAAATCAAATGGATACCAATTTGAAGATAAATATCTGGTGCTGAATTGAATTCATGTGGTGCTGAAGTATAGAAAAGATGATGGAACTGGCTGTTCCAATTTAATAGATGGTGTCAATGTGAAGTGTCATGTCTTTGGAATGTGGTAACGATCGAAGTGGTGCCGATGGGAAAGTTGATGTTGATGAAAGATGACTCACTAAATGTATTTCATAACATTCTTATTAGGTTAGATGAAATGGATATAGATGGTTTCAATTTATAATTAATCATATTTTAATAGTTATTCACCATATCTTAGTAACATAGAAGAGGTGATACCATTCAAAAAGGAAACATATTCAGAATGTTTTGCATCACATATGGAATGATCCTTGTTTTCAGATTGTATCATATCTGGGTAGATCATTGTTTTTAGATTGTATCATATCTAGGAAAATCATTGATTTCAGATTAATCAATGTTTTCAAAATATATCATATTCAGACAGATAATTTTTTTTCGGATTATATCGTAGGTAAGAAATTCATTTTTTCTCATTGTATTCGATCATACCCAGCAATCGTTACTAGAAATCATTACATGAATGATCATAATTAGAATGACTGTAACTATAATGATCGTAACCTAAAATGATCATATATAGAATGATCATATTCATGATGATCATATCCAATCCATTTGTATTCAAAAAAATGCTATTGTTTAGATAAAAAGAAAGTTGTTTGAATGAATAGAATGATACAATACATTCCATTTGATGTTAGTTGATGCTAAATAAGATCATCAATGAATTCAAACTCATGATGGTAGTAAGGATTCAAGCACATGTTTTGAATGTGATGATGTCTTTTCTCATGAGGGTCAAGGTAAAAGAAAAGAATGTGGGGATTGATGAATTAATTGTCAAAGTGAATCCTATAATTTAAAATAGTAATTTTATCTCAAGGGAGGAAGTACATTTACTCAAAAAAATTCCATTGGAATGGTATCAATAATTGTTTTGAAAGAATCAATAAGAGAGAATCAGATTTAGATGATCAGACCTATGTATTGTTCATCAATTTTAATCGCATTGACTTTTGAAATGGGAGCCTGGAAAAGAAGATATGAAGATTGTTGATGTTTCGAGAAGAATCGAGAAGTTTTGACTATGTCATAATTGCTCTGTTTTTTCAGGATAAATTTAGATTTGGAGGGATTTAAGTGAGCTAGAATTTGTTTTGGTATTCCTTCCTAATCTTGTTTTGGGTCACCTATAAAAGTCCAAAAATTAAATTCTACTCTGTGCTGGCTTTCACAATTCAATATAAAAGAGATAGAGAGAAGAAATATGTTTCTATAGAGGATAAATTATCAATTTTATTCATATTGAAAAATATTGTGGTTGTTTCCAATTCAGTTGTATTCTATTCATCTTGAAAATTTTGGTTAGGAATTGAAGGGGTTTTATTTCTATTCGGTTGAATTCTATCAAAAAATTGGACTAGGAGTATTGCATTTTAATAATTGGACTCGGTTGAATCAGACTTAGAAATGATTGGATTTAATGTTTTATAACAAAGTCTAGGTGGTTCTTACCATTATTAGGGGTAAGTAAATGATGAATTTTATAACAATTTGTATACATTTGTTCAATTAAAATGAAGTCCATGTAACATTAGTTGTTATAAAACAATTGTATTACTCTATTGTTTTATGAATGTGTACATGCACTAGTGGGATTGTTTCATTGAGGAACATGATTGTATGGGTATATCCTACTCATTGTAATCAAAATATTGTTTTCTTAGTGGATTTTATGGTATTGGATCATTTCCAAACCATACCAAGGATATATCTATTCTTATTTAATAATGACCCTTGAAAATATTTGTGTTCCTTTAGTTGCGTGTTGATTTTTTTTCTCAATTGGGAAGTGAAATGTTTAACTAGAGGTGAATTTTCTTATAATTTAAAAGAAACACAAAAAAATTATCACAAATTCACCCCTCCCCCTCTCAATGATACAATAATCAGACTGGGCATATTCAAGTTGTATCGGACGTGAGGTTACCTTCGCAATTCATTGCGGATAGAGAACATGAACTGCCTGAACATTAAAGTTATTCTGGTCTATAATAGAATAAATATCATATTTGGAAATATACAGTGCTTTAATATATTTTTTCTAGAAGTTATGATTTTCTTGAGGCTGCAATAGTTTTATTTCCTCTCACTGATGATAGTGATCTACTTACACATGTTGATAATAAGATTATTGGGAATGAAATAGGGACAATAATTCTATACTATCATCATATTCAGAAAGTGAATTTTGGATATGTAATGATGATTCCAATACTAAATTTATATGGGATAATTTAAAAATCATATATGAAGGGAATACAAAAGAGTAGATGGAAAAGTTACAAATATAGAGAATGATGTATGATTATTTTATGATGGGGGATCATGAATATATTGGGAAATTATTTACCAGAGATTATGACATTGTGAGTACTATTAGAAGTCTTGGTAAAAATCTAAAAGACTGTACATTTTTCAAAATGATGGTTAGAATCCTACCTAAAAAATTGGATGCGATAGATATCTTGAAGCATTATCTCTTGATGACATACATAACACATTTATCACTTATAAAATGTGAATATAAAATGATATGAAGAGAAAAAAATGGTTGATAGTGAAATTCATTTCAAGTATATGATGAGAGAAAAGTCAATGAAAATTGTTGTTGAAGATGAAGGTGCTGATTCTAACTCTAATAGTTATGTATGTAAAAATCTCAATGAAATCTTATTCTTATTTTCTAACAATGTGAAAAGTGGTAATGGGGAAAAAGGGAAACGTCACTTGAACTATTTTGATTATGGAGGTGTTGGTCATATTGCAGAAAATGTTTCTCTAACAAATAAACAAAAGGATAGTGATATTAAAGAAAGAAAGACAAGAAGATCTTTGAAGAAAACGGGATACAAAGGAATGGAAAAGAAATTTTTCAAATCAAAAAGAAGATGTTTCTTTTCAAAATATGATGAAGAAGAAGAGAGTGGTGCTAAATCTGAAAAATCCATTGATTATGGTAATGAATAAATATTCATTTCAACTATGAATGAGGATGAATTTGGATGTAGTTGTTATCAAGAAGAAGAAACTCATCTTAACATGAATTAGAAAGATGATTTAAAATAATGATTGAGAAATATGAGAATGCTTGAAAATAAAAACACAAAAATTGAGATAAATTATCAAGAAAGCATTAATTTTTTTCTGATGATAACGAAAATTTTGTTAAAGAGATTGATGATTCAATATAGTCTTTTGAAATGAAAAAAAATCATAATATGCATTTGGCAGTGAAGATGAATTCAAAATAATAAGAGTGGGAACATGTCCAACCAAACCATCTATAGCTGAAAAGAAATGTTTATGTTTCCAAAACTCTATCACTAAAGTTGATGAATGTTTGCGTAATGATAAACATGATAAGGTTCAATGAAAGATACCTACAAAGGGTGAGAGAAAGTATGGAATTTTGTCTGGAAAGATGAATGATGGGAATATTATGTATTTCGTAAAGGGGAATAATTCTGATGTTACCAAACATCATTAGTACGATTAGGTTTTATCTGGCTCTGGAAATATTTCAAATACGTTTGTTCCTATCATTCTTAAAAGAAGAAGAAAAATCAAATTTAATTTTTAAAGAAGATGGTTGGGAAATGGTTTCACAATTTTGATCAGTATGGAGGTTTCAATGGAAAATAATCATTCTATGAGTATTGCTAGTATTGTGGGGGATTCGAGCGCCCACCAGGTATGTGTTAGCTCAAACAACAACATTATTATTATCCCACTGGTTATGAATGGAAGATATTGAGGTAGATTCTATCTCCTTAAAGAAAAAAATGAGATGTTTTTTTAGATAAAATCTGACAAGAATGATGTGAATATGGAAAATAGATTTGAACACTTGTAATTTATTTGTGAAATAAGTGAAAAACCTAGACACCCGAAAAAATGATGTCTTGTTTTTTTACTAGCTCAGCAAAAGATTCTCAATTATCAAAATTTGAAGGTGAATAATGAAAACAATGGAGAAAAAGTTATTGTTGTTGAAACTACAATAAAATCCATGAAATGAATTTGACCATAGATACATGATAGTGGGTGTTCTTCTCACTTGACATGATTTGTGAAAGTATTGAATGATTTCAAATATTATTAAGAATGCATAATGACCTTTGGAATTGATGAATTGCAGAAAATCAATGGTGTTGGGTAAGCCATTATTGGAAAATAAAATATGAAATCTATGAAAAAATTGTATGTTAATGGGATGAAACACAACCTACTAAGTGTATAAAAAAAATTATAATGGTAAATGGGTTATCTTCTTGAAATAATGATTTTTTTGGTAAATAATGATGAATATTGAAAGTTTTATACAAGAGGGTACTTACGAATGGAAATATTTTTCTGGTTAGTGATTCACCAAACTCTTGTTACATGAGTATAGTGGAATAGAATCATTCATGTCATAAAATGATTAGACATGTATGTCTGGGATATATGACAAGGTTATCAAAAAGAGACAGAGTTTGAGACATTTCTGATTTTCGATGGATAGATATTGGTGTTTCAGTATCTTCTAGAATGAAAAAATTAAAAAATTTATGCTTAATAAAGTTGGTATTTTTTCAAAACATCCCTTGGAACTAATCCATTCTAGTATATGTTGTCTAATGTCCTAACAATCAACACATGGAGATAAGTACTTCATTAATTTCATTGATTATTTTACTTGCATTACCTGTGTTGTGTACATGAAACGCAATCAGATGCCCTGAAAATGTTTAAAATTATCAGAAGAAAAGAATATAAAGAATGTGAGTATTCTGTGATGAAGTTGATAACTGATAATGGTGGTGAATACAGAAGTGAAAATATTGAAGAATTTCTTCAGAAACATGGAATTATGCATGAGAATATCTCTCCATACGCTCCCCAACAAAATGGGTTTCCTGAAAAAAACAATCCTAGTGGAAATGGGAAGAACAATGTTACTTAAGGATGGCCATTCTCATTACTTTTTCAGCAAATCCATGAGTACTTATGATTATATTCAAAACCATTGTTTCGTCTTTAATCAAAAAGGTTTTACTGTAATTTGTTTTATGAAAAAAATCTATGTTTAAGCACAAAAGACTTATCAGGACTTCTTGTATTATAAATAAGAATGGTGGAATCTGTGGTAAGTTTGAGAAGAAAGGTGAGGATGGAATCCTTCAGGGCTATTCTCTAGAAGGCAGAGGGTTCAAATGCTTCCACAAAAAAATAAAAATAATTGTAGATTCAACTGATGTAAAAGAGAATGGAGTATCTGAGAAAGAGAAATATGTTCACATGGACAATCTATTAATGGAATCCATAGAAGATAATTCTGATAAGGGTACAAATGTATGTAATCCTAAATAGGTGAAGAATCAAACAGAACTTTTTCCAGTGAAGAGGAGAAAAATTGACAAGTTTATTCAAGGTGGAAGAGACATGTGGAATCATAGAATATAATTGGTGATTAACATCATAAGGTTCAAACAAGATTAACATATTTTTCAAGTACACCTATATCGTTTTATTCAAAAGTGGAACCAAATTATGTGAAAGAATCTATTGAGAACCTAGAATGGGTTTTAGCCATGATTAGTGAATTATATGAGATAGAAAAGAATAATCCATGTGACTCATATCCAATCCTGAAAAAAATATCATTGGAACAAAATGAGTTTTCCCAAGAAAGATGAATGAAATATTTGAAGATATAATAAACAAAGAAAGATTGGTTTAAAAGGGTATTCACAAATTGGGGGTATTTATTTTGATGAAACTGTTTCTCTAGTGGAAGGACTTTAAAGAATGTGAATCATTATTGTTATTTCTACAGAATAAAGCTACAAGATCAATAAAATGGATTGTAAATCTGCATTTCTAAATTGTGACCTCGAAGAAGAGGTTTATATTAAACAACCTTGAAGCTTTGATATTGGAAAAGATTAAGGTTATTTGTGTAGATTGAAATAAGATCTGGCTGGCCTTAAAAATTCCACTAGATAATGGTATTCCAAATTGTATACATATTTTAGAATGTTGAATTTTAACAATGAAATAATGGATTACAACATTTACATAAGAGAAATTAAAGAGTATTCCCTTATTGTAATTGTTTATATTGATGATACTATCATTGATTAGATTTTTGATGGAACCTATGAAAGATTTTCTGAAGAAAAAAAAGAATGTATTCGAAATTTCCATGTTGGATGAAATAAAACACTTTCATGGGTTACATATCTTGAAAAAAAGAATAATTTTTTGTCACCCATGAAAAGTATGAAACAGTATCGCTCGATAGGATTGGCATGGAAAATTTAAAACCAATTTCCACACCCATTTTTGTTGGTACAAAGATGAGTAAAGATGAAGATGGAAACGAACTAGATGAGAAATAGTATTGAAATTATATTGAAAGTCTATTGTATTTGACTCCATCAAGACATGACATTTTTTATATTGTTACCTCATGTGAAAGATTTTAGAGTTCTTTATGAGAATCAAATCTTATTTCTATAAAAATAATTCTTAGATACAACATAGGGAAAACAAAATTCAGAATTAGGTGTTTTAGCTTAAGTAGTATTGATTTATTTGGGAATTCTGATGAATATTGGGAAGGAATTTTTGATGATATAAGATCCACTTCTGGTGGAGTATTTGTAACACCCCAGGTAAATATAGAATATGAAATTTTCATATTTATCCATATTTGTGAATAAAATATTTATATGACTTTAAAGGGGATGCTATGCTCGATGGCGTAACCAACACGCAACAACGAGTTTCTTGGAAATATTACGTTGCACTCTAATAATAATATAATATTATTTTAAATGGTCGTTAACATGTAGCCATTGTAATGGAGGGAATGGATAGAAATAACTAAAATATGATTATATATTTTTTAAATGTTTTTACATTTATCCAATAAAGGATAGAGGCTTAAAATATGGAAAGAATTCAATTTTAGGCGTATATGCCCTAGTTTTCACTAAAGGTTCACTTATCACCTTTTGATGTTGAACAATCATTAAATATAGTTTTGTTCACTCTTAAACATTATTTTGGACCAAATAAAACTCTTATTAAGAATCGGGACATCAAAATTTACTTTGTATAAATTTTTGGTATCTTTCCGATAAAGTTCATTTTTTTAATGAATAGTGTAAAATGTTGTATTTTAATTCAAAACCTCTTTTTAATCTAATTTATTTATATGATTATATTATCTTTTGAATTGGTTTTAAAGTGAAATTAGAATATATTTTTACCATTAAATCCAATAGTGGTCGTTGGAATTAATTTCACTTTGAAATCAGACTTAAACCAGTGTTAATCTTTTGATACTTATTGTTTCACAAAAACACGTTATTTGCTCTGACAGCGGGAATTAATTAATAAATTAATTAATGTGACTTATATGTTTTGAATTTTGTAAAATAGACTTCATTTTTGAATTCGTAATATCAAATATAGCTTAGGGTGAATTTTTTGGATTTTTCCGAAAAACATCAATTTTTGATGAATAGTGACACCACTAAGTGGTACTTATAAAAACTGATTTTTCGGTTTAAATGAAATTTTTCCATCTTTGTGTTTTGAATTTCAAAAATCCTACATACATGGTTTTCATTAAGAAGTAAAATGTGGTTCAATGGGATAAAAATATTTTTTTGGTGAATAGTAACTTATTAAGTTTTTAATCGCGATTAGAGATAATTAGTGTAGTTTAAGGTAAAAATAATGTTTTAATAATATGAAATGAACTTGAAACATGTCCTAACCTCATTTTATGGGTAATGGCCGACCAAGACATGCCATGGATCAACTTGAGGACCCCATGGAGCCCCTTTGATTGGGAAATGACATAAATAACTTTTTATTTAATGTAAAAGTAAAAATGACACAAACATGATATGTTTTACTAAAACAATTTTTAAATGGGGTTATACAAGTCAGATTTTTTATTATAAATATTCACTGTAAAGATAAAACGATTTCATACATAATAGTAATTTGTTTTATAATTTTTAGAAATTAAATAAATTAAATTATTTATGACATCATAATGATGCAGCGATGACATCATTATCTGACAATTTAAATAAAATGAGAAGATAATGTAAACTCTAGGAACTTCACATGTCCAAAACTTATTGGATGGGTGGATTTCGAGCCCTTATCACCTTATCCACGAATTATATCAATGTGGGACCTTTTAAAACCGAAACACATTTTCAAATAAAGTAATATTTCTTACTTTCCAAAAGTGTCCCTCCTCTCCTCTTATAAAAGGCCCCCACCTCTACCTAATTTCACACACTCCTCAAGCCTTTGGCTCGACCAACCCCTGCCCATTTACTCTCTCCACATCCCTCTCCTCATCTTAGAGGATTCCCTTTGGGCAGAATCCTTTCAAAGGAAGCCTTTAGGCTCAAATCAAAAGGAGTTACACTTTTAAAGGTAATTAATTCTCTCATGTTCATTTGTTTTATTTTGCTTCTCCAACCCCCTAAACTCTTTTTATTTACTTCTTTTGTAACAACACCAGTATCTTAAATATACTAGGATGTTGTTATAAGATTTATTCGAGCTACACTCTCACAAAACTACATCAAATGTTTAAAGAACATACGGTTTCCGTGGATGGCGAAATTCTGCCTCCCGAAACGATGATTGTTCAATACTCATTTAACACCATCAAAGGTGGCCATTATGATGAAACTATTTTAATATATGATATATAATATGTTTATGTTTTCCTTAAGCTTCTTTTTTTTCATTTTGGGCATACCTTTATGGTTTCAATTATGGGTACACATGATATCTTCATTTAAGGAAGTGCGGACTACCGCCCCCTCAAAGTGATTTGATTCGTTAAATACCATATGTGGGACGTATAAAGGATAGAACTATGATATTATATATGATATTATACTAGAATTATAATATACCTTTATATCATTATTATTCCATTCTATGAAATACGAAATAGAAATGAAAGTAGCGTTCATGCGTACGTACGACTTACCGTCTCCATGAACAGTGCATTTCATTTCTTACATCTAAATGATTATGTAATGTTATAAATGCATGCATGTACTGGATATATATGACATATATGATATCTAAATCATGAATACAATTCTGGATATAATAAACATTTGGCCACACGAACAACATGTAATTGTAAGAAGTCCGCTTTCGACTTAAGAACAAAATATCGGCAAAACAAATATTATTAACTTAAATGATTACATAATGTTTATGACATGGTAATAAGTGATATAAAAGGAATAATTAACTTGAAAAAGGTTCTTAAGGAATTAGAAATTAACTCAAGTTTATTATTCATGAGATTAAAGAATGATCGAGTCAAGTCGGACCCGAGGTAAGGGATCCTACTCCTCTCTTTCTTTTTAAGTACACACTTTTATGTCATTCCTTTTAAAGCTCATATTTCTTGTTATTGGGATGATCGTTAATATTAAACTTACTGTAATTTTTATGTTCATGTGATGAGAGACCCTATTCTCTCTTATCAATCTATTTTGGAAGTTTTGAGTGGCGCTGTTAGGCTGCCGAACTTTCATAAGAGATCTAACCTCTCTCTTTCTTTTTAAGTACTCTCCTTTATGTCACTTCTTTTAAGATCCTCTTTGTAATTTTGGGGGATGTTATTTTATATTCCTCTTGCTGTACATTTTATTTTAATGTGATGATATACCCTATTTGATCTCACCAATCCATATTCGGAAGTTTTATGTGGCGCCGTTAGGCTGCCGAGTTTTCGTAAGGGATTTTTCATCTCACTTTTATTCCCATGAGATTTATGCTACATTTTCCACAAATTCCATTGAGTGGTGTATTTACTGCCCATTATTCTACTCTTTGTGTAATATAATTTCGTTTATGAGTATTTACATCAATTATCTATTGTCCTTCTTTCATGGTGTGTATGTTTTGAAAGATACCCAAGTCGGTAAAGGAACCTTTCACCCTCCTCTTTTTTAAAAGACTTCTTTTGTTGTGTCTTTTAATTTACATATTGTTATGTTGGGATATGTTCTAATATATCCTTATTGATGTAAATTTTATGTCCAAGTGATGAGATACACTTTTTATCTCTCATCAACTCATTTTTATGTGATGTCGTTAGGCTGTCAAGGGAACTTTTTAACCCAATTTCGATTTCTTTGGGTTCAACATGTAGTCATTGAATATGTCATCCATTGAATATGTGTGAATGACCTTTTATTGTTTTACACTTAATATCCACTTATATTGTGTGTATTTATATTTGTCACACATATTTTTGAGATTGATTTGTCCTTAATTTAAGGATACCTTCTTTATAAGGGATTTCATCACATTTGACATTTCTATTGAGGGTTCATTGTTGTTATGCACAAATTCACTCTTATATGGTGTATATAATGTCCTTTGGAGTATTATATCATGAATCCATTTATTCTCATGATATTATAAATTTCTGACTAAATGTTATTCCTCAATTATTGTATTCAAGTGTCTCTAATTTTGGTAAAAACCCCTTTAACCAAAATATCATTTTAAATGTTTTAATTATTTGTTCTTATTAATATCCATGTTTTCAAAATGGTTTTAAGGATTTATTTATATGGATATTAATGGTTTAAAATTTTATGCTTCAAGGTGGTATGGGACACTTTCATTCAAAAATCTCTTTATTAAATGTTTTAAATGGTTTTGGAAATGGCTTCTTTTTGAATGGATTCATTATTTCAATATACTAAAATGTTATATTGTGATTGAAATGTGGAAATGTTATGTTTCCTTTATGCATGTTTTATGTGATACATTTATGTTATGGTTCTTGGGCATTGTTATGAAAACAGGTGGTTCCGTGATAAACTAAGGGCGGGTGAGCCCGATATAGATCTCCAATGCATTGGGTAACTCGGGTGACCTCTGTGCTTATCTTTCTTTATTTTAAAGTGATTGTTTTACCGACTCTTGTTCCGATGTGGGACTTTCAAGGATGTTTTCAAGCTCAATTTTTTAAAATTGCGAGGATGCAATTTCCAAAAGGGGGGAAGGATGTAACACCCCAGGTAAATAAAGAATATGACATTTTCATATTTATCCATATTTGTGAATAAAATATTGATATGACTTTAAAGAGGATGCTATGCTCGATGGCGTACCCAACACGCAACAACGAGTTTCTTGGGAATCTTACATTGCACTCTAATAATAAAATAATATTATTTTAAATGTTAGTTAACATGTAGCCGTTGTAATGGTGGGAATGGATAGAAATAACTAAAATATTATTATATATGTTTTTAAATGTTTTTACATTTATCCAATAAAGTATAGAGGCTTAAAATACGGAAAGAATTCAATTTTAGGCGTATATGCCCTAGTTTTCACTAAAGGGTCACTTATCACCTTTTGATGTTGAACCATCATTATATATAGTTTTGTTCACTCTTAAACATTTTTTTGGACCAAATAAAACTCTTATTACGAATCGGGACATCAAAATTCACTTTGTGTAAATTTTTGGTATCTTTTCGATAAAGTTCATTTTTTTAATGAATAGTGTAAAATGTTGTATTTTAATTCAAAACCTCTTTTTAATCTAATTTATTTATATGATTAGATTATCTTTTGAATTGGTTTTAAAGTGAAATTAGAATATATTTTTACCATTATATCCAATAGTGGTCGTTGGAATTAATTTCACTTTGAAATCAGACTTAAACCAGTGTTAATCTTTTGATACTTATTGTTTCATAAAAAAAAGCTATTTTCTCTGACATCGGGAATTAATTATTAAATTAATTAATGTGACTTATATGTTTTGAATTTTTTAAAATAGACTTCATTTTTTAATTCGGAATATCAAATATATATTTGGGTGAATTTTTGGGATTTTTCTGAAAAACATCAATTTTTGATGAATAGTGACACCACTAAGTGGTACTTATAAAAAGTGATTTTTCCGTTTAAATGAAATTTTTCCATCTTTGTGTTTTGAATTTCAAAAATATGACATATATGGTTTTCATTAAGAAGTAAAATGTGGTTCAATGGGATAAAAATAATTTTTTGGTGAATAGTAACTTATTAAGTTTGTAATCGCGGTTAGAGGTAATTAGTGCGGTTTAAGCTAGAAATAATGTTTTAATAATATGAAATGAACTTGACATGTGTCCTAACCTAATTGGATGTGTAATGGCCGACCAAGCCAAGCCAGGGGTCAACTTGGGGACCCCATGGAGCCACTTTGGTTGGGAAATGACATAAATAACTTTTTATTTAATGTAAAAGTAAAAATGACACAAACATGAAATGTTTTACTAAAACAATTTTTATGTGGGGTTATACAAGTCATATTTTTTATTATAAATAGTCATTGGAAATCTAAAAAGATTTACTACATCATAGTAATTGTTTTATAATTTTTAGACATTAAATAAATTAAATTATTTATGACATCATAATGATGCAGCGATGACATCATTATCTGACAATTTAAATAAAATGAGAAGATAATGTAAACTCTATGACCAACACATGTCCAAAACTTATTGTATGGGTGGATTTAGAACCCTTATCACCTTATCCACTAATTATATCAATGTGGAACTTTTAAAACCGAAACACATTTTCAAATAAAGTAATATTTCTTACATTCCAAAAGTGCCCCTCCTCTCCTCTTATAAAAGGCCCCCACCTCTACCTCATTTCACACACTCCTCAAGCCTTTGTCTCGGCCAACCCCTGACCATTTACTCTCTCCACATCCCTCTCCTCATCCTAGAGTATTTCCTTTTGGCAGAATCCTTTCAAAGGAAGCCTTTAGGCTCAAATCAAAAGGAGTTACACTTTTAAAGGTAATTCATTCTCTCATGTTGATTTGTTTTATTTTGCTTCTCCAACCCCCGAAACTCTTTTTATTTACTTCTTTTGTAACAAAACAAGTATCTTCAATATACTAGGATGTTGTTAGAAGATTTATTCTAGCTACACTCTCACACAACTACATCAAATGGTTAAAGAACATACGGTTTCCGTGGATGGCGAAATTCTGCCTCCCGAAACGATGATTGTTCAATACTCATTTAACACCTTCAAAGGTGGCCATTATGATGTCACTATTTTTATATATGATATATAATATGTTTATGTTTTCCTTAATCTTATGTTTTTTTTCATTTTGGGCATACCTTTATGGTTTTCATTATGGGTAAACGCGAAATCTTCATTTAATGAAGTGCGGACTACCTCCCCTCAAAGTGATTTGATTCGTTAACTAACATATGTGGGATGTATAAAGGATGGAACTATTATATTATATATGATATTATCCTGGAATTATGATATACCTTTATATCCTTATGATTCCATTCTATAAAATATGAAATAGAAATGAATGTAGCGTTCATCCGTACGTACGGCTTACCGTCTCCATGAACGGTGCATTTCATTTCATACCTATAAATGATTATGTAATGTTATAAATGCATGAATGTACTGAATATATATTACATATATGATATCTACATCATGAATACAATTCTGGATATATTAATCATTTGGCCACACGAACAACATGTAATTGTAAGAAGTCCACTTTCGACTTAAGAACAAAATATCTGCAAAACAAATATTATTAACTTAAATGATTAAATAATGTTTATGACATGGTAATAAGTGATATAAAAGGAATAATGAACTTGAAAAAGGTTCTTAAGGAAGTATAAAATAACTCAAGTTTATTATTCATGAGATTAATGAATGATCGTGTCAAGTCGGACCCGAGGTAAGGGATCATACTCCTCTCTTTCTTTTTAAGTACACACTTTTATGTCATTCCTTTTAAAGCTCATATTTCTTGTTATTGGGATGATCTTTTATATTACACATACTGTAATTTTTATGTTCATGTGATGAGAGACCCTATTCTCTCTCATCAATCCATTTTTGAATTTTTGAGTGGCGTCGTTACGCTGCCGAACTTTCGTAAGAGATCTAACCTCTCTCTTTCTTTTTAAGTACTCTCATTTATGTCACTTCTTTTAAGCTCCTCTTTGTAATGTTGGGGGATGTTCTTCTATATTCCTATTTCTGTACATTTTATTGTAATGTGATGAGATACCCTATTTGATCTCATCAATCCATATTCGGAAGTTTTATGTGGCGTCGTTAGGCTGCCGAGTTTTCGTAAGGGATTTTTCATCTCACTTTTATTCCCATGAGATTTATGCTACATTTTCCACAAATTCCATTGAGTTGTGAATGTACTCCCCATTATTCTACTCTTTGTGTAATATAATTTCGTTTATGAGTATTTACATCAATTATCTATTGTCCTTCTTTCATGGGGTGTATGTTTTGAAAGATACCCAAGTCGGTAAGGGAACCTTTCACCCTCCTCTTTTTTAAAAGACTTCATTTGTTGGGTATTTTAATTAACATATTGTTATGTTGGGATATGTTCTAATATATCATTATTGGTGTAAATTTTATGTCCAAGTGATGAGATACACTTTTTATCTCTCATCAACTCATTTTGATGTGATGTTGTTGGGCTGTCAAGGGAACTTTTTAACCCAATTTCGATTTCTTTGGGGTCAACATGTAGTCATTGAATATGTCATCCATTGAATATGTGTGAATGACCTTTTATTGTTTTACACTTAATATCCACTTATATTTTATGTATTTATATTTGTCACACATATTTTTGAGATTGATTTGTCCTTAATTTAAGGATACCTTCTTTATAAGGGATTTCATCACATTTGACATTCCTATTGAGGGTTCATTGTTGTTATGAACCAATTCACTCTTATATGGTGTATATACTGTCCTTTGGAGTATTATATCATGAATCCATTTATTCTCATGATATTATAAAGTTCTGACTAAATGTTATTCCTCAATTATTTTATTCAAGTGTCTCTAATTTTGGTAAAAACCCCTTTAACCAAAATATCATTTTAAATGTTTTAATTATTTGTTCTTATTAATATCCATGTTTTCAAAATGGTTTTAACGATTTATTTATATGGATATTAATGGTTTAAAATTTTAAACTTCAAGGTTGTATGAGACACTTTGATTCAAAAATCTCTTTATTAAATGTTTTAAATTGTTTTGGAAATGGTTTCTTTTTGAATGGATTCATTATTTCAATATACTGAAATGTTATATTGTGATTGAAATGTGGAACTGTTATGTTTCCTTTATGCATGTTTTATGTGATACATTTATGTTATGGTTCTTGGGCATTGTTATGAAAACGGGTGGTTCCGTGATAAACTAAGGGCGGGTGAGCCCGATATAGCTCTCCAATGCATTGGGTAACGTGAAGGACTGAAACGTTAAGGTTTCTCTGAAGAGATTTAGGGAATATACTGTGATGGGTATTCAAAATGTAACCAAGAGGGTTACTCCCTATGTAATAATGTTATGAATGCCTTAAGTTACCTTTATGTCTTATGTTTTCTATGATTTATTCATGGTTTGATGAGGTATGTTAATGTTCCTTTGTTTTATGGGTAAAGTATGATTTCATTCTTATGTATATATGAACTCATGTTTCCTTTCCATATTTTTATAACCCTTACTGAGCTTTTTATGCTCATCCCAAGTTTTTGAAATTTTTTTCATAGGTCAAGGGAAAGGTACATGTTGTGATGATGGTGTCAAGGTTGTGTCAAGAAAGAATCCATGTTTTATTTTCAATATGTTTCCGTTGATGGGAAGAATGAATACTGTCTTTTATGTAACCACTTTGTTTAAATGTGGAATGTAATGCAAGTTTCATGATCTAATTCTCTAAAACTCTAAACCTGAAAAGATCCTCAATGTGTAATCTTGTAATAACTCAAGATTAAGTAAGGTTTAAGGCTGGGGCCTTATAGTTCGTATCAAAGGTCGGTTTAGATAACTTTAGAGGTTAGGGTATTCTCTAAGCAGAAGTGACATTACCATAATGGTTAGGATTTCAGAAAGAGTCCTAGTTTTAGATAAATTGAATGAGTAAGTATATCTTAGTTCTTATCTTCCTCATCAGTACATGATGGTTATGTCGATATACTCACATTGACCTTTTTGGTTTTAGTAAATGGCTGGATCTAGTAGGCACCAAAGTGACAATGGGTTTGAAGGAAACTATGGTGGTTCTCTGATTAAGAGACTGGATGAGATGGGGGATTCAATGAGAAATCTCATGGTTGTTCTAAACCAACTATCAAGGATTCATGATCAACCACTTCAACCTTGGTGAGTTATCTAATGCATCATGTACGAGATGGACAACTCGATGTGTAAATTCAGTTAATAATTATTAAGGTAACCATTAGGGTTTATATGATCCTTACTTTTTAGGTAATTATGGGTTACTCAATGATATGATGGAAAATGATAGGAATGAGATAAACTTGAGGTTAAAATATGTTATGATCATTTTTGAAGATTTTATCTCGTTTTGGGGGATGTTTTTACGAATTATATAGTTTTGGAAAAAGGACAACACGCAGACCGTGTGACAACCTGTCGCGTCGGACAAAGCTGCGGGAATCGAACCCACAACCAAAGTGCGACTGGTATTTATCGCCTAACACTGGACTACGTGATGTCCCTGGTTAGTTTGAATGATTATTTTTAGTTATATGAATTTATGAATTAAAAATAAGTTGATTTTGGGTTATTTATGAAAATGATTAACCTATCATGGAGGATATGTGATTAGGTTAATTACTTTTCAATACGAGACTTTAGGAGAAACTGATGTTGTTTGGAGATAAATGTTACGATTTAACTTGGAAGACTATGTGACCAAATCCTTCAAATATTTGGGTTTCAATCTTATATTGGTTTACTTTGAAGAATTTTATGGACAAATTGTTCATCGAATGGTCCTCGTTGAACTTTGGGTTTTGTTGGAAAAATTTTGGAGATTAAGCATATATTTTCTTTTTAATGGGTTATCCTTTTCTGGATTATCTGACCTTGTACTAACCTTTTTGGTTTTGGTTTTGGTTAAAGCCTAAAGACATGGGATGTATATAGTTATCTTTGGTGGATTAGGTGATTATCTAGAAGTTGATTATAGTACTCGTAATGTGAACAAGTCTTCCTAAATACTCGTCTTTTGGGGAAAATATGAGTTTGTGTAAAAGTTGAAAGTCAACATGATAAGTGATTATCTTTCCTTATTAATAACTTCCTCAATAAAAAGTAACTTAAAAAAATTTGTCTATTAACTTTTCCTACTGGGGAATCGAATACCGTTTAACCCATCACAAGTTTGTGATTTTCTTGTGGTTAACTTTCTCCTAAACATGTTTTCTATCACTCTCCATCAGAACATGACCCTATGTTTTCTCCTCCATGTCCATGTTTTCCTACTTGGAATCCTAGTATGGGTTAACTCGGGTGACCTCTGTGCTTATCTTTCTTTATTTTAAAGTGATTGTTTTACCGACTCTTGTTCCGATGTGGGACTTTCAAGGATGTTTCCAAGCTCAATTTTTTAAAATTGTGAGGACACAATTACCAAAAGGGGGGAAGGATGTAACACCCCAGGTAAATAAAGAATATGAAATTTTCATATTTATCCATATTTTTGAATAAAATATTGATATTACTTTAAAGGGGACGCTATGCTCGATGGCGTACCCAACACACAACAACGAGTTTCTTGGGAATCTTACGTTGCACTCTAATAATAAAATAATATTATTTTAAATGGTAGTTAACATGTAGCCGTTGTAATGGATGGAATGGATAGAAATAACTAAAATATGATTATATATGTTTTTAAATGTTTTTACATTTATCCAATAAAGGATAGAGGCTTAAAATATGGAAAGAATTCAATTTTAGGCGAATATGCCCTAGTTTTCACTAAAGGTTCACTTATCACCTTTTGATGTTGAACCATAATTAAATATAGTTTTGTTCACTCTTAAACATTCTTTTGTACCAAATAAAACTCTTATTAAGAATCGAGACATCAAAATTTACATTGTGTAAATTTTTGGTATCTTTCCGATAAAGTTCATTTTTTTAATGAATAGTGTAAAATGTTGTATTTTAATTCAAAACCTCTTTTTAATATAATTTATATATATGATTAGATTATCTTTTGAATTGGTTTTAAAGTGAAATTAGAATATATTTTTACCATTAAATCCAATAGTGGTCGTTGGAATTAATTTTACTTTGAAATCATACTTAAACCAGTGTCAATCTTTTGATACTTATTTTTTCATAAAAAAAAGCTATTTTCTCTGACAGCGGGAATTAATTATTAAATTAATTAATGTGACTTATATGTTTTTAATTTTTTAAAATAGACTTCATTTTTGAATTCGGAATATCAAATATAGCTTTGGGTGAATTTTTGGGATTTTTCTGAAAAACATCAATTTTTGATGAATAGTGACACCACTAAGTGATACTTATAAAAACTAATTTTTCCGTTTAAATGAAATTCTTCCATCTTTGTGTTTTGAATTTCAAAAATCCGACATACATGGTTTTCATTAAGAAGTAAAATGTGGTTCAATGGGATAAAAATAATTTTTTGGTTAATAGTAACTTATTAAGTTTTTAATCGCGATTAGAGGTAATTAGTGTAGTTTAAGCTAAAAATAATGTTTTAATAATATGAAATGAACTTTAAACATGTCCTAACCTCATTGGATGTGTAATGGCAGACCAAGACAAGCCATGGGTCAACTTGGGGACCCCATGGAGCCACATTGGTTGGGAAATGACATAAATAAATTTTTATTTAATGTAAAAGTAAAAATGACACAAACATGAAATGTTTTACTAAAACATTTTTTAAGTGGGGTTATACAAGTCATATTTTTTATTATAAATATTAATTGGAAATATAAAAAGATTTCCTACATCATAGTAATTTTTATATAATTTTTAGACATTAAATAAATTAAATTATTTATGACATCATAATGATGCAGCGATGACATCATTATTTGACAATTTAAATAAAATGAGAAGATAATGTAAACTCTATGACCTACACATGTCAAAAACTTATTGTATGGGTGGATTTATAACCCTTATCACCTTATCCACTAATTATATTAATGTGGGACCTTTTAAAACCGAAACACATTTTCAAATAAAGTAATATTTCTTACTTTCCAAAAGTGCCCCTCCTCTCCTCTTATAAAAGGCCCCCACCTCTACCTCATTTCACACACTCTTCAAGCCTTTGGCTCGGACAACCCCTGCCCATTTACTCTCTCCACAACCCTCTCCTCATCCTAGAGGATTCCCTTTGGGCAGAATACTTTCAAAGGAATCCATTAGGCTCAAATCAAAAGGAGTTACACTTTTAAAGGTAATTTATTCTCTCATGTTCATTTGTTTAATTTTGCTTCTCCAACCCCCTAAACTCTTTTTATTTACTTCTTTTTTAACGAAACCAGTATCTTAATTATACTAGGATGTTGTTATAAGATTTATTAGATCTAAACTCTCACACAACTACATGAAATGGTTAAAGAACATACGGTTTCCGTGGATGGCGAAATTCTGCCTCCCGAAACGATGATTGTTCAATACTCATTTAACACCTTCAAAGGTGGCCATTATGATGTCACTATTTTTATATATGATATATAATATGTTTATGTTTTCCTTAAGCTTCTATTTTTTCATTTTGTGCATACTTTTATGGTTTCCAGTATGGGTAAACGCGATATCTTCATTTAAGGAAGTGCGGACTACCGCCCCCTCAAAGTGATTTGATTCGTTAAATACCATATGTGGGACATATAAAAGATGGAACTATCATATTATATATGATATTATACTGGAATTATAATCTACCTTTATATCATTATGATTCCATTCTATAAAATACGAAATAGAAATGAAAGTAGCGTTCATGCGTACGTACGGCTTACCGTCTCCATGAACGGTGCATTTCATTTCTTACCTCTAAATGATTATGTAATGTTATAAATGCATGAATGTACTGGATATATATGACATATATGATATCTACATCATGAATACAATTCTGGTTATAATAAACATTTGGCCACATGAACAACATGTAATTGTAAGAAGTCCACTTTCTACTTAAGAACAAAATATCTGCAAAACAAATATTATTAACTTAAATGATTACATAATGTTTATGACATGGTAATAAGTGATATAAAAAGAATAATGAACTTTAAAAAGGTTCTTAAGGAAGTAGAAATTAACTCAAGTTTATTATTCAGTAGATTAATGAACGATCGAGTCAAGACGGACCCAAGGTAAGGGATCATACTCCTCTCTTTCTTTTTAAGTACACACTTTTATGTCATTCCTTTTAAAGCTCATCTTTATTGTTATTGGGATGATCTTTTATATTACACTTACTGTAATTTTTATGTTCATGTGATGGGAGACCCTATTCTCTCTCATCAATCCATTTTGGAAGTTTTGAGTGGTGTCGTTAGGCTGCCGAACTTTCGTAAGAGATCTAACCTCTCTCTTTCTTTTTAAGTACTCTCATTTATGTCACTTCTTTTAAGTTCCTCTTTGTAATGTTGGGGGATGTTCTTTTATATTCCTCTTGCTGTAAATTTTATTGTATTGTGATGAGATACCCTATTTGATCTCATCAATCCATATTCGGAAGTTTTATGTGGCGCTGTTAGGCTGCCGAGTTTTCGTAACGGATTTTTCATCTCACTTTTATTCACGTGAGATTTATGCTATATTTGCCACAAATTCCATTGAGTGGTGTATGTAATACCCATTATTCTACTCTTTGTGTAATATACTTTCGTTTATGAGTATTTACATCAATTATCTATTGTCCTTCTTTCATGGGGTGTATGTTTTGAAAGACACCCAAGTCGGTAAGGGAACCTTTCACCCTCCTCTTTTTTAAAAGACTTCTTTTGTTGGGTCTTTTAATTTACATATTGTTATGTTGGGATATGTTCTAATATATCCTTATTGATGTAAATTTTATATCCAAGTTATGAGATACACTTTTTATCTCTCATCAACTCATTTTGATGTGATGTCGTTAGGCTGTCAAGGGAACTTTTTAACCCAATTTCGATTTCTTTGGGTTCAACATGTAGTCATTGAATATGTCATTCATTGAATATGTGTGAATGACCTTTTATTGTTTTTCACTTAATATCCACTTATATTGGGTGTATTTATATTTCTCACACATATTTTTGAGATTGATTTGTCCTTAATTTAAGGATACCTTCTTTATAAGGGATTTCATCACATTTGACATTTCTATTGAGTGTTCATTGTTGTTATGCACCAATTCACTCTTATATGGTGTATATACTGTCCTTTGGAGTATTATATCATGAATCCATTTATTCTCATGATATTATAAAGTTCTTACTAAATGTTATTCCTCAATTATTGTATTCAAGTGTCTCTAATTTTGGTAAAAACCCCTTTAACCAAAATATCGTTTTAAATGTTTTAATTATTTGTTCTTATTAATATCCATCTTTTCAAAATGGTTTTAAGGATTAATTTATATGGATATTAATGGTTTAAAATTTTATGATTCAAGGTGGTATGGGACACTTTGATTCAAAAATCTCTTTAGTAAATGTTTTAAATGGTTTTGGAAATGGTTTCTTTTTGAATGGATTCATTATTTCAATATACTAAAATGTTATATTGTGATTGAAATGTGGAAATGTTATGTTTCCTATATGCATGTTTTATGTGATACATTTATGTTATGGTTCTTGGGCATTGTTTTGAAAACGGGTGGTTCCGTGATAAACTAAGGGCGGGTGAGCCCGATATAGCTCTCCAATGCATTGGGTAACGCGAAGGAGTGAAACATTAAGTTTTCTCCGAAGTGATTTAGGGAATATACTGTGATGGGTATTCCAAACGTAACCAAGAGGGTTACTCCCTACGTAAGAATGTTATGAATGCCTCAAGTTACCATTATGTCTTATGTTTTCAATGATTTATTCATGGATTGATGATGTATGTTAAAGTGACTTTGTTTTATGGGTAAATTATGATTTCATTCTTATGTATATATGAAGTCATGTTTCCTTTCCATATTTTTATAACCCTTACTGAGCATTTTATGCTCATCCAGTGTTTTTGAAATTTTTTTCACAGGTCAAGGGAAAGTTACATGATGTGATGATAGTGTCAAGGATTTGTCAAGAAAGAATCCAAGTTTTATTTTTAATATGTTTATGTTGATGGGATGATTGAATACTGTCTTTTATGTAACCACTTTGTTTAAATGTGGAATTTAATGCAAGTTTCATGATCTAATTATCTAAAACTCTAAACCTGAAAAGATCCTCAATGTGTAATCTTGTAATAACTCAATATTAAGTAAGGTTTAAGGTTGGGGCCTTATAGTATTCTTTTTGGGAACCAATTGTGTTGAGTAGAATTAGTAGATACAAAATATATTAACTTTTAGTAGATATGAAGCTGAGTATGTTGCTTCTCCTCAAGACAATACTCAACTAATGTGGATAAAAACACAACCAGATCATTTACTTTTTGAAGTAATGTTACCCTTGCTCTTGAGTTGTGACAATTAATGTTAAATCAATCTCACACGAAATCTAGTGCATCATTCTCATTAAAAACATATTCATATCAAGTTTCATTTCATCAATGAGCATGTAGAGAAGATTGAATTGAAGTTGGACTATGTACCAACATTAGAACTAGTTTTTTATATTTTAATAAAAACATTATCTATTGAATCATTCAGAAAAATGTTCTTGAATGTGGGTGTCCATTCTATCTATCTTCAAGGATGAGGTATGTCTATATGTCACCTCTTTCATCTCACCTTTGAGTTTTTTGTCAAGGGGGAAATTTTTTTGATTCATAAATCTATTACACAAAAGAGAGAGTTGTGGGTAAGCTGTGAATTATGCATTATTTTGTGTTTGAACTACTCAAACTATTTGTTGGAGTGGTTGTAGAAAATGAAAATGATTTGTTTTCTAGAGAAAATAATGAAAATAAAGATAACTGAAATATTTTGTTTCCATGATCTTTTTTTTGATATAATAGTTTTTCTATTAATTATTATTATTTCCTACAATGATTTTTATCAGATAGGATTAGTATTGTTTATATAAATTCCTTTTCTTGATGTTACAATGTTCTGTGATTTATGAAACATGGTTTAAAACAAAAACGAAATGGGGATATTGTTGGGACCAAGATGATGATGTAGGTGATGAATGATTCAAGAGTTATCTTTAGTTGTCCTGGTCAGTTTTGAAGAAAATACTGCACTTCACTAAGTACTTAAAATAATAGTTTTGAGGTACTGTTTTATAAAATATTGGACTATCATTTTCAAAAGAATTACACTTACAGTGCATTATTTTATAAAATATTTTACTGGAAGTAGAAATAATTTGTTTCGGAGGAGAATATATCATTATTTTTGTTACTATTCATCAGTTTCACAATGGAACGAATGAGAATGACGTGGGTGTTTTTTTTGTAGAATCAGTGTCTTTATTACTATTATTTAAAATTATTTTGAAAATTATTTTCTGATTTTCATTTCACAAATATCAAGAGTTGTATTGATAACATGTGATTCAACCGTGACTGAAGAAAGGCGGTGTACAAGTGATGCTTCAAATATGAATAATAATATTAATATTGGTTTAAAAAAACATAAATAAATTGTAATCAGATTTATCATACACATTAGGCAGAGAGAAAGAGGTGTTGCTGATATTTTTTTCAAAACAATCAGAAATGAATCGTAACCAGATTGTATCGAATATCTTTCAAAACAATATTATCCAAATTATATTGATCTTCATTCAAAACAATCGAATCCAGATTGTATAAAGTTTCTTTCAAACCAATTAGATAATTAGTGGATGTAAATGATCCGGTGCTAATTTGTATTCATGTCGTCCATATGAAATTTTTTCTAATGGAATAGGTGATACCGATTGAATAGGTAGTGCCGATGGGAAAGGTGATGATGATGGAAAGTGGAGCCAATCGAAGTGGTTTCGATGGGGATGGTGATGCCTATGGAATATTAGACACTGATTGATTTCCAAAACAATCATATTAGGGTAGAACAAATGGAAAGAGATGCTTTAGATTGATAATGATTCTTTTTCATATTGTAATTGATCATATCTGGGTAAAAGAGAATTTGTGATACCCATCAAAAGGAAATAATATTTAGAATGTTTTCAAACGCATCCAGGAAGATCATTAATTTCATGTTGTATCGTATCTAGGAAGATTATTCTTTTTAGGTTGCATCATATTAGGGATGAACATTATTTCCATATTGAACATTATTTTTAGAATAAATCCTATCTTTGAAGATTATTGTTTTCATATTGTATCATATATGAAAAAATCATTGTTTTTAAACTGTATTATTTCATACCCAAAAAACATAACTAGAATGATTGTAACCATAATGATCATAACATAAAATTATTGTATCCCAAATGATCATATTCAAGATGATCGTATCCAAAACATTTGTTTTCATAAAAGATCATTCTTGGGTTCAGATGAAAAGAAATAGGTAGGAATGAATGGAATGTTACAATACATTCCAATTTATTGATGGCGATGCTAAATCTAATCCTCAATGAATATAATGTCATGAAGTGAGTCATGATTCAATAACATGTTTTGAATGTGAAGAACTATTTTCTCAAGAGGTTCGAGACTAAATAACAGAGTGTGGATATCTATCAATGAATTTTCAAATGGGATCCTTTCATTTAAAAGTGTCATTTTATCTCAAGTGGATACATGAATAGAAGAGAAAGCATTCATTTAGTAGGTATCAATCATTGTTTCTAATAAAACATGAGATAATCTGACATAGGTGATCATACCCCTATATTTCTCAGGAATTATAATCATATTGACTTTTGAAATGGGAGTCTATAAATGAAGAGATAAATATTGTAAATGTATCAATAAGAATCGAGAAGCATTGACAAAGAATTAATTTCCCTGATATATCAGGAGAAATTCATAATTGGGTGAATTTATGTGAGTGGAAATATTTTTTAGGATTCCTGCGTAAACATATTTTTAGTCACCTATAAAAGGAATACATGTACATTGTACATTGTGGTGGCTTTCACTATTCACTACTGTAGAGAGTGAAACTAAGTGTTTCTAGAGAGAAGAAGATATCAGTTTCGTTCGGATTGACAATTATTTGGTGTGGTGATGATTCATTAGTATTCTATTAGGCTTGAAATTTGAATACAAGAATTGAATTTTTGTGAATTATACTCAATTGTATTCTATAAGAAAATATAATTTTGATTATTATTTTGTAATAATCGGACTCAGTGGAATTGGAAAAATAAAAAATTAGACATAGTGTTTCATAAAAAAGTCCATGTGGGATTTAACTTTCTTCTTGGTGCGTAATTGATGAATTTGATAACAATTAGATTTCATTTGTTGAATTGGAAAGATGTTCAGGTAATATGAGTTGTTCAAAAAATATTGTATTACTCTATTATGCTGTGTAGTTGAACAAGAACTAGTGGGATTGTTTCATAGTGCAACATGAGTGTAGTGATATATCTTACTCATTGTAATCCAAGGATTGTTTTCTTATTGGATTTTATGGTAATGGATCATTTCCAAACAATACCAAACACATAGCTATTCTTATTGAATAATGATCCTAGTAAATCTATGTATTTCTATGTATGTTTGTTGATTTGTTTCTCAATAGGGAATTGATATCTTTAACATGTGGTGTGGGTTATTTAAATTGAAAAAGAAAACATAAATGTAAAGAGTATGACTGATTAACACCTTCCCCTCTTAGTGATTCAATACACTGACGGGGAACATTCAATTTACAATGGAAATGAAGACACTATCCTTTTACATGGCCCTATAAAAAGATGCATATCCTTTCTGAATTGGATTGGCGAGGAATGAATAATCTATTAACCTATTATATTTATTTCATTTACTAAGGATGAACTTTCCTAATTCAATGTCTATTTCCCCATTTCATCCTCATCATACTATGAAGTCTACCGTTGATCTTTCTCCAACACAAACATCAAAATGGTATCCATACTTTTCATCACTTGACATAGCTTCAGACCGATCTTGTATAGCTTCAAAGGGTTCTTTTTCTTAGTTGTATCTATGACACACCCATTTGGATCCATCCCATAGAAATGATTAAATAGTTTTAGAAAAGTCAAAAACATACATGGGGTGGACCCTTTTATAACCATATTCTAACCATTATACCATATAACTGATTCACTCGACTCTTACACCACATTGAAATAACTATGTCATCTAATTGAAGCACACCTTCGGTGTAGTATCCACTATCAAACCACACCACCTCTGTATAGGATCCTAGAGTAACCACATTAGGCCCCCCCAAACTCATAGAGTGACTAATTAATTAGATTAATAACAATAACTTCTGTTCCACCACCAAATTCCTCATCTATTGCTGTTTTATTAGTTGAGAAAGGAGATCTAGATCCACATGACATTCAAAACATCCTGAACTATAAGAGACCTACATGCATAGAACAACCAAATCATTATTCAACCTTTTAAACACACATGCATCCTTGGAGTACATATATCTTGGATGCACCTATTTCAGGATAGGGATTTCATCAACCATGTCTAGGTGATTAGCTGTATCCATACTATAAGTAGGTCCTTATTCCCAATGTAATCAGACACAACGATACCGCCGGCTAATATCTGGCATATAAAATTGATTGTTTTCACTAGCACATGGCTCCTCTTCAATTTCTATTGAGATCACTTCCAACACTTACATATTTTCCCCTGATGACCCAGAAATGATCACACTGAGTAGTAATCTACCCACTACTCAAACTATACTGATAAGTTATATTGATGTTATTCCCATACTAATAGACACAAAAAACCAACTGGATTCAGAAAGACATCAACTTCAACAAATAGTTTTGGATAAATAGGGTGAAAAAATTATCATGTTATACAATCCGAACACAAGTACTGACACACTAAGTTCCATAACATTAGATGTATTCAGGGGTCTTGAAATGGAAGTAGGAGTTCGGGAACAATTATTGAGATTTCCATCATGGATGGACCCTCATGTAAATATAAGTCGTAAGACATTATGAATTAGATAAATTGAAGATTGTTTCAAACACAGGGTGCACTAGACAACACCACAATCAAATCCTCATCAGAAGAAAACCAAATCATAATATGCCAGTTATAAAAAAGGATTACTATTCATCATTCATGAAAACCCCTTGTAAATAAGATAATTCTACTGAATAGATTGAATTATTGGTGTTGGTGCTTAAATTATGAAACTAATGTCATGCTAAAAAGTGAATAGGCCTCAGTAAACTCTAAATTGGAGAGAGATTGGTGCAGAAATCGATTGATGAGGATGGGACCCATAGGGCATAATGAAATTTTGGGGAAGGATGGAAATATGAATGTTAAAATTGGATTAATGAGTGAGGTTGGGCCACCACAAAGGAAGACGATGGTCCCTCCCCTTCATAGAGTACAGACCTGCACATCTGTCATCATCTAGGGAATGAAGGAAACCTTCAGCGAGAACTCTGTTTAGATGATGACATCCACAAACACACCTTTTTGAATTACATTATTTGTCTACATTATTTTCTTAATCCTCATAAATAATGACTATGTTACAATAAATATAATTTAATGTCACTATTTTAATTGTATATCAATCACCAATCATTCATTCATTTATTTCTTATATGGAACTCGTGTTCCCAATGATGTGGGTTCACCACCTCTTTGATAAAAATACATTTTTTTCAATTATATAATCAGGGTGGTAAAAAATATTATTATGGTAGAATATGATGATAGTAATTATAATATAACTTACTTAATGTTTTATAATGTTTGAATGATCAATTAATTAAAAAAAAAATCTACATCCTGAATGTCATTAAATCCACTAAAATAAAATAACTGGATTATGTTATTATTTTTTTCTAAATTGATTAACCATTTTATGGAACACATTTCAATATTTAAAAAAATTCTTGTATTATTTAAGGATACATTCCATATTTATATTCTCTTATGGATTTATTGTCATATATTACAGGAATATCCAAAATTATTTATAATGCATCCATCCATGGAACCAATAAACAAATGACCTCGGTATCGAAAAATTAAAAATTATATCTCCCTGAAATATTAATTTTTGAAAATTATATAATTAGAGTGAATAAAATATATCTTAATAACGATATTTTTAAAGTAATTTTTTATATAGATATTTTTTATAGATGTTAGTGGAAAGAACCGAATGATTCTGGTACAAAAATAATGTGATCTCCCCAAAATGTCCTATTTTATTTGTCTAACAATTTATCTATCATCAAATTAAATAATAATTATAGTTTTTATTATTTACTTATTTTATATTCTTTATCAATTTACGCCATATATATATCTTAATTAATTAACTATTATTTTATGGTATTATACATGATTTAAATGTGCCCCTCTCAATTTTTTTCGTTATGATTTCATGATTAATGGGAACTTCTCTATCTCTTTCCCCATTTCATCTACCACACCTAAAAAATATGAACCCTTTTATGTTTATGAAAAATTCACATTTAATTATTTAAATTGATTTTTATTTCATTTATGGTTTTATAAAAATTATTATACTCTTTCTCTTTTAAAATAATCAGTACCCTTTTCCATAAAACCCTTCTTTAGGGTTTCATTTCCAAAATTACCTACCCACTATTATTATGTATTGAATTCATATTGATAACAATATTTTCTAAAAATTATTATTAATTTATATGAATTTATAACAATGTTTTATTCCCTTATTTCATTGAAACTATTTTGATATTAAATCAGGTTATTCTATAAAATATGAATATGAAACCATTTTATTATTTTGTGTAAAATTTGTTTTTATGCCTTATGTTTGATTCGTTATTTTGATGAAATTGTAATGCACATATAATGACGGGTGTTCCCGTATATCAATATATTATATTTGGTAATATTTATTTTTAGGATATGAAATGCATTGGATGTATGACTAAACCTTATTCATGATGGTACTATGTCCACCATGTGATAATATCCTTCAAGTTATCCTTGACTTATACATAAGCCATATTTTATTTTATTAAAACATTCCAATGTATACAAGATCTTGTTATTCTGTGTTCATTATGTTATGATTGATGAAACAATTGGTAATGTTTTTTTATGTTGGAATCTTTTCAATATGTTGAGAAAATGAAAATTCAATGAGTTTTAGTTAGGATGATTATATAACGAGACTTATGTTTGAAGACTAGTGTCAATTTTTTTTGAGGATGACACATTAATCACATTTTGAATGAAAAGAACATGAAGAATAATTAATATTATTGAGGATATTGATGGTAGTATTTCTTCTTTATGTGTGATATATTTAGGTTTTTTAATGTTGTCATAAAATTGGAAAAACATACTATCTAGGAAACGAGATTGTTGTTTAGGTGGGGAGTCAAACCCTAGCTGGCTAGCATGGTCTACAAAAGATGTGGGTGAATAAAATGCCCCCAATAGAGGTACATGGGTTAAAAAGTGTGCCACAATATGAGGTGTCATGGTGGCAGTGTAGGATACTATCATGGAGAAGTGCCACGTGGTAATGGGAGTGTGCCCCATATTCGTAAATAGATAGTTATGGAACACTTTTTATTATAAATAAATGATAAAAAAAAGCAATGAATGATATTGGAATATTTATTATTGTTATTATAAATCTATCATTTAAAATACAGATAAATTTTCTCCCATCCTATTTGAATAATGTGGACCATCTCAGCAAAATAATAGTTCTCATCACCAACCATTCATTACATTCCATGAGGTTCATTGGGTTTTTTTCATTCAATAACCCCATGAGATCTAGTTGAAGAATTAATATTATTAATATATTGTAAAAATAATTCGAAAGTGATAAAATCTTGATGAGATGTTTTTTTAGGATTTAATGATCACAAAACAGAATAAAAATTGAAATTATGTTTATATGTTCCAGATGAGTGTGATTATATTATTCTCAAAACCTGAGATGAGGGGGTGTGGATCTAATTTAGAGGTGGTGTGCATGCGTTACGTATATGTGAATTGGTCTAAAAATTCTACATGATGAGACCATTTTCAGATGTGATATTATACTCCTTCCATGTGAGATTCAAGAAAGATAAATACAGAAACAAAGGTATCAACAATGACTTTATTCAAAAAAATTGCATGGATTCATGCACTTTTAGTGTAGACATCCTTGTTTTTAGGATGATGATCTGATTTCCACATACTAGTCTAAACTTATTCATTTTAATTTTATAATTAGAATGAATAATATGATCCCTGAATAAGAAAATAGTATCATGTATATTGTAAAGTGATGTGGAATGTGTTTTGTTATGTAATAAGTTTGGAAATAATTCAAAAAATGTTATCCATTCCTAAAGGCATTATCACCTGTAAATATTAGGAAATTATTTAATATGGAATGAGTTATGGGATTCTTCAATTCCATTTTAAAGAAGGGTTTGATTTTATGGAACCCTCACCAAAAGAAAAAGTTGGATAACACTACATTCATAGTGTAATGAATCTTAAATATCAACCAAACACATTTAGGTTTTCATGATAAGTGTTTTTAAAATTAATTCTTCTAGAACCAAGTATATTATGTATGAAGGAGGAGTGTTCACATTGAACGTGTGTGTTTTAAACTAATTTAAGAAGTGGATATATGTGAATTTTTATTCAATATTTTTCTGAACATGTTATAGCACACAGAAAAAAAGTTAGTATGTTTATTTCCCAATTTCCCAAAATAGAGAAGATAATAAAAGATATTGTAAATGAATTATGAATTTTTTAAATTAGTTCTTAAATAAGAGTGATGAACATACAAAATATATTACAGGATTAATAAATAGTCATTTTAGACTGATGTTGGGACAGAATTTCAATTAGAAATTTTTAAAGTTAATTTTATCTGTGTTCTCAGAATTCATTATGATGGGGATGTCACACAAAAGAAACCACAACCTGAGCAATGATTCACTAAGGTCAATGATAATATATAGTGAATATTTTATTTATCATGTTATGACTAAATTCAATGTTTTTGAAATTTTACAATATCCATTATGATCCAAAACCACATGGTGGAAGACCAAGAGATCATCATATCACTAGACTAGAATATTCATAGAAGATGAATGATTTTATGTCTAGGGGTTCCAACTAGATGTTCAAAAGGCTCAAGAGACTAGGGGGTATGAATAATCATATTATTTGCATGTAAAACCAAATGATAAATGAGTGATGGATTGATTTGTAGAATAACTGGGATCGATATGAAGATAGACTACATGGCTATATAACCAGTTTCTATATGAATCATTTTAATTGATAACAATATTACAGTGTAGAATCTATAATGGGTGTCTAACAAACAAAGAGAGGGGTATGTATTTGTAATGAACTATATAAATGTAATGTAGGTATTTTTTCATTTACATTCTATATTTCGTACATGATTTTTTTATCTTTATAGTTGAAAAGGATTGAATTATAAGCTGAATCTTAATTTAGTAGAAGATGTCACACAAGTCCCCCCCACCTCTCAGTGTTATTGAATGATCCATTATAAACATCAATTCATGTCAAAGGAAATCAACACATCTAGTTAGATATACTATAAATTCCATGTTGTTTATATTTGAAATATATGAATGGAATATCTGATTTTGATTAATATTTAGAATATATTTATATTGATAATCTTATCTATACCTGTGATGTTATAAATGTTGTTATTTCAGAAAAAAATCTTTGAAAATAGTAAAAAATGAGTGGAAAAGAAGCTGGATTAGAATTAATTGATAGATGGTATTCAACTATGATCTCATGGTAGTCATGGTTGTAACTTTTTAGTTAAATTTGAGTTATATAATTTTGATTAATGAATTTATAGTTTTGATGATGATTTTTTTAATTTTAAAATTAGCGAGAATATATAGAATGTTTATGATGAAGTGGTCACAAATATGATTCATGTTTTCAATGAACATTGTAATTAAAAATTAATGCTGTTAATATTGGTTAATTATTAGGAAAAATAATTTCTAATTTTTTTGGGAATATTTTACACTTAGAGAATTTTTTAGAGAAATGGCTGAAATAATCTATTATTTAAATGTAGTAATATACTACTGAAATTGAATAATTATAATGTAATGTTTCCGATAATTTGTTTTAAATTTTATATACATTAGTAATCTATAAACATGAAAAATTTACCTAATATGTGATACCCCAAAACTAATCTCTCATTTAATAGTAATATTATGGTTTTATTTGAATGGTATTCGAACAAATTGGCAAACTACAAATACCATAAATTTTATTTCAATAAAACACCGAAGTTTTTACATTACAAAAAGGTCAAAAGAGAAACATACTAACCAAAAGTACCTTTTAAACTACCTATTAGAATTACACGGAGACCACCCAAAACACCCAATACCCCAAGAAGATAATATGTGTCCTTCAAATCCATTACAATGAACATTAGTATAGCTATGGTCACTACAATAGCACTGATGATCTATGGAATAATGTGAATAGTCTTATTCAATTGTCTTCAGTTTAGGACACCATGATATTTGGTTTTATAAGGCATCTACAAACTGTTCTTCCTTCAGTGACCAATGGTGATTCTTATGACAATTTTTTTTCTTTTAGGGTAGCTTGAATTTAAAAATAAGCCATTGTTAGTAACTTGAAAAACCAAAATAATTTTATGTAAAAAATTTAAAGATACATTTAATATAATTTCATAAGACAGTAAACCTTGATCATAATAACTATTTTTCTTCGTTTAACATATCTTAAGTATCATCTTTAACATAAAGGTTTTGAATTGAAGAGCATACTTCACAAAAATCTGTTTGATCCAAAAACATAGGTAGGATTTGCAAATACTTTTTAATGGTTTCAAACACTTTAAAAGTTTTATGGTGTTACTCTAGATTTTATAAATTTAGTGTATTCGAATTTTTAAATCAACATTCAAAGGTTATATTGAAAATTCTTTTGTAAGAACATATATATATATATATATATTACTAGATAAAATCGTATAAAATCATCTGGAGTGATTTAGGTAAAATTGTACATTGCTTTTCCAAAGAAATCATGTTTTATAAAATTGATTATTTTTCATTTTTTTATGTTTATTTTGAAATTTTTTCTATTTATAAAAAATAAACCCCACAAGGGCCATCCCCAAAGCCTTTCCAATTGAGGCAGCATGCGCAAGGCGGTCGAGCCTAGCCCTGATCCTTAGAACAGGCCGGCATATTGGCTTGTGTGCACACATAGTGCATGCTAGAATTTGTGATTAGGGGACATAGCTACACTGAAGAAAACACATGAGCAAAGGGACCACCGTGCAGGGTTTTACGGTGTCATGTGTGGGTGCAAGAGCATTCCCGCAGAACTCGGTATAGGGTGGTACCAGGAGGGGGGAGGGAGAATCATGATCCTTAGCTTAGAGTTCCAAGCATATAAAGAATTTGCGAGAGTCCCTTCGTTTCAATGTGGGACACTAAAATTTGGCTAGGATCAAATCTAGGTTATTGGACCCCATCGCGTGCGATCTGGGCTCTCTATTTTGATCTGGTGCTCGACTCCTAGTAGTCGCGGAATCCTCCATGTTTTTGTGTGTGTCGTATGATCCAACATGGATCCAATCTCATCCGTCTAATATATTTAAAACAATGTGTCAAACAAGAGCCATCCGATCTACCACATATGTAATCTCAGCCGTCTGAGATTTTTAAAAAACATCGTAGCACTAGAGCCACTTGATCTGCCATGGATCTAATCACGACCATCCATTTCTTTTTAATTGCCTCATCTTCTATGGTCGTATGATCATCTCCATGATTTATATCTGTCGTTTATTCTTTTTTTGGTTTTACCTCACCCGTAGAGCCTTCTTCTTCTTCTTCTGTGTGATGCACTAGTGGTTTTTCCAATAGAGTTTCACCATTTTCCACACCTGGGTCACCTTACATCACCATCCGAGCCTCCATTCACGTGTTATCCACAAAACCAATGACTATTTTTTATTTTAAACAGAATTGGTTTTGGATTCATTTCACGTGAAATTAAATGTTTTTGTATAATCTTTTTATAATTTAGTTTATATAATCAATTCATTTTCACTCTAACCTCTCGATCCTCCCTCTTGCCAAGTCTCTTTCGAGATCTCCAGTGTCTTCCTCTTGCCTCTCCTCCTCCTCGAACTAGGTAGGGGAAATTATAGTGCCTTTCATGTTGTGTTGATAGATTATATTCATATATAAGTATGAATAATCTTATATATATATATATATATTTACATCCTTGTGGTTTGGGTGAAAACCAAAAAATACCCGACCCATGGTATTTTGGATTTTGGGTTATGTAACCATTTTAACTTGAAGGATTATTTTTCCCCATTCAATATATATATAACTTATATATTTAATTATATATGTACATATATATATTACAATATAGTTTTAAATGAACCTCTATTATGTTCGGTTTCAAGACCTCTAAACCTTGAGTTTCAAAGAAGAGGTAGATTTTTCTTTTAAACATAATGAATTGTATTTTAATATATATATATATATAAGGAGAGAGTATATATGGTCATGTATAATTTTACAATTTATATAACTCACCCTCTAGACTAGTTTTAAGTCTTTTATCATTTATCATCTATGATTAATTTATGTTTTTGAAAAATAAGTGTGTGCCAATTAACATTGGTGTAGGAATCAGTTATACATGTATGTTATATATGTTTATATAAAAATAAATATAATTTATTTAACAAATAATTCTTTTAAAATTTATATTATCACTTTTAGGGACTCTGGTTAATTAATGTGATTAATATATTAAAGTCATATTGGTGTCAATAAATTATTCATTGGTTTAAACCATTTAATACCGAGTGTATTTTCGGATATGATTATATATGTGTATACATGTATACCTTGATCCTGAATTTTATTTATAATTTTCCAAGGATTTTAAGTAATGAATAAAACATTTTTTTTTCGAAATAGGAATGACTTTATTTAAAAATACCACATTTTATATACACCGTTGTGTGTAAATAGATTTATACCACACACTTCCTCATTTTTGGATGCTACAAATATTTTACATTTGATGTGATTCATATTTATGGACAATTCATGAGTATAATATTTGGGGTTTTCAACTCTTATATTCATATGAACGAATAACATATTTTCATAATTATATAATTTTATTAGTTAAGGTTGGGTATCCTGCTTTCCATTTATATAATTATATATACCCTTGTGATGTGTTATACATAAGAATATTAGAAATAAATGTTTTACAATCTATGAGTTTAATACCCCACATGAAATATTTGGTTCATCTTTTAATTATTTATTCATCCAAACCATGAAGATACCCTAATATATATTTGATTAATAATTTCTTATAATGTAAGGTTATCATTTAATGTAATAAAACATGTATTTATTTTAGTGCATTAATTGTCATCACATATGCCATAATATTCATATCATAATCACCATTAAATGACATAACGATTCAGATGATATTTTTGTAATTAATACTTATATTCCTGATTCACTATACATATGTGAATGCTAGTGAATTTAATTACTACTCTTATGACCTTTTACAGAATCATGAATTAAATTATTCTAGGTGGTATGGGACACCATGAATGATATAAAATGACATATTAAATATTCAATGTGGTATGAGACATTTTGAATACATGAATCTATTGGCCATATGAGGAATGTAATAGACTTGGTATAACGGGTTAGGGACTAGTTAATGAATGCTCGTCGATGCATTGATAGTTCTCATGAGACAATCAGGTCATGGAATGAGGTCATTGACATTACATGTCTTGACATGAGGTCTTGACAGGGTATACCATTATATGTTACCTCATTATGTCTATGATAATTAATTATCCAAGTAAATATTCAACTTGTAGAATATCTATTGTTAAGAGTCAGTAACTATGAGTATCAGAAAAATTAAATGCTAATTAAATGTTGTTTATTTAGAACTCAGTTATATATTTTCTAGTGTACATTTCATAGTAGTAATGGATATAATTGAACTTTTTACTTTTACGAGCATTATTGATTATGAATTACTCTAAGTAGTAAATTTTTTACTTGCATATTCACAAGTCACACATATTTAGAATTTCGTTTACTTATTTCTATAAATGAGAATTCCTATAATAGAATCATGTTCTCTTGTAATTCGGTTAGTATGATTCGAATTGTTCACTTTTATTTCATATACAATTATTATGATATGTTACATATGTTACAACATTCCTTAAGAAAATTATTAGTGAAAAGTTTTAAAGAATGTTTTCAAATGTTTTAATTGGTAAATTTTGTAATTTTAAAAACTCTTACTCGGAATTCGTAAGCTCACTCCACATTTTGGTAATAATTTTTCGAGTATCAGTTTTTAGCCGAAGAAGTATGTTAGAAGTAGATGGTTTCCTAGAAACAAAACTGAATCAATAATTTGTATGAGATATGATGTATAAAATATCAGTGCAAAGTTTTTTTAAAAATTTAACCTAATATTTCAAGGGACCTACTCGTGGTATTCTTGAGTTCTGCAGTCACATTGGGTATTAGAGGATTCAGTTTAGATAACTCTGGAAAACTAGAACTGGATAAAGAAAATTTTATATAATCATGAATAAGTGGGTTGTCATTTTAACATTCAGATGAAAAATGGAAATACTAGTCTTTTGTCTCATCTTATTGAGGCCCTAGAAACCATAATTTCTATAGCAATCCACAAAAACATTGTAAATAATTCCCACATTCGTATGAAATTAAAACACCTCTATGACGTGTCAAACTCTCCCCCATGTACTTTAACTACATTGAAGAGCATTCTTGGACAACCTCTTTATTATGCGATCCAAATTTCCATCCTACGTGCATCAGTGAAATTAATTTCCGAGAATTTTAGATGCTTCACCATAGTAAACTACACCAAGTACCTTATAGATTTCCATGACGATGCAGCAGTAGGTGACCTCCGTGCATCATACATGTGCCAAATCTAATCCAAGGGCCATTATGGTAAAGTAATGGACATTGAAATTGATGAATTGGAGGCCTCTCATTCTATGTATAGAATGAAATTACATAAAGATGTCTTCAGTCTTTACACCCCTCATGTCTCACTCTGGAGACACCATAAGTGTACCCATGACATTAAACTACACTGATCTGGTTGAATTTTGTTTAGGGAGATGAAGTGTTTTTAAATTGTTTTGGGAATTCATGTAATCAGAAACTGGGAAAACCATTAGTCCTGAGTGTAAGGTACCAGTTTTTTATGGGAATATAATTTGGTGTTTCCTCCGTCTCCTACCTTTCTAGTGTTTGTGTTACATTGATTAGACTGTAATGAAAAAATTTATTTTCTGATGGAAGGACAAACTCATAACATATCTCTCTCCATTGAGGTACTAGGGGCCATTACAGTTAGAACATGTATCAAAGAATACCTTACATTCACAAATCTATGAAGAACATATATACATCGTTACATGGTATCAAATTGTCCATATATTCTCCACTCCTGCTAAGGTAATGCCTTTATCTACCATCGCATTGCCACATACCAACTCATTGAGTATAACTGAAGGGGAAAGTACCATGAATGTCTTTTCAAATGATTCAAAATTTCCCAAAACATCATATCCATGGTAAGGTTTCAAGAGGCTTCCATGGAATGGGACCTTCACGCAACCAATATGCACCAAATCCTGAGTTTCAGTTCGTACGACCACATCAATGCCATCAAAATTCTTAAATAAGATGTAGTCCAATAAGATCATAGAGAGTTTTTCCATTCAGAAATCTCTTAACTATCTACCATTTAGTCCTACCTCAGGATTCCCAAGTGAGAATTGCATGAGTTTAACCCATACTATCCAAGATGTGTCTTTTCTAGGTAAGAAGAATAGTTTAACACCAATTTGGGTATTTAGCTGGCCACACTTGAAGATCCACCATGATGGAGGATGTGGTGAATAATGTCAGAGACTGTCTTTTGGAACGGTTAAATGAAGTGAATTATGAGGATGAAATTATTTATAGAGGGGAACAATGTGACTCTCAAAACTAATCTCTCATGTAATAGTAATATTTTGGTTTTATTTTCATGTTATCCAAACAAATTTACAAACTATAAATTCCAGAAATATCATTTAAATAAAACAGTGAAATTTTTACATTACAACAAGTTCAAAGGAGAACTATACTAACCAAAAATACATATTTTATGACTATTTAGAATTACAAGGAGACCACCCAAAACAACAAAAACACCAAGAAGATAGTATGGGTCATTTTGATCTTTCACAATAAAAATTATTATGGATAGAGCCACTATTATATCACCTAGAATCCGTGGAATAATGGCCACCATATTCATAAAATTTCATGAGTTTAGGACACCGTAATGTTTGGTTCTATAAGGCATCTACCTGACCGTTACCCCTTGGGTGACAGTTTGAGATGCTTGTGACTGTTGTTTTTCTTATAGGATGGATTGAATTTATAAAGAAGTAACCGTTAGTAAATTTACAAAAAAAAATAAATTTATGTGTAAAATTTAAAGACAGATTGAATATAATTTCATAAAACAATACATCTTAAGAAAAATAACTATTTATATGCATTTAACATATCATAAGTATTATCTTTAACATCACGATTTTGAATTGATGAGCATACTTCATAAAAATAAGTTTGATTCCAAAACATATGTAGGCTTTGAAAATACTTTTTAATGCTTCAAACATTTTAAAAGTTATATGGTGTTAATCTAGATTTTATAAATTTACTGTATTCAATTTTATAAATAAACATTCAATGGTTATATTATTGTTTTTGTAAGAATATAATATATATATATATATCTTACTAGTATATTTAGTATAATGGAATCTTGAGTGTTTTAGGTTAATTTTTACAATGATTTTCCCTAGAAATCATGTTTTAAAAAATTGATTATTTTTTGTTTTTTAGTTTATTTTCAATGAGGTTCTATTAACCCCCCCCCCCCCCCCCCCATGGCCCAACCCTCTAGCCGAGCCAAGGGAGGAAAAAAGTGCTAGGCAGCCGAGCCTTGCCCTCAACCTCACCAAATGCTGGTCTGTGGGATTTTGTGCATGCACAATGCATTCTAGGACTAGTGATTTGGTGGAATAGATTCCCCGAAGGGGACACATAAGTAGATTGCACCACCATGAAAGGCAACATGATGGTCTGGGTGGGTGCCAAAGAGTGCCCGCAGAACCCTTTCCGGGGTGGTACTAGGATGGGGGAGGGTGTAATCGGAGCCATATCTCAGAGCTCTTGGTTTATAAAGAAGACAAGAGAGTCCCTTTGTTTCAATTTAGGGTGAGAAAATTTGGCCAAGATCGAGTCTGGGCTACTGGATCACATTGTGCGTGATCTGGGCTGTCTATTTCGATTCAAAGCTCTTCTCCTAGCAGCAGCAGAATTCTCAAAAAAAATTGTGCTCTATCTGATCTAACTGAAATATAATCTCGTCCATAGGAGATTTTTAAAACACCGCATCGAACCAGAGCCATCTGATCTACCATAGATCTAATCTCGTTCATCCATGATTTTTAATACACCTCGTCAAACTAGATCCATCTGATCTACCGTAGATATAATTACGAATGTCCATTTCTATTTTATCGTTGGATCATCCAAGGATGTCCAATAAACTCTGCGTTTAATATTTTTGGTCCATTCCTTTTCCATTTTATCCTCACCTGTAGCACCTTCTTCATCCTCGGTGTGCGGCATTGATTGTTTTTTCACTTTCTTTTCACCATTTTCCAAACCCGTGAGTCCTTCCATCACTATCTGATCATCCTTTCACGCATTTTCCACAGAACCGACACCCCATTTTTATTTTAAACTGAATAGATTTCGGATTCACTGTAGGTTATATTAAAATACGCTTTATAATATATGTATAATTCAGCTTATAAAAACAATCCATTTACACTCTAACCTTTCAGTCCTCCCTCTTCTCAAGTCTCCTTCGAGATCTCCACTTTCTTCCTCGAGCCTCTCTTCCCATTCGAACCAGATCGGAGAACATTGATTTCCTTGCATGTTGTGTTGAAAGTTTATATATTAATGTAAATATGTATACTCTTTTATATAAATATACATCCTTGCGGTTTGGATAAAAACCCGGAAATACCTCACCCTCGATCTTATGGATTTGGGGTTATGTAATCTTTTTGAACATGAAGGATTATGATTTTTTTCTCATGATATATATATATACCTTATATATCTATTAATATATATATATATATATATATAAATATATATATTTTTATATCCACATGGTTTTTAAAGAACCTCTATTATGTTTGGTTTCACGACCTCTAAACAGTGAGTTTCAAAGAAGAGGTGATTTTTTGGTTTAAACATAAAGAATTATATTTCCATATATATATATTGTATAAATGGGAATGTATAATTATACAGTTTATTTAACTCACCCTCTAGACTAGTTTTAAGTATTTATCATTGATCTTCTTTGATTAAGTTATGTTCTTGGTAAATAAGTATATTCTAATTAACATTGGGGTTGGACTTGGTTATACATGTTAGTTTTATATGTTTACATAAACATAAATATAATTTTTATAATAAATAAATCATATAAAATTTATATTATTATTTTTAGGGACTCTTTTTTACTAATTAAATTAATATATTAATGTCATATGGGAGTCAATGGATATTTAGTTCATTTAAACCCTTTAATACATTGTGTATTTTTAGATATGAGAATATATGTTTATTCATGTAGACCATGATCCAAAATTTAATTTTGAATTTCATAGGGATTGAAAAGAACGAATAAAACATCTGTTTTTGAAATATGAATTCCTTTATTTAAAAATACTACATTTTATAGACACCCTTGGGGATAAATAGATTTTCACCTCACACTTCCCATGTTTTGTATACTACAAATATTATACTTTTGATGTGTTTAGTAATTATGGAGAATTCGTGAGTATAATTTTTGGGTTTTGAAACTCTTATAATCATATATATATGAATCACTTATTTTCTCATATATATATATATATATACACACATATATATAGAGATATATATTGGTATTAGCTAAGGTTCAGTGTCATTAATTCCATTTTTAACATTATTTTTATCGTTGTGATGTGTTATACATAAGCATATCTGTAAAAAAATGTTTTATCATCTGTGAAATTAATACCCCACATGATAAAATATTATTCTTTTATGTAATTATGAATCCAAGAAATGATGAAATTCCAATATATATTAGATTGATAAGGTTTTATCATGTAAGGTTATCATTTCATTTAACAGAACTGGTATTTATTTTAGTGCATTAATTATCATTACAAATGCCATAATCTGCATATCATACTCTTCATTTAATGAAATAAATATGTAGTCAATTTTTTTAATTAATACTTATACGCTTGATTCACTATATATATGTAAATTATAATGAAAGAAATTAGAACACTTCTGACCTTTTATGGAATCAGTAATTCAATTATTCAAGGTGGTATGGGATAGCTTGAATTATTTGAAATGAGAAATTAAATATTCAAAGTGGTATTGGTCATTTTGAATACACGACCCTTTTTAGAATATGATCAATGCAATAGAAATGGTATAATGGGATGGGGACCAGTTAATGAAAGCACCTTGATGCATCGATAGTCTTCTTGAGTCAATCGGGTCCTGTCATGAGGCCATTGATATTTTAGGTCTTGATATGAGGTCTTAACAAGGTATGATATTATACCGTCCCTCATTATTTCTTTGATAATTAATTAACAAATTGGATATTATAATTGGAGAATATCCATGGTTAAGATACATTACCTATGAGTATTAGAATAATTAAATGTTAATGTCATGATGTTTATTTAGCACTCAGTGATTTATTAACCAATGTATATTTTGCAGTATTACGGGATGAAATTGATGTTTTTATATTTATGTGCAACTCTGATTATGTATTTCTCTTAGTTGTTAAATTTTTTACTTGAATATTTATATTTCATACTTATTTTGAATTTCGTTTACATATTACTCTAAATTATCATGCCTATAATTGAATCATGTTCTTCCATAATTCTGTTAGTATGATTTCAAATGTGACCTATAATTTCTTACACCATTATTATGATATGTTACATATGTTACAACATTCCTTAAGAAAATGTTTTGTGAAACATATTAATGAATGTTTTCAAAATTTATAATTGGTTAATTATGTTACTTTAAGACGCTTTACCAGGAATTCGTATGCTCACCCGCGGTTTTAAATAAAATTTTTATGTGTCAGTCTTTAGCTGAAGTAGCATGTTAGAAGTAGCTGGTTTCATATAAACTAATCTGAATTGATCATCTGTATGATACATGATGTGTAAAATATCAGTGAATCATTTTTTAAAAAATTTACACATCATGCTTCACAGAACCGACTCTGGGTATTCTAGAGTCAGGCTCTCACATTATATATCCTGAATGTTAATGATACATAACATGAAGATAAATAGAGATAGATTCAAATAGATTGATTGTATGTTACTAAATAAAAATCGGAAGCATTAAGGTGATATTTAGACGATTAAGACTCAATGGGAAAAAATATTTTTTTAAGGTGATAAGTTTTATATCAACACAAATTTTATTAAACAAGAATTGAAACTGAGAAACATGGAACAAAAACTTTATGAGACTTCACTAGATGATTAGAAAAGGTACACTCCCAATGATTAATCTGATAAGAGTTATATTTATCAAAATAATCAACCTAGTTTCATTAATTTCATAACATTATCTAAGGATAAATATGTTATTGGCTCATTGAATATGGCAATCATCATTCCTAATAAATCAATTTCTACTAAAAATTTTTGGTGACTACTACAGATTCAACATTAAAATGTAGACAAACATGGATGAATAAAAACAATAAAGAATCATTTACATTCATAAATATGGATGTGAATAATGATAAGAATTATCATTCCCCAAAGAACAAATTGAATAATAAATGTTTTTCACAAACGAAAAAAATCCAAGACAGTGAGAATTTGTCACAACAGAAGAATTCTAGATTTATTGTTTATAGTTGGTTCTATAGGTCTTTTGGGCATTATACAATGAATTTTTAACACAAGATGTCATTGTGTGAAAACTAAAAAATTACCACATATTATTGGATTAATGAAGATGATACATTGAAGCATAATTAACAGAATAAAAACACCATTAAAGGGAATAAATTTTTCATTTAAATATATAGTTAATTCTAAATATTTTGTTATTATTGGAATGGAAGTGGTAATTTTTATGGTGAGTTCTAGTTTGTAAAAATCCTGAAAAAATAATTTGATTTTTTGAAAATAAGAGAATAATAAAAAGTGATGTAGATATTAAAAAAAAGATGATAATTTGGAATTGAAATGTGAATATAATAAGAAAAATATAATAAAAATATCAATATGTGTTTGAAGAAAGTTTTTAGTAATGTCACACCAATGAGAAGATGTTTCTATTCTGATATAAAAGATCGCATCATAGACCATTAGAAATTTTCCATGAACATTCATACTAATGTTTGAAAGATGGAATAGATGAATGAATCATTCTTAATGAGAGAAACTTTTTTTGATTTGGTGAAATACACATTTGATGAAGAATATGAAAAGGTACCTAAAATGTATAAGAAGATTTGTTGGAGAAGTCATGAAAATATCATATGAATTTTTATGCTAAAAATTTTTGGGTGAAAGGATTCCACCAATAATATGAGGAATAAATATGTTCCTAATGAATGACTGGACATATAGGTAGGACAAACGGAAAATAAATGAAAGGTCGAGAAAGAAACAAATTGAATCTTCATTGTTAGAAAATATGATAGACCATTACAATATAAAAAATTAGTTGGGTGAGAAGCAACTCTCAGAAAAATTTCTCTAACCATGGACCATTGAAGAAACACATATTACCTTATATAAATTATATTTTTTGTAGGTGATTCAAGGATAATATTTTATCCAGGGGATTCCTAAATTTAAAAAAATTTGTGAACATTATAAAACAATATTTTTTTGTTACATGTTTTACTTTTGAAATAATGTTGTCTTTTTGCAAGATTTAATATAATTTGAGAATATTCTTGGGTTTTATTCACGAATAAATCCATGAATGATAAATGATGTTTTTTGTGAATCAACATAGGGTATCATAGAAAAACAACCATCATATATCTATATCTAAATTGTTATATTATGAATATCATATGTTCTGGTGAGGTACCCATCTAATAATTCTAGATTAAAAATTTATGGTGATTGAATATTGTCATCATTATGGTATGTTGGTAACATTTTCCTATTCTTATAATTAAAAATAAATTATACAAGGTGTATATTGATTACATTACGATTAAAGGAAATCGAAAATGAAAATTTTAAGTAAATATTTTCACTAAGATGTTTTATTTTATCATGTATGATGTATGAAGAAGATTAGATTTAAATATTTTTAAACCCAATGAATTAAAGTTTTAGTGTTTTAATCATATAATGGACACATATTAATATAATTCTTGTTAAATTTAATCACTCTTCTTTTATACATCGTTTATCACTCATGTGTACTTATAGTGGGTAAATATTATATTTCTGCTAAGTATCGATAATATCCTTCACTGAATTAAATTAGACTTTAATTATCACATTATGATATGATTTTATTGAGTTTTAATGATGTAGATGATAATTCAGATCCACAGTTATGTGTTTTGTTTTATTGAAAATAAGTTGGAGAATATATCATTGAAATTTAAAATAATTTTTATACTAACAAAAAATCCAATGGGATAGGTTGAATGATTTATATAATTATTTAGGCATTAAAAAAAATAAAAATTGGGAGATTCAACATCTCATTTTCATTCTTCGTTTTTAGTTTTGAAATTTATTTAAATAAGATTAAAATATTAAATTCAATGTGTTTTAATTGATATGTTTGCGGAACTGGTCTTGTAATCTAACATATATATCAATTGTTATTAAATAATACAATCTGATCTCAGTAAGAAAAAACATAATAAATAATGTTCGAGAAGTAACTATAGATTTAATAATGTCATTACTCATTCAATGGAATATGGAAAAGTGTTTTTATTGGTTTCTTAAAAATAAATAGCCTAGAATACATTTCATCCAAGGGGACTGCTACCACTACATAGGTGGGTAGTCAACCCCTAGCCAACCAGTAAAGGAGGAAGAGGATATTGGTGTAAAGAACATAGCCTAAATAAGTTCAATGAAGAATAGTGAAGCCACTATTAGAGGTAGCATAGTGGGGGAGATGGTTATTAATATGAGGCGATGTCGGTAGGTATTGGGAGAAGACCTTTTACTCACAACTGGACAACTATGAAATGATTTATATTTTAAATAATGAGATAGTGAATGTGATAACTAATGAGGGAATCATAGTTCTGATTATTATACATCTATAATTTTATATATTTATATATTAGAGATATTGTGATCATAATAATAGGACTATCTGATTTGATACACGATTGCATTTAACATTTCTCTCTTTTGTGGATCTGTTTTCCATCATGATTCTTGTATACATGATATATATCCAAATAATTTTATCATCAGATCAACATCCTGACTATTGGAATATTATCTAATCATTAGGAAACTTTTTTTCATTTTTTAAGGAAGTTAAAACCATTGAAATATTGTAATTAAGAATATATGATTGTGATAACAGTGATTATCATATTTGTGTATGCCAAATTGTGAACTTTCTCATGAAATTTTAAGTCGATACACATGAGTTACGTAAGTGGGTATTTATCTATAAATATCCCAAGATGAACTCAATTGTATATATGAACTTGATACAAATTTAAGATTGATTCTTGAGGGAAATAAACTGAAAAGGATGCCTAAATATGATCTATATTCATACAAGACTTTCTGTGATTTCGTGGATGATCTTTATCAACCTCCATGATTTTCATAGTGATTAAATAATATCTGTCAACCATTGTAATTATCTAAACTGTATTTTTAGACGTAAAAATAATAACTCATGTTAGATATTAAAAGAATAAAAAATAATTCCCACATCTCTGTTTACATTAAGAATAAAATAATTTTTTTTTGTGATGAGTATGATAATTATGAATAAAATATTATTTTTGCATGAAGGTAGTATCATGTGAATCATTTTTTTAACAGATCACATATACTATGAGTTATGAGAATCTACACTCCCATTTTAATAAATTGTTTGTGTTGAATAATCATTCACATGAATAATTAGTGTGATTTTGTTTCATACATTGCACGATTCATCTAAAATATCACCCACACCCATATATGATTTCATGAGAAGAATTTTGGTGCGGTAGATGTTTGTTTTCCAGGTATATATTGCATGATGGTGGAGTGTTTATAAATTCATATTAATTTAAAAACTGACTGAGGTAGTGTATATATGTGATTTGATTATTCAAAATTTTTATGCGCATGTTATAACATGTGCATGGAAACATCAGGAAGTTAATTTTCATTATCTAAAAAAATGTTAAGCCCATGATTGATACCATATATGCTTAAAGAATTTATTGTTTTATTTCAAAAAGAATAGTGATTCACATGTTTTATATTTTTCATGAATATTGAATATTTATTTGTGAATTATGATGGGATTTAATATAAATCAATGTTTTATGAGGGAATCATATCTGATTTTTCAATATTCTAGCAAGCCTCAGACTTCATATAGAATGAATTATAGTTTGACTAGTGTTTCACTAGTTTCGAAGATAATATTAATTGATCAAAATTGTATAAGTAAAACTAGAATCACTGATAATTTTCTAGAATTATACACAATTTATTTTGATCTAGCATACTCATGGAGGAAGATGAAGAGATCATCCTCTTATTGGATTAGAGATTCTAATGAAGAAGAAGAATCTTATTACTGTGGGGTTAAACATGTTGCAGAAACAGATAGAGATACTGGGGGTCTAATAAGTTATATAGTTGGGGTGTCTAACCTATCGAGGAAAAATACATGGATCACTATTGGTTATAAATAAGATCATCTGGATGATCAACTATTGGGGCATATAAAATGATTCTTCCTAAAACAATATAATTGATAAACAGTATTATAGTGGTGAATCCATATTGGAGGATCTAACCGAAATGGTATGTAGTATTAATTATTATAAAACACTATTAAAATATTGTCTTTTGTGATTTAATTACTTTATATATTGTTTATAGGATCCAATCTTCATTAAAAGTTATAGAGGTTTGATTTATAATGTGAAAAGTAATTCATTGGAATAAGTCAGACATTATATACTCCCCTCACCAAATTAATGAATGATCCATTAGAAACTTCAATGATCCCATATTATTAATCCCAATTTATACCTTCATGATATAATATTGTTGATATTTAATAAAATGATATTCTTCCTTACAATTTTAATTCATGTAATATGCATTTTATCTCACCACTTTTATTTATGTTCTCCTTGAGTAATCCAATGATTTTAAAGATTTAAAAGTAATTTATGAGGTCATTATATATATTAAAAGAAGTATTATTATTATAGTATCATGTTTTTGTTTTATTGACCTAATATCCATAAGTGGACATTCCACTCTATACATCATTTTTATTTTGTTAGATATTATTGATAAAAACCATGTAATAATAGGTTTAAAAGGAATTGGTCTCTATAGTTGGTATCATCGAAAGGTCTATTTAATTTTGGAAAATAGGACTTGAAAGTTTTAGTAAGAACCCTAGGGTTAAGACTATGTGTAGGAGAGTATCCTATAATTATGTTGAAGCACATAGTTAGTGATTCAAAATAAAATACATTCTTTTATGGTTATTGAAATTGGATGTGGACATAGAATAATTTTACCAAGGGATATCATCCCCAACATTGTATATTTAATATTAACTCAATCTTCATATAATTCATGATAATGATTATATTCTTCACAATTGTTTTACAGTACAAGAGGTATTCATTGGAAAACTCCAAAACTCTTTATTAACTATTATAAAGGGATTTAATTGATTTTAATGGTACAAAACATAATTAGGAATTTATGATGGATAACCTTGATTGAATTTTATATACTCATAAATAAATATTTTATGGTCATATATCAGTTATTCCTGAAGTAGTCATTTATCCCTTTTATATAATATTATTATTTTGTATTCACATCACTATTTTTAGATAATGTCTAGAAATAAGAGGTACCATTACAACAAAACATGTGTTAAGAAATATAATTATTTCCATAATGATATTCCTAAAGTTATGGGTGAGGGTGTAGAGAACATTACGTTTGTACTGTTTCTAATAAGCTTATCTATGATTAATAACTAGAATTGGGAGGAACATCATATTACTTCTAATAAAGATCATCTTCTTTCAGTTTAATTATTTGAAAAATATTCATACCTTTTTTAAATCTTCTAATACCCCCTCAATGTACAAATGATTAACGCAACATAGAATATACACTATATCCTCCAAACATTCAAAATAAGTGAAAGTCATGCTAGCTATCTGATTCATGGAGAGGGAACCATATTTGTGGTGGATTATAATCAAGAACATAATATAAAAAGTGAATATTAAATCCCTGTAATGGAAGTAGTTTAAAAATATGTTTTTCATTATATTTTTTCCCAAAACACTCCACTCTAAAAAATAGAGGTGTTTCATCAATCTGAAATAGATAAAGATGATTTTATCACAGAGTAAGAGGAAAAATTCAAAATGATCTCATGGTAAATGTATATCATTTTAATCAACACTAAATGTATGTTGGACCACTTCATTATTCGATTAATGTTGATTCTATGAAATTTGTAGGTGATTTGAGACTTTGATAGCTAAGTCTATGTCGTCAGTTGTTTTCCTAATGATGAGATAAATATGGGTGACTCTTAATGGTCGCATGGGACTAGGGAATGAAATTTTATAATAGAGTTTAATTCTGGGTGATCAAAATATAAATCCCAATGAGGAATTAAAACCCAACTAACCATTTGTAAAAATGTGAGAAGATGAATCCTAGAAACTATATCAAGGGAACATTGTGATTTATCAAATGTTGAATAGAAGGGACTACATCTAATCAAATATTAATGGAGATGAAGAACCCCTATAATTCGTTAGTATATACATGGATATGAACAATACTTTATCTATTGTAAAATGTTTCAAATTCTCGAAAAATGGGTACTATTCTTGATAATACAAAAATTCAAGTGTTATTAAATACTATCAATGGAAATTACCTCCAAGGCCTAGGGAAAAAGGGAGGGGACATGTTATCACCATAACTGATATGGATCCTAAAATTTATGTGGTTACCAATATGATTATTATTCATTCAATAATGGGGAAAATACTATAAGATTATGGTCTTACACATTCTTTCACATCACGAATGTTAAATAGAAAAATTCAAATTCCACCTCAAAACATAAGGGTTGATGAATCTGTGAGAACTTGAAACAATTCCATTATAGATTCCCATGAATATAACTCATCTACATTCAATATTTGTGTAATGAACATACCAATAAAATTAAAACATATTAGATTGGAGTTCAATTATTTATTTGGAATTGATTGGTTTCCTTAAATAATGCCAATATCAATTAATTGTAGATGAAGATAAATCATTCCTTCCAAGAACATCCCCTAATTATATACACGTCTAAATAGAGTGAGGAATCAATTTTGGAATAATTTTCTCAATTATTGATATTATTTCTTTATGAGGAACATTATCTTACTCAATATATTGACACAAAGAGGAAAATCAAGCTTAAATACATGTCTATTGTGAGGGAATATACCGGTGTATTACCTAAATAGTTTCATGGCCATTCTCTTGAACACGTGGTTTAGTTATAAGTTGAACATATACCTTGATATAAACCCATATCTATGAATCCAAAATTTAATACACACCATTGAGTTTGAATAACTCAATAATTAATCACAATATAATCTAGATAATGGTTATGTATGCCTCAGTGCCTCACTATGGGGTGCGCCATTACTCTTCACTGAGAAAGATAGATTAATACACAACATTATTTATTATAATGAACTAAAAAATTCATGATAAATTATAAAAAATATATTTATTTATTTTTGACTTGAATTATTAACTATTAAGGGCCTAATACATGACTTGTGTGGGTCTTATGTTGGGATATCATTAACAAATGGGGAATAAAGATGATATTTCTTATAATTTGTTTCAAATGAGGTATGGAAACTATGAATTCCTAATGATACCCTTAATAAACACTAATACTCAAAAAATATTTATATAATTAATAAATTCTGTATTTATTAATTACCATGAAAAGATTTTGGTAGTCTTTATAGATAATATTATGATATAATACCAAATTAAGGAAAATAATGAAGATAATTTAAATAATGACCAAAATAAAATGTGAACTAAAATATATATTTAAATATTTAAATATTTAATTTCCTGATCAAGGAATTATCATTCATGGGTAATTTTATCACCATCAAAAGGATATATGTGCACCCATCAATGAAATATAAAATTCTGTAGTGACCCAGACCAATATTTTTAATGGGTTTCATTAATTTCCCAAGATTATATTTTTTACTGAATATATGGGAGAAACATATAATGATATTAAAATAAAATAACCACGATTACAAGGAATGGTGTAAACATTTACATTACAAATGATAGTAAAAATAACTTCACTGAAATGAAAAAGTGTCGTGTTAGTACAACCAAACTTACACTACCAACATCTACTTTACTCTCCATGGTATAAATCGATGCATCAAAGATGGTATTTGGATTATTTACTAATTATAATAAACTAATGGATAACATATGTCTCCGGGATGTTTATATTACATGATAAGACTCATCCAACATTGGTTTTTGTGTTAGCTACAATAATATTAGAAATGTATATTTGGTGAAATTGTCTCTATGGGGAGATATGTGAAATATATATAGATCAAATGAGCCTAAAATATATTTATTCACTAAAAAGGTGAATAATATGTTCTAGAAATGATAGTTACAGAAGGCCATGTCCCATGACATCTCAATACACTACCTTACATGGTTTCAAAATAAAGTAGAATATTCTATTTGTTGAATAGATCATGTTCCCAAATCAATGATGAGAATTAAGAGGGATCTAATCATCTATAAAATGAAAATGACTGATACTAGATTCAAAAAATAATTTACATCTTTATTATATTCCCAAATAGTTTCTTATCCATCCCATCTGGGGAATATAATTGATTTTAAATGAGATTATTTTGAAATTCAGATGATTATAAACCTGTAAGAAGAGTGAAACCCACATAGTTGAAAATTTTTAATGAATTATTTGTATGATTTGAAACATGATTATATACACAATTAATTACTAATATAAATAATTATTTTTCAAAATATCCAAATTTCTTGACCATCTTTATCCACCTAGGGGGAAAGAATATATATCTAGGTATCTAAGTGCACTACTAGTCGGGAAATTAAAAGTAGATACTATAATATACATTAATGATCGATGTATGTTTGTAGGAGAAGGATAAAAGGGAATGGACCAATGGGATTATGGAAATATTAACCATACCCACATGAAATGGGATAAGATAAATATGCATTATGTCACAGGTCATCTAAAGACGACCAGTGAAAATAATTTTATAGAGATTTTGGTGTATTTATTAAAAATACCACTAAATTCATTTCAATTTGAGGTGAATTCTAACTTGATCAACATGAAAGTATATAAATTATAGAATTAGTGAGGATAAATTGAACACTAATATCCATTATATCTGAACATGATCTATTATGTACTTTCATGTCAATAATGTGTATCAAATATTCTCTAAAACAGCAGTTGATCATAGGTACAGATTATTATCCCAAAACTGATGGAATATCTCAGTGGACCATCCAAATGATAGAAGGCATGTTTTGAAATACTATATGGACATAAGTGGAGGATAGGATCACCATAATCCAATTGACTACATATCACAGAATATATTATTTCACCCAATTAAAAAAATGGATTTATATGAATCCTAATATAGGAAGAGAGGTAGGACACATGCGTGTTGGGATAAATTATTAATATTAATGTGTTTGAGACATGAAATTTTGATGGAATTTAAGAAATGTTAAATACATTTTGGTTGGACATAAGGATTCTCATAGTTGGTTTAATATCTAGTTTTACAATTTCTGATTAGGAAAATAGTTTGAGGTTATATAAAAAGTGTTCCTCTACATATCTCCATTGAATATGATTATGAAATTTGTGATAAAATGAAATCTATAACCCTTGTACGTTATGTCATCTGATATCTTGATCTCCAGGGATTCAAGACCTATCGACCATCATTTACACTACCATATCGTACATAAATAAATGAATTTAGTATGACCCACTTGAGGAAGTACATAGGTGATCCCTCACATGTACTAAATTTGGAGGTGGTATAAATAAGGAATGATCACTGTTATATTTATTAGATGAAAATGATCATAGACTATAATGATAATATTCTAAACATAAAGATAAATTAGAAAATCAAATTACAACTGAAAAACCATAACTTCAATGGGGATACAAGGCCACCGAAGTAATCCTTAAATCATAAGTACAATAACTTGTATCCAAATTATTAATTATAATGAAATCTAAATGTAAAAATCACCTATGAGGTTAAGAATTTATCTACCTGGAACCTTATCATTGGTAGTTACCATTTGATCATATAATTGTGTCATATTTGGTAAGGTAGAATAATATTATTCACACACATACCATGATTGAACCAATAAAACGATTTTATAAAAATTTGAACACTAAATTTATAGAATAAACATGTCCATAAAATTGAAAATTTTATTGTGGAATAAAAATATAAAATAATATAACTAAAATATTAAAAAATTTATCATCTCGATCTATCGTACTAACTGAAACCACAAAAAATACATTGAAAAATAATTATAAATTATTATTTTAGTATTCATAATGAAAATAAAAATTTATATAACCGTGGGAGATAATATATGTGAATTGATAATGAAAAAAATATTATGTATTTATGCAGTGTAGGTAAACCATATGACCATTGAAAAAATTTGACTTTTGGAAAAGTAATCTATCCATCGAAATAGTAATCCAACAATTATAATTGTTACTTTAAAATATGAATAGTATTATATCCATTAATAATTTTTCCTTAGTAATTGTATTGTATCCTCTCTTACTTATTTGTAATGTAATATTTCATTTATCTTGTTAACCTAAAATATGATGTATTTATTTCATGCTATATATAAATAAATGTTTCAAAAAGGATACCAAAAGTGTTTATATATTTGAAAAAACCTATATAATTTATCATATTTTTTTACAACAAATACATTAATTTGAAATAAATACAATTTTAAATACAAATTATAATGTAATATAATTTTTATATTATAATGATAATATAATTTCAAGAGACATTATATATTTTTTCATAGTTTATGAAAATTTATAATAATATTATAACTGGTATATTTCAAAAAAATAATTAATTTTTATAAATCATAATTTTAAAAAATTTATAAAAATAATTTTTATAAAACAAATATCTTTTTTTAAATCTACACATATTTAAATTTTATGGGTTATTTTTGGGTACTTTTATGAAATAGTTACATTTTTAGTGAATGGTAAAATACTGTAAATGAAGATAATTTTTATTATAAACTATATTTATAAAATTATGAGTCTAAGAAGATGATAGATCCAATTATTTTGAACCCAAATAAACCATTTAATATATTACATCACATTATTCAATAATATTGGTATTCTAGATTGAAAAATCATCAAATAACATATATAATATATAAAAAAGAATATCCTTCCCTTCTAAATACTACCCCTTAACAACCATTATCCTTATATATTCTATGACTTAATGATTGAAAAAATACAAATCACTTCTATAATATCTCACCAAATAATTGGAATCCTTTTCTTTATAATAATTCAATTCCATTATTACTTAAAAATTATTTCCAGATATGAAATATTAGAGGTAGTATCCTCAAACATGCAGTTTTGAATATTTTTTCTTCAACATCCTTCTGATCATCACCCTCATCCAACAATAAATAATTTCATGAATTTTATAAATAGAATGAAATATTATTTCTTTATGGGATATCCATCTTAAACCCAGACATTATTCATTTCTTAAATAAAAACGGTGTTCTCAATATGGTTAGATCATCGCCTCCTGGAATAACACAGAATGTATTTTCCCCATCTTCTTGGATTTTAATAAAAATATTATTTTAAAAAAAATATGATAATATGTATAATATAATAAATTTAAACATTATTATTATTTTTAATAATATTTTAAATAAATAAAACTAATCTATATTATGATGGTTTGTAAATATACCTAAATGAACTAACTATCGGACAATATAGTTTACATGAAATTAATAATCCATATTCCAGAAAACATATTGAAATTTGGGAGAATTTAAACTTTTGGAAGAACATGAATATTATTTCATTTCAATTTTTTAGTTGTCATCCCATTTGACACGAACATGAATAATTAACCTCATGTTATCTTACATTTGAACCATAAAACAAACAACTTCGGTATGGAAATATAAAAAATTATATTTCACAGAAATAGATGAAAATTTACATAATTTTACAATTGTAATCAAATGAATGTGGAAATGATTTCCAATTAAACAATTATTGTCCTAATTTAATTATTTATGATTTTAATTGAATGTAAACAATTATTCTAGAACCTATGTTAATGTATCTTTCTATACCACCCTATTTTCATTTGGTTGTGATTTACCTCTCATTTAATCACTTTTTTCTATCATTTTGTTATTTGAAACTTCTATAGTATATATATATATCCCCAATATACATAACTTATTTAATTCAACTATATTTTATGGTGATAAACATGTTTTAATGTTATTCCTCTCAATTTTATTCATTATGATAAGCTAATTAAATTAAACATTCTTATCTCTTTCCTAGTTTTATATTCCATTATATAAATTGTTTAAAAAATCATTGGATTTAAGATGTAAAATCTGATTACAAAAAAACAAATTTGGGTTCATTTCAAATTTTATGGATTATTATTATGTCTTTCCCATTTTAAATAATGTGTCCCATTTTCCCAAAAAACCTCTATTATGATGTACACATATAGTGTAACATACCCACTATTCCTCTTATTCACTTGAGTTTTACATTCTTTTCCACAAACCATGCCTATTTTTTTTCAATGAACCTCCAATAATGATTTAGGCCCAGATTTTTGCTAAAACATTCTGAAATGGCATTTGGTTATACTATAATATTTGATTTGGAAACCCATTTCATTCTATGTATAGTATTGATGTTTATACCTTATGTTTTATTTATTTTGTGGAACACATATTTATATATATGTAATGATGGGGGAACCCAATTAACTCACTAATTCATTGAGAAATGTTTATGACTCATGAGATGATATGTATGGGATTAGAGAGTGAACATAATACAACATTGTACTCTTAAAATAATGTGGTATTTTATTTGTATATTGCCTTGACATATGATTCTAACATGTTTTATGCTCTAAATTATTTCCAATGACTTTGTGACCTTATGATTCGAGGTCATTTATTTTATTCATCCATATTATTATTTTTAAACATTATGTGTAATTATATCATGGTATGCATTTTTACTCACATGTTATGCTTAGATACCATGTTTATTCCATTACTGATCATAGATACTCTCCCTATTTATTTATTTATTCCTTATGTAATCATGGGTAGTGTTAGGAGCTCTATGAGATTTAGAATCTCATTATAGATATTAAAATGAATATTTTTTTATTTTCATTTTCTGTATTTATGTTCTATGACTCTTAATGATGTTCAGCCTCTCCATATACTGATCATATTTTCTATATATTTATCCCATTAATAATACTATAATATGTTTTAAGGGTTTAAGTTGTTATATATTTTTTGGAAGTGTAATTTATTAGTATTTATTGGGGTTTCGTAGAACTCATAATTCTTATACAGTGTTGTATAAGATGTTCTAGTGGGTTTAATTCTTCTGAGAAAGAGAATTGGTGTCTATTCTCTTTTACTAAATTCATGTATTTTAATCTTGTGATGGAAGAAATTCCCTTATTCCAAAAAAATACTAGTTGTATATTGGTTTAGAGTCATGTTGAATTTCTGTTAAAATTCATTGTTTTAGAATCCTATGTGGATGGTCTTACTAACAACGCCAACCATAAGTTTTTATTTGGGATCTCCCATTCTTCATGTTATTCGAATTCTTCATCGTTACATGATGATAAACCATTGAACATGCTAAAAACCCCTAATATTGGATGAAGTCCCATATATGTTATTATCTCTATGCGATGAGTTTGGATCTATGCTTGGATTAGAGTTTCGATCACTGAAGGACACACAGTGGTGTGTAGAAGAGACACAAACTTTTGGCCACTATGAAATGTCTTTAATTATTTTAGAAGATGACGTTGTAGTGTATATTTTGATCTAAGGAAATGGGATCCAATATTAGATCTGTTTTTTAATCATTATAGTGAACATGGTGGTCCGAAGATAGTGGAAGCGTGTTTGTTTCGGTGAGGGCGATGGCAGCGCGAAGACTGGGCTTGAAGGTAAGCGGTGGAAGTGGAGATGGCACAGTGGAGGCATGGGGATAAATGGAAGTTAGGAATATTGGTTCAGCTTCTGGGCATGGTGGTTTCTAGTGGTATGATGAGGACACAATGCTCTAGGAGAAGGTCCGACTGAGGGAGCCAGACAAGTCGGTTCATGCCATTCCATTTGGGTCCGACACATTTTCTTATTAAAAATCATATATTTCTCAAACCAAGGGTCTGTTTCACATGTCGTCCATTCCAAAAAACAATTCTTTCCCAAAATATATTATGATCTATCTTTTCGGACTTTTTGTTTTAGGCATAATGTTAGGTGGCATGAAATATTCATTAATAATAACAATATATTTATTATTATTCAAAAATCTAGTATCGGACCGTACATCAGCATGTGATGTCAGATTTATGTCTCATCATGGAAATTGTGATCCTAGAGTTGAGGATGACTATTAAAGAATATTTTCTGGTCGTTAAACCAAATTTTGGGGTGTAGGCCCCATGAGCCACATTTTGGGTGTTTGCGGTGAAATGCATCATTTTCACCAAGAGTCTGTTTGGGATGAATGAATAGAAAATACGATGTTATTTTATAGTGGTATCATAATGGTGAAGTATATTTGATGTTTTTTAGGATTAGGGATTTGGTTCCATGAGGCACCATATTTGTGATATGCTGTGAAATGCAATTTCATTACAGAGAGTCGGATTTGGGTGAATGAATACTCAATAATTTTCATTTTCAACAAGGATTGTTATGGGCTGATCCATTTGATTCCCAATGGATGTTTGAAGAGGAAGGTCAGTAGAATTATGTTTTCACTCTATGGATCAAATAGATAGAATATTGTTCCTGTCAGCCTATTGAGGAAGAGGTTCCATGTACTCTAGGAGTTCACAAGCACCCAAAGAGGGTATTGATTCATAATTTAGTACACGAGTATGTCAATTTACATGAACATGAGATGAGGTGTGATCACATGCCATTCGTGCCTCATATTACCTGTATACCCCACTACAAACCTTATACCTCTCATATCACCTTATTTTGGACTCATATTCAGGCATGTGATTAGACAAACCTGAGTGTTTATCCAAGTATAATGAGATTCTTCCCTCTTCAGTGGCTTCTGATATACTATATCAGTTGTTATGGGTCTGAAGCCTCTTTGGTGTGATACCTGATAACAGTAGTGCAGTTCCTGGATGCCTTATGGGAATTATCATCCATTTGGGTTAGCAATATCACATCTGATCTTACCGTCCAACTGGGTTTGGTGGTGGTGTTGACCTAGGACACATTCGGATGACCCTCTCATGGGGTGAGGCATTGGAATTAATCTTTCTCTCTATTTTGGGATTACCATCATGCAGGGTTGAGTAGTGAGGTTGTCTAATAACTATTTCGGGCATACCCTTTAGTAGGGCAGTGTAGTGGAATTCACTTTGGACACATTTGTCTTACCCTATAGCGGGGTGGTCCAGTGGTGTTCACTATTCTATCCTTTTAGGACATACCCAGCAATGGGGTGGGGTGGTGAATACATCGTTTACAATTTTGGGCTTACAATCCTACATATTAACCTTCAATGGTTCTCAGCATTGGATTTCGCTGATGATAGTACCGAGAATAACCTCTATTGGGGCTGGGAAACATGTTATTGACATTAAGATATGATCTCTCAGCTATATAGAAAAGTGAAAAGACATGTTTTCATGTAACATTACACATACAATAAATAGGTATGATTCCTACACTGATATGTTTCCTTGTGAAGTGACCTAAAACCGTGAGGGTGAGACTATGCCACCTAAAATGAATTGTATCATGGTGTAGGGATTGGTTCCATTTGAAATTCATTTCAGGGAAAACGTGTGGGATGCTGGGCATCGATGGTGGTTACATCTAGAACTGTTGGTGACTCTTTACCTCGGCTAAGCTATGAGATAAATATCCCCTTACTATCTAGTTTGTGATTTTTTGTTTGAGCATATATATATATATACATTCTATTACATTACCCACTCATTGGGTTATAGTTATTGTCCTTCCAATAGAGGCAAAGAGTCATAGGTTATGCCACATTCTTTCCATGTTTAGCTTATCGTGTTTGGACGAGTGTACTCTACTAATAAAGTTAGAAAAGACTCGATGAGAATTTCATCCTCTCACCATTTATAGACCCTTGTGTTTGGATGATCTAACTTAACACTTTAGTTGGGTTGAGTTGTACTCCCTAATGTTCCTTGTTTTATCTATTCCCCCCCTCTACACTACCTCAATTGATTCTCCCTTGAGCCTTCAGGAATCCTACAAAGTATTTTTTATATTCACCACTACTTGGGATTTTCCCGCAGATGGTGTACCCTTGAAGAAGATTGATATATTGATCGTGACTTTAGAAGATCTAGGGATACTGTGTGCTTGGACCATGTTAGGTGGTTATGACCTGGGGTTTCAGGTGGAGGCTCTATGAGATGATTTAATTTTCACCTGTTTTCAGGTAGTGGAACATTTCTGGTCGGGAATATGTTTTACCCATTTTCCTTTTAGTCTACTTTACTACACTTTTACCTGTATTGTTTTGTGGTCGATGAATTTTTGTAATTTATATATAGTTGTACTGTATCATTTTTTTCCTCCATTAGCTTGGCACTTTTTCATTGAGTTAGCTATGTGTGTGTGTGCAAGTTCATAGGAAAATACCTCCCTGAGATTGTTGGGAATTAGACACTAGTCGTCAGCCCTAGACGATTGAGGAGTCCTTAGGGTAGTTGTGGCTCAGGCCCTGACATGTGTCGTATAATGAAAAAATGGTATCAATGGTGGTTTGTTCCATCGGATGTTTTTTGGAAGTTCCATAAAAAGTAATTAGATTGGTTTTATTGAAATAATTTATAGGTTTCTTGAGAGAGTATCACAGTCCATGGAGTCAAGTGATGGTGCAATGGCCGACATAGCAATTCACCATGACCCTGATTTCCATTTTGTTGACTTGAAATACTGAGAAATTTATTGAAGGGATCATTCGTAAATTAGTCATATAGGATTGATTATTTCACTATAATTTTTGGACATATCCCCATCATTGATTATATATATATATATATACAAACCCACATGGACCTTGGTACCCCATGATAGATTCAGGATGCCTCAGCGATGAAAACCGACCATGATACTATCTCCAATTCATGAAAATGATTTCATGGGAGAAAAGGCAAATTTTTTGGATCCATAATATGATCCCCTTCCTCTAGGTGGGTAGGTAGCAACACCTCCATGTGTTGATACATTGTTAGTCTCGACAATGCAGGTTGGGGATGTTCCTAGGTTTAGTGGGAATTCTGTGTTCCAACATTAGAGACCACATAGTTTCCACATTGAGACACACCCTCAGGAAATTTTGTTTTGGCTGGAGTATTTGGTTTGTCTCTTCAAGCATTTATGGACACCGACTAAATAGATGGTAGAATTTTTATCATGTCTTTACTGTGGATCAATTAGGTGTTGGTTGAATCTGATTACCTGGATCCACGATGAGTCGGTACTCTTGTGGGGTGTGTTTCATAAACTGTTTCATGAGGAGTACTACCCCTCATTATTGCACATAATTTTACTTCATGAGCTTCTATAGATCTTGTAGGGATGTATAATAATGACTGAGAAGGTGCCTCATTTCACAAACCCTGTACGCTACTCCCTGAATATGATCTGTGATGGCTACATCTGAGCATGGAATTTTATGTAGAGACTTTGTAGAGTGATCCAGGATGACGATGTTCCCTTGGGCATCCCCACCTACCTTGGGGGGCTGGTTTAAGCACTAGTGATAGATAAAATTCCATAATAGGTGTGTTAGTTCGATGGTTTCGGCCATGGGTGCAACAAAGTTTGGACATCATCTACAACTAGATTATGTCAGTTGGAAGTCCATGATGCCGAACCCCCCACCCTAATAACACCCTGAAACATGGTCGAGAATATCATAGAGCACTATGAAGCATAAGGATGGTCATTGATATTTCAGTGATAGGCGAGGACACATTGTGTGGGACTGGCCAACCATATGCGCGAAGCATTTTAGGATAATGGTTAATGCACCACCACATTAGAAACAACGTCATGATCAGGTATCCCCCATTCAAGGATAGGGTGGTCTCTCAGGGAGGTATTTATTGATAAAGAGAAGTAGAAATTTTGGTTGGTGTACAATGTTACAAGGTCCTTCACCACATCTGAGTGGCCCATGTCAGACTCAGGGAGAAAGAGACTAGGGTCACAGCCAACTGCATGTTCGAGGAGTCTACAATCCTGCAGTGTGTGAGATGATAGTAGGTACCTTATTTGCCATTTTTACCATTTGTAGTAGAACATGTTAGACACTATGTGAGGCACTCATTCCACCCTGATTGTTGATTGATGTTTTATGAGGATGACATGGGAATCAGTGTAATTTTATGTTGGTGTTGTTCAGTGTAGATTTTAATGCAAGAGGATGAGGGGTTCTCCACCCCCCCACATAGATGATTTTTATTAATATGAGAAAAACAATGAAGGAAATTCAGGGCCGCCCGAAGAGGATAATATCGATTTGTGGTTGATATGTCCCTCTTACTTTTGTGTTCATGGAAGGGTTGTGTAGTGCAGTGCTGGAGTAGGTCTCTCCATATTCATTGGAGTTCTTATACATGATATCTTTTTGCTTGGAATGCCACAAAGATTGTAGAAGAGTGTCCGGATTTGGGTTTAATCTCCATCCAAGAGATATAAAGTCACGTGGGGTATTCCATGTGCTTTTCATGTCTAGCCTATTGTGATCAGATGGGTTGACTCACCTTCCACATTCATTTTTACCATTCATGCTCAACATCAGGTCCTGATACTATAGTTATCAAGTAATGGATGAGGTGATGTGGAACCCACAAAAAACAATGTGACTCAATATATTGTTCTAGTAGTGGTAGTCTTCTCCCTAAGAGTGTGGTGATGTGACATTTTATGAGAGTGTTTTATTATTTTCCCAGACCACTAGTGTCTCATGTGCATCTTCGCTCAGCGAGACCTAAACCAAATATGAAGATGCTAGTTGCAACATATTTCTAGACTATGACATTTAGATAGTATGTAATCCAGGAAAGGAAAGCATTGTAAAAGATTCTCTTATCTAAATGTCATAGACTTTCCTAGTTTAGGAAGGTACTGAGCTATTACCTTCCCTATAGCTGACTTTGGTATAGTAGAAGGGTACAATGTTTCTGTATTCGATGATGTGGAATCCATTTCTACTAGATCATGTTAGAGTGTTTCGGTTGTGATACGTAGAATGTGAAGTATTGTGTGAAATGTTATTCATCGGTGTTTCACTGGATGGATATTCTGAAGGAGGGAATCATGTGGCATTGTTACTGGGAAAAACAATGATTCCAGTAATGATGTGGGATAGTGAGGTTTCTTACCACAATCCCCAACCAAATAGCTAGAGGGGTGCATGACGTATCCCATGTGTCACAATTGAGTAGATGTGTGTGTGTTCCTATGCATTCCATCTATAAGGGCATACCTTATAAAGTCATGCCTTTCATCTGGTTTGCGTACTATGACAGCATGCAATCATGCAGGTTTTCATAGGAGCGGTAGATCCATGTGTGAGCTCAGTATCCCATGATTTCTCCATAGTTTCATTTTTCAATGACGAAAATTATAGAGGGAATGAGGTAGTGACCTGGTTTTTACCTTATTATACTTTTGAATATTTCTACCTATATTAACATAACAATGAACTAAAATGGAGTGAAATTACGATGCCTTGTGCACCCAAAATTTATTATACAAGAATTGTATGTGTTTTTTTACTATTCCCATGATGGAAACGAGATATATCTTATAAAGTATCTTTGATCAGAAATCAAAGGCCACAGTTGTGTCCCAAGTGAACATTTTAACCTATGTTGGGTATTGTTTTTTTTTGGTTCATGCCTTCTATAGAAAAAGTCCCAAAGGGAAAACCGTAAATATAATAACTTAATAACATCATTTTATTAGAAATGATACTTTGAATAACATATAAATGGAAACACGGATTAGAAAACCAATATAGTCATTGAGTTTTTAGCATGGTGTTTTCCCATTGGGTGACCTTAGTTGAGAGAGAATGAGAGATTCATATTTCATGGCCGCAAAAATATTCCTATAAATAGGTATTTTGAGAAATAATCCAAAGATAGGACATTTATCTCTCAGATGGTGGAGCACTAGATGATGTTGATTTAATATCATAACATCATCAGAACATAATGAAAATCAAGGTTCAATTATATCAAACCAATGTGAACACAATGGATGATCCAAATTCAATGTAAGATTTCTATTTCAGATTCTGCAGCCACCGATTGAATCCTTATGTAATAAACCATAAATTACATGTATTTTTTTTAAATAAATGGGATTATTTTGATATCAAACGCTCAGATGGAAACTAATTTCAATGATCGGTAAACAAGGAATTAACTTTTTAATGTTTTTTAGTTCATTTTAATAAATTTGTGAGTGGGATTTTCCAATATTTAAAACGATGCTATGATGAAAAATCAGAGAAAACTATTGAACTCAGAATGATGCAATTTTTGGATATAAGACCTAACATCTGTCAGAGAGGTTTGAATGGAAAATATAGTTTTTTGAATTTTGGTATGAAAAATAAAATAACTTTACAAGTTAGTTTATTTGTTTCTCTTTACCATTGAGCGCTGGAAAGTTAGTATTGTGGTGATGCAATGATGTGATGACGAGTTGCATTAAATGAGGCTCTTAAATGATCAACGTAATGACTCATTAATTAAATAATAAAAGATACGATGTTTCATTAATGAAACTACATAATGACGCAATAACGTAGTGAAATAGAAATTCTATGACCCATTTCTCCTTTAATGAGTGAAAGGGTTGGATACCCAGTGTTATAATTTCTCTAATAGACGGTGAAGAAATTCTTTACAACGATGAACACCGACAAATCATTAGTGACAATGATACACCACAAATAATGGGATCAGAGAGTGAGGAATTCCAAAATCATCATGTGGAATGTGATTCCCCATGGACAGATTACTTAAAAATTTAAAATAGATCATACAGGGGTTAACTTTTTGTGTTTTTATTCATCATTTTAATACCAAAATTTCGTACCATCCCGAGAACATGTCGATCAACAGATCACTTGTTCTTATAAAAAGGAGCCAAATCTCAGGGTTTTGAATTGGGTTTAAATTTTTGATAGAACCTTAATTTTCAACCCCCGTGTTTTAAACACTAACGATGAGGGTGAATGATGGAAAGAACAGGGCCCGAGCCCCTCATAATTTGTGTGTTCTTGTACGTTTTTTGTGGCCTAACCTCTAAGTTGACGGATAATCGTTATCGAGGATATAGTAAGGAACATGGATTCCCATGATGGGTGGAGGTATAGATGGTCTGAAGAATTGACCACCAGAGCATACCCAGTGGTGAGAATAAAATCATGCTTGTTCACCATGAATGTGTGTCGAGGGAGACGGTGGCTGTCTAGGGTAGTGATGGTGCAGTAGGAGTTGACGGTAGTGGGCTGACAGCTGGCAGAGATGGGACGCATCCAATTGGCTGTGTCTGTGGAGTGGCCCATGCTGTGTGGGCTGTGTCTTTGATCTTTCATGCGGTCTAGCACAGACCGTGTACAGTACCAGACATGGCTGCTGGCTAATCCAAGTGTGGGGTACATAAACCAAATATTCTCCCGACGCTAAGGCTGGTGGAGACCTGCCCGCTGTACAGGTTGATCCAGGGGGGCTGAACGAGGACACATGGTAGATCAGAAGGAGCGATCGCAAGCGGGACATCAGCTATGAATCAGAAGCCTCCAATAGTAGTCCAGTGAAAACAGGGGTGGGATTTAGCCACCTAGACATGTCGGTGGAGCAGATCACAACAATTGGGATGCGGATTTGCACTGGAACGCGGTACAGCAATGACTGTATGTGGGACTATACAGGGAGGCCGACTAAGCCATCCATGGGGAACATAAACCATAAAACCTCCAGGCATCTAGGCTGGAAGAGATAGGCATGCTATGTGGGCTGGGACAAGGGGCATGAACTGGGCTACATAGTGGACCATGATGGATTAAAGATATCTCAATTTTTCATGCAAGCTAGTAGGATAATGTCAGATCATTATGTGTTATGCGATGGGAACAAGATGTCTCTTGGTTGAGGGATGATCTGTATGAATGTCGGTCGGTGGGCGACTCGGCAGGCAAGGCCCATGGCAAAACTATGTCGGGTCCAACAAGGCCCAATTGGTATGTCCCATTTTCCATGCTAGACTAGACCTGAACAGTGTTGGGCTGAGTCGGTCCAAATAGATTAGGTCATGGAGAACCCTTGTGTGGAGTTGGTCGGGTCGGTCCGACAGGGTCGGACATGACCTAGACATAACTGACCCCAATTTACAAAAATGGAAATATCTTTTAGACCAAGCATCTGACTGAATAAACATTTGCAAAGCTGGAAACGTCGCTATGAGGTGTTTCTTTGGGCACGATCTAAGGAGGATTCCATTGAAGTTGATATATGATTAATGGATTCAGAAGTGGATTCTCCCTGAATCAAGCGCATTACTTGTGTAAATCCTACGTCTGGTTGTGACCTGAAGACAATTGATATGTGACCCAATGAGCATCATCTAGGAGAGACATTGTATGGATCGGTTATAAGCGAACCTAATATTAATAAATCTGAGGGACCATTTTTGGATCAGCTATGTTAGCCCTGGTGTGGATTTTCTCTAAGAAACCCTATGTGGATCAGCTACAAGTAGCCCTGTGTGGACAGGCTTCGATGGCCCAAGATGGAAGTGGCTTTGTGTGACCCAATAGACCCATGGTGCTCATTATGGATGAGTACCTCAGTAGTTCAATTTGTTTGGTCATACAATTGATAGTTGTATTCTCCGTAAATTAGATTATACCCATGCTAGTTGTTGTGCTATGTGATCAAGATTTGTGGTTATCTTTGTGGATTGAATTATGGTAAATCATTGTAGTTTGGGGTCTCTAATAAGTATTTTCTTAATTATTCTAAATGATCTTCCCTGAAACATGTTGTTTCTGGTGAAAATGTCTTAACCCTTGATAGGGGACTTGGTGTCCTAGCACCCGGTGGTGCCCGATTAGATCATGAATATTGGGCATACATCTATGGCTTCTATGAGCATCTCTACACACACCCATCAGTTTACAGTTTCAGTAAACTAAATTTCATAGAACTTTTGTACATTCCTATTTTCTTTTCTTTTATATTGGTTTTCCTTCTCACCCCATTAAATTAAATATTGTACCTATTCTCAGTGTTTATTTAGTGTCATGCATGTTTTTTTCTAGTTATTATGGATGTGGTTGTGTTTTTCTGAATGCGTATAGGTTCTATATAAATAACTTCCCACTCCTGGGATAATTCATTTTGTGATAGTCTTCATCCCCTGGATGTTGTGTGGGGGCATGTGGTAGTTACAGCATGGGCCCCTAGGGAAAGGTCGTGACAAAGTGTTATTATAGGTGGTTGGTTCTACATCAAAGACTATGTGTCTATTGTTTTCTTTTTTGGAAACTGTGTTTAATGTTTCAAAATTGACTTTTAGATTTGGGGAGTCTAATCTACTATGGAGGCCAACGTATCCATACACTAGGAACAAGAATTCTACTTTTTGATTATATACCTAAAAACTTTGGTCGTATGAATCATATAGGAATGGTGTGTTTCATTGTGTACTTATTGAACTAGATTCAACTCACAAGGTATAATCTATTTATTAGATTACATCTTGACCTATTTCTATATTCATCTGCATATAAAACTAGCTAGGATTCTGATACATGACTTTGAGGATAGTCCGTCTAGAGAGGCGTTGGATTAGGGACAATTGTTAGAGATATCCTTTCTAGGGTGTGTGCCACTGTTTCCACCACCCGTTTATCGACAATTATTTCCAGTGCTACCAGTGGAGAACACACACAAACACAATGACATGCATGAGTTTCAAAGATAGAGACCTCACTGGTTCAGGGGAAAGACAGATCCCCATGCCACTAAGGACTTCAAGGAGGTGGTGATGTGGGACTTCCACATAGTGAGGACCCCACCTAACTAGATATAGGTTTTAACTGCAAGCCTTCTATAGGTCTTGGCGGGGAGATGATAGGGATTTAAAATCTAGACATATGTGGAGACGACCCTCTACTGGTCTGAATTCATGCAACATTTCCAGGAAGACATTTCCCTTTTACTTTCTTCATAGTGCCCATACATGATCAGATTCACCTAAGAAGGGAAAAATGTCATTTGCCGATTACTTTGTGAGGTTTACAGACCTCTCCCGCTACTCTATGGATATGGTACATGACCCATTCTTTAGTTCATGGACAATTGTACCAGCACTCCAACAGGAGGTCTGGGCATTGATTATTTAACTAATAGTCCCTATATAGGATGGAGTTCTAGAAAAAGCACTAATAGTAGATAGATTACTCGCAGAGTGGGAACTGATGATGGGAGCTACCGCAGGGAGATATGTGGCCCTGTCATCCATCACACATAGCCGACATTTGACATAGAGGTCCATGAGGACCAAACAATATGTAGTATGACCCCATGACTCTGGATCAGTTGTGTAAGGCCACCAGGGAAGCATGAGTCAAGAGAGTAGCAGGGCTTCCTACTCATGTGGTGGGGTAGGGAAACATGGATCGTGACTGCCTGACTTGTTGTACAGATTACCATAGGACGGTCGAGGAACCGCCATGATAGAGATAGAGGTTCGAGTGGGGATGTCCATAGGGCGGATGATATGGAAGAGGAGAAGGATGAGCAGTAGGTTGTGGGTGACCATTCGAGGTACTACCACCACCATACCCATGTGGTCCACCATGGACATAGGGAGTAGGTGGATGAGGGTGATCCTAGCATCAAGAAGTATAGGCTCATGATCATGGCCCTCTAGATATGATTAGAGTTTCGATCAGTGTCTTCTCCAACTTAGATGTAGTTCTTATAGACACAATTTCTAGTCACCCTTTCCTTCCCATATCCTTCATGTAGTCCACATCGATTCTGGTGGAGTCATTGACTCGATCATTATGATTATGGACTCTTACAAGAAGAGGATCGACTGTTACACACTGGTACTAGAAGTGTGAGCATACTCTGGGAGGAGAGATATTTGGATGACATTTCCATGTAGAAGCTTTGAGGCCTTACGATGTAATATTTGGTACAGAATGGTTATCCACAGTTTATTCTTATATCATATATTTCATGAATTTTCTATGGTCTGTCTAAAGGATGGGACTATGTTATACATCACCAGCAAGAATGGAGCTCTTGTAGAACATGATAGACTTTCTCATAGTATGGTGCAACCGATCACTCACTTGTTGGATAGCCTCATCCTCTATGTTGTGGATGAGTGGTGTCTAATATTCCTGTAGTGGTGGACGAGTATGAGGATGTATCTCCTAAGGATGTTCCAGGACTACCTCCTCATCGGGGGGTAGACTTATGAATCAATATGTACCCCAAGAAAGAACTTATATCCATGAAATGATATTGGATGTCTCCCAAAGAGCTTTGTGAGTTGACGGTTTAGCTGTAGGACTTGTAAGAGATGGCTTTGTGTAGACCAGTGTTTCTCCATGTGCATCCTGGGTGTTGTTTTCCTATAAAGAATAAAAATATTTGAGGCTATGTGTGTACTTACGACAACTAAACCGGGTGACTGTGAAGGAAATGTCTCCACTATTGAATATTGATGACATATTTGATCATATGAAGGTAGCGAGATAGTTCTAAAAGACAGGTCTTAGAACTGGATATCACTAAATTTTGGTACGAGATGATGATGTACCGAATACAGTGTTTAGATGTTGGTATGGCCACTATAAGTTCTTTGTGATGCCTTTCGGTGTGACCAACACCCTAGCAGTGTTCATGGGACTCGTGAACAAGAAATTATGGCATTACCTCAGTCATTTCATGGTGGTATTCATTAATGAGATATTGGACTACTCACTATCAAAGGAAGATCATGACACTCACATGTGGATTGTCCTAGATATATTCCGACAATAAAAAATTTATGGGAAGATCTTGAAGTTCTAGTTCTGGATTTGGGGGGGGGTCCGCTTCCTGGGACACTTCATATAAGTGGATGGATTTGTAGTGGATCTGGTAATGATAGAGGAAGTTCTTGTTGGGAGCCACCCAGAAGCCTGACTGATGTGTGTAGTTTCTTAGGGTTTTCTAGATAATATCGAAGGTCTGTGCATTAATTTTCTAGAGTAAAATCACCCTTATCGGCATTGAAATGAAATTGATAAATGATCATGAGGATAGAGAAGTGCTAGAAGAGATTCATAGAGCTGAGTCGGAGATTGATGAGTTCCCCGATCATGAGACTACTAGAGAAGGGAATTGGGTATGTTATTTTCTATAACACATCAGGGATTCGACCGAGTTGTGTCCTAATGTAGGAGGGAGCAGTAATCACTTATGGATCATGGTAGTTGAGGCAGTATGTGAAACATAACTTAGAGTTATTAGTAGATGTATCATCCTTGAAGATGTTTTGGCAATATTTGATGGGTGAATGGTTTACCATCGACTCGGAACACAATACTATCTGGTATATCTTATCCCAAATGGACCTGAACATGAGATATTGTCGGTCTCTAGACTTCCAACATGAAAATTCCTTCGAGATAGTCAATACATTTAGGAAGGGGAACATGGTGACTAACGCGCTCTGCAGGAGGTCTGGTTTGCATCTACTGAGTGAGGCGATGGAGAAGCTAGCTACGATGTAGATATCCTTCATGGATGTTAATAGAGTCTCTTACCTTATGTAAATGAACATCACTCCCCCAAACATAGATCAATTTAGGGATTCACAAATTGTGGATGTTTATTGTGAGGCCGGATGCACTATGTTTTCCTCTAGACAAGCCCTAGATGTATTTTTTATATGTAAAGAGCACGCCATCCTTTTCAGATGCAGAAATGCATAACCAGTGGAGTTGTGGGAGGAGGGTTTGTGGGAGTTCAATAAATACCCTTTGAAGGTACATCCAGGTGCAGGAAAATGTATCGGGTTCTCCAATGTTAGTACATGTGGACAGGAATGAAGAATGTGGTGGTCATGTTCATTTCGATGTACCTCAATTGTCATCTTGTAAAGGTTGAGCATCAGGTTCCATAAGTCTTGTCCTAGCTACATGAGGTACTAGAATGGAAGTGGGATATAATCTAGATGGAATTCCTAACGAGATTACCACACACATCTAGGGGATACGATTCTATCTGGGTTATCATCGACTGGAACACCCAATTTGCTCACTTCCATCCCATCCCAGAGTATGGATTGGAAGAGGGATCGAAAAACCTCTACATCAAAAAGAGAGTACAACTTCATGGGGTACCATAAATGATCACTTCAATCCATGATCATCCCTTCACATCATAGATGTGGATGGCATTATTGTTGCTATTTGTGACTCAACATTGCTTGAGCCTAACCTTTCACCCACAGATTGATGGTCAGACAGAGGAGACCACATAGACCATTGAAGACATTTTTCATGATTAGGTTATTAATTTTGCTATTAGTTGGGAGGACTACCTGTCACAATGGAGTTTTATACAACAATAGATATCAGTTCACCATTGGGATGACGTCGTTCAGGGCTTGACATGGGTGGCCATACAGATCACTTATATTCAAGATAGACTCAGATGGGTCATCACCCATGGGTCTAGAGTTGGTATGGTCTACCAAAAAAATATACAATTCATAAATAATCTGATGAGGACAACACAGATTAGAATGAAATCTTATTTTGACATGGGATAGAGGCCCTAGGAGTGTGAGGAAGGAGACCATATGTTCGATCGCGTCTCACCCAAATGGGTATTGTGGTTAGTTGGATGGGGCGACCAGCTGTCTTTAGGATTTATCGGCCTATTTCAGATTCTATGGAAAGCTACTGTGGTGGCATCATGCCTAGATCTTCCACCATAGATTCACCAGGTTCATGATTTTTTTTACGTGTCACATATAAGACGGTACGTGTATGAACTGTCGCATGTCATCAACTAGGGAGATATGGACATTGAAAATGGGGTGACATTTGTGATGTTTCCGGTGGAGATAGTGGATTGACATTAGTGAGTTCTCGGTGGATATTTTATTCCTCAGGTGGGTGTTTAGTGGTGACACGAGAATCTCCAGGAGAGCACATGGGAGTAAGTGGCTCGGATTCATTCTTAGTATCCCATTTGGTTATGTAGCCTTGTTTTTGGGTTACAGAGATATAAAGCCCTAAATATGGGTGTAATGTAAGGTACCATAAATTACATGTAATTGTTTTAAATTATATGAGATTATTTCAAGGACAAACTCTCAGACAAAACTGATTCCGAGTCCTAGAGATCCTAGAATTGAAATATTAAATTATTTCAATTCATTAAAATAAATTTTAATATTGGTTTTCCTATCATTTAACCGTTGTGAAAATCAAATATATGAGGAAACTATTGAACTCATAATGATAGGATTCTTTAATAATTGACCTGGCATTGACTAGTAAGGTTTGACTAGACATGATTTGTTTTTGGAATTTTCAAATGAAAAAACACTATAAAAAATTACTTTATATTTTTCTATTCACTATTGAGTAGTGCCAAGTTAGCACTATGGTTCGCCGATGAGGTGATGACGAGTCAAGTGAAATGAATCCCATTAATGACACATTTAAATAGGCATTATAAAGAATCATTAATTAAAGCCTAATAGATGAGTTGTTTAATTAATGAAACAACATAATGACGTGATGACACAACGTAATTGAAAAATTACGAATCATATATTTTTTAATGAAATTACAGGTGGGAGAATTAGAGCTAGTAATTTTCTGATGGACAGTGAGGAATTTATCTCCAAATAAAAAGAACTGTAAATCACTACTGACAATAATGCTCCTCGATGAACGGGACTAGAGAGTGGCGAACTCCAACAGCATCGAATGGAACATGAATACCCATAGTTGAATCACTTCAGCAATTAATATAACACATGGAAGGGGTTTAATTTTTTTGTGAGTTTTCTCATTCATCATTTACAAAACATGAATGGGGATCAACAAATGAACATGTTGATACGTGGATTTCTTGTTCCTTACGGAGGGATATTATTCTTGGGATTTTTCATCGAGGACAAATTGTTGATATAACTTAATATTCTTCCCCCATGAATTAAACTCTAATGTAGAGGGTTCAAGACGACATGAACAAGGCCTGGGCCCCTTTTCCTTTGTGCGTTCCTGTGAAATCATCGTGTTCAAACCTTCGAGGTGAAGAAAAAGCATTTTAAAGGTTGTAGAAGAGAAGATGGAACTCCCTGGAGGTCGGAGGTGCAGATAGTTTGAAGAACAAACCACCAATGTGGACCGGTTGGTCAGCTAAAAATCATTCTGGTGCACCCGGACTGCCCGCTGAGGCGGTCGAAGATTAACAAGGGCCATTTTGTTGTAGTAGGAAGTGAAAAAAGGGGGCCGATGGCTGGAAGAGGTGGGTTTCGGCCAATCGGCCACGTCAGTTGAGTGGCTGATGCCATGTGGGAAATGGATTAGCATTGGCACGCAGTCCAGCAAAGACTACATGTGAGACCGAACATGGAAACCTACTAAGCCAACCATAGAGTACATGAATCAGATGTCATCCTGGAATCAAGGATATAAGAGACTGGCCCACTGTGCGGGATAAATGTAGGATGATGGGCAGCCTGGGATAGGAACAATTATCATGCATGTTGCGGGTCAGTCCTGATAGAACTGGGTCACTAGGCGACCAAGTGGGCTGGAAGCACAACCGAACTGGTATGTGTCATGAAACGCCCAGTGGTCCTAGAAATCCCAGCCCCAAACTATACTGGGATGGGGTGGTCGAATGAGGGTACTCCATGTGGGACTCCTGAGTCAGGTTTCCCAGGTCGGTCTGACTAGGTTAGATAGGGCCCAAACACAACTGGCCCCTATTTACTACAACACCAATACCTTTCAATTCAGTCATCCTATTCATGATCTTTTTCAGTGTTGGAACCCTCCCGATGATGAGGTTCTTTGGACATGGTATATGGATCATTCCATAGAAGCTGAAATATGAATAATGTTTTAAGTAGTAGAATCTCACATAATAAAGTGTGTTACGGGTGGAAAACATATGGCTAGATGGGACTCAAAGACTACTGAAATGTGTCCCTATATAGAACAGTTGTTTTAAACCCTATGTGGATCTACTACAAGTGACACTGTGTGGATCAGCTACAAGAAACCCTATGTGGATCCACTCAAAGCGAGCCAGTGTGGGTCTGCTATAAGTGACCTTGTGTGGATCCACTATAAGCGACCTTATGTGGATCATCTCCGTGTGACCATGTGCGAATCAGCTACAAGTGGACCTGTGTGGACTAGCTCTGATGGACCTAGTTGGAATCTCCTTGGTGTTACCCCTCACATCCACTGTACTAATTAGGGATGAGTATCTCAACAATCCAAGGTGTTACGTGTTATGAATAATAGTTTCTACGTCTGAAATTTATATTATAACTATGTGAGCTATCGTGCTTTGTGATCATGATTCATGGTTTTCATTCTGTACTTCATCATGGTCATTTCTTGTGGTTTGTATCCCTAATGAATATTTTTTTAGTCAACCCTGCACGGGCATCGCCCGCATGTGTAGTGTTGGGTGCAAATTAAAGATGCCTTTATGGAGGACATGGTGGCGTAGGTCCCAGTGGTTCCAAGTGAGATCAGGTCGGAAGGACATATATCTATGTATTCTGGTAGCTACTCCTCATATAGCTATAAGGTGGGGTTTTCAACAGATGACTTTGGAGAAGTATTTTTTACATTCATGTTTTCAATTTGACTATTTTGGGGTTTTATTTTATCCCATTATACTTACAACTTGTACTATTGTTAATTTTTTTGTATTAAATAATCCATTTTTCCTTTTGAGCTTATTTACATGAGGTTTTGTTTATGTGAGTGAGTACTTGTACTCCGGAAATTTCATCCCACTAGTGGGATAATTCCTTCGGTGCTAGTATCCAACCCCTGGCCTTACGGAGGATGGATTGGGTTAGTCATGGAATAGGCCACGGGGGGACGGGTCTGGAAAATTTTGATTTCAATTTCGATTTTTGAGGAAATTAAATTTTTTAGAATACTTGGTTGATGGAAAAACAAATAAAGTCCATTGTCCATTTTTATATGGGATCACCCGTTCTACATGTTCTTCGTGTTCTTCATCATTCAACGATGATAAACATTAATCCACGATCAAATGACCTCTGATCATTGAGAAAGACATATATATGTAAATATCTCAACCCAAGGAGCCATAATCTATGCTCGGATTTGAGTTTTTGGAATTAGAGGACCACAGCAGAGTGTAGAAAGTCTAAAAAATTGTTCATCATGGAAAAATGTTGATGTTTTTTCCAGCAGAGGCCACTGTAGTGTAAATTGGGATCTACAGATACAAGGTCTAGTCTCAGATATGCTTTTTTGATCACTAGAGTGACAATGGTGGTCGGAGGGAAGTGGAAATGCATGGGTTCCAGTAATGGTAGCTCGTGTTGGTGGAAACAGGATCACTAGAAATGGCTATTGGGTAGCCGATGCGGCGGAGGTGTGGTGCAGTGTGGCAGCATGACAGTTGGCCATGCCGCTGCTGCATAGTCTGGAGGGATGAGGGAGGTGTGGTGCACTGGGCAGTGATGCATTTAGTGTAACAACCCAAGGGTTTATTTATAGAATTTTTCTTGATCTAATTAAATGTATTATTTATTGAAATGTTTATATAAAACAAATGAACTTCCTTTGTTTTGTATTTATTTATTTTGAAATACGGTTATTAGTTGTTACCACTACTAATATAGGTGTTGAATAGTTATCAGCTGGTTTTTATAAGTATAGGGATTTAAGAGGTTTAATGTACTCAGAAAAAAAGGATGTGATGGCCTCTGCAAAGTGAATTTCACTATACGAAGCCCATTTTTCAATACATGGAAAAGTGGAAGCATCACTGAGCTTCTCTCTTGACCAATCCCAATCTAAGCTTCAACATGTTAAGCTTTAATAAAATTTCCTACGGGAGAAGTAGAAGTTTTTATAGATTACCATCCATGTGATGTTATCCATGCCTCCCCAAGAGGCTGTCACCATCAAACACCTTACCCTTAAGTCTAATGTCAGTTTTATAATGGGTAATGTAACATGATCCCAACAATATAATTATGTAGATTATTTTTTTATAATGTATATACATTAATTTTTTTTTAATTTTACTCAGTAAATGGATTTTAAAGCACAACTATTATTTTTCATTAATGTTTAAATTCAATTAAGAAATATATATTGATAAATAAATGAAATTTTGAATTAAATAATATTTTAATAAAATATTATTACCTGATTACTTCTTATTATATATAAATGATCGTTTAATTTTTCTGAATATGATAGTAATTTTAATCTAGGAATGAATGATGTTTTTGTAAAAAACCATTGAATTTTAGATAAATGTAAGTTATTATTTTAAAAATAAAAATTCACATATATAGAAAATTATTTAGATAAATTGAAAAATATTTTTGTATTCAGGAGTGAAAATTATCTAATGATAAATTTTTCATAATTTTCTGAGATAATCGATTTTTTGGGAAAAAATAAATACTATTTAAATACATAGTGGTTTTATGACATCATAATGACCCCAATAGTGAGGTAATAAAAAAATATAAGAGTTATATTCTGACAATATATGTTTTATCTTTAAAATAATGTGATTTCCAATTATTTTTATTAATTTTATGGTGACTTAGTGGACCCACCAAGACTTATAAGATATTTTATCTTTTTAAAATGATTTCATTGAGACTGTGGCTGACCACTACATAATGTAGACAAATATTTTTATAAGTTCATCCATTAGCCTCACAAAATAATTTTTTTCACACCACATTGTAAAATACCATGGGAAAAGACCATGGGTGGGTTTATTGTTCTGATTTGTATAATGTGAAGTGTCTGAAACCAAAGTAATAATGAATTCCATGTCCTTCCCTATATAATACCACTAAATCATTCATTACTATTCACCCAATACATTTGGAGCTCTACCAGACTTCTCCCTTATCTCTCTATAATCCTCTCATGGTTCCCCATTCTCTCATGAAGCCTCTCTCAAGCCTCTCCCAAGCCTTTGAGATCCTACTTCCAAATATGGGAACCTCGATTTCCCTATTTCATTATTTATGCGCTAGTTTTCCTATATTTTTAGGAAATTTTATTTTAAATTAAAATGTTGTGGTATGTTTCAAACCTCACATATACATACCTCTTTATGTTTTAATGATGATAGACCCATTTCTCTCTCATTAAAGCCTCCCATGTACACCCTTTACTATTTCGAAATTCCATAAGGGATTTCTCTCTCCTCAATTACATTAAAGAAATTATTTTTTATTATGAAACTAAATTAAATCACATATGTTGGGAGTTGTATATATATATTACACCCTTACTTTCCATTTTGTTTAAATAAGATTATATACCTCTTTATCTCTCATCAACCCATTTTATGAATTATTATGTTAGGATGTTATACTTCCAAAATTGCACCATGATTTTATAAGCCAATGTCATAGTGTAGTGAGTACCATACCCATTTATCTATTAACGTTATTAACCTTTTTGAACATTTAAAAATTGATTATATAGTTTCATGTATGTATTATACATTTTTTCATCGTGGAATAAATGATTATTTTGAATGATTCCATGTTGTATGATCCATGTGGCACACTTATGCATGAAATGAAATGTTTATAAAGGGTGATCCCTAATAGCACTCTAATGAATTAGGTAAAGAATAGTATCATGATATTTCATGTAACATTATGGTTT